>CM048744.1:261980734-263180734 GCA_026315105.1 Locusta migratoria
AGGAGTTCGTCTGCACGAAATTCAACATACTGAATTTAAACACAAAACACGGCAATATCAACGGAGTAACACGATTTAAATACCAAGGGGAAGTGCATGTGAAACACCAGGTTACTGAACATGAAGAGAGCCTTATACAAAACACAGGGTATCACAAAAACATGTCTGTCCACCTCCAATCGAGGTGCTGTACGCCTGCGAGCCACTGATGCTACACACCAAGGGTACCTAGAGAAGATCCTCACAGATTAATGAAAAGTTATAAGTAAAATTATTGGACCAAAACTCACTGACGAAGGACACAGGATTCACTCCAGAGACGCCACTCAGAAGTAATTCAGCCACGCAGTAGACATTAGAAAAAAGCGACTAAACATTTACGGCCACATCAGCAGACGCCCACAGACCAAACTCACCATCAGATTACTCAGATACATACAGAGGCAAAACCACTACATCTTGGATGACCCAACTCATAACAGAAAGCGCAGATAGATTCATCGGACATCACAGACAAAATTGTCTGCAGACACGAAATAGAAAAGAGGGAAGAAATGTCAGAGAAGGCAGCACATAAAGCACAAAGAACAAAGTGGACAGAAGAAAGAAAGAGGGCATTTAGCGAACGAATGAAAGAGTACTGGAAGAACAAGTCGTCATGAATGCTTCATGTAGTCTCATAAATGCCTGCAGCGTTAATTTTTTAGTAAACTGCTTCATTATAACGTCATAGATATTGGAATTCAGAAAAGATTTTCTACCTTTCCATACCATATGTTTGAAAATTTGAAATGTACGTATCTGACACAGTTAAAATGAGAACTTCAACAGTACAAACTCTTACAGTTTCAAGTTTATCGGTGAAGAATTTTTCTATATTTTGTGGAATATCGTTTCCGCTACCCATATACCAAACATATGGAAAATGTTTATACCAGAATTTTGTAGGATACTATAATGGAAGTTCGGACAGAGATGGAATATATACAGGATGGTCCATTGATAGTGACCAGGCCAAATATCTCACGAAATAAGCATAAAAAACTACAAATAACAAAACTTCTCTAGGTTGAAGGGGGAAAACAGATGGCGCTATGGTTGGTCCGCTAGGTGGCGCTGCCTTAGGTCAAACGGATAGCAACTGCATTTTTTTTTAAATGGGTACTACCATTTTTTTATTATATATGTACGTAAATACATATGAATTTTTTATTTGGAACACCATTTTCGCTTTTTGATATATGTCGCTGTAATATTCACAGACACATTGCTCACAATGTTAGACGAACAGTGGGTAACGAGTAGGTTTTTTACATTAAAGCACAGAACGTAGATACATTTAAACTTTATTTCGGTTGTTCCAATGTGATACATGTACTTTTGTAAAATTATCATACATTATGAGAATGCATGCTGTTACTTCTAGATTATCTGACTTCAATAAATGCTCAAAATGATGTCATTCAACTTCAATGCATTTGGAAATACGCGTAACTAAATTCCTCTCAACAGCGAGTAGTTTGCCTTCAGTAATGTTCTCACATGCATTGACAATGCGCTGACGAATGTTTTCAGGCGTTGTCGGTGAATCACGATAGCAAATATCCTTCAATTTTCCCCACAAAGGAAATCCGGGGATGTAAGATCCGGTGAACGTGTGGGCCATGGTGTGGTGTTTCTACGACCAATCCACCTGTCATTAAATATTCAATTTAAAACCGGTTCAACTGCACGCGAACCATGTGCCGGACATCCATCATGTTGAAAGTAAAGTACATCGCCATGTTGTCATGCAATGAAACACCTTGCAGTAAAATCGGTAAAGCATTACGTAAGAAATCAGCATACATTGCACTATTTAGATAGCCATCGATAAAATAGGGGCCATTTATCCTTCCTCTCATAATACCGCACCATACATTAACCCGCCAAGGTCGCTGATGTTCCTCTTGTCGCAGCCGTCGTGGATTTTCCGTTGCCCAATAGTGCATATTATGCCGGTTTACGTTACTTCTGTTTGTGAATGACGCTTCGTCACTAAACAGAAAGCGTGGAAAAAATCTGTTATCGTTCCATAATTTATTTTGTGCCCAGGGGCAAAACTGTACACGACGTTCAAAGTCTTCGCCATGGAAATCCTGGTGCATAGAAATATATTACGGGCAAAAGTTATGTTGATGTAGAATTCTCAACACCGTAATTTTGAGATTCCAGATTGTCGCTACTGATGTGCGGATTAGGCCGCAGCTCCAGCTAAAACAGTTACTTGGGCATCATCATTTGTTGCAGGTCGTGGTTGACGTTTCACTTGTGGCTGAACACTTCCTGTCTCTTTAAATAACGTAACTATCTGACGAAAGGTCCGGACACTTGGATGATATCTTCCAGGATAACGATCAACGTACATATCACAGGAGCGTTGGGCATTTTGATCACAATAGCCACACGTAAATACCATATCGACCTTTTCTGCAATTGGCAAACGGTCCATTTTAACACGATTAATGTATCAAGAAGCAAATACTGTCCGCACTGGCGAAATGTTACGCTATACCACGTACTTACTCGTTTGTATCACAGCGCCCTCTATCACAAAGCGAAAAAAGTGTTCCAAACAAAACATTCATATTTATTTACATACTAGACGAATATGTAATAAAAATGGGGGTACCTATTTTAATAAATGTCATCTACCGGGCCAACCATAGCGCCATCTGTTTTCCCCTTTCAAGCTAGAAAAGTTTTGTTCTTTGTAGTTTTTTCGTTTGATGCTTATTTCGTGAGATATTTGGTCCGGTCAGTATCAATAGACCACCCTGTATATTGAAAATATGATATAAATCAGTAAAACACGTTTCTATATTTTAAGTAACAACCTTTAAGTTTTATATATTAAATATGTTAGAATATTATACGATGACAAGTGCTAAACGATGACGGAGAAATTAAAGAAAAAAAATGATTAGATGACATTAGTACATTATGTGATCAGAAGTATCCTGACACTTGGATGAAAATGACTTACAAGTTTCTGGCACCCTCCATTGGTAATGGAATTCAGTATGGTGGTGGCCCACCACAGCCTTGATGACAGCTTCCACCCTCGCAGATATACGTCCAGTCATGTGCCGGGACGTTTCTTGGGGGAATGGCGGTCAATTCTTCACGGAGTGCTGCACTGGGATGAGGTATCGATGAAGGTCGGTGAGGTCTGACACGAAGTCGGTGTTCAAAAGCATCCCAAAATTGTTCTATAGGATTCAATTCAGGACTGTGTGCAGGCCAGTCCATTATAGGAATGTTATTGTAGTGCAACCACTACCCCACAGACCGTGCATTTTGAACAGCTGCTCGATCGTGTTGAAAGATGCGATTGCTCTTCAACAATGGGAAGCAAGACAGTGCTTACAACATCAATGTAGGCCTGTGCTGTGATAGTGCCACGCAAAACAAAAAGGGGTGCAAGCTCTCTCTATGAAAAACACGACTACACCAGAACCCACGCTGACAGATGACGTTAGGGATGTTTGTGAGTGTCGAAATGTCACCTACAGACTATTGACACAGGTGACACCCAATCACCTGACAAAGTTCGAAGTCCGTGAGTCTCGCAGAGCGCCCCATTGTGCTCTCTCACGATGTCTGATGACTACTGAGGTCGCTGATATGTGTACCTGACAGTAGGTGGCAGCACAGTGCACCTAATATGAGAAACGTGTATGTTTGGGAGCGTTCGGATACTTTTTAATCACATTGTGTATATGAAATGTGGTGATACCGACGATTGCTGAAAATTAGATGGGTAGATCGCGTAACGAATGAGTTAGTTCTGAACAGTACTGGGGAGAAAAGAAATTCCTAGCATTCCTTGACTAAGATAAGGGATCTATCGGTCGGACACATTCTGAGATATCAAGTATTAGCATAGGAGGCAAGCGTATGGGGTGAAAATAGTAGAGGGAGACCCAAAGACAGATACGGTAAGCAGGTTCAAATAAATGTAGGTTGGCATTCTCATTTAGAGTTGAAGGCCGCAGCGGATTAGCCGTGCGCGCTGGGGCGCCGTGCTGCTGTGTGAGCGGTCGTTTACCTTCGGGGTTTCTGTTGTCCTTAGTGTAAGTATTTTTTAAGCTACGGACTAATGACCAAGCAGTTGAGTCCGATAGATTTACAAACATTTGAACATTTAGAGATGAAGAGACTTGCACACGACAGGGTGGCGTGGAGAACTGCATCAAACCGGTCTTTGTACTGAAGACCACAACAACAACATTAACTCATCTTCTACAAAATTCGTATCGTCATATTTTCTAAAGTAAAACATTTCGAGGTTCACGACAAATAGCGCGAACTGAAATAATGTGCAGAATCAACTATGAAAGTCCGTTCAAGAAAAAGAGTTGTCTTAATAAGATTCAGTTAAATTTTAATCACAAACTTTATCTTTTCACACACTGTTTTTTATTATGTTCAAAGCTGAGTCGTATATTCAAAAAATGTAACTATGCAATTTTATGTTTAGAAAAGAAGCTTAAAATATGTTTAGAAGACAAACAGTGAGAAAATAAGATTAAACAGGAATATAATAATTCTTGTTATGATGTCCTCAGTTTTATAGTTAAGTGCCCCGGGTTGATAATAATCGTTGATACGCGTAGGCTTTGGACACGCTGCCCAAACTGGCTGAAAGCCAGTGTTTACGATAAATATATGTTTTTCCACGAGCCTGCGATGTCACCTCTAGGTGGCAGGGAAGACTCACATTCCTTATGGTTACTCAAATTCCATTTCGATGCACTTGGTTGGTAGTAACAATCTTCATTGGTTTTTAATTTTTGGCCCTCTTTAGGTTACAATAGTAACACTAAAAGTGGGCTTTTGCGATCCTCATTTGACAGCACGAAATTTAAATGAAAATAACGTCTTAACCGTTCATCTTACATGGAAACTGAATGCATGAATATGTAGATGGAAATTTCCTATACAACTTTGCTGTCTTTTTTTTTTTTCATACCTCGTATCGTTCCAGAGATATTTGCAAAAATAACGGCCATTTTGCGATGTCTGTCTGTCCGTAACGTGTTCCCACTTTTTAGGTCAAACCGTTCAATGGATCGGTACCAAATTTTACAGATATAATTGTTAGTCGCCAGAGACCAGAACCTGGCTTTTTCAAATATTTCGGACAAAAACTACGTTAGTGACAAAAAAAGCCATTTGTAATGTGATTTTAATTGCAAATAAACCGCTCATCTGACACGAAAATTGAATAACCGAATTTGTAGAGGAGTAAATTCACTACAATTTCGCTCTCTTATGTTCGTTTGAGAGATATTGGCAACAATAACGGTGATTTGCCACCGTCCATTGATTTTACGAAAACCGTCGTTCACAGATGTCACGTGAAGTTCCACACCCAGAACTCTCTCTGGCATACACCATCTTGCGTTGCGTATTTGATGATTTTCTTATTGGAATTTACACGTCGTTCCTCGTACGATAAATGATAATCTAGTATCTAACAATGCCTTATTAACTGCCATCAATAGTACGAAAATAAAGGATACATCTTATGACTGTTCGCCGTAGTGTAGTGGGCAGCGCGTTAGAGCGTAAAGCCCATGGACATGGGTTCGATACCCGCCACTAGCAAAACTTCTTTCTCCTTTTTTCGTAAAAGGGTTACCTGTTGGGTGCATAGATATTGTCACAATAGGAGAGTCGTAATCGTACCACTATAGTTTTTTTATTATTTTTGTCCGAAATGTTTGCAAAAAATTATAGAACTGCATATCTAAAGTGGGCCGTATAACACGTCAGTGCGATGTTTTGAACTAGGATGACGCTGCTGTCGTTACTGCGACTCTTATAGTAGCTGTGATGTTTCTACAAGGGCGCAGGGAAAACAGTTGCTCCTGTTTACGGCACACACAGAAGTATTTAGGGGGAAGGAGAGAGAGAGAGAGAGAGAGAGAGAGAGAGAGAGAGAGAGAGACTGAGAAGGATGGGCGGGTAGGTTGGAGTGGGGTTGGAGGGGGGCGGGGAGGGGAAAAGGAGAGGGCTGCGTGCCTGCTCCATATTTTAATGCTGCAGAACTTTCAGACTTTGCCTCCGCTGTTTCTTAGTCTTTCATCTCAGAAGATGGTGCAGAGTCTTGTAACCTGTAAATCATACCTAGCCCGGAACAAGTAGCGCATTGTCTTGATAAAGCTGTCACAAAAGATCTGGCAGGCACTGCTTTAGCACGATGTCTTCTTGTACAGGAAAGAAGGTGCCTTTCCCTTATTCAGCGATAAAATGTCTCAGAAGGTCTTGTACTTTTTCTAGTTTCGTAACATAAGGAGCGAGCAGATTATTAATGGAACGGAAAACAAGAAAACATAAGAACATCGTCACGGCTTCTGCGGAAGTAAAAAAGTTTCGGCACTATACAGTGGAATAAGATTAGATGACTTCTGAGGAAACTTTCGGAGAAGTACGACACAAGCGAGAGATCTTCAACACTTGCAAAAGCCTATCAATAATCGACAATAACTGAACAGGAAAATGAAGAAGGACGAACATTAATCTAAAAACTATGAGGCAAAATTTCGTTTGTTGCTGCCGCTGTTTTACGCCCTAATTCAATAAATACTGAAGGAGAAAGTACGCTATAAACACAAATGCGCAAGCAGAAGATGCAATTATGCTGTGATCAGATTTCCCCCTCCCCCCCCCCCCCTTTTATTCAAAAAATTAAGTCCGATGGAGGAGATAAAAACATTAATAAACTTTTTAGCCTCTCGAAGTAAAATTAAATGATGCTAATAACTTACACAAGCAATGATAAGCAATAAAACACATTACGCAGAATTGCTGAAAGTCGTAACTCTGAATAGAGACAGTAATAGATGTGGCGAAACAAGTAATATTAAAGAAGATTCGTAAACTAAGAGGGATATCACAAAGATACTAATACTGCTGAAGAAATAATACTTTATGGAAGCAGGTGTACTAATATCAAGTTTTTCACCAGACTCCAGACTTTAAATTTTTCTGTTAAACTTAACCCAAAACCTTAAGTTTGAATAGCAGATGGGACCTTCGCGTTATAAGTCATATTCAGTGCTATTAGGTTCAGGTCCGTATTTACATATCTATATCTCTTTTTAAAGAGTATTGTGAGTAAACACCGTCTCGAGCGGTCTAACGCGCCTCGCTGTGGAGTGCGCGGTTGATCGCCGACGGAGGTTAGAGTCCTCCCTGGGGCATGGGTGTGTGTATGTTGTCCTTAGGTTAGTTTGTAAACTTTGTCTTGGTAATACAAGTTATTGAAAGTCTACTGATACTGCTAAGAGTGTGATAAAAGACATTTTCAAGCTCAAAACTGTAAGTCAATATCAGTACCCATTAAAAAGTATGTTGATATGATAAATCCGCAAGTCAAAAATGTTTAATTCTTATTTTTTAGAATTTTTGTAGGCTGGGCAAAAAGTAGCTACTCTCTTCCCCCTTAATAATACTCGTTAAAAAAATACGTTAGTACTGCTAGGCCTAAGTGAAAGTGGTAAATAGATATTTAAGTACGATAAGGTGCTGAGATGACGAATCTAGGGAAAGATATAGATATTGATGAGTTTTAGTATAAAATAAGAGTTTTAAAAACTACGGGGATTACCCAGACAGTAAAGCACCAATTTTTCGTCTGTCAACAGCTACTTATTGCACTTTACGAGAATTACACACACAAAAACTAAAGAATGAAGTTTCATGTACACATGCTATCTCTCTACGAAATCTCCATCCCCTCTTAAGGCTTTCCTGCAACGTGAAAGTAGGGCGTTTGTGTCCTGTTGGTACTAGTCATTGTTTTGGTAACGAAGCTCAATATAGTGAACTCAGATTTGACTACCTGTTACAGTCTACGAAAGGAAGGTCCCCACTCAGCTTCAAAACCTTTCGCCAAGTCAGAACAAATGCTTTTTTCAATGAGATTTGTGATCCTCCTTTAGACACCGTGGGACTCATGTTGCACACACTTTTCTACATCTAAGAGTGGGGATAATTACGTCCACACTTCCTTTGATGATAGACGGATTCAGAGCCATCTGCTGAGTCGAATGACATCAGCTCGCTGCAACACGGCAGGTGTGACATCCGTATTGGTCTCTCCGAGCGCTACAAATCTTAAGTCTCATCCTCTATGCCCGGCTACTAACTGTACTCATATCGACAGCACATGATACGTAGAATTTGCACAAATTTTTGTGAACGCACCTTACAATTTCTCTGTAGAGAGAAATTCAATGAAGGCGCCTTTCTTGTAACGTACAACACTTACGGACTCAATTTCACAGTCGGAAGAGCCATACATTTTGCGCGCTCTCTCAGGAAACGAAATAATTCAAATGTTCAAATGTTTGTAGAGTCTATGGGACTTAACTACGGGGTCATCAGTCCCTAAACTTACAAACTACTTATGAACTACTTACAACTAAGGACGGCGCAAATATCCATGCCCGAGGGGGATTCGAACCCCCGACCGTAGTGGCCGTGCGGACCGTGACTGGAGCGCTTCAATCCCCTCGGCCACCGCGGGCGGCATGAAATAATTCATAACTGACGTTTCTCATTCGCAACATTGTTTTCGGCTGATACAAAAAAATACGGTGCCTACCTTTCTGGGCATCCCTCGTAAATTCTCAAACAGTTTGAAATGAAATAACGTTAGGTCGGAGGAAAAAAAAAAGTCCAAGCAAATCATTAACCGCTAATTGCCTAATTTTGACATATGAATAAACAGTATGAGAAATATTGTACATACATTGGTCAAAGCAATTAGATCAGTTGGGATATATATGTTCTGAAGTAATGTCATCGGTAGAATTGACTAAACTGTTTCGATATCTTTCTGTCGCTCCTGTGGTGTGGAGTCAACAATATTACGGCTACTGGGATAGCGGTAATGACAGAAAGCTGCTGCAGAGGGGGTTGGTGTTGACTTGTGTTTACCAAACCAGTTACACAAGCAGCTGGGTTCAGACATTATAGGGAGTAGGTAGTCCCATCTAACAACGTTACTTATCCAAAGCTATGGCATGGAAAGCCATTTGAAGGTTGGAAGCGGGATAAAACACAATATTAGCTGCAGCCACCTCCACATGTGTTTCTCCCGAAATGTACTTTTCAGGAAATGGACGCGATTGCAGACTATAGGAACCGTTAAAAGAAGGAAAAGCCAATGGAGTCCACTGTAACCTCATCAAGAGATGACCGTTATATCCGGTTAAAAGCCTGTCGAGACAGGAGGTTGAATGCAACTCAGCTGCAACGCACCCTCCAGGCAGCAATAGGACATGCAAAATCAACACAAAGAGTCCGAAATCTTCATCGGGAATGTGACCTCTACTCACACCGTTTTGTCCACAGAAATTAGGTGGTGCGACATCGGGATTGGAGTAGTAAGGAATGATACCGGGTTCTGTTCACAGATGACTCAAGATTTTCTGTTCAGCCAGACAACAGTCGTTCCCTCATCTGGAGAGAACGTGGAACAATGAACAATGCTGCTAATATGCAAGAAACATCACCATATCATGGTGTTGGACGAATACGAATGGTGTTGGCAGGAGTCAGTATTGGCGGATATACGGATCTCTATGGCGTTTTGACTGCTTAGAGGTTTAGAGACGAGAACCTTTGACCATTTCTTGTGCCCAATGCTGGTGCCATAGCAAATGAGTTCCTTTCGGTGGACGATAACGCTCGTCCACACAGAGCTGCAGTGGTGGACGTCATGCTTGAATCTGGGGGATTTGAACGATTGGGGTGCCCAGCTTGTTCACCGGACTTAAACACGATTGAGCATGTCTGGGATGCAATTGGAAGATGAAATGCTGCCAGAGCAGCACTTCTCACAACGGTTACTGGGCTGGATACTGCACTCGTGGAAGAATGGCCAAATATCTCTCAAGAGCTCATTGATAACCTCATCCTGTCCACTCCACGCATATGTGCAACTGTACTGGCAATCTGAAGTGATCATACAATATGTTAGAGGGTAACGAGATTGAAATAAAGTGCTCGAATGTTTGTAAATCTATGGGACTAATTAAATTATCCCTAAGCTTACAAACTACTTAAAGTAACCTAAAGACATAACACACACACACTCGCAGACGTTCCCGAGGGAGGGCGCGAAGCTCTGACGGAGAGGAACCGCGCGTTCCGCATCAAGGCGCCTTAGAGAGCTCGGCCATTCCACCGCGGCCAGCGAGAGTGACTTCATCACTATTATGGCAGCCCATGGTACCTCGCTCTAAATAAACTCCATGTAAATCTACTGTTGTAAAATTCCCGGGAATTTAAAATCTAGGAAATATTCCCAGGGAATATTGCTGGCAATATTCCCAAAATTCATAAATTCGCAGGAATTTATGGTTAATTAACCAATAGCTCAATAAATCTTAATTAATGGGTTTAAGGCAGTAATTTTATAGTTAAATCAAACACAAAAAATGAAAAATACTTCAAGAAAAAATTACAATTAAATGAACTGTTTGGGAATTTATAATTTTAAAAACGAAATCGCTCAAATTATTCTGTCAATGTCGTAATTGTGTTATTAAAACAAACACGAACACTCTTTGGATGGTTTAGGTTCTTATGGATCTGGACTTAACCTCCTTGTTTGAAATAAACACATTTTTTGGTTTTCCATATTTCAAGTATTAAACAATTAGCCCTAGAACCACCAACCTCGAAATAATCAATCTTTAGTAAAACCGAATTTATAATATTAATGTGGCATCTAGTTGAGTAGCTACTAAATACTAAAATACACAGGGGGATTTGTTTATTCAGTTAAGTTTTCTGTCGATGTTAGAGATATTTTCCAAAATGTTCAAATGTTTGTATAGCTTATGGGACTTAACTACGGGGTCATCAGTCCCTAAACTTACAAACTACTTACGAACTAGTTAACACTATCCATGGCCGAGGCGGAATTCGAACCCCGGCCGTGGTGGCCGTGCAGACCGTGACTGACGCGCCGCAGTCACCTCGGCCACCGCGGCCGGCAGATATATTTTAGGCTATAAAGTTTAAAATAAACTGGTGCGAAGTTTGTAAACATTAGTCAATGGAACTGCCATTTCGGGGATAAATTATGCAAATAAACCGACCGAGGTTTATGATTTACTTGAAAATACAAGTGATTTTATTAATATAGAACATTGTAAAACATTAAAGATTCTAAAACTTAAACTGATAGCGGTATTTTAGAAAATATATATATATTTTTTAAATCATGATTCATCGCAGGAATTGTGGAGCCATTGACTTGTCAAAGTGAAACACCTCTAGTCATTCATTTGGAGAAATAAAAAAAATAGTACAGATGACGGCCGGTTGAGAATTACGCCTCCAGAGATGTATTTTGTAACTTTATGTTTCAATAAGAGAAATGTGGGGCTTCAAGTTGCCGAAAAATTGTAGCTCTAGCGAATATTTTAAATTATTTTTTTCCACAAGACTAACAGTAAATGATGTTCTGCATGGAATAAGAGACGAAATTAATGCATAGAATGATAAATCTTGCATTAAAATGCATGAATTTACTTAGTTAGCCTAGATATAAAGTTCTTTAACTGTTAATAAATGTTAAAACCATTGAAAATAAATAAAAAAATTCATGAATTCCCAATTTTTTGCAATCATCCCGAGCCAAAGAAATATTCCCAGCAATATACCCATTTCATAAGTTCCTTCCCACTGGGAATATTCCCGGCCCACATCAATATGTAAATCTCAAGTAAAGTTCTGAGACAGCTAAAGATCGTACTGTATCACACACAAATTACAATTGTAACCAATATCTGACTAAAATACGTTACCATATGTATACTGTGTATGGTATTCCACCTGATCCCCTATTTGTTTTGAGCAGTGTAGTTCCCTTCGGGCCTCGTGGTCTCGGGGTGAAGGGCTTCACTGGTAACCAAAGGGACGCGGTTTCATAACTTGGTCCCGTCATGGATATTTCAGTCTGTGTTTTACCCCGGTCTCCACTTCTGAACGACGTGAGGAGTCGCCAGAAACGACACACGGTTCGCATTCCACGTTAAACTGTAGGTCCTGGTAGGATAACTGGGTAGGTTAGGGAAACGAAAGTGGCTCAAGTGGCGGTCAATTGAAAGACCTGCAGCAGACTATAGAGCCACACGAAATTATTAATCATATAAGGAACTAATAGTTCGATGGGGCGATCTATAATTGTTTAATAATGATTTTGCAGCCAAGATCGTTTCGGCGTGCTCGACGACATCTTCAGACCTGTCGTAATTTACATAACTTCACGACACTTTTATATACTAAAAGAGTACATCCAGGTTGAGGCATCACCAAACATAAAGTCTAAGTTTAATATTAATTGAAGTCCATTGAACTTAGACTTTGAAGTACCTCGCTTCAGAACCATTAGAAGATGGATGTATATATTTTATTTGTGACTATTAATTTTATATTTGGTGATGCCTCAACCTGGATGTACTCTTTTAGTATATAAAAATGTCGTGAAGTTATGTAAATTACGACAGGTCTGAAGATGTCGCCGAGCACGCCGAAACCAGTAACATAATAAATGAAAAATGCGATCTTGGCTGCAATATCATTATTAAATTATTAATTAATATCGTTCTCAGCCCCTCCCCTACAGTCCAGCAGCAAGTAGCTTGTGGTGGAATGTAGGCGAGGATAACTTATTACACACGTTGCTGGGAATGAACTCCAGAAACGAAGGGCTGCTGTTGCTTTCGCATCGGAAACGGAAGCCGTACGGCCGGCCGCAGTGGCCGAGCGGTCTGCGGCGCGCCAGTCACAGTCAGCACGGCCGCTACGGTCAGGGGGTTCGAATCCCCCCTCAGGCATGGATGTTTGTGTCGTATTTACTGTAAGGTAGTTCATAAGTAGTTCGTAAGCTTAGGGACTGATGACCCCGCAGTTAAGTCCCTTAAGCTTTAACAAACATTTGAACGTTTAGAAGCCGCACTCGGCTACTTCGTGTCTTGAGTGGTGCGTGTGCAGTGTCCCACGCGCTGCTGGAAGTGAAGCCACTGTTTCCGCGATTTCAGCAGTCTGTCCTGCGCCATATTGCTCTTACGCAGTATTTGTTGTACGCCTCTTTTAGGATGTTTTTCTGTCCCTTCTGGATATTTACTTATGTGTTGATAATAGCAGTTGATTTTTATTACGCATTACACACGTTATATTAGTAAAATTATGCATTTTTGGACACAGAATATCATATCGCCAGGTCTTCAATTTCTTCCGAAAAATCGCCCCGTCTAGAAACTGACAATATTGTATAACAGTTTATTTAGCATAGACACAATATTTTAACAAAGATTAGAATGAGGCGTATAAAATAAGATTTGACAATTTTACAAGTTATCGGCGGAGTAGAATTTTGTAGTGCATAAGGCTTGCCGGCCGCGGTGGCCGAGGAGACTTAGGCGCTTCAGTCACGGTCTGCACGGCCACTACGGTCGGGGGTTCGAATCCCCCCTCGGGCATGGATATTTGTGCCGTCCTTAATCTTAGGTAGTTCGTAAGTAGTTTGTAAGTTTAGGGACTGATGACCCCGTAGTTAAGTCCCATAGACTCTACAAACATTTGAACATTTTGCATATGGCTTAGGGAACTGTAGATTTTTGCTATTGGAACTGTTTACGCTGTAGTTGAAAATGATAGTGAAGTTATGGAACCTGACTGCAGTGGTCATCGGTCCGTAAACTTACAAATTGCTTAAACTAACTTATCCTAAAATCAACATACACACGTATACACTCACACACACACACATGCCAGGGAAAGGACTCGAACCTCCGACGGCGAACGGCCGCGCACAACGCAGAAAGATGTCTTTGCGTGCACGGCTATTCCGCCGTAACATGCTGTTGTTATAACCAGGCCGTACACATTAATAAAATTCGCTGAAATAGAGCAGACTTTCACACTTTGCCGATTTTCTATTATTACGTATCGCGCATATAAAACAGTAAATGACAAGAATAGTACTTATTTTTGGCTTTGATTCGTAGCAAGTGGAGGTATCCTACTTTGCCACGGTTCAGGACGGTATTCAGATTGACTCTGGTGAGAGAAACTTACTGGAGACATAAACTAAAAATGTTCAAATGTTTGTCAAGCTTATGAGACTTAACTGCGGAGCAATCAGTCCATAAATTTACAAACTACTTATAAATTACCTTATACTAAAGACAGCGCAAACATCCCTCCTCGAGGGGGGATTCGAACCCCCGACGGGGAGCGGCCTCGCGCATCAGAGCAAAGCGCCTCAATTCGCTCGGCCACTCTGCCGCGGCAGACACAAACTCAGGATACAATTTGTTATCCCAAATATTTTGTGAGTCACAAGTCTACACAATATTGACTTGCTGTGCATATCTTTCTTTTATCAGCTACGGTCGGGGGCTCGAATCCCACCTCGGGCATGGATGTTTGGCCCGTCCTTAGTCTTAGTTAGTTCATAAGTAGTTGGTAAGTTTAGGGACTGATGATTCCGTAGTTAAGTCCCATAAGCTATACAAACATTTGAACATTTCAATTTTCTTTGATCAGTTTCACACCTGCTGTAATCCGTACCGCTTAAAAATAATGAACTGAAATCTTTGAGTGGATGTTTTATTAGTAGCATCCCAAATACATATTTTGTATTTCTAGCCTTACAGTTTAGGAATGAAAATTAATTCTTTGTGTTACTATTAGTATAGGAATGGCATAAATTTCAGACATTTGCTGTGCTGCCTTCTAGGCCTTTTCGGCAGACATAGCAAGCCTGGTTGGATTTGACCAAGATTGTCAGTTTCACTGCTTAACACGTTCGCTGCCGTTCACGCTCTGGCGCGATGATGCCAGGTGCCACTTCACGCTCTGGCGCGTGGTCGTATTTTGACAGTATCTTTTCATAGTTTTGAGCCACTGAATGTTTTGGTTTTAGTTTTCAGTTTTTTTGATATGGTTTTTTTATTTGCATTTGTATTTTTGTGAAAACAACAAATGAACAATATAAACAGTACATTCAACGTATTTCATAAAACATATGCTTATTTCTATATCATCAGCAATATAAGTATGAATAATATCAAAACCAAGAAGTATTTTTTTTATAAACTGGTAACTAATCGAAATAAAATTTTAAAAATCAAAAGCTTGCTTGCTTGTTTACATAAGAATCCAATAAATCTATCATAACATCATGAGAAGCGTGTGTGGCTCGTAGCCGGTAATGAAAACACGGAAATCTGGAACCACGTACGTGTGCATATCACTTATATTCTTCCCTGAGTGCCTACCAGACTATACAACTTTATTAGACGATGCCAGTTTACAACAACCCGTAATAGGATGGTAGGTCGCAGCACGCGCCACAGCGTGAGCGACACCTGACTCAAGTAACGTTGACACGCGCCAGAGCGTGAACGGCAGCGAACGTGGTAAAGTTCCATTAAACAGTGTATAGTCAAATTTCTCATGTCTTTTGTAATATTTAATATTAATTATGAATATTTCTTTTGTTTCAGGTAAGTACACATACCTAATCTACTGGCTTCTGGCGGAGAAGTCTTCTGTTCCAGTAAGTACTACGCAGCATGTATTATCGTACTCATTGTAATTTGAAAATCTCCTGTTAGTCTGTGTTTGCGTTACAGATGTGGGATTGTGGGTCTGCTTTGTTCCAAAACACTTGTTTAATTACATACCCATACTAGTCTCAACGGAAATCATGTCATCATCAGCGCGTTTTTGTTTACTCTAGAAGACTGCAGAAATCGTTACCTATTAATGTTTTTTCTCAGCTTTTTACGATGGTATTTCTGATTTCCTCTAGCCTAAACAAAAACCCACTGATGGTGGCGGCATTTCCGCTGAAAGTAGTATGGGTATCTAAATAAACTAGTGTTTTGCATCAAGGCTGTTTCACAATCACACATATTATGGTATTATTAAAAAAATTTCCGTTGTACTACGTTTTTATTCGGCAATTAGGTTTTCTGGGGTACTTGCTGAACACGAAACACCCTTTCATATTATGAGAATAGCAAAACTTTCGCCCACTTCTGTGATATAAACGATTAATTGTCGAAATATTCCGTGTAACGGCCAACACCGCTTTGAATAACTATAACATACCGGAATCAGGTTTTTATGTTTACGTGTAGCTTGTAACTACTTATAGTCTGAGCTCAAATATAATAAGGTGTCTCGAAGAGATAACCCCCTAAATGCGTGACAGTATGGTTTCACACAACATCCATCATGTGAAATCCAGCTCGTATTTTTGTAACATGGTATACTCAAAGTTTTGGAATAAAGGAGTCAGACAGTTACAGCATTTATCGATTTTCGAAAACCTTGTCACTGTGCACCATGCTAATGCCTATTATTTCAAGTACGACCGTAAGGAGTACGAACCAAAGTTTGCGGCAGGATTGAAAATTTCTTGCTAGTTTGAGCGTAACCAGTTATCTTGGATGCAATCATCGACCGACGTAGAAGTAACTTTAGATATATCCAGGAGAAGATTACTGGACCTCTTCTATTCGTACTGGTTGTTAACAACCTTGCAAGCAATATTAACATCAACCTCAGAGTGTTCGCAAATGATGCCGTTATGTATAATGAACTCCTCTCTGAAACATCTTGCAGAAATATTCAGTAATATCTTAATGAGATTTCAAGATGGTACAGAGATCGGCAATTTGCTTTAAAAGTTCAGAGATGCAGAACAGTGCATTCCACAAAACTACAACATGATTGAGTTAGGAATAGGTTTATTTATATAAATAACACAGTGAAACGCTTTGTACCGATAAGAAAAGGCATCATCACATAGACTCAGTTATACAGGGTGAGGGATTTAAAACTGTTTTTCGGAATATTTAGAAAAATACTAATCAGTTTAAAACAAGTTGCAATAAAAGTTGTTCGCCTCAGTGGCCGAGCGGTCTGCTGCGTGCCAGTTACGGTCTGCACGGCCGCTGCGGTCGGGGGTTCGAATCCCCCCTCGGGCATGGATGTTTGTGCCGTCTTTAGTATAAGCTAGTTCATAAGTAGTTTGTAAGTTCAGGGACTGATGACCCCGTGGTTATGTCCCATAAGCTCTACAAACATTTGAACATTATGAACATTTCAGTATATGATTAGGAAAGTGGCTCGTCTATTACGAAGAAGAAAAGTCGCTTCATAAAGGCAACACCTTCATAATGTAGGCTTATCCTACGCCCTAAAGAATGATTCCTTGCAACAGGAGGATGTTACTCTAGTTTACAGTATAGCACTCAAATATTACGATGCACATTGACAAAAATAATACCATATGTTGAACTATAAATAAAGCATTGAAAGTGGAAGATCGGAATGTAAAGAAAAGTTTACTGGTATTTATTACCATTCGTAACTATCTTTGTCTATTTTTATTGAAAAGTTATTGTGCACCAAATACTAAAAAAATCATGGAGATGTACGAAACATATTAAGCACTTCATAACATGCGGAATATGGAGTACATAAGTTTACTAAGAAGAATAGAGAACGATAAAGAAACTTTTCAGAGGCAGAGGTAGTAGGCTGTGGTGGACCTGCAGTATATACGAGGCGCGTCCAGAAAGTAAGTTCCGTTTCAATTTATCTCCGCTGCAGCGCTGTGATTGCAGTTCCGCACATGCACTGTAGACAATGTGTATCGAGACGAACGTGCGCCATTTGGAGATCTCTGTCAGTTACGTACCCTTTGTTGTGCTTGTTTGAAATGTCGGGGTTGATTGAAAATCCCGCCACCTGTGAAATCAGGTCGGTGATTCGGTTTCTGAATGCGACGAAAGTGAAACCAAGTGAAATTTATCGGCAAATTTGCGATGTTTGCGGACCAAATGCGATGAGTGATTCAGTGGTGAGAATATGGGTCCGACAGTTCAATGGCGGGCGTAGTGATGTGCAAGATGAAGAACGAAGTGGGCGTCCACTTTTGGTTACCGAAGAACTGGTTCACGCGATTGATGACAAGATCCAGGAAAACCGTAGGTTTACAATTAGTGCTCATCACTTCACCAGTGACGACGAGCTGAAAGAAACTGTTTCCAACTGGTTGAAGACACAGGCGGCAGATTTCTATGAAGAAGGTTTACAAAACCTGGTGCCACGCTATGACAAATGCCTGCAAAATTTCGGCAGTTATGTGGAAAAGTAGTTGAGTTGTAGAATTTTGTGCAATAAAAATTTCTTCTGTATCTGTGTACTATTTCATTTTATTCCCAAACGGAACTTACTTTCTGGACGCGCCTCGTACAACTTGCCCACTAAGACACGATTTATTTCTAGCATCGCAGATTATAGACCCTCTCCTCTGCGTCGTATATTCTTTTTAAATATTGTAGTCGATGAAACACATCTATAAGCCTTAACGTTCGTGAATACCGCTACAGACGTCAAAAAGATGCACTAGTACTAGCGCTCCAAGCAGCTACATTTCCCATTGCAGTTAGCAGAAGACGATCGCATTCTTTGATCAGGCCTAAGGTAAGTAGCTAGGTCTGACTAAAGATATTGGACGAAAGGGATCATTTCACAAAATTGCTCTATTATGCTACACGCAATACATTGGATATATCAAATTGCCCCAACAAATATGATAATGTAATACCGACCTAAGAATGGTAAATACAAAGGTAGGCGACAAGATGGTGTAGCTAAACGCCCCATAGAAGAACGTGGAGGTTGGAAGCCTGCCTTAACTGTGAAGCGGGAGAGGTGTCCATGTCTAGCAGACCGGAAGATAGGGCACAGTCCTCGTGCAGGCACAGGAGTTTCAGACCACTCCCAGCACTGGCCATGGGACAGTCGATCAGAGAAAACGTGACGACCGATCGAATGAATCACGTTGCTTATTACATCAGGTCGATGGTCGAGCCAGGATACGGTGTCATCAAAGCGAACGGCTGCTTAAACATGCATTGCGCGGCGAACGTAGGCCGGTGGTAACCTACTTCACTGAGGCGCTAAGCGCCATAGAATAGCGATATGCACTTACACACATGGTGACAGCATTTGCTTACCAAAGGTATAAAAGAGCGGTGCATGAACACACCTGTCATTTGTACTGAGGCGTTTCATGTGAAAAAGATTCCAACGGGATTACAATCGCAAGACGTTAATTAACTAACAATAAACACGGAAAAGCTCTTGGAGCTAGACACATGGGCATTTCCTTTTGGAAATACTACGGGAATTAAATATTCCGAGTTCAACCGTGTCAATAATGTAAAACATGTCTGTACAAGTTCAATAATATTGTTTCGCCTGTTTTGTATCTATAAAAAATGTTCAAATGTTTGTAGACCTTATGGAACTCAACAACGGGTCATCAGTCTCTAAACTTACAAACTACTTATGAACTAGGTTATACTAAAGAAGGCACAAACATCCATGCCGGAGGGAGGATTCGAACCCCTGACCGCAGCGGCCGTGCAGACCGTGACTGGCACGCTGCAGACCGCTCGGCCACCGCGGCCGGCTTGTATCGATATTTGTATGTAAAATGTTATATGAACTTCTCTGACTAACTACGTCTATGGTTTATTCTGTTGTGTATCACCTCTGTCAAAAACTATTTATGTGAGTAATAGTTGAACAGAAAGAGTGAGTCGGCGTGTAGTTTTCGCATTGAACGGGCGTGCTTTGGTTGGCTGCTGAGGCAGCAAGTCTTGTACGTGCTGATGCAATAATTTTGTAATCTGATTTTCCCAGGCACAGTTATGTCTTTACAAAATTTTGTATCATTCATATATGTATCAGTCTGAGAAGATTTTTGTTATTCTACAATCATAGAAAATGTAATGATTATTGCTAATAATAATTGAGGAAGTTAAACTTCTTTACCTGTTTCACTTTCGTAGTTAGAAAGCTAACCCTCTTTCTTTCATTGAAAGTTATTGATTATTAAAGTCAAAACATAGTATTGACTAAGTTGAGTTTCATTAACAGATTTCTTTATTGGTGTGACGTTTAATGATAATAGTGATTGTTGTGTAATACTACACAGCTGAACAAGATACTAAGTTTCTGCAATAAGTCAGTTAGCGGAATAAATTCTCGCAGTTACATTATTAGAAAGTGATTTGTATTTTTCTAGATTTCTATCGCAGGTAAATTTATAGTATAGTCAGTGCAGACTACATATTGTTCTTGGTTTGTACAAAATATGCGTTGCGCTTTCAACCAGTTTAAAAGCACTGTTTCTTAATTAACTGTGCAGATGTACTGTTAATGAATGATAAATGTATGCAACTAATCTTTAACCAGCTTGATTGAAAAGTTAGTTATTGCGAGTGTTAACAACCAGATGATGAAAATTATTGGTGCTGTTTTTAACATCAGATCAGTTTTGAACGAGTAGCTTTAAAGCAGACCTCCTTTAGCTGGCTCACAATTGCCAAATCCCTGTAGCGTCCCTGTTTTCCTATCAATAGAACAGCCTTACCTTATTCCACCAACCAACATACATGTTTTAAGTGTACCAAGAATACAAACATTCAGTGTTAAGACGACATGGGAGACACTATACTGAGAGACGAATTTGACATGGCACTTGAGACCTTAGTGGAAACAAAGCTCCTGCAGTAGATAACATTCCCTAAGAGCTACTAAAGCCTTTGGGTGAGACATCCATGACAAATCTATTCCGCCTGTTGTACAAGGTGTATCACATAGGCGAAATAATCTCAGATTTCAAGTAAAGTGAAATAATCCCTGTTACGAAAAATGAAGCGCAGACAGATGTGAATATTACAGATCAGTTTAATAAGTCATGATTGCAACATTCTAACACGCATTGTTTAGAGAAGAATGGAAACTCTGGTAGACGCTGACATTGGAGAGGATCACTTTGGATTTAGAAGAAATGTAGCAACATGGGGAGCAGTACTAACCTTATGACTTATGGAGGAAAGGCAAACCTACGCTTCTAGTTTTTCCAGAGTTAGATAAATCTTTTGACAGTGTTTACTGGAATACACTGTTTCAAATTCTGAAGTCAGCTTGCGTAAAATATAGAGAACGAAAATTTGTATAGAACTTATATAAAAATCAAACAACAGTTATATGAATCGAAGTGCATGAAAGAGACGCATTGCTTCGGCAGGGAGTAAGATTAATGTTGTAGCCTTTCCCCAACGTTGTTCAATCTGTACGTTGAGCAAGTTGTGAAGGAAAAGGAGGAGAAGTCAAGACTTTGTGATTAGCTGAAGACATTGTTATTCTGTCGGAGACAGCAAAGGGCCTAGAAGAGCAATTGAACGGAATGGACAGTCTCTTGAAAGCAGATTATAAGATGAAGAGATGTAGTCTAAGAAAATCAGGTGATGCTGAAGGAATTGGATTACGTAATAAGACAATAAAAGTAATTGATGACTTTTATATTTGGGTAACAAAATAACATACGATGGCCGAAGTAAGACATCCAATATTAAATTAAATATTAGGAACTCCTTTCTGAAAGCATTTGTCTGGAGTGTAGCCGTGTACGGGAGTGAATCATGCACTACAAGAAGTTCAGACAGAATTATGACAGAAGCTTTTGAAATACAGTGTTACAGACTAATGCTGAAGATTAAGTGGGTAGATCGCGAAACTAATGAGGAGTTAGTGAACAGAACTGATCTTGACTAAAAGAAGGGATCGACTGATAGGACACATTCTGAGACGTCAGGTTATTGTCAGTTTAATCTAGGAGGGAAATGTGGCGGATAAAAATTGATGAGGGTGACCAAGAGACTAATACTGCAAGCAGGTTGAAATAGATATGTGTTGTCGTTCTTATGCGGAGATGAAGATGCTTGATCAGGTTCAAATGCTTATGGGACTTAACTGCGGGGTCATCAGTCCCTAAACTTACAAACTACTTATGAACTACTTAATCCTAAGGACGGCACAAATATCCATGCCCGAGGGGGTATTCGAACCCCCGACCGTAGTGGCCGTGCAGACCGTGACTGGAGCGCCTCAGTCCCCTCGGCCACCGCGGCCGGCGATGCTTGATCAGGATAGAGTAGGGTGTCGAGCTGCATCAAACAAGTCTCCGATTGGAGACCACAACAACAACAATCTCTTAACACGGACATCTAAGTGGTCAACGGCCTGCACCAGTAATCAATATGACGAATGTATCAGATAGGTCAGGTCGACACAATTTGGCGTAAACGGTCTTTGGCAGTAGACTATGGAATCAAGTGCCTTTGCTGGCACCTAGGTTCGAGATCATATCGGTATGAGCCTACACTATTGGCTTGGTCAGATTAGTCCCGATTTCAGACGGTAAGGGCTGATGGTACGGCACATACCTCACCAAGCTATGGACCAAAGTTGTCAACGAGGCACTGTAAAATCCGGTGGTGGCCCCGTAATGATGCGAGCTGATTAGATATGAGATGCACTGGGTCCCCTGGCCCAACTGAGCCTCTGATTTACTGGAAGTGTTTCTTTATGTTCGCATACTATTGGGACCATTCATGAACTTCGGGTTCCCAAACAACAATGGAATTTTTATGGATGACTGTATGCCATGTTGCCGGGGACGTTTGTTTGCTGTTAAATTTAAGAACATTCTGGACAATTCTAAAGAATTATTTTGCCACCCAGTTCTCCTGATGTGAATTCTATGAACCATTAAAGACATAATCGACACGCGAGTTGGTGAGCCCCAAGGGGTGTTATACGATCGTTGCTTCTCAAAATACATAATAATGTCCTCGTAGATAACATCGGAAGTTCAATGAAGCTTTTCACGGATGATTTTGTAGTAAATTATAAAGTTAAAACACTGGAAAGTTATAGCGAAAAACAGGAAGATGTACAACATGGTGACGCTTAGTGCAGGGAGTGGCAAGTGTACGGAACACAATGAAATGTAACGCACTGGGTGTACATTGTGAGACTGGACAGATGCTAGACACATTGATTGGAAGAATCCTCGGGAAATGTGGTCCATCATAAAAGGAAGTGGCTTATAAAAACTCGTTCCATCAATATCAGTCATTGCTCATTAGTATGGGATGCGTACCAGACAGGGTTGATAGAGGACACAGAGAACATCGAATGGAGAGCAGCATGCTTCTTTTCACATTCATCTAGTGAGCATGAACGACTCACAGAGATGATTAGATTAGATTACATTAGATTAGATTTATATTTGTTCCATACATCATATATACGACACAACGGAATGATGTGGAATGTGTCAGTTTAGTAAATAGTGTCTATACTTGAAAATATTTTAGGATTTTTTAATTTAATTTTTTTTTTAATTTTTTAAGTTTTATCTGAAAATTAATCCAAAGTGTAAAAGGAGTTGCCATTCAGAAATACCTTTAATTTCTTTGTAAATACCAGTTGGCTATCTGTCAGATTTTCGATGCTACTTGGTAAGTGACAGAAGACTTTTGTGGCAGCATAATTCACCCCTTTCTGTGCCAAAGTTAGATTTAATCTTGAATAGTGAATATCACTCTTTCTCCTAGTGATGTAGCTATGCACACTGCTATTACTTTTGAAATGGATTGGATTGTTAATAACAAATTTCATGATTGAATATATATATATTGCGAAGCTACCGTTAAGATCCCTATATCCTTCAATAAACGTCTGCAGGAGCATCTTGTTTGGGCTCCAGCAATTATTCTGATTACTCGGATTTGTGCAATGAATACTTTTTTACTAATGTTGAACTGTCCCAGAATATGATCCCACATGAAAGCAGTGAATGAAAATAGGCATAGTAAGCTAATTTACTGAGATGTATATCACAAAATATTGCAATGACCCTGATAGCGTAAGTAGCTGAACTCAAACGTTTCAACAGATTTTCAATTTTGTACTTCCAATTCAATCTATCATCAATGCAAACACCTAAAGATTTCGAATATTCTAGCTTAGCTACAGTATTATGTTCCAAGTCTAAATTTATTAATGGTGTCATGCCATTTACTGTATGAAACTGTATATATTGGGTTTTATCAAAGTTTAATGAGAGTTCGTTTGTAGAAAACTACTTAATATTTTTCTGAAAGACATTATTCACAATTTCATCAGTTAATTCCTGTCTGTCAGATGTGATAGCTATAGTTGTACCGACATCAAAAAGAACTAGCTTAACATCTTCGTGAACACAAAATGGCAAGTCATTAATATATATTAAGAACAGCAAAGGACCAAAGACCGAACCTTGTGGGACCCTAGTTTTAATAACTCCCCAGTTATAGGAAGCTACATCATGTGATTTGCGTATTTCAACTTTCTGCACTCTTCCAGTTAAGTATGACTTAAACTATTTGTGCACTGTCCCACTCATAGTTAAGCTTATCTAGAACAATCCCATGATTTACACAATCAAAAGCCTTTGAGAGATCACAAAAAATTCCAACTGGTGATGTCCGGTTATTCAAAACATTTAATATTTTCATCAGTGAAGGAATGTACAGCATTTTCTGTTGGAAAGCTTTTTTGAAACTAAACTGACATTTTGTTAGAACCTTATTTTTACTAATATGTGAAGCTACTCGAGAATACATAACTTTTTCAAAAATTTTGGATATATATATATATTAAAAGTTTACTTCTCTGAGTAGTCCCTGTCTGAATACTTTTGTCCGCCTCTAAGCTAAGCGGAAGAAATGAATGGTTCGAGTCGCTCACGCTCACACTGAACATTTCCTGCAAACGAAATGGCACGGGTTAGACAGTCACCATAATCATTACTGCATTGCGTGGTGATGAGTTCCGCCGCAGGGTAGCTGGTAGGGGAGAGTAGTACACAGTGAGAGAAAAATTACCATTTTGATTGTTTCGTATAAAACACGACTCACAAAACAAATTATCTTTATTTACTTGAAAGAACAATACTTTGTCAATGTTTTGGAATAGAAAAATAAGATTTTGCTAGTAATTAGTAAGTTAAATAACAATTTAAACAACCTCTTCACATTTTTCACTGTGTACCGTATATAGTACACATTGAAACAGCTGCCATTTTTTATATTTATTACTTGCTGAGTGACTTATAAAACATAAATATACACGTACAAACATTAACATATACTAACTTTTGTTCAGTGACTATTAAGTCCACCAAAGTTTATTGGAAAACGAATATACCGGTGGTTGGAGAGTCTCTTAATAACCATAGGCATGCAGGTGGCAAAATCATTGCAATGTCCTTATGTGAAACACAGACTATCTCTTCTGTAACTGGGAATACAAAACCAGTAACATTTTTTTTTTCGTTTTCCGAAGGTGTGAGACTTCATACTCAGTACCACAAACTACTGACTTCAAGACTTTAGCTACAAAATATACATTGTTTTGGAATTTCACCAAAATGTAGTCACCAATCTTAATGTCCCGCTTCAAATTAAGAAGATCTAATGATACACTTATCTCTGTTTCACTGGATGGCCTTCATCTTTGTCACTTTCTTCATCACTTTCACTTGAAGCTGTTTTACTTACACACCACTTATTTTTTTGATTGTTGACTCCCTTCATACTTATTTTCTCCTTTTCTTCCAGGTCTGTCCTTTTTCTCAAAGTCTTTTCTTCAATAGCTGCTCGCTCTGGTGTTAGGAGGAGTCACATGCATCTGAGGCCAATGGGCCTGTTTCACCGTGTACCACATACAAGTGTTTCACTGTGTACCAAAGTCACCATGAACTAAAACGTTAGTTAAACTCTTTACGTATCTACCAAATTTAAAACTGGTCAATATGTAGCTAAAGATGTGTATCTTATCACAAAACAATATTTCTTTTAGCTGTGTGTTATATCGTAAATACTAAACTTAGAAAGAGACGTTAACTGTAACTTCTGACCACCGAAAACCAATAATAACGTATAGAAACAAGAATAATCAAGCAAACTGTCCACCATTACAGTCAAAGATGTATCTTATCATAATAAACATACAAGGAAACCAACAAGAAGAAAAAAAAAATTACTAAAAACAATCGAGATGGGATGTTTCATGTGTACCGTGTTTCACTGTGTACTACTCTCCCCTACTTTATGGTCGTCGTTTTGGGTCGTATTGTACGCGGTGTAGTGCGTGGTGTTGTTGGAGGCGGGCTGCTGCCTGCCGTGGCGGCCTCTCGTACAACGCGCGCACCTGTGTCAACGCCGTGAGTCCCGCAGCGCGCCTGGCACAGTACACGACACGGCGACCGCCGACAACCTCTCTTTTAACAACTGACGCCTCCCCAGTGGCACTCACGATTCAAAAAAAAAAAAAAAAAAAAAAAAAAAAAAAAAAAAAAAAAAAAAAAAAAAAAGTTCAAATGTTTGTAGAACTTATGGGACTTAACTACGGGACCATCAGTCCCTAAGCTTACAATCTACTTATGAACTAGCTAAGACTAAGGACGGCAGAAATATCCATGCCCGAGGGGGGATTCGAACCCCCGACCGTAGTAGCCGTGCAGACCGTGACTGGAGCGCCTCAGTCCCCTCGGCCACCGAGGCCGGCCACGCGATTCCGATACGCTTCTAATACGCTGTAGTCTGGGTCAAAATGTCGTACACGTATTTTCTTACACGTGTCCTACGGTCGTTTAAGTGATGAAAACCATTCCGCGGAAAACGCGCTTGTTGTATTTCTGAGCACAAACTGTCGACACAGTAGGAGACAGGACAAAAAAATGCTGAAACGTATCTTGTATGGTTGCTTCTGTACTTTACAAATGTGGAATTATATCTT
Organism: Locusta migratoria; assembly: GCA_026315105.1. Classification (NCBI taxonomy): domain Eukaryota; kingdom Metazoa; phylum Arthropoda; class Insecta; order Orthoptera; family Acrididae; genus Locusta; species Locusta migratoria. The sequence goes on from CM048744.1 coordinate 262,007,531, forward strand.
TATGGGGAGCCGGAGGTGGTCAAATAATAATAATAATAATAATAATAATAATAATAATAAAATACGATTTATTTATTTTTTGCTATAAACAATTAACTGGAACATTCCTCTCTATTGCAAACTTTGAACTATTGTTTTACTCGTCCTAGAAGTGGAGTTACTACTATTTTCTCCCGCTCCTGCACAGGAAATTGGCGGGGCCGCTGAATGCGTGTAACACCCTCTCGTGACTCCTGGTGCAAATTTAATGCCGAAAAGGACTATGATCACAAGCATGGTTTGCCAGCAGCTATGACAAACAAAATAAAACCAATTTCTCATCACTTACCACAGCCAGAATTGTTACACAAATGTCTACACGGAAAAATGCAGACTCCTAATGAGAGCTCAAAAATGTTCAAATGTTTGTAAAGTCTATGGGACTCAACTACGGGGTCATCAGTCCCTAAACTTACAAACTACCTATGAACTAACTAAGACTAAGGACGGCACAAATATCTATGCCCGAGGGGGGATTCGAACCCCCGACCGCAGTAGCCGTGCAGACCGTGACTGAAGCGCCTCAGTCCCCTCGGCCACCGCAGCCGGCCTAATGAGAGCGTAAACAATTTAATTTGAGCAGTGAATCCAAAAAGAGTGTTTGTAAGCATAAAAACACTACACTTCGGCATTTATCATGCAATAGCAACCTACAACCAAGAAAACAGTGTGAAGTATTGAAGGCATTAGTATTTGAAGCTGGAGTGAACACTGTACGAGCACTAGGATATATTGACAGAGAGAGAGGGTAATATGAGCAGAAAGAAGAGAAAGTAATATAAAACATGATGGAACAACAGGCCAGAAGAGAAGACCAAAACGGAACCTTTTGGAGGATGAAGAAGAAGACCCTGATAATCCATCCTATAGTGCAGGCCCTGAAAGGCACTCAATAGGCTACGAATGGGCACTGCAAGATCAAGAGACACTCTTCACAAATGGGGATAAGCATGCTTTCTAGAGTCTGTCCTCTCTGAATGCGGAGTACCACAAAGTACTGTCCATATATTCTTTGCCTTGTATCCCGTCAAATGTACCGCACAGGTCCATATGGCAGCAGAGCCAAATACAATTGACGTCGCCCGTTTCTGGGCAAGATATGTTTAACTTTTAATTATTATCCAAACGTAGACTTCCGCGGCTGTTGTCATTATCAATAAAATTCTTCCGGATATGAGACCGCGTCGTCATTTTATAAACTCTACCGACGTTTCGGCCACTGTTACAGGCGGTCTTCATCAGGGTCTGTGTCTGACTGCTGAATGTACGGTCGCTTGGGGTTTATATATCTGCGGATGAAGGAGAGGAAGAGGGACGTTGGTTTTCCTTTATTGGTGGTTACATTATTGCACGCAATTGGTTGAAAGAGGCGTTGATGATTTATGTTTTAATGGCTTGTTTTTCGTATGACTGGAGGTTCATTCTCCCCCCTTATTGGTCAAGATGGACGTTTCCGACTGGCTTTTGCATTAGAAGTTGCTATTGGCGAAATGGACCTGAGAGAACGGACAGCAGTTGTGGCGTGCCGCTGTTGACTTGTCGCCTGGCGCAGACGTCCATTTTGACCAATAAAGGGGAAGAATGCAACCTCCAATCATATGAAAAACAAGCCATTGAAACACCAATCATCAACGCCCCTTTCCAACAATGGAGTGAAATAATGTAACCACCAATAAAGGAAAACCAGCGTCCCCCTTCCTCTCCTTCATTCGCTGACATATAAACACCAAGTGATCGTACATTCAACAGTCAGACACAGACCCTGATGAAGGCCGTCTGCAACAGCGGCCGAAACGTCGGTAGAGTTTATAAAATGACGACGCGCTCTCATACCCGGAAGAATTTTACTGATAATTTTAATTCAAAAATGTTCAAATGTTTGTAAATCTATTGGACCAAAGTGCGTGGTCATCAGTCCGTAGCTTACAAACTACTTAAACCTAGCTAAACTAACCTAAGGACAACACATACACCCATGCCCCAGGGAGGACTCGAACCTCCACGGCGAGCAACCGCGCGCTCTGCAGCGAGACGCTTTAGATCGCTCGGCTACTCCACCGCGGCCCCTAATTTTAATTCTTAGTTCGGTATTGTTATGTGGTTTTTACATAGATTTTATTTCAAATATATTTGGGCATGATACGTTTAGCACTGCACTCCATATTTATTTATTTACTTGTACTGTTATCCCTGACCAATTTATACGCAAAATTTAATGCTGTAGTCCTTGTAAATGTATATCTATAAATGTGAATGTCTGTTCGGTATACGTTTATCACGTCTGAAACACAAGACTTAAAGAGCTAAAAATTTGTACAGTTACTAATGTCTACCCGTAAAGGCTTTAGGCACGGTTTTATGGCAATCGGATATATATATATATATATATATATATATATATATATTAATGTGAATGTCTGTTCGGTGTACGCTTATCACGTCCAAACGACAAGACGCACAGACTTAAATATTTGTACAGTTACTAAATTATACCTGAGGAAGGTATTAGGCACGGTTTTATAGCGATCTGATAGATATTTAGTAATCTGAAGAATATAACGCGAAATGCGGAACAATAATTACTATTTGCAAATTATATTTACTCTTTGAAAATGGTTTTATTGGTTCCATTGCTGCTTGATGGTTGATAATGATAAAAGGATGGAGTATATTGGGATGGAAAGTTATCAGTGTATATTAAATTCTACGTGTGTGTGTGTGTGTGTGTGTGTGTGTGTGTGTGTGTTAATATTTCGCTCTGCAGCGAAAACTACAGAACGCAAACGAATGGACTGTGTGTAATTGTTGTCCGAAGTCTCCCGTTGTACACCGTAGCAGTTCCATGCGGATAGCTATAAGGGGGTGAAAGATATGGTGGTTGAAAGCCGTCAAATTAAAAAAATTTCGGACTGAAGGCTAGCGATGACGTTTGCGACTCTATAGCAAGGAGGTTACACACAGCGAAACGTGATGCCACATACCATGTCTTTGGTCTTTGCGTTCTACAATGTCATCAGCTCTTCCTCTGTAAGGGTAAGCATACGAATAAGGAAATATAAGAATAAATAAATAAAGCAGTAAAAGAGAATTTTCTTTTAATACATCTCTTTAAAAAAAATCGATTTGACGTTTAGCGCATTACATCAAGTGATCGATCTGTGATATTATTACAATCATTATTGTTGAATAATGATTGTAATAATATAACGAGTGCATTTTTACGTGTGATTTGATATATACTACTTACTATTCAGTCTCATAGCACACTACTGAAAGATAGCTTACCTATCATAATCAACCAACACGCGAGCGGAACCGCGGGTTTAAGCTAGTATGCTATGTATGCATGTTAGGGTGATAATATATACATTAATAATTTGGTGATGCTTCTGACAAGAATAAATGAAGCAAAATTGACAGAGGGGAAATAACTGAGCCGGCCGCGGTGGCCGAGGAGACTGAGGCGCTCCACTCACGGTCTGCACGGCCACTACGGTCGGGGGTTCGAATCCCTCCTCGGGCACGAATATTTGTGCCGTCCTAGTTCGTAAGTAGTTCATAAGTAGTTTGTAAGTTTAGGGACTGATGACCCCGTAGTTAAGTCCCATAAGCTATACAAACATTTGAACATTTGAATTTGAAATAACTGAAAACTGACAGATAAAAATCCTAGTATTAAGCGGTGATAGAATACGCGACCCTTGGATTCACAGTCTTTTTTATTTGGTATTTCGGTTGGTTGCGGATGTATGTTCGTTTTTGTTCGTCTGTTATATTCAAAAATTTTATGTTTTTGCATTGACGAGGGACTGTATTGTAAGAAACATATTTAAGATCTACTGAAACGTTTGAGTTCAGCTACTTATGCTATCAGAGTCATTGCAAAATTTGGTGATATACATCTGAGTAAATTAGCTTACTATGCCTTATTTTCATTCACTGATTTCATATGGGATCATATTCTGGGGCAATTCAACATTGAGTAAAAATGTATTCATTGCACAAAAGCGTGTAATCAGAAGAATTGCTGGAGCCCACCCAAGAGCATCCTGCAGACATTTATTTAGGGATGTAGGGATCTTCACTGTACCTTCACAATATATATTCACTCATGAAATTTGTTATTAACAGCCGACCCAATTCAAAAGTGATAGCAGTGCGCATAGCTATAACACTAGCAGAAAGGATGATATTCACTATTCAAGGTTAAATCTAACTTAGGCTCAGAAAGGAGTGAATTATGCTGCCACAAAAGTCTTTGGTCACTTACCAAGTAGCATCAAAAGTCTGACAGATAGCCAACTAGTATTTAAAAAGAAATTAAAGGAATTTTTGAATGGCAACTCTTTCTACAATGGAGATGAATTTTTAGATAAAACATTTTTAATTTTTTTTATTATTATTAGACAGAGCTCTCTGAGCAACCGCGAAGGCAGAGCTTGGCACTCTACCACTGTGCTATCGAGCCACTCTGTGAAACCCATAAAGGAAGAACATCTATCGATTCCGAGACGACTGAACACTGTTTTGTATGTGAGCTGTTTTGTACGGACATAACCTGAGCTAGTAAAGAGCATCAAAACAGATACAGTGATTAGCGAACATCGAGTTGTATAGCGAGACTGAATGTCGGAATTCCCAAATGCACCAAAAATAAACGAAAAATATATCTAGTCAATAAAGCAGATAAAATTCGCTTCACGCTTTCCTGAGTGATAGTCTCCAGTCTTTCAAAATTAAAAATGCGAGTGTAGATCAGTTGTGGCTTACTTTCAAAGACATAATATCAGTAGCAATCGAGAGATTTATACCAAATAAATTAATAATTAATATAAAAGAGGGTGCTGATCCCCAGTGGTACACAAAACAGGTGAGATCACTGTTGCAGAAACAAAGAAAAACGCATCCAAAATTTAAAAAGACACAGAATCCACAAGACAGGCAAACTTTTACTGGAACTCGCAACCTAGCGCGGACTTCAATGCGAGCAGCCTATAGTAGTTGCCACAACGAAATCCTGTCACGTAATCTTGCAGAAAATCCCAAGAATTCTGGTCATATGTGAAGTACACTAGCGGCAATACACAAACAATACCTTCACTACGCGATAGCAATTGTAATACTACCGATGACAGTACTGCTAAACCAGAATTACTAAACACAGCTTTCCGAAATTCGTTCACCAAAGAAGACGAAGTAAACACTCCGATATTCAATCCAAGAACAGCTGCCAACAGCGAAATTTAGAAGTGGATGTTCCTGGAGTAGTAAAACAACTTAAGTCACTAAACAAAAACAAATCTTCCAGGCCAGATTGTATACCAACTAGAATCCTCTCAGAGTATGCTGATGCAATAGCTCCGTACTTAGATATCATTTACAACCGATCACTCAGCGAAAGATCCGTACCCAAAGACTGGAAAGTTGCCCAAGTTAGTCCAATATTTAAGAAGGAAATAAGAGTGATCCCCAAAGTTACAGGCAATCTCATTGATGTCGGTTTGCAGGAGGATTTTGGAACATATACTTTGTTCGAATATTATGAACTACCTCGAAGAGAACGACCTATTAACCAATAGTCAGCACGGATTCAGAAAGTATCGCTCTCGCGAAACACAGCTTGCCCTTTATTCACATGAAGTGTTAAGTGCCATCGACAAGGAATCTCAAATCGTTTCCATATTTCTGGATTTCCGGAAGGCTTTTGACACTGTACCCCACAAGCGGCTTCTAATGAAATTGCGTGCTTATGGAATATCTTCCCAATTGTGCGATTGGATTCACGATTTCCTATCAGAAAGGACACAGTTCGTAGTAATTGACGGTAATTCATCGAGCAAACCAGAAGTGATATCTGGCGTTTCCCAGGGAAGCGTTATAGGTCCCCTGCTCTTCCTTGTGTTTATAAACGATTTAGGAGACAATCCTCCCTTAGATTGTTCGCGGATGATGCTGTCGTATATCGTTTAGTGAATTTAACAGAGGATCAAAAACAACTGCAAAGCGATTTAGCCAAAATTTCAACATGGTGCGATAATTGGCAATTAACACTAAATAATGAAAAATGTGAATAATACACATGACCACTAAAACAAGTCCGCTGAACTTCAATTACACGATAAATCAGTCAAGCCTTAATACCTAGGAGATACCGTAACGAACAACTTAGACTGGAGAGAACACATAGAAAATATTGTGAGGAAGGCGAATAACAGGTTACGTTTCATTGTCAGAACGCTTCGAAGATGCAACAGCTCCACCAAAGAGACTGCCTACATCACAGTCGAGCGTCCTCTCCTGTAGTACTGTTGCCCCTTGTGGGACCCTCACCAGGTGGGACTGACGGAAGACATTGAGAAGGTTCAGAGAAGGGCAGCTCGTTTTGTTTTATCACGTTACAGGGGGGAAAGTGTCACGGAAATTCTGCACGATTTGAGGTGGAAATGATTAAAAGAACGGGGTTATTCGTTGCGGCGTGATCTGTCTACTTCTGAATGTGAAAATATTTTATAGCGCCCACCTACATAGGGAGACATGACCATCCCAATGAAATAAGAGATATGAGATCGGAAACGGAACGATTTAGGTGTTCTTTCTTCCCGCGCGCTATTAGAGAATGGAACGGTAGAGAAAAGTTATGAAAGTGGTTAATGAACCCTCTGCTAGGTACTTACATATGATTTGCAGAGTATCTTTGTAGATGCAGATGTAGATTTTGAGTGTTCCCATACGTCTGTGTACCCCTGTAGCTTATCGGCAGCGAGTGCGGCCATTCCTGCAGCGACTGGGTATCAAGGCGGAACCACGTGACTGGAGAGCGGCAGCAAGCGGCGGCGGGGCGGGACGGCAAGACGCATAACGCGATTTACATTTAAAACGAATTTACGTGTTTCATTAAGTGGCAGAGACACAGCTCCCTCTCCTCTCCTCTCGCGAGTTATTAATTAAGGACGAGAGCCACCGCCGCGCCGGTGAAAGTTGCGCCCAACTTGCGTCTGGCTGCTTTATCGTCGCAAGATTGTCCTCCCCACACTAACAACTTCCCGCCGAAGGCCGCGCGCGCGCTGACGAAACAAGCGCCGCCATGCAAATGCGCCTGCTTGCTGCCGAGACAATGCTCTTAGCGTTTTTAATTAAGGCCGCATCCCAGCCAAATAATTTGTACGCATTTTAAAAGTACACTCTCAATCTTAATACAAACTTGACATCCAATTTTATTTAACTAGTATTAGTTGAGTGTTTTAATCATTATATAAATACGCCAACACGAAAATTGTGGTACAGATTACTAATTAATTCGTACAAGAAGGCCAATGAAAGTTACATAATTCGAATGATTGTTTGTAGTAGATTTCACGAATATAAATATTATGTGTGCATTTAGTCATTAAAAGGGGTAAAAGGAAGTAGAAATTTTCCTATCTACAGCTTGGATCTAGTTCTACATTCTCCAACAATCAGCTCACTGACTGGCTATTCGCCTCAACCAAAGACGTTGTAATGCAGCGCATCTGCAGTATTAAAATAACGTATTAAAATAAGTGAATATCGAAACATCAAGTGCTCCCAACTCACTTTCTTGTGCCGTTCAAATGCTTCATTTTCGCAGTGATTAAGAGTGGCTAAAGGAAATGGATGTTTTCATTTGAATCCCGATATAAAGGATGATGCGCCGGGAGAGGCATCTAGTGGTGCTCGGGTGGAACTACGAAGTCGAGAATGCCGATATAAATGATGATGCGCCGGGAGAGGTTTGTAGCGGTGCACGGGTGGAACTACGAAGTCGACATGTTGTCAGCTCTGGAATTCTCAGTATCGCAGTATCGATGTAAATTAGTTCTTGGCGTTGTATAAATATACGAACACCGAAATTGTAGTTCCATTTTAAATATTAGGATAATGAAAGTCATATAATTCGAAAATGGCATGAGAAGTATATACTTCCGTTTTTATTTGTTGTTATTGTGTCAGGCATTTTCCTTAACACGTAAAAGATACCGTTTCAAACTTCCCAGTGCCGGTTAAATTTTACCAAATATTCTAGAGGCATCCATTGATAATGTTGACAACAGATGCTGAATAGTGAGAATCCTGTGAGTCTTCATTTTAGCCAATCGCTTGACAACGTTGATGTTTTCTCATGGAATCTTCGCTTTACGAGGGCAATTAATTTTACTCTGCGGACGAGGGTACATACAAGAACCTGTCAATCATAAAGCATAAAGCAGGAACAGCATTATTTGTTTACTTCATGGTCTGTACGATACACTAATTGAGTCATTCTATGTGGTTCGAACAAATGGGCAAAGATTTTCTATCGTTTTGTTGATGTTTCCAACATAATCACACGAGGCCGCCGAAATGATAGGTAAAAATTCACCCCCAGTGGCCATTGATTTTCGATCACAGGCAGTACTAGTTTAAATAGTTATAATATGATGTAATACAATTAAAGGTCTGTTTTTCTTAGGTAAAATACATTATTAGACAGGACAATTTCTAATTAACACCACGATTGTAAATTTCTACAACTTTTTCATCTGTAGAGCTGCAGCAATGAAAATTAACGAGTACCAAAACAAAAATTATTTTTATTTTTATCAAATTATTTTTTATTTTTACATACTTTGTAGGTATTCTGTGAGTATCCCTCGTCACACAACCAGCATGTAAGCCACAAACAATTTTATTTCATACATTTTTAGTACTTGTGAAGGTACCGACGCAATTGCATTAAAAAGAGAGTTTTGACTTCTAAAAATATTTTCGGAAAAATAGACAAATACGTGAGGTTTTCACATCTTCTTCTTCTAGATTTTATATTAATAAAAATGTAAATGTTCATTTGTGCAAAACCGTTATGTCTAAAAGTTGTTGACCGCTGCTTTGAAATGTTGACACAACGTTGCATTATAATACTGGATGGTTCTTATAAGCCTGTTTTAATATATGATTTATGAACTACGTATACGTAACTTTCTGTGATTTTTTAGTAACCATGTTTCTCCACTATAAAGTTTATATAAATGCATACATGACACATATTACAAAAAAGAATATAAATAAATAAAATAAAATAAAAGAATGTACTTCGGTGCAACGCTGTGTCAAATTTTCAAAGTATTCGGTCAAGATCTTTCACAGACTTGCGGTTAGGAACATCTACATTTTCTAAGTAAGTACAAATGTAAATGTTCGGTGGTTCGACATATCAATTCGCCGAATGTTCTTTACACACTGCGTTGAAATGTTTACACAACGTTGCATTCGATTTAGCCCATGTTTCAGTGCCTACTACAACGCTATCTGACATACACGTAACATATATGTAATAAATGAGGAACGTTGTGAAAAGATAAATATTCGTTTCTGCAAAACAGTTAATTAGTAAAAATTATTGACCGATTGTTTTCAAATTTTGACATAAGGCTCCACTCTACTACAAGAGGTTTTACATCTATCTCGAATATATTATATATAAGCTATGTATGTGTGTTACTTTTTGCGATTTTTGCAACAAAGTTTCCCCGTTATAAATTTATATAACAGCATGTACAGTAACACATACCGAGTACGCCAGAAAAATGTATACACCCTTTGTCAGGCTGTAACGAGATATCGATATTGTCGTTTGATTATAGTTACGAGTACAATGATCTCTATACAAACTGGTTGTATAACTCTGGTGTCTGAGCATAGAATTGCAGCGTGCCGGCACATTAATATGTTTTGCATACGATTTCGCATCGTCTGCCATGTTTAAATTTGGCAAACGAGTTTCTATCAGTTATTACGTGACAAAAAATTGCTTGCTTACCTCTTGATTTGGAATTTAATTCAATATTCGATGTAGTAGTCTGATATGGGAATGGAATCGAAACATATTTTCTTCTATTTTACTTGTAATGATTCATAGCAGCCATGTTTGAATTTGGCAAGAAACTTTATATGAATATCTATGGCTGGCACGCTAAGACAGCTGAAGTTCAACATCCAGATAGTATGGAGATCAATGTACGAGTATGTTGTAGTATGGTCTTTGGCTGAACGGATGTTAATACCACAGACATACATTACTAGACTGGTAATGCCGTATTCAATATCATTGGTGTCAATGAAGTCTCGCCGCCATATTTCTATACTATAACGTGAAAGCAGACGTGTGTGTTATTGCAGAAAGCAGTCGTAAAAATATGAATTAACTGAGGTAACTACGCTGTCTTTAGAGTTTCGACATATGGTAAATTCTTTTGTTGTGTATGGCTGTAGTTCGTTCGGCTGACCGCCGTGGAACTGCCGTCCGACTGCTGCCTTGGCTTCATCGTTGCCGATATGTGAAGCTCCCGGGAAATGGCCGAGATGTGCGCACGCCTCTCTGCTTTCGCCGTTGCATCCACGCAGGAAATGTCGTCTTCTGTCTGCGACGAACGCGGCCTCTGCGACCGGTTATTGCCGTGCAAGAATTCTCGGTCTTTTTCGAACACACGTCACCATCACCTCACCCTTCTCAAAGCGATACAGGTTTCCCCTCGTATTGACTGCATTTCCCTGTAGATCTGAATGGGCGTTCGTGCCTTTCTCAATACAAAACGAATAACACTTCGTTATTTTAACGTCGTGGCTGTCCGAACCACACCGTGCGGCGGAGCTGTTGTTGTTGTGGTCTTCAGTCCGCAGACTGGTTTGATGCTGCTCTCCACGCTACCCTGTCATGTGCAAATCTCTTCATCTGACAATACGTACGGTAACCTACATCTTTTTTAATTTGCTTACTGTATACGTCCCTCGGTCTCCCTCAACGAATTTTTCCCCACACACTTCCTTCTAGTGCTAATTTGACGCCGGCCGCGGTGGCCCAGGGGACTGAGGCGCTCCAGTCACGGTCTGCACGGCCACTACGGTCGGGGTTAGAATCCCCCCTCGGGCATGGATATTTGTGCCGGCCTTACGATTAGCTAGTTCATAAGTAGTTTGTAAGTTTAGAGACTGATGACCCCCTAGTTAAGTCCCATAGACTCTACAAACATTTGAACATTTGCTAATTTGACGGTTCCTTGATGTCTCAGAATGTATCCCACCAATCTATCCCTTCTCTCAGTTAGGATATGCCAGAAACTCCTTTTCCCCCCTAATTCGGTTAAGCACCTCCTCATTAGTTACGTGATTTGCCCATCTAATCTTCATCATTCAGCAGTAGCAGCACATTTCGAAAGCTTCTATCATCTTTCGTCTGAACTCCTTATCGTCCAAGTTCCACTTCCTACAATGCTACACTCCAGACAAATGCTTTCAGAAAGGACTTCCTAACATTTAAATTAATATTGGATGTTAACAAGTTTCGCTTCTTTAGAAACGCTTTTCTGCCCAAAGCCATTCTGCATTTTATATCTTCTCTAAAAATGTTCAAATGTTTGTAAAGCTTATGGGACTTAACTACGGGGTAATCAGTCCCTAAACTTACAAACTACTTATGAACTACTTACGAACTAGGACGGCACAAATATCCATGCCCGAGGGGGGATTCGAACCCCCGACCGTAGTGGCCGTGCAGACCGTGACTGAAGCGCCTCAGTCCCCTCGGCCACCGCGGCCGGCGTATCTTCTCTACTTCGGCCATCAGAAGTTACTTTGCTACCCAAATAACAAAACTCGACTACTACTTTTATTGTCGCCTTACCTAATCTAATTCCTTAAGCATCGCCTCATTTTCTACCGCTACATTCCATTATCCTTGTTTTACTCTTGTTAATGTTCATCTTATACGCTCCTTTCAAGAAACTGTCCATTCCATTCAATTGCTCTTCCAGATACTTTGCGGTTTCTCACAGAATTACTAACATCGGCAAACGGCAAGGATTTTATTTCTTCTCCCTGAACTTTAATTCCTTCGCGAAATTCCTCATTGCATTCCTTCACTGCTTGCTAAACGTACACATTGAACAACATTGGGGAAAGGCTACAACCCTGCGTTACTCCCTTTCCAACCCCTGTATTCCTTTCATGCCCTTCGACTCTAAAATTACTGTCTCGTTTCTGTGTAAGTTGAATATAACTCTTCGCTCGATATATTTTACCCCTGCTACCTTCAGAATTTGAAAGAGTGTATTCCAGTCGATATTGTCAAAAGCTTTCTCCAAATCTACAAATGCTAAAATGTAGGTTTGCCTTTACTTAATCTATCTTCTAAGACAGTGGTTCCCAATCTATGGTAGGCGTACCATTGTTGGTACGTAAGGATATTTTAGGTGCTAATTACACAAGTAAACGAAACAATTACTGATGTAGGTATAGTTGTTCTCTTACGTTACTCTATATTTAAAGTGAAGTGATAGTGAGAAAAATGGTTGATAAAATTACCGACAACGTCTGTGTATGATAAATAAACTGGATTTTCTTCAGAATGTTTGATCCGAATGTACGCAGAATACCAGAACATATGATTGTAACACCTCCATACCTCCCTCATTCGTCATCGTTGCCTTTCTCGGGAATGATTAATCTTGTTTTGACGTAGCGATATTTCAAAAGGCTCTTCCCGGTGGTTATTAGTAAGTTTTTGTGACACGTTCCAATCGCTGCCGACTTATGTGGTGTACCAATATGTGGCGTCGCAGCAGGCATTACACAGTGAATGGTTGATTTTTGTTGTGATCGGATTGTCGGCCGTTACGGTAAATGGTATCTTGACACAGAGAAAGCCAGCGTTTGGAACCGAAGTGTAAGTATGACAGCGAACTGATACTTGACTACTGTAACTGTGATGTGTACCTTGATTGTGTGAGTTATACGTGACTGTGTTTTCCATTAGCCATGAAACGATTTTTAAGCCTGGACTGTCCTTTCCCCGCCAAGGATGAAGTTGAAAAACCTTAGGCTAGCCCTTCAAAAAAGGTTCTGAATACTTCATCTAGGATTACACAAAATATGACTGGATAAGAAATCCATTTTCAGAAAAATGGAACGTTGGTCTTCTGAGTTGTACATTAATAAATACAGAAACAGTAGTCAATAAGATTTAAGAGTTGAGCTCAATCTATCCAGACTTTAAAAGTCTAATTAAACACCAACATGCTTCCAATTGATCCTTTGTGGACTCTAAATTACTATGGTCAGTTAATACTGTCTTGCACAACTGGTTTAAATTGTGACGTAATATTTAATAAATATTTAAAATGTCATTCACCTTTTACTCATCGAATATTGATATCAGATCCGGCATAATTTGATTTTATTTTATTTGATACAAATAATTGCCACTGGTGATCATAATGACTTCGCTAAAACGTACTTCTACGGAAACTTATTACGTATGTGTCACATCTCTGCTGTACATAGCAATTGATCGCCACGACGCAAAAACAATTGTGTGTTGTCAGGACTGAGAAAGATTGTAAAGTCCTACACTGCGGCAGTCGTCATTCATTGTTCAACACCTGCACTACCTCACTTCCCCCTCCCCCCCCCCCCGACCGTCACTTCAAGGTTCGTTAAAAGGAAACATACTATAGTGGTACGCCTAATATCTAAAAATGATAAGTGGTACGCAGTGACAAAAAGCCTGAGAACCCCTGTCCCCTGTTTTAAGAGAATTTTAAGAGAAGTCGTAATGTGAGTATTGCCTCGCGGCGGAGCTACCGGCAGATAAAGCTGGTGTTACAAATGAAAACTATTGAACAAAGAATTGTACGAATAAATTGGATGTAATATTGGTACTATTCTTTCACGAAGATCTTGAACGTATCGCCAACGCCACTGTCATCCATCATTTTGCCAAAGTTCCGTCAAAATGACGTACCACGCTCTTATGCTCAGCTGTATCTTTTATAAAAGTTACGTTGTGTCTGCGTTTAGAAGAGGATGAGGAAAAAAAAAAGAAAAGGAAATTTACTTATATCAATTCATGGGTGTCGCAACGAGGTAAAAGCGATCGATAAAATATTTTGAAGCTCTCCTTTCTTCTCGATATATTGTTGTAGTCCGGATATCGCGTACTATAGAGCGCATCATCTGCTTCATACATTTCTATAAATTTTATTGTTGCTGTAACACACCAAGCTAACTTGTCGCTAGCAGCAATACGAACACAGTGTCAAACAGCTATCGTGGCAAGGATGTTGCTTTGTGGGGTGGTACTGCTACTACTACTGCTAGCGCTCTAAGCAGTTACAATTCTCACTGTAGGAAACAAAAGACGAGCGATTTCTTTGTTCACATCTAAGCCGAGGAGTTAGATTTGATTGTTCGAAGATTGAACGACTTTATAAAATGTGCCCATTACACTACGTACGAAACGTCTTTGCCCAATAATTTGATATTCTAAGGCCGGCTGAAGGCGGCGCAATCCAAGAAAGATACATTGTTGGGAATGGATACACTTACTTCGCATTTATAGTCGTAATTTGGCTAAAAATAGGAACAAATTCTTTATGATTTGCCTTGGTATATCTCCATGTGTCTAGCTGCTATCATCCCGCAGATGCTGTTGGTGTTCTTAGTACCTTAATACATCGAGCGCGCGTAATATCGAACGATGAAAACCTCCATGCAGAAAGAACTTAGAAAATTTTTTTGGAGACAAGAGCTACACTTCATACCAAATTAGGACGTCCGTACACAGGTATAACGACAAGAATCAACGCACTGAAGACACTATAAATCAATAGCTTTCCTTGGATATGCCGCTAATGTTTCGTCTCAAATAGGCAGATTGCTCAAGAAAAACAACAACCAAGGAAGAGCTTTACCCTAGTCGTATCGGTTAAAGAGTTCTTACAACAGAAAAAAAGGGTGTTTACGTAGTTCCCTGTCAGTGTGGTTTCTGGATACACCCAGGCGATGCGATCAGTCGAAGAGCATTGTATGGAACACGAAACATATGCCAGTATTCTGCAACCGTGAAAATTATAGATAGAACAACATTGTAATTCCACGGGGCACTTTTGAACAATATAGAATACAACTGAACACTATTTTAGCTCCAGTTTCCATTTTTTGGATTCATTATTAAAAGAATCGGTGGTAATATGTCTTTCAGTCGTATAGTAAAAATAATCAAGTCACACCCGAATCGACGGTGTATTTAGATTCTCATTTATTAGAAGATGTTTCACTTTCATCTCTGAGGACAGCAGACAAAACACGGCTGTCCCTCTCACGCATGCGCAGAAAGACACCACTGCCAGCACATATCGTATGCGCGAGATTCGGAATAAATACCGTGATTGTACCTGGGCTCTTCAGTACTTGTGTATTCACATGAAGATAGTCGGACGTTTCTAGGTCGAATTATCGTGGTAGAATGTCGGCAGCATCCGGTAGCAAACCTGAATATTGATAGAAGAAGACATACGCCGAGGAAACTTCATAGGAATATATTGTGTTCAAACAAACTCCTCCACAAGCGGAATATTATATTAAAACAGTTAGAGTTACTGCGTTCGATATCCGAATACTTCCGGAAAGAGGTGTACAGAGCCACGAAGTTCACAAAATATGGGGTATAAATTTCGGTGAAAACAAAGAAAATCTTCCAATTTGGAAACAAAACTTCAGTTATAAGGTACAGACTGGTTACGGACGTGAAACAGGATTTTTCCGGCTGACTTAACTTCATACTTGCCGTATTTTAAACTTTATACGCGGAAATACTCAACGAAGACGTTCACAAGCACTATAGTAGGCCTATACATACTATTTTATTAGTTTTTGAATGCCGTGAAAATAGTACAGCCATACGTTTCGTTAAGAAAAGCATTTTGTTAACAGGACCAGTTCATCTGCTGTCCTGAAGGTTGAATTATACAGGTCGTATGAGGAAAATTATTGAGCATGTTTATTTTCTACCGAAAGAATAAAAGCGATAGCAGATTCAACATTATCTGCATTACATTTGTACTCTGAATGCGTAATTAATAGGTTGTCACAGGCAGGCACTGAGTAATATGAAGCTGCTTTTTTCCACTTGTTGTTTTCAATTCAAAATGTTATCGTTGCAGCATCAAAGTGAATGGTATTAACATTCATTAATGAACAAGTTATAAGGTACATGATGTGAAGTACGGAAACTGAAATGGACCGAACGCATATGTAACACGTTCGGCGAATCCTTCCTGCTGGATCAAAGAGGAACAAATGTTTGTTGTCGAACAGACCGTTGAACGCTTGATGTTGCGAGGACGGCGCGAGTACACTACAATTTGAAAAGTTGTTTATACAGGCTGCCTTTCCACCACACGTATTGCTAGCTCGCTGATCGCTAGAAGTAATACATTTCTTGCAGTAATTTATCTAACTTAATGCTATGTAGTAAACACTCAGTACCTAGAAAACAAATAGTCTGTTGAGCTTGATAGAAGGCCCTCTTCATGCCCTTCACACCATACTGGTTTTATTTGCGTGGCAAAAATGCTAGTTTTCATTGTAATGGATTTGAGCAATGCCGCTCATAATATTTTTGACGTCCTGGGTTTCATGTAACTGTTTTTATTCTTCTGATCAAGTTGTCCCTAGTGGCAACTAAACCTAGGTCAAGCACCTAAAAATTAGGCAACCAGCTGGCTGATATGCAAAATTGTTAAAAAAAAAAAATAGGGTTACGGTTGCTGTTAATCAGCCATGTTCAAAGTTGTAATAATATTAAATATAATAAAATACATATATAAATGTAATGCGCTTTGCTGGGTTCATGTTTTGTGTTTCTGTGGTGAAATCTATATTCTGACACACTACCTCAACGAAAAGTAGAACAAGATAGTAAAATAAAGTTTATTGAAAGAATACGGAAATAATGTGGTTCGTCTTTTAAGATAGGTAGTATTTTAGAGAAAAAGACACGAAATAAAAATAAAAATGTGTTATTAATAGTATTGAGTCTCTTGAAAATTTCAGTAACTTTTGATCACCACAGCTCCTCTTTTAACGTTTTTATCTTGGTGTTTCATGTTTTTATTCCGATGGACCAGGCACTGAACAAGTAATGACCGCAATGTCTATTGCAAGTACAGTGATCTAGAGTTTGAATCGCAGTATCCGACTTACGTTTCAAAACAATTGCATTGACATAATTCTTTTTCGTTGTTGTATTATATGACTTATGAACACTAATAACTGTTTATTTAATAAATAATTTATTTCCCTCCAATGCTGAATTTGCGATTCCTCGATGTCTAAGAACGTGTCCTACCAAGCGATCCCTTCCTTTAGTCAAGGTATGCCAAAAATTCCTTTTCTCGGCAGTTCTGTTCAGTACCTCTTCATTAGTTATGCGATCTACCCACCTAATCTTCAGTATTCGTCTGTAGCAACACATTTCAAAAGCCGCTATTCTCTTTCTGTCCGCACTGTTTTCACTCCCATACAAGGCAACAGTCCACACAAATGCCTTCAGAAAAGACTTCCTTACACTTAAATTAATACTTATTCGATGTTAGCAAATTTCTCTTTTTCAAAAGTGCTTTTCTTCCCATTGCTATTCTGCATTTTATATCCTCTGTACTGCGACCGTCATGTTATTTTACTACCCAAGTAACAAAACTCATTCATTGTTTCGTTGATTAAGTAATTAATCGAAAAGATAATTGATTTCGTAAAATTAAATGACGTGAAAGAAATATCGATTATTCCATAATCGTTTGTCTAAATAATCACGATTAATCGATTAATTGCAATTAATTGCCCATCCCTAGTCTGGAAGCGTCAGTTGGTGAACAGAAGAGGTCTTATTTTATAAATGGAACAATTTTTTTTTTTTTGGTCAAATGTTCAGTTGCGGAATTTTGGAACCTAAAAAAAATTAGATAAGACAATAAATATTTTATAGAAGAATGACTTAAGGAGAAAGTTTAGATTTCTTTATTGTTGCAGTAACTAGTTTTTCGTAGCGTATGGCATTCGTGGCTGTTTAGTTATCATAGACAGCCACTTCAGGCCACCTGTTAGCTACCAAAAGAGTCCACGTGAATAACGTAATGGAAACTGATTTTGAATCTGACGTCCAAATGTGTTTACGTACTGAATAACCTTCATTTATGAAATAAATAGCGTGACATCGTGTCTGAGTTAATTCTTCTTTATTCTCATTTCTCATTATTCATTGAAGTGAAGTGAAAAAAAAGTTCAGATATTTGTAATTCTATGGGACCAAACGGCTGTGGTTATCAGTCCCTAAGCTAAGTGAAAGTAACCTAAGGAAATCACACACTCACACCCAAGTCCGAGGGAGAATTCGAACCTCTGAAGCGAGAGGCCACGCGATCCGTATCGTGGCGCTGCAGACCCCACGGCTGTTTGCGCGGAACCACCGAATTGATCCTTCACTTTTTGTAGCTAACCGAACTAGGAATCTACAATTTACTTTGCACATTGATTGAAAGTGCATTGCAGTTCAATGTTTGCGACAGCAGTTAGCTCATTTACAGTTTCAGTGTTTAGTCAACATCGAGTATGAATTGCACATTGGCGTATCTCGACTAGAATTTATTGTCCTAGCAACAGTAATAACAGAAGCAGTAGCTCTATAATCAGCAAGAGCATATGCTTGGATGGTTTGATATTTAAAGGGACTAAACGACTACGGTCCCCAAGAGCATAGGCATAGTGTTTTCCATTCGCAACACGTAACCCATTTGTTTCAAATTCAAAATTTCAAATGTCTGTAAATCTATCGGACCAAACTGCGTGGTCATCAGTCCGTAGCTTACAAACTACTTAAACATAGGTAAACTAACCTACGGACAAACACACACACCCATTTGTTTTTATTATTATTATTATTATTATTATTTTCATTCTTGTCAGGAGCATATCACACTTAGACAAGGACACATAAGGTTTAAGTTCATATACAAAAGTTTATCTCGCAGTTGGATTTTTTCACTGCTCTAATAAAACCTACTTAATGAGAAATTTGCTTTGCTGTTGTTTCGTTAAGTCACAAATTAGCCCTTGTTTTTCGTAGCTCAGTGGAGTGTCATTGTCAGAACGCAGTATGGGCGAAGTGAAAATAATGGCAATAGGCACGCCTATATTGACTCACAGTTACGAGACATTTCTATGACCTAGCTGCACTGCCTGGATTATAGTAAGCACATTTCCTCGCAACTGTCTTCAGTTTTCTACTGGCGGTAACGTTTTGTCAAAACAGCGTAGTCTGAGGCTCTGAGCAAGGTGAAGATGTAGGCATGCCTACATTGGCTTACAGTTAAGACACAGAATAAGGAGTATACAGAAAGGAAACTCCCGCTGCAGTCTGTCGTCCAAAATTTAGTGCGCATGCGCGGAATCGTCCATCTCGAAAAGCAGTAAACGGGTGCTCACTCCCTACTCTGTCGCGTGCTAATGCGACGTCTTTGTTTGTTAATTGTTTATTTTAGCTGCCTGAATCGCATAAAAGTAAACTAGTATTTGGTGCAATGACAAGAAAGAACTGTGCGTCAGTAGGTGTAGCTGTTTCGTTTTTATTACGAGCAGCAGTAAAAGTAAAGGAGGCCGATGGCGTTCAGCACCTAATTGTCGCAATAATTCTCATACAAATATGAATATAAGCTTGAGGTTGAGGTTGACGGTTAGTGAACGTCGCTATATGCGTGGTAAAAGCTAAATGTCATCAATTTCGAATGAGAGCAATGTGTGCATAATTATTAAAAGTAGCTTTGCTTCTTCTTTTGACGATAACTCTCGCTGTTGCCGTTGCTGTAGCAGTTCAACAGCATCGAAATGTTGAAGTACATTTATATTTTGTAATTATAAGTTTAACGTCGCAGGGAATAATATAAAATGAAATACAAAGAATATTGCGTAAGTAGCGGGACTTCAACATTTTGCGCGTGCGTTCCCTTTTCCGGTTGCCCACATAGGCGAGGTATTTCACGAATTTTTAAGACTCATGTACCTGCTCACCTTCATATAATTTGATGCAAACGGTAAAATTTTACTAACGGCAACGGAGGCGTAGCTTGCTAATATTAACGCCCATCGATCCTCTTACAAGGGGAGGTCGGTAATCGGAACCCGCCGATTTCGCCCAAACTGCGTGTTAGGAGATTGGTCTCCCTATAACGTGCCTGAAATATTTCGCCTGAGTGGGCCTTAGGAAAGGAGAAAATGCTCTCTAAAGTTTTCCAATAGTACTGTACATCTTATTTAGCTATCTGTTCGTGACTAACGGCGTAGCGTAATGGTCAAGCGCATTACTTGCGCGGCAGGCGCCCTGGGATCAGTCCCAGGAGCTTCCTACTTTTTTTTTTTTTTTTTTTTTTTTTTTTTTTTTTTTTTTTACACTACACCGTTTATTCACGAACAGAGCGCTGAATAACATGTACAGTGCTATTGGAAAAACTTTCAAGAGCATTTCCTCCTTTCCTAAGGCACACTCAGGCGAAATATGTCATGCACGTTATGTGGAGACCTACCTCCTACACAAGTAACTTGGGCGAAATCGGCGGGTCCCGATTGCCGACATCCCCTTGTTACGATATTCAAACAAATGGAATAAGTGGAATAATCTTGCTGTTCTTGCTCTATGGTTAGCAGTTTCTTGTATCTACCTTTCTCTGGTCGGTAAAGTAATTGTCCTCGTAAAAAGAACATTATGTTGCCAACATTAAAACATTACTCCTCTACTAAAACTGAACCAGTCAAATCGATGACACTCATCCTGCCTCCTCCCCTTGTTCTACGCTGCATAGGCAGGTAAAATTTTACTTACTGTGCTAATGTTGGCAACGAATGCTCTTCGGTTACTGGAACAAATAGATTAAGGGGAATAATTATTTTATGCTGTTCCTGCTCCATGGTTGACAGATTTTTCTATATCCCCTTCTCCGATCAGTATATTAATTATCCTCCTAAAGCAAATACAACTTTTCCAACATTGAAACACAACTTCATCACTGTCATAAGTAAAATAAAACATATAGGTATGTTTTAAAGGCAATATTTATTTCCAGTGCTAAGAAACGGACTGTGAAATCAAGGAGAGCTGATTTACTTAAAAATATATTATCCAATATTTATTAAAACTTTTTGTCAGAGTTATACTTTTCTATTTCTTGAGGTTCACAAACAGAGACTTGAAATATAAAACCAAAACTCAAAAAAATTTCAAAGTGATAAAAGTGACCCATCGGTGAGATACAAATGGTGTGTAATGTTCTAGTGAATGCATATTGACAAGGAGGAAAATGATGAACACTTTTTCCTTTGCTATAACTGAAACAATGTGTGCCACAATATGACAAGTACAGAGTAAGTTTGTTATGTAGTTTTATGTTTCCGCTACCTGTCCTTCATTTGTGTGTAATTTAACAGTTTTATATATGCCCAGACATCATTACTTCTGTGTAATCGCGCTGTACTGCTAAGTCTGACTTGTGCAAATTTATTCGTGTCAAATAAAACCTGGCAGTTGTAAAGTCAATTTCTTGTTTATAACAAATTTCCCAAACGTAACTTCGCGTTACTCGGGATTTTTCTGGAGATAAGCACCAAATAAAACGATCACTGATTCCATCATACATTTTCGCAATTGTATTAAAATTTAGGCCTACATTTTTTCGTTGGGTTACAATTATGTGCAAGAAGAGGGCGCAAAATAGACGAGAGCATAATGAAAAGTCGGCGAGGTTAGCTGCAGTTCGGAAAAAGTCCATTTCCAGCCAAAGTACTAAGTGGCTATAGTTCCGAGTTTACTGCTTTTCAATATGGCGCCGAGTGCAACGCTTGGTAACATACAGATCAAAGGAACCGCCTCCAGCTTTCCCTTCTGTAGTGCTCTATGGTGAAACGAGATCATTGGCTGAAACCACTGATCTCTAAACTATCTGTTTCTGTAGAGACCATTGGCTGAGACTCAAATAGGGATATCTGGTAACCACAGACATATATTACTAGACTGGCAATGCCGTATACAGTACCATTGGTGTCAGTGAAGTGTCGCCACCATATTTCTATTCTATTAACGTAAGAGCAGTCGTGTGTTATTACAGAAAACAGTCGTAAAAATATGGATGAACAGACGTAACTACGCTGTCTTTAGAGTTTTGACACACGGAAATTCGCGCATTGTACCTGGCTGTAATAATTCAGCTGGAGTAAGCTTTGACACATACAGTAATGAGTGCATTGATTTGTTGTTATTATTAATCTGTTACGAATTTCATTCAACTTCCTGATTTTCTTTCAGTAGTATAGTCAATATAAATGTGTTGTTCATTGTGGATAACACATATCCGACGCGCGGCAGTAGGCGAGCGATCTGGAGCGCCACGTTACGGATTGCGCGGCCTCCCACGTCGGGGGTTCGAATCCTCGCTCGGGTACGGATGTGTGTGTAGCCATTAGATTAGTTTAACTTAGTTTAAGTAGTTTGTAAGACTAGGGACTGATGACCAACGGCCGCGGTGGAGTAGCCGAGCCGTCTAAGGCGCCACGCTGCGGAGCGCGCAGTTGCTCGCCGTCGGAGGTTCCAGTCCTCCCTGGGGTATGGGTGTGTGTGTTGTCCTTAGGTTAGTTTACTTTAGTTTAAGTAGTTTGTAAGCTACGGACTGATGACCACGCAGTTTGGTCCGATAGATTTACAAACATTTGAACATTTTGATGACCAACGAAGTTTGGTCCCATAGAATTACAAACATTTGAACATTTTGAACACATATCCTTATTCTTTTAAGAATTCTTACGAAATCTACAGTCTGCTTTGAAACACACACTGAGTCACGTTTGCTGTTTGTATTAAAGTGTTGCCAGTTTCGACCAACTTCGGCTTTTATTTCAGCAGTATGTCCGTTATAAATGTGCTATTTATCGAGGATAACACATATCTTTATTCTTCTTATTGTTTTCAGATAACTACTTCTATTTTAACTGTATGTATCGGTAAAATGTTACCTATTATCCCGTCGGACTTTCATGATTATGTTGGCAGCATCAACTAAACGGTAGAAAGTCTTTCCCAAGATGTTAATATTTGTAGAAACGCACACAAAGTGACTTGATTAGTGTTTCGTACACACGATGAAGTAAATAAATAATGCTGTTCCTGCACTATGGTTGACAGGTTCTGGTATGTACCTCTCGGTCACTAAATAAGTGCCATCGTAAAACAAAGAAATCAGGACAAAACTGTTTTCGTTGTCACGCGATTGGCTAATACCAACGTCACCTGATTGACAACACAATCACGCGAGGCTGCCAGGGCGGTAAGTAAAATTCAACCGTACGTAACGCGTTCTTCTCATAACACGATTCGACAATGTCGGTCTATGTGTAAAATTAAACTTTTGCGGAAGTGTTAGTTCAAATGCAAATCATGTTCAAACCAACTAGTAAGACTTACAACGTCAAATCATGTCAGAAGATCATAGTACTTCAAATGTTTCAAATGTTTGTATACCTTATGGAACTTAACTCCGGGGTCATCAGTCCCTAAACTAACAAACTACTTATGAACTAGCTAATACTAAGGACGGCACAAATTTCCATGCCCGAGGGGGGATTCGAACCCCCGACCGTAGTGGCCGTGCAGACCGTGACTGGAGCGCCTCAGTCCCCTCGGCCACCGCGGCCGGCTCATAGTACTATACGGAAACTTTTTGACGTGATGTGAGGCAAGATGGCGGCACCAGGCTTCAGTCTCAGATGGAAGTTTGCCAGTCTAGTAATGTATGTCTGTGCTTGTAACACGCCTTTGCTTTGCTGCCAGGACACTTGGAGCGCTGCAAGTTTAGCAATTAATCATCTCTCTTTCCTATTTTGTTTTGGTTTTGAAGCCACGTGCTCGTGATAGGGACCTTGTGTGTACAGTTTTGTAAATGACATCTTGGTTACCTTTTACCAGTGAAAATATTTATTTTTACAACTTACTGGTTCACTTTTAGTCATATGAGTGGAGATAATAGTGCCTTAGCATATGTGAAAACCTAAACATCATTTAGACATGTGCTGCAATTAGTTTTAGTGTCACATGTGCTGAAGCACATTTATTTGCACACAATAGTGGCCACACGACCAAAAGGGGAATATTGAGTTTCACAAATAAAAAATTTCACGTCAAAAGGTGACGACAACATCAGTTACGAAATTTTGCAGACAGTAAACTACAGCTACGAGTAGTTAATGTTAGTTGTTGATTGAGATTTTTGGTACATTACTTTGCAAGCTCTCAGAAACCTTTACTATTGTACTATGAGGCATACCCGAAAAGAATATATTGTCATCTAATTCGCGTATTTAGAAAGAAACACGAATTCTCACGCCACATTTTTGCGTATTGGTAGTTCACTGCCAAGCCACTAGTATCGCTGCTGTCGTTCTGTGTCTCCGCATGATAACATTGTTTTGCAGTCTGTTACAAATTGGTGTTTTGTGATGATGTATGGATTATTGTATTTCTGTTTTGGATGAATCGTTTTTGTAAAGATATAAAGGCGGAGCTGAATTACAATACCACGAAATTGTTTAAATTCCAGAGCACATTCACGTGTACAGTTAAATTCTTTATAAGTAATGGTATTTATTCAACTGACTCTCTTTGCCCATAGCCCCCTTCTTCAGAACCTAGATCGAATCCGCTTTTACAACTGAATGTCGTTTTTTTTCAGTCCTTTAGCCAATGTTCACGATAGATATACTTTTATTTTTTTTGTAATCTGTTATTGCACTATTCTTCGTATTGCCATGATAATAATATTGGTGTTTTACAATTGTAGGGCTGAAATCAAAACATGTAACAACTTTTAAAATGTTCATAATACGCCCTTTTGTATAAATAATGGTAGCAAAAAAAAAAAAAACAAAAAAAAAAAAAAACGCGAAAAGTAAATAAATACACATTATCCCTTTGCATACCAGTGGTTTCCGATTAAAACCAAAATATCATTAATCATGTTAATCATGTTCGGAAGGACCAGTGGTTTTCGCGTGAAACCAGCGATGCTAGTGCAAAGCAGAGACATCTATTGACAACTGAGAAATGTCCAGAAAAACAATTGGATCAAAGGGTAGTGAGTAATTGACTCAGAAACTGGGGAACGATAAGAATAAGATATACTTTCACACTTTTCATCTCTGTTAGCATAAATAAAAATCTTCATGATCGAGTGTGTATGCTCTTGAGACAGTAAAACGAGTCAAAAGGAGTTTCCCAAAGATTACAAGCCTGAAAAACATCTTCAGCGTGGGAATACGACTGCAGATGCACAGAAGAGAGCGTGGCTGCATTGATATGGAAAGAGAGGAAATAAATTTTATTTCTGTCTCATTTTCATGATCCACGGCAGACAGCAAACAATACTTAGAAAACGAAAAGATGGATCAGTAAATGAGCTTTCATGCCCCATACTAGTGAAACAGTACACCCCGCATATGGGGTACGTCGATAAAGCAGACATGCTGAAATCTCTATATGAGATAGATGGGGAAAGCAAAAGATGGTGACTTAGAATGTTTTGGCATATACAGGATGTCTCCATTGTTAATTCATTTATCTAGAAGCGATGAGGCAACAATGTCACTGAAGGAGTTCCAGATTGTAGTGGTTCACGGCCTTATTGCCACAACAAATGATACATCATGAAGGTGCAATAATCGAAATGCAAACTGATTCAAAAAGACGGTACCTCTAGAACTGAGAGAAACCAAGTCTGATCACATGCCAATGCAAGGATAATTTCGTCATTGCGCACACTGCAGCACCAAACCTGAACCTCACAGAAAAAAAAATGCCATTGAAACGCTGTAATTTAGATTTGGACTGGGGAAAGTCCGAAATTGCTTTAAAATGCCTCTCTAAATCATAGACGGCTCAATACCGTGTGTCCCAGTGGTTTCGCAGTGACACCACCTTAATTAAAGAACAAATTTTTGATAAATAAAAATCTGGTATTCTTCACTTATGAGACTAGTAAAAGGTCCTATTGCAAAACTATTAAAAATTCACTTATTATTGACATATTGGGACCAAAGAACTTAACTCGGAAGAAAACCATTTTAGATAATTAATAATTAACATATTTTCCATTGAGAAGAACTATTTGTTCTCTGACTGGATAGTGGTTGTCTTCACAAAACGGAAATATTTGAATCTGGGATTTTGTCTGCAAAATGGTGATCAGGAAAACCACGCCAGAACCACTAATCTTCCCCCTGTCCTCCGCCGACCGCTAAATTTTAACGATGGAAATTTCTAGCGCCTCATTATACTGTGTCATGAACCGAGTAAGTGGAGCTGAACTTAGGGACCTCACACCCTGTCACGTCTATTATGGATGCACACGTAAGACGCGCCCACTATGTGGACTGCATAATTTGAGAACCTTGCCATTAAAACACGCGTAGCTTACCGGCGGAGGCTGGCATTATGCATTGAAGCTAATATGGCGAACCTAGCATATTGCCCTTTCAGGATAATTTTCTTTTAGCTTTTATTTAGTTTCTAAATTACTAGCCCAATCTTAAATGTAACAGTAAACCCACGATCCTGTAAGGAAATCTAATTTTTATGTGTACAGCACCTTCAAACTCTTACTATTTTGAATATGAAATTCATAAGTCTGGGAAGCCTGCTCTTCATTGTAAGCAAAAGTACCGGAAAGGTGCCTAATGTGAGACACTCTTTTCTAAATCCATTGTTATTTGTCATTGACGGTAGTGTGCGCCATGGAATTCATATGTTACCCTTCTATTCCCCTTGACGCCCGTAAAATAGCGCGTTTGGCTGCTTCTATGTACTCTTGGAATCAAGATCCATTATTATCCACAACAGTTCATGTAAACGATATTTAGAATAATCATAACTTCAACGGGAGTTGTGTCATTAAAATCGTGTACTTGGTTCAAAATGCGTGTAATATTACTATCAATATTTTTTATATCTCACATCGTGAGCTGATTTTAATTGTGCGCGCTTGTCAAATGTAGTTCGACAAACAATCAACAGATGGTAACACTGGTCATAGACAAGCCACAGTCTAACATATACAGTCGCGACACTCACTGCTGTAAAAGTTGTTACCAACTGACAGTTCAATGACACTAGCGCTCCTAGTGGTGGGTAGGCCGTCGAAAGAGTGATGTTTGTTTATAATTATTTGTGTACGTAATTAACGAAATAGTTAATATAATTTTTGTGTTACAAGCATTAGTAATATATCAAGAGACACACTTAATACGGAAATTAATGTAAAAACAGTCGAACATAACTGATTCAGTGGTATAACGAAGAACTGCGTTATGAAACAATACTTACGAATATATGTATAGTTGCAGCTTATTCCGCTGAAAGAAAGTAGAATATAAACGTAATAGAAACATAAATTTCTATTTTCGTCTGTTCTTACCATGACAAAGAGTTTTTTGAGACGTACCATTGTGGTATGAAGTCTAATAATTCGCGTATTTTTAGGCTTCACTCGTCTTTATTATAAGCGCATATTCTTTTGAGTGTAATTACTTTAGCTTAAGAAGACAATATCTTGAAGATTCTTGCCGTTTGTGGTTCAGCTGTAGCAACAATTGTGGAATTGGGTTCTTCTTTGTTGAATACGGTTTGACTGCTTTTTCAGTTTTCTTGTCACGTTTCTGATGTTTTCCTTCAGCTACAGTTGTGGTGGCTGATTTGGTACGTTAAATACTGTAGTTCTTGCATTCTTTATTCATTTCCTATGTTCCACCCTTACTGATTTCACTGGAATTGGAATGGAGATACGTTAACGTTCTTGAGAAGAAAAACACGTCTTTCTGCAAAAGGGCGGGTATTCGGTGTTTCCTAGCCATTTTTCTATTTTTAATAGTAAATTAAATTATTCAGTATAACCCTGTGGGTTACAAGACAACAGTAAATGAACTGTGCCGCAATGTACCGTTTCCAACTTTGTCAGGGATCTTAGGAAATCTAAGAAACACAAAGGCGTAGCTATTTTACGTTATTACCTATTTTATGATATTACATACGTTCCCTAATGTAAAAAAAAGTGTTAAAATCAATATAAACGATACTATTCGCACTCATCCACTATCCTATTCATAAAAGTAGCTTGCCCTCCGCTTGGAGCGGAAGTGTCGTGACTGTATATGTTAGACTGTGGACAAGCTACAGACGTGGTACAAGATGTGACATTTATCAATTCTTAAGCGCCAACAGAACAGCAACAATAACAGTAAAGCGCACAACAATGTAATTAACTGCTTCTACAAATTGTACTACGATATGTATGACGTAATAATCCAGTTGAACTTAGCTCTGTATGCATTCGTTGTTCGGCGGTTGATTTTGCCGTCTGGCGTGACAAATTACTGCAGTGAACCCTTCGTGATAATGGCGCTTGAAGTGAGTGAAAGTTCTTGGGTGTCACGCGTCAATCGTGGAATCCTCCCGGGTTTTGGCACCAAAAATAATGTAGGGAAAGACAGTAGTAGCGCAGCGATTTGTCTATCCATCGCATAACTTTATTTACCATATCACAGAACATATAAAACAAAAGGAGTTTACAAAACTTATAAAATAAGAGATAATATTGTCTTAATTAAGTTCATCGATTTCCAACATTTATAAATACGCAAAAGTAAACACAATTACAATTTCTCATGGTGATAACACATACGTTATTTAATTTTATCATTCATTTAACATATTTGTAAGAATAAAAATGCTTTTCTTTTGTTTTATGGGGAGAAATCTGCATTTTCACTTCCTATTGAAGAACAATTTCCAGGGAATCAAATGATATGTACCACTATATATTCGGGAAACGAAATCCCGCTGTAGATTCGTATATGCGTACAGTGATCATCACATTCTCTCACAGCTGGTGGAGAGAGATCTCTCCAGTTCTTTTGGGCACTTCGGCAGAACACACAGTGTTATCTTGATGTGACTCAATTTATTTTTGACGGCACGCGACTCCTGCCGGGGGATTTGCGGAAGAAAAACTGTTGAGCAATACGGTGCTCTCGAACTGCAAAGCAGTTTCTGGCACCATAGACCCAAGGTATATAGAAAAAGCAGGTAGGCCATTCCGGCGCCTGGCGAGCAGATAACTCCCAGACGCCTTTGCGCGCAGTGACGTCACGGCGAGGACGCAGCAGTATTGTGTACTGAGAAGGATACGGAAGTCGCGGTGTACTTCCAAGAAAACTAATTTGTTTCGAGGCAGTCATGAGCAAGGGTCACTGTAATTGTGCCGTGGCACAATGCACTAATACTACTCGAACTACGGCGAACGTTATTTATCACGTGTTTTACAAGGATGAGCACCTGCAACGCCAATGGCTTGTTCGATGCAAACGCAAGGACAAAGTGAATGTGACAACTGCAGCTCATTTTCGGTCTGAGGATTATGAACGGGATCTGAGAAATGAGTTTCTACGGCTAACTTCAAGAAAGAAGTTATCAACAGCAATCCCCTCCATAAACATTCCGAACTGGCACGGAGAAGAAATTGTAGAAAGTGTGGATGCAAACGAAAAGATAAAAAGTCTGCATTCACACAAATGCAACATCTTTTGACGCTTTACTGTGTTGCTTAACGACAATGAATGACTCGCTATATTCTAAAGTAAAGCAGTCAACAATCCGAAGATTGGTTTGAACACTACAGTGCTTTACTAGGCACGGTCCTGTTTGGAGGTGGTATGCCGTTGCCTTCCTCCGACCTTCAAACCTACAGTTTAACGTGGATTCCGTTCCACGGCGTTACTCGGTATTTTTCACGTGAGCAATACTGCCAGAGGTGAAAGAAGTGGAAAGTGACAGATAAGAATCCTAGTCCCGCGACCTTTGGATTTGTAGTCTGGCACTCTACCACTGTGCAACTGAGGCGCGCTATATTCTATAGGCGGTTAAATTTTAAGTCTTATTCCGGTGACTTCGCAACGAATGCTGAATGCCGGCAATCTCGTGACGTTGGGATTGACCAATCGCGCGACTACTTAAATGTTTTCTTATGAAATCTTCGTTTTATGAGGGCAATTATTTTTACTGAGCGGACAAGGGTACATACAAGGACATGTTAACCATAGAGGAGGAGGAGGAGTAGCATTGTTTATGAATCTCACAAAGCAAGAAAATATTTTAAAGAGATTCTTAGAGATTTGTTCAGCAATGCGCGTTGGCGATAAAGAAAGAATGTTGCCTTACCAAAAAGGTTTCATAACTTCAATAAAATCTCTCTTTGGTCTTTTCGAAAGTCTGAAAAGTATGAAAGTCAGCTACATATTACCTTGTAGACTGAATCGAGATTGCGTGGAATTTTTTTTCTAGGGCACGTGGATTAGGTGTATTTTATAACAACCCTAAACCTTTTGAAGTACGGAACAGAATACGTCTCATTATCCTGACAGATAATGCAAGTGATATTTCTTTCTCTGGGGACACGCCGGTTACTGAAGAATTAAATACAGAGTCTTCCCAGTGTGACGTCGACCCTGATTCTGCGTCCCTAAGTTTCATCACTAGTGAGCTCTGTGTAAATGTTGTTGACGAATCGCCACTACGAGAAATCCCAGAACCTGTGAATGTGGGAGAAAATTTACTAACAGATGTGGCAACAATGGGGGATGACACTGTAATCTCAGATGTTCTTCCAGATGCGGTAAAATACATTGCAGGCTGTATTGCATTTAAGTAGCACAACATTGATAGATCACTAGGTTTTCCAGCAGAAAAACGAGAAGGCGATCATGATGCAGACTGGATATCAATTATATCTCGTGGTGGTTTTTACACTCCGTCGCCAGCATGGGAAAGTAGAGTGTTGCAATTTGAAGAAGAATTTGCTGCTTTTCACGGAAATGGAGTGTGTAAACAAAAAAATGTCATCAATGTCTGTGCTCTACTTTAAACAAAAGTTTTCTGAGGATCATGAAGCAGTTACTACTCTTTACGTAAAAACGAGAACATTTTTTAAGGATTAGCCATCTCAATCAAGAAGCAAAATTAGAAACAATGAAGAAATGTGCCGCAAAGAGGTAGCAGTTATGTATTGCATCGTCGTCTGGTAAACGGCAATAAACATTGACTACATTAACAGTTGCTTCTTCATCTTTCATGTGAATTATAATTTATTTAATCTTAGTGTGTACAAAACCTGTGAGGGCACTTATGTTGACTTGTACAAATCTGTATCGAACGTAACCGAAAGTAAAATGAACGAATAATACGCTACAGACCAAGTGGTGCTGCGCATCTGCCGTATAAACACACGGTTGCGCTGTGCTAGCGTCCTCGCCGTGACGTCACGGCGCTCCAGCCAATAGCAAGCGTTTTCGCCGGAGTGGCCCCCCCCTGCCATAGACCATCTGTCAGAAGCAGCGCACACGCCGTTCGCCAGATTTGCTGCGTTTCCTTTTCTCTTTCTGCTCGGATTTAAGTTTACCATGGATGAGGAAAGTTTGAGATATTTAGATAATTCTCCCCGCCGTAAACGAAAGGCTGCACAATTTCTCCGTCCGTGTCTTTGACACGTCCTTGATAGGACTTAACGTAAACAGAAATGAAATGAGTTTATCTTGAATCTAAATGACTGAATAGGCTAAAACTGCATCTAGAATTTGCTCTGAGAACCACTGTAGAGAGCACGGCAGAGGGTATTTTTATTGTGGTATGTATTAAGGTACCTTCAGTACTCAACTGGCACATGGAGCACGGGAGGATTGAATCGTTATGAACACATGCACGCACTCTCATTAACAAAAAATTCATTTTCATTTAACTCAGGTAGCCATTCATAGCTATAGGAAGCATATTTACAGCTTATGCCCTGAAAAACAATTCTTAAATTTTCGAAATTTTTTTGGCGAGATCATCTGACGCTACTCGTATTTGTAATAATATAACGACGAATATTAATTACCAATTGTGATCAGTTAGTTATTACATAATCTCCGGAGGGTAACTATATCACCTGAAAGCTATATATGTCTCATCTGTGCAAGAAGAGTTTTACCATGTACTGTTGATTTGACCTATTGTATAATCATGCATACATAATGAGGCACAGTAATCTGACTTGGAAAAATTTTGAAATAAACAGATTGAGTTGCAAAGCACCATTAGCATCCTGGCCTATTGCCAAGAAACTAAACTCGAAGAAATTTGGACTACACATAGAAAGAACTGTTACAACATAGTACAGTAGGTAAGAGAAAGAATAGCAATTAGTTGAACAGAAGTCGCACTGTTATTCAAAGATTTGGTGGAGATAAAATTAGCTCTTGTGAGTGTTAAACATACGTGACTCACCATTCATTTACAATGCCAAGTAGAGTCAAATAAGAAATTTCCTAGCAGTTTAAAATTATGTGCCCGAACCGGGATTCGATGCTGGGACTTTTATCTTTCGCGGGCAAGCGCGGATCCGCGGAAGGCAAAGGTTCCACGTTCCAGTCCCGGTTCCGGTACACAATTTTAATCTGTCAGGAAGTTTCATATCAGTGAACACTCCGCTACAGAGTGAAAGTTTCATTCTGAAAACACCCCTTAGGCTGTGGCTAGGCCACGTCGCCACCATATCCATTCTTCCAGGAGTGCTATTCCTGCAAGGTTCGAAGAACTTCAGTGAAATTTGGAAACTAGTAAGTGATGTATCGGCAGAAGTAAAGTTGTGAGGACGAACCGTGAAGCGTGAGGAGACATCTCAGAAGGTATAGCGCTTGCCCGCGAAACGCAAAGGTCTCAGATTCGAATTCCGATTCCGTCACACAATTTTAATCTTCCAGAAAGTTTCCTATCATCGCACATTCTTTTTCAGAGTGATAGTTTCATTCTAGAGTCAAATACATTTACAGAAGTTGTTGAAACTGACCTACTTCAGATACAACCGACGTCAAGTTACGATATCGGTGGCGGCAACTTCAAGGCTGAAGGAAGGAAGATTAGGATTTAACGTCCCGTCGACAGCGTGGTCATCGTAGACGGAGATCAAGATTTGACGGTTTTGTCGGAGTAAGGGAAGGATATCGAACGGGTCATATGAAAGGAACCACCTCGACGTTTGCCCGAAGTGATTTAGAAAAATCGTGTATTAACCTAAACCGGAATGACCGGAGAGGGTTTGAACTGGTGTCCTCCAGAATGCGAGTCTAGTGTGTTAGCACTGCGCAACCTCGCTCGGTTTCACGGCTGATGTTTTATACACATTGCTGTTCAAGTGTCGCAACAGGAGAAAAAAAGTCAGATGCTGTTAGCTCTGGTGAATTTGGTGGTCATGAATGTTTTCTGACCGTTCGTACCTCAGAGAACAAGACATCATGGATTGGATCATGGGATATCTTAGACGAGTGGTAGGTTGTCCCATCTTGCTGGAACAAGCAGTGTTCGTTTCCATTTTCATTGAGTAGAGCACATAATGTCCATATATGCAACCGTGTTGTGGATTGTGTCAAAAAATATTGATCCAAGCTTTGGCGTTTCTGTTACACGAAACCAAACACCGGTTTTTCAACCTGTTGTAGTTGGCGGCTCACAGTGTTAGGATTCTCCGTTGAACAGTACCTCGTGTTCAGTGAATTTACTTGACCGGAAAGTCAGTGTGCAGAACACGAATGAGAGACGTCGGGCCGCGCGGAATGGCCATGTGGTCTAAGGCGTCTTGCTATGTACTGGGCCGCCGAAGGTTCGAGTCCTCCCTCTAGCAAGAGTGGGCGTGTTGTCCTTAGCGTAAGTTAGTTTATGTAGTTTGTAAGTCAAGGGACTGATGATCATAGCAGTTTGGTGCAATAGGTTTACAGACGTATGTACATTTGAAAAACGCCCAAATTCACACTGATGAGATAAACTGAAATGCTGACCAAGGGCTTCCGTATGACATGTTCTCAAGATGATGGCCAAGTGCTTAGGGTGTGGAGTATATTAGTATTTTGGCTACTTCTAGTAGCTATAAAATAGTTTCAGTTTTAACCCTGCTACAGAGCTAATCTTTTATCTAAAGTAATGGCCTTAAAAATTTGTAATATAAAATCCTCTGTATTCAAATCAAATGTTTGTAAATCTATCGGACTCAACTGCTTGTTCATTAGACCGCAGCTTACAAACTACTTAAACTAAGGTAAACTAACCTAAGAACAACACAAATACCTATGCCCTGGGGGGGGGGGGGGGGACTCGAATCCCCGTCGGCGAACGGCGGCGCGCACCGCAGCACGGCACCCCAGTGCGCACGGCTAATCCGCCGCGGTGAATCCCCTGTGTAAATTACGTTTTCTTTCTTTCTTTTCCGTTTTCTACCCTTGAGAACTATGGGGGTCGCCCCTCCCACTCCCCCTCGCCGATCTAAAGGTTTGGCGCCACGATGCTGACAGGTCTGCTAACATTGGTGTTGTTGTCTCCTTGCTTCTGCAACCTTTTTGAAGTAGAAAATATTTTAAAATATTGAATAATTGGAGGTTTAAACATAAATAACGCTTGGTTATTTAAGAATAAAATAAGAAGACTAAGTAGACTTAAGATATGATTTGTTATATGCATCGCCGATTGTAAATGGCGGAGAAGAGCTTCGTTTCTTTGGACTGTTGACCTCCACTCACAATAAGATATATTGTACTTAGTAATCTTGCCAGGGGACTTCGGTATATGTAATATAGCCACTGAGCACTAGCCACAATACCTAATAATATTTTAATCTGAATTCACTGAGAGATTGATACGTGATTATACTATTCTACAAGTTCCCCATATACATGTACGTTATATTGGCTGTTTAGATCATGTGTGTGTTTCGCTGTCACAAATTGTGGAGCTTATGGGACTTAACTACAGGGTCATCAGTCCCTAAATTTTGAAACTACTTACGAACTAGCTTATACTAAAGACGACACAAACATACATGCCCGAGGGGGAGGATTCGATCCCCCGACGCGCATCGTAGCATAGCGCCTCAATGCGCTCGGCCGCTCCGCCGTGGCGTTTCAATGTCACGTTGCCCATTCTCGTCATTGTCTTCATCCCGTCCGTCTTCGTGATTGGTCTCTTCGTGGATGATCCGTATCCTGTGAAATATTCAGTTTTGCATAATAGGTTCTCTTTACTGTTCTTATAAACTCGGTATGCAGTTCTCTTGAAATTTAGTCTGTTAGCGTATTGAGCTGCCTATATTAATCGCTGTCTGTAATTATTGTATATATTGATTGATTAGTGTTAATGTTGTCTGGCTGCAGTGTGTGTGTAATGTTTGTGTATAGTGCGCAGAAGGAAAAAAAAAGAAAGAAAAAGACACTTGTGTTCTAGGCAGACTCTCTCTCCACCTGTAAATGTGGGTGTCTGTCTTATGTTCACTCAGTGACGATACACGGGGTAAGGGACAAGGCGATAATGAATGTTCGCACCCGACCCGCTGAATAGGTCAGGAGTCCACTATACGCAGGAAGCGGCTACACGGGTAGCGGGGGCTGTGTGGCGTGAACTGTTTTTTTTTTTTTTTTTAGGATAAAGAGCTTCGGGGAAAAACAAAATGAGCAATCTCAAGGGGTGCAGGTGGATCACAGGAGAAATGCAGATCTAGGAACTATCGGTATAACAGTCGTAAATTGTCGTAGCTGTGTCGGGAAAGTACTAGAACTCCAAGCGTTAACAGAAAGCACCGAATCACACATCATTGTAGGCAGTGAAAGTTGACTCAAGATGGAAAAAAGTTCAGCAGAAGTTTTTGCAAAAGATGTGTTTTCAGAAAGGACAGATTAAACAAAATAGGTAGAGGCGTGTTTGTCGCTGTCAAAAGTAGTCTTGAGTGTAGCGAAGTTGAAGTTGATAGTTCCCGTGAGCTATTATGAGTAGAGGTTGTACCTGAAAATCGTAAGAAGTTAATAATTGGTTCCTTTTACCGGCTTACCGACTCTGACGATACAATAGCAGAAAGGTTCAAAGAAAACCTGAGTCAAATTACAAACACGTACATGACTCATACGATAATAGTAGGCGGAGATTTTAATTTACCCTCAATCTGATGGCGAAATTATATTTTCAAATCAGGACGTACACTTCAAACATCGTGTGAAATTATACTCAACGCATTCTCTGAGAATAACTTCGAACAATTAGTTCATGAGCAAACTTGAATTGTAAATGGATGTGAAAACACTCTTGATCTCTTAGCAACAAACAATCCTGAGCTCATAACGAGCATCAAAACGGATACAGGCATTAGTGAACACAGAGCTGTCGTAGCGAGATTGAATAACGAAAGTCCCAAAGTTACCAAAAATAAACGAAACGTATATTTGTTCCCGAAAGCAGATAGAAATAAAATACATTGCTTCTTGAAAGATAGCTTCCACTCGTTTCTAACACTAAATGTAGGTGTAAACCAGATGTGGCTCAAATTCAAAGAAGTGGTATCGACAGCAATTGACAGTTTTATACCAAATAAATTAATAAAAGATGTAGGCGATCCTCCTTGGTACACAAAACAGGTCAGGACACTGTTGCAAAAGCAACGGAAAAGGCATACTAAATTTAAACGAACACAAAATCCCCTGGATTGGCGATCCTACACAGAAACTCGAATTTTAGCGAGGACTTCAGTGCGAGATGCCTACAATACCTATCACAACAAAACTCTCTCTCGAAATTTGACTGAAAACCCTAAGAGACTTTGGTCATATGTTAAATATACAAGGGGCAAAAAAAAAAAAAAAAAAAAAAAAAAAAAAAAAAAAAAAAAAAAAACAATACCCTCACTACGTGATAGTAATGGCGATCCTGCCGATGACAGTGCTACTAAAGCAGAGTTACTAAACATAGCTTTTAGAAACTCATTCACCAAAGAAAACGAAAGCAATATCCCAGATTTCGAATTACGAACAGAGGCCGTAATGAGTAATGTAAAAGTAGATACCATCGGAGTAGTGAAGCAACTAAAATCACTTAACAAGTCTTCTGGTCCGGATTGTATACCCATTAGATTTCTATCTGATTTTGCTGAAGTGATAGCTCCTTACTTAACAGCCATATACAACCGCTCTCTCAAAGAAGGATCTGTACCAAAAGATTGGAAAGTTGCACAGGTCACACCTATATGCAAGAAAGGCAGTAGGAGTAACCCATTAAACTACAGGCCTAGTTCATTGACTTCAATTTGCAACAGAGTTTTAGAACGTATCCTTTATTCAAATATTATGAATTATCTCGAACAGAATGATCTACTGGCCCAAGGTCAACACGGATTTAGAAAATATCGTTCATGCGAAACACAACTAGCTCTTTACTCACATGAAGTGATGTGTGCTATTGACAAGGGTTCGCAAATTGATTCCGTATTCCTTGATTTCCAGAAGGCTTTTGAAACCGTACCTCACAAACGGCTTTTAATCATATTGTGTGGTTACGGTATATCGCTCCTAATTTGCGACTGGATAGGGGATTTCCTGTCAGAGAGGACACAGTTCGTAGTAATCGATGAAGTGATGTGTGCTATTGACAAGGGTTCGCAAATTGATTCCGTATTCCTTGATTTCCAGAAGGCTTTTGAAACCGTACCTCACAAACGGCTTTTAATCATATTGCGTGGTTACGGTATATCGCTCCTAATTTGCGACTGGATAGGGGATTTTCTGTCAGAGAGGACACAGTTCGTAGTAATCGATGGTAAGGCATCGACTAAAACAGAGGTGATATTGGGCGTTCCACAGGGTAGTGTTATTGGTCCTCTGCTGTTCCTTATTTACATAAACGAGTTAGGGGAAAATCTAAGTAGCTCTCTTAGGTTGTTTGCAGATGACGCCGTCATTTACCGTCTAGTAAAATCATCTGAAGATCAAAACCAACAGCAGACCGATTTGAATAAGATATCAGTATGGTGTAAAAATTGGCACTTGACTCTAAATAAGTGGGAAGTGTGAAGTCGTCCACATGAGTACGAAAAGAAATCCGTTAAATTTTGTTTACACGATAAATCAATCAAATGACAAGGCTTAAACTCCACAGAATACCTAGGAATTACAATTACTTCAGACTTAAATTGAAAAGAACACGTAGATGATGTCGTGGGAAAGGCGAACCAGGAACTGCGTTTTATTGGCAGAACCCTTAAAAGATGCAACAGAACTAGTAAAGAAACTGCTTACACTACGCTTGTCCGTTCTTTTATGGAGTATTGCTGCCCAGTGTGGGATCCTTATCAGGTGGATTTGACGGAAGATATCGAAAGAGTCCAAAGAAGGGCAGCTCGTTTCGTATTGACACGATACAGGGGATACAGCGTTACGGAAATGATACAGGATCTGGGATGGTAATCATTACAACAACGGCGCTTATCACTACTGCGTGGGCTACTTACGAAACTCCAATCGCCAACATTCTCCTCCGAATGCGAAAATATATTGTTGACTCCCACTTACATGATCATCAGAATAAAATACGAGAAATCAGAGCCCTAACGGAGAGACTCAGGTGTTCATTCTTCCCGCGGGCTATTCGAGAATGGAATGGGAGATAAAAAAGTGTAATGGTGGTTCGATGAACCCTATGCCAAGCACTTAATTGTGATTTGCAGAGTATCCCATATAGATATACATGTAGATGTAGACAGTTTCATACAAGTGTCCAAACATGTAGCTGGTGGAAGTGGAAATACTGCATTCGTATTCAAAAGGGAGATGGGCTACTTTTAAATGCGCCACCTCGTACCAGTTACACTAAAGTCACAGTGACTTGCGATGGTTCCCTGGACAGCAAAAGAGGCTGGCCACGGTTCTTAATGGGTTGATGTAACATCACGACGGTCCGTAACGTATGCTGTGCCAGGACTTGGCATGCGGGTCACGCGTTTGGTAAGGAACTCCTATGATACGCCTCTCGAATCCTACAACAGCGATGGTGCATGTGGAGGGGCTGCAGTACTCTCCGCTACGCGTCTCGCAATCCTAGGCGGGATTTAAAACGGGAGAACGGGCAGGTCACGCGACTGCTCCAATATCCTCTCTTTCCCAGAGCTCCTGCACCTGTGCTCTTCGACGCGTACGCGATCTGCCATCCATATAAATGACGTCTGGACGGACTGCAAGCCTCGAAAGACGCACGGTGAGAACAAGTTCAGGGTCAGGAAAACGTCGATCGATGAGTTTCCCGTTTGCGACAGATAGGAACACGAATTTATCTTCTGACTAGCTAAATTCCCGCTGCTTCGCACGCGTAGACGGGATGGTCTCCAAGGGTTGTTTGTACTTCTAAATAAAAAATTTCATAGATTGGGCTTTAAAAATGCTTTCCTCATCAAGTATTTTGATACAACTTGCCAACTACTGATGGTAGAATTGAAAACACCCCGATTTTTTTTATTATTATTTTTTTTTAAATTCTGACCGTGGTTACAAATCCAAATTTTCGCATTTCTGGCATCAAAATAGTCTTAGTAGCTTCCTTAAAAAGTTTTCCCTTATTTCACCCACTTTATGGTTGAATTTCCAAAAACATCGAAACACGTGTTTCCGAAATTCCAATACAAAATCTAAATCCTCAGTTCTGTATTTTTGACTCAAAAATGCCTTAATAGCAACGTATTTAAAAAAAAAAAAAAAATAAATAAAAAAAAAATAAAAAAAAAAAACGTTCATCCTCTATTTCACCTCCTTAGGGATGGGAATATCGAAAAATCGCTGATGCCTACCGTGTAAGATAAACAACGCCTACAAATTTCAAGTTTCTATCGTCTGTAGATTCACTTTTCAGCGCAGTTTTCTGTCTTTTAGAAACGGATCGAGAACGCGAATTTTCTTTCTTATGCTTTGGCATGTTTCTCGGTAGTTTTCCTTTCCAAACTTCAATATGCACTTATATTTCTTTATTCGTACGTTTGTTGCAGAAAAACAACTGAAGAATGTGCGTCACGTTTCGCTGTATATATCCTCTTTGCTACTATACTGTCAAAAGTCATCACTGGTCTTCAGTCCGAATTTTATATGAGCTGACGACTTTCAACTACTATATCATCCACCCTGTTACAGTTATCGACACGGAACTGCTAATCCAGTTGTCAGTATTTTGATCCTAAGCACTACAGTTGTCTTTCCCGTGTTTATATTGAGATCATTGGTGTATTGTCACTGTAGGTAATGCTCAGTTAATGTATGTCTGTGTTTCCCACTTTTATCTTTGAGTCTTTTTATGTTTGAGTATCTGTCGTCGTCGTATTGCTCCCCATTTTAGGGATTTTTGTTCGCCACACTCACCTATCGCCACACACCGCGACCAAAACACCATAGTGCACACCGCGAACCTAAAGGCTACGCTCGTGCATAACCGGCACTGGTCTGCAGTGAACAATTTTGGCTACCAAGTGACACACGTCCCACGTTCCATTTTTATATATGTATATTCATTAGCGGCCCCACCAGTGCTTCCCAATTGCTCAATATACATTACATTTGGACATAAATCCTAAACTCCTTTCCTTAGTCTCTCTTCACATCACTCCCCTATTTCTATGACTGTTTCTTACCTTTGTGTCCTCTTGAATTACTGTCTGTATTGTATATCTGAAAACTCGGCGTATCTCTATTACTTATTCCAATACTCGGTCAGTCCATGAACTCCTCCCTCATCTCTTTGTCCATCTCCTCCTCCCTCCTTTCTCTGTCTCTGACAACTTATCTCTGCTTCGTCCTCCTCATAGTCCCCACTATCCACCTATCCAACCCCTTACTCTGTTATCTACATCTACATACATACTCCGCAATCCACCATAAGGTACGTGGCGGAGGGGTCACTGTACCACTACTAGGCATTTCCTTTCCTATTCCACTCCCAAATAGAAAAAGGAAAAAAAAAACGAATGCCTATATGCCTCCGTACGAGCCCTAATTTCTCTTATCTTGTCTTTGTGGCCATTACGCGAAATGTAAGTAGGCGGCAGGAAGATCGTTCTACACTCCGCTTCAAATTCCGGCTCTCTAAATTTCCTCAACAGAACTTCTCGAAAAGAACGTCATCTTTCCTCCAGTGATCCACATTTGAGTTTCCGGAGCATTTTCGTGACACTCGCGCATTGGTCGAATCTACCAGTAACGAATCTAGCTACTCGTCTCTGAACTGCTTCTACGTCTTCCCTTAAACTGATCTGCAGCGGGTCCCAAACACTTGAGCAATACTCAAGACGTGGTCGTACAAGCGTTTTAAACGCGCTCTCCTTTACAGATGAAGTAAATCCTTCCCAAAATTCTCCCAATAAAACGAAGTCGGCTGTCCGCCTTACTCACAACTGTCCTTACATGTTCGTTCGATTGCATATCGCTCTGCAATGTTACGCCTAGATATTTGAACGACGCGACAGCATCAAGAAGCTCACTACTAATGCTGTATTCGAACATTATGGGATTGTTTTTCCTAGTCATGCGCATCACCTTAAATTTTTCTACATTGAGAGATAGCTGCCGTTCTTCGCACCAACTAGAAATTTTGTGTAAGTCATCCTGTATGCTATCACAGTCAACTAGCTTATATGCCTGTTCTTTTCAACGGTTGTTAAAGTAGGGTCTGTGCGCATCATGGCTTTTTATGGTTCCGGACCTCAGGCAGTTTTAAACATAAACTATCTGTAAACCCGGCGTTGCCCGGGTATTTATTTATTTCACACTCTCGTAACCCACCTCCCCTTCCCTCCTGTCTCTGCATCCATCTCTTTCTCTCCCATCTATCATTGGGCTTCCACGTTTCCCTCTCTCGGCACAGTTTTTTACAAGGTTACCCTCTGTCATGTACCATACCAACAATTATGTACTCAGTGACTTTTCTCTTAGTTTAAAGGTTATGTCTGCAAAAATTAATCAAGATCGAAGCAAATGTTCAAATGTTTGTAAAGCTTATGGGACTTAACTACGGGGTCATCAGTCCCTAAACTTACAAACTACTTATGAACTACTTACGAACTAGGACGGCACAAATATCCATGCCCGAGGGGGGATTCGAGCCCCCGACCGTAGTAGCCGTGCTGACCGTGACTGGAGCGCCTCAGTCAACTCGGCCACCGCGGCCGGCAGATCGAAGCAAAACTATGCATTTTGTCAAAGTCCGTAAGTTAAGTATCCTCCATCATGCAAAAATCGAAATTTTATGCAGTGACATTCCTCTTGCCTTTAAACTCAGATATGCAAAATTTCGTCAATATCGGAAAAAATATAGATTTGTATTCAATAAAAACAGGGTCACATTGATAAACGCACTTCGTTGTTGTCAAATTTTCCAGTTTATTTCACACAACGCTTGATCTGAGAATAACGAAAACAACCCAAAAAGATCTGTAAAACCGGTCGAGCTGTTTCACAAGTTAGGGCGCGACCAAGATATTTAGGGATACATTTTTATGTTGCAAGATACCCTCCCCCATGCTCCGTATGAAACTTTAGGTAGACGCTGACCTTCCACTTGTATCGAAGGTCAAGCGTGTTAAATTTCGTGAAAATCGGAATGAAACTGTAGATTTCGTCAGTCTCTTTGTTGGTTGGTGTGAGTTTTAAAGGGTCTAAACGGCTACGGTTATCAGTCCCTCGTCAGTCTGTAGTAAAAGTATCTTCCCTCTTGGACCTAAATTCTGTCCAACCGCAAAATACTTTCTTAGCTGACGTCTGCTATCTATAACCTACATACCGGCAAAATTTCAGCTTCATAGGTGCATTAGTTTTAGAGATTTCGTGTTTAGTTAGTGAGTGAGTGAGTGAGTGCGTGACTGACCTTTCGCTTATATATATATATTATTCACCAGACTCGTACAATGGAATATTAGAAAACTGACTACGAAATGTGTTATTAATGGAGTTCGTAGTAAAGAGGTAGTAAATTACAACGTCATGCTTATTAGGGCGAATTTTCATGCATTTCATTGTCTTTGACGTCATAGCACCTGAACTATATGTCGTAATACGATATTATTTCGAAGGTACATCCAGTGGTGTATATGTAAAATGTCTGCAAAATACGTCGCGAACAGAGATAGTAGGAAACACGCAATAAATCAAAACGTCATGCCTGATGAGGCGGTTTTTCATGATTCTAATTGTTTATGACTCCATATCTCATGCGTATCGTACTACGACAAAATTTTGAACGTACGTTCAGTGGTATATGTGTATAATGTCTGTAAGATTTCTCACGAATACAATTAATAGTGTACGAGTAATAAATTGTAGCGTCATGCCAAACGCCGTAATTTTACTGCATGAAAGCCGAAAAAGTAGTAAGCGACAAACTTTTTTCCTTTCATCATTATGCTGTGGTTGTCAGCGAGAAAAAGTTTCCTAAAGGTCTGAAATTATGTTTAACGATTGTTGCAAGTCGCTAAGTGCTCTCCTTCTCAATAGATAAAGACCCACCATCACGTGCCGCAAGACGGGGAAGTTTTCATTGTTTATGACGTCGTATCTCCTGAACTATCGGCTCTATCGCAAAATCCTTTCTGAGCTGACGTCTTCTACCTATAAACTACATTCCTGTCAAATTCAACATCATAGGCGAAGTATTTTCCGAGATTTCGTGTTTAGTCAGTGAGTCAGTGAATAAATGAATGAGTGAATGAATGTCCTTTCACTTTTATAATAGCTAAAGATTAAAGACGACTCCTCCCATACACCACAGCATCGCCATCATTCCAAGTTACTCTGTCCATCAGATCATTTATGTAGATAGAATATAACAGTGGTCCTATCATACTCCCTTGAGGCACGCCTGACGATTCACTCATTACGACTCCCGCTCTCTTCTCTCTATTAATCTCCTCCCTCCCCTGTATGTAAAAAATTACACTAACTGACAAATTCAAGCTGATCGGTCAAACGATGTCAAAGTTAATTTTGTTAATTTTTTCTCCTTTTTTCTTTAAGATTTAGAGTGCAAAATTCATCAAAGTAGAAATAAACCTGGAGACTGGTGTCGACGTCTGTTATGAAGTACCCTCCGATATACAAATTGCGAATAATAATGCAGACAATGTCTTTCCTCTACTGTTGAATCTCAAGCGTGGAAAGTCTTATCGCAGTGAGATAAAGGGTATGCAAAACATAAAATACGAATCTAACACTAAGTGGCAATGCCCTCCTTACAAAATAATTACCAATTTAGATTTCTCAGCTGCACTTTTGTGTTTTCGTATTCATTTTTCAAAACCACCACTGTAATAAAATATTCAGATCGGTGAAGGCATTTCTGAGTTGTAGCAAGACTAAAGTACAGCAACTGATTTTCATTTATATAGATAATACATAGCAAACTTAGAATAAAGTGAAACACATGAAAAATTTGAAAAGTATGTTTATGCCTTATGTAAATTAGAAAAAAATGTGTATTGCGAAATAAATGGTAGCATCAAAGACACGCCGTAAGACGAATGTAGTAATAAATTCGTGTGACTCAGTGATCTGGTCAAAGTGTTTGGACTGGACGCCACTTCGGTGCCTAGCATGTCCGTAACCTATCCCAGAGAGAAGAGGACTTATCAATTTAATGTGGAATCCAAACAACGTGTCGTTCCTGGTAACTCTTCACATCATTGAGAGGTGAAGGCTAGGTTACGACTCAAAGTGAAACAATCTTTGTCTTTAGCGAAGACGTAATGTGAATAACATCTCCAATTATTATCCCACCCTTGTAAAACATTTAATTTGCAAAAAGGAAAAAAACAACAACAGGTTATTCATCGCGATAAAACTATTCTGTCTTTTAAGTTGGACCAAATCACACCGACTGGGCAAAATTTTATTAGGTCAGTTGCGCAGTTCCCGAGTTCATCACG
The DNA here is from genome assembly GCA_026315105.1 of Locusta migratoria. Classification (NCBI taxonomy): domain Eukaryota; kingdom Metazoa; phylum Arthropoda; class Insecta; order Orthoptera; family Acrididae; genus Locusta; species Locusta migratoria. The sequence goes on from CM048744.1 coordinate 262,052,272, forward strand.
ATCATGACAACGCATGTTAACGTGTTTGTAAGATATGTATGACGAATACGAATTTTTCATTCCTTACAACTGGTGTAACTGGTTGTGGTGGAAACGATCTTCGGGTAGATAAACTGAACTGCGAACAGTGATTTATATTTAAATAGGTCCAGTTTATTGAGAAAATAGAGTTATTTGGCGTTCCAAAATTGTTTGATGTTAATATTGTTTGGAAATTTTTGAGGTAGGAGGGTCTGAAGACTTAGTACATTGGTAAAATAAATCATAAGCCAGACAGAGCGCTACTATGTGGAACAGAGTGATTAACAGTTGGAGTCATCGTGTGCGACAGAGTGTTCAAAGCTGTAGTGAGCATTTGAATTTTACATTGTCCAAAACGTAGCTGAAGATTTAAACCTTCAAAATAAAACACAGTTTCGTTTTTAAAACAGCAATAAGTTGCAATCAAATTGGCTTTATTGTCAAGTTTCGGGTACTTAGTGAACTTGTTGGGACATATACTGACACCTTTATGTTGTTGTTGTTGTGATCTTCACTCCGCAGGCTGGTTTGATGGAGCTCTCCACGCTACCCTGTCCTGTGCAAGTCGCTTCAACTGAGAATACGTTCGGCAACCTACATTCTTCTGAAACTGATTACTGTATTCGTCTCTCGGTCTCCCTCTACGATTTTTACCCCACATACTTCCTTCTAATGTTAAGTTGACAATTCCTTGATCTCTCAGAATGTGTCCAACCAATCTATCCCTTCTCTTAGTCAGGATATGCCAGAAACTCCTTTTCTCCCCGATTCGGTTAAGCACCTCCTCATTAGTTCCGTGATATACCCATCTAATTTTCATCATTCGTCTGTAGCACCACATTTAAAAAGCTTCCATCATCTTTTTATCTGAACTCCTTAACGTCCACGCTCCACTGCCATACAATGCTACACTCCAGACAAATGCTTTCGGGAAGTACTTCCTAACATTTAAATTAATATTGGATGTTAACAGGTTACACTTCTTCAGAAACACTTTTCTTCCCATAGACATTCTGCATTTTATATCTTCTTTACTTCGGCCATCAGAAGTTATCTTGCTACCCAAATAACAAAATTCATCTACTACTTTTACTGTCTCATTGCCTAATCTAATTCCTTCAGCTTTGCCTGATTTTCTGACATTGCATTCCATTACCTTCGTTTTACTCTTGTTAATGTTAAACTTATATCTTCCATTCAAGACACTCTCCGTACCATTTAATTGCTCTTCCAGATCTTTTGCAGTCTCTGACAGAATTACTATGTCATCGGCAAACCGCAATATTTTTATTTTTTCTTCCTGCACATTAATGCCCTCTCCAAGTTTCTCCTTCAATTCCTTCACTGCCTGTTCAATGTACAGATTGAACGTAATACACTGCTCAAAACAATTAGGGGATCAGGTGAGACATCTTACATAGTATACATAAGGTAACGTATTTTATTGAGCTATTGATTACAATTGTAATTTGTGTGTGATACAGTACGATATTTTGCTCTCTGAACCTGTTACTTGACGTTTACACGGCGTTTGCTTAGAGAGAGGCACCATGGGGCTAACATAATAATGAAAAAGTCATCGTCGTTGCCTTCTAATACGGTGTGTGATCACCTCGAACGGCCAGTACAATTACACAACTGCGTGGCATGGACAGTATGAGGTTATCAAACAGCTCTTGAGGGATATCATAACATGTAAGCTTTCACGACCGGCGTTTTAATCAATTAATACTTCCGGGCTAAACTGCCGTAGTCGATCGATCACACATCTCCCCCTGACGTTTCCTCGTCAACTGCGGACCACATCTTCTGAGGTGACGACTGACTGCTAAGTGCTGGAGCAACCGCTTATTTAGAGCGCATAGACGGCGCCACCACACGTCATGTGCCGCCGACTAAGCAACTATCTGTGACCATCGTCACTTGTCTCTATTGTAGATAATAGATTGTCACCTTGTTGGTGCAAAGTCGACCGCCACATCTTGTCCTATTTTAGGCTTTCTTCTTTTCTATTACAAATGTTTTGATTTTTCTGAATTTCAATAGCCTCTCTATACATAACGTGTAGCGAGGTCTTCGCTAAAACGCTCGTCTCACCAATTATTTCATGATCTCCGACTTGAGGGATATTTCGCCGTTCTTCCATGAGTGTAATATACACCACTGTAACCGTTGTGGGGGTTGCTGGTCTGGCTGCAATGCATCTGCCAAGTGCATCCCAGACATGCTCAATAGGGTTTAAGTCCGGTGAACGGGCATTCGTCCAAGTCCTTCAGCTTGAAGCATATTATCCACTAGTGCACCTCTGTGCGGGCGACCGCTATCGTCGAGCAGAAGGAGCCCATCTCCTCTGACACCAGCGAAGAGCACAACAAAAGGTCGAAGCATCTCATCTCTATACCTCTAAGCAGTCAAACTGCCACTCTGAACGACATAAAGTTCGGTACTTCCGTCAATACTGGGTCAGCACAACTGCCTAGAAAACAGAAGACCCGGGATCGAATCCCGGCTGGGAACACATTTTCAGCTTTGCCCATTCGCAGTTGAAATCATATAATCTATGAATATGAAAACAATAACAACTGCTGGATCAGAAGTGACGTCTGTTCTTTTGGAATAGTCGCCACATGTATATACGAGATATGTCCACAAAGTAACTTCCGTTTGGTTATATAAACCAAACGTGTACAGATACAGAAAAAATATTTATTGTATAAAAATCTGCAGCTGTTCAACTACTTTTCTACATAACTTCCGAAATTTTGTAGGCACTTGTCATAGCGTGGGGCCAGTTTTTGTGTGCCTTCTTCATAGAAGGTTGCCGCCTGTGTATACAACCATATTGCAAACATGTTCTTTCAGCTCACCATCGTTGAATTGTTAACAACCAAGGATAGATTGTAGGTGTAAGAAGAGATGAAAGGAGTCTTCTTCTACCCTTCACGTTGCCGCCCGACCTTACAAGGCGAATGTGACGAAACAACTCTTACGGGAATTTCCCTGGAACGTGTTTGTTCATCTTCCGTACAGTCTCGCTCCTAGCGACTTTCTTCTTACACCTAAAACCTGTCCATGGTGGTCAACACTTCAACGATGATGACGAGCATGGTTAAATACACAGGTGGCAACCTTCTACGAAGAAGGCACACAAAGACTTCTGCCACGCTATGACAAATGCCTACAAAATATCGGAAGCTATGTAGAAAAGTAGTTTAATAGTTGTATAATTTTGCACAATAAATATTTTTTCTATATCTGTACACGTTTGTCTGATATAAACAAACGGAACTTACTTTGTGGACATACCTCGTATATAATATGCCACCGACAGGCAATGATCCCTTCGTTAGTGGGAGGGGGGGAAGGGGGGGAGGGGGGGAGGGCAAGTTTGAAGCCCTTGCTCTTACGGGAATTAGTACATAGTGACTACGAGTTTGAGTACGGTGAGCAGGGTAAAGCTGGAAATTTGTGTCTAACGGGAGGCGTGCTCAGATAGTCCTTGCAGGTGCGGTGATCACTGTGTCCCCAGTGGTGTAGGGGTCAGCGCAACTGCATAGAAAGCAGGAAACCCGAGTTCGAAACCCGGCTGGGTACACATTTTCAACTTTGCCCATTCGCAGTTGAAGTCATATATTCTGTGAATATGAATAATGATTCCTATCCACACCAAGTGAAGTTTGCTGCACATAAGCAGAATTGTTCCGAGTACCACGTCGTCTTCCGATAAGGGAACGACGGTTGTCCGGCTGAACACAAAATCTTCAGTCATCTGAGAAGAGAGCCGTGGCGGAGTGGCCGAATGCATTGAGGCGCTATGCTACGATGCGCGAGGCCGTTTCCGTCGCTGATTCGAATCCCCCCTCGGAACATGGATGTTTGTGCTGTCTTTACTATAAGTTATTTAATAAGTAGTTTGTAAGTTTAGGGACTGCTTACCACGTAGTTAAGTCCCATAAGCTATACAAACATTTGAATGCGAGAAGAGAACCCGGCACCATTCATTGCGAGTCCAATCGTGATGTTACTTCACCCAATTTCCGCAGGCTAAACGGTGTCCGTGCGTAGAGACTACATTTCCGAAGGCGATTTCGGGACTGTTTGCGCTGATATAGCGTCTCCTGTTGCTGCCTGGAGAGCCAGCAGAGCCACTACGGTCGGGGATTCGACTCCCCCCTAGGGCATGGATATTTGTGCCTCACTTAGTATTAGCTAATTCCTAAGAAGTTTGTAAGCTTAGGGACTGATGACCCCGTAGTTAAATCCCATAGGCTATACAAACATTTGAACATTTGAGGGCCAGCAGAGTCGCATTCAGCCTCTTGTCTCTAAGGGAAGTTAACCGGAAATAACGGTCATCTCTTGCTGATGTTACCCGTTTACGACCTTGGCCTTCCCTTCTTTTACCGATCCCTGTTGTCTGACGTCGAGTCCAGATTCTGAATATTACGTTTTGGGACACTCCAATAGCTGCAGCCATCTCCCTATGCGTCTGTCCCGCTTCCAACCTTCCAATGGCTCTCCATGCTATAGTTTCTATTAAGTCACGTTGTTGTTGCTTTGCATTACTTGCTCACTACACTATCTTAACACCATTGCTTAGCCGGCCGCGGTGGCCGAGCGTTCTGCTGCGCGCCAGTCACAGTCTGCACGGCCGCTACGGTCGGGGGTTCTAATCCCCCCTCGAACATGGATGTTGGTGTCGTCTTGAATATAAGGTAGTTCATAAGTAGTTTGTACGTTTAGGGACTGATAACCCCGAAGTTAAGTCCCTTAAGTTTAACAAACATTTGAACAATTGCTTATGTAATTTGTTTGGAAGAGTAAACACAACTCTACACCACCCCTCTCTGTAGAAACTCTCTGTTAGTATCAGTATCTCGGACACCGTAAAGTTGTTGTCTTCATTCCGTAGAACCGACAGAAAGATGTCAAACCATTTTATTTCATTCTGCAGATGACATCAGTATAAGTCCTGTGTTCAGTCAAGCCTGCTTCATTTCAACGTGACAGTATTTTGCTAGCACCCACCTACTTAGGGAGACCTGACCATCCCAATAAAATAAATCAGATCGAAAACGGAACGATTTAGGTGTTCTTTCTTCGCGCGCGCTATTAGAGAATGGAACGGTAGAGAAAAGTTATGAAAGTGATTAATGAACTCTCTGCCAGGCACTTAAATGTGATTTGCTGTAGATATGTGTAACTCATCAACATCTGCTTAGGGACAGAGAAACGTCTCAGAGTTTCCTGTCCTGGTACCGTCTTGGACATCCTCCATGAGCAACAATGACATCCGCACCACTTACAAAGGGTAGACGCTATGGGTCCAACAGAGTTTCCACAACGCATCGCTTTCTGCACATGGTTCCTGCCCCGCTGCATCGACGCGCTCCTGTTTGTTCTTCGAGTTCTCTTCACAGATGAATGTAGGTTCACAAGGGAGTGTGTTCTGAATGATCGAAATAGCCATGTCTGGGCGGACAAAAACCTTCATGCCACGCTTGTTAAGGGATTTCAATACAGGTTTGTGGGCAGGTATGGGCAGGTGGGCAGGTATTCTGGACGGTCATGTGATTGGACCATACCTCCTTCCATCCAAGATCACGGGTCCCGACTTCCTACGACACGTTTTCTACATCTACATGGGATACTCTGCAAATCACATTTAAGTGCCTGGCAGAGGGTTTATCGAACCATCGTTATACTATTTATCTCTCATTCCATTCTCGAATAGCGCGCGGGAGGAAAGAACACCTGAATCTCTCCGTTCGAGCTCTACCTATATAAGTGGGCGTCAACAATATATTTTCGCATTCGGAGGAGAATCTTGGCGATTGGAGTTTCGTAAGTAGCCCACGCCGCAGCGATAAGCGTCGTCGTTGTAATGCTTCCCATCCCAGATACTGTATCATTTCCGTAACGCTGTCTCCCCTGTATCGTGACAACACGAAACGAGCTGCACTTCTATGGACTCTTTCGTTATCCACCGTCAAAACCAGCTGATAAGGATCCCACACTAGGCAGCAATACTCCAAAAATGGACGGACAAGGGTAGTGTATGCAGTTTCTTTAGTATTGGACCCGTTTTTGGACGATGAGCCATTGAATGTCTGTCAGGAAATGTGGTTACAGCATAATGGTGCACCACCTCACTTTTCACTGAATTGAAAGTGTCGTAGGACGGAAACGATACGTTTCCGGACATGGGTTCCTATTCAAAATGATCTGCACTCACTACCCTCTACAAGTCCTAGGAGTTTGTGAGGAATTTTCGACGACCATGTATCACTCTTTTATGAATGATCAAAATTACTAAAATTTTTCGGGCGATTATGGCGTGGTCTAGTGGATTTATTATAGAAACCCAACGTTTCGTCCCCGTCTGCGAAAGACATTCTCAAGGGGAAACGTGGCACTTTTGAATGTCCGATGCACACCCTGGCTCCCTATGACTGAAGCCAAATTCCATTTACGAGGGATTCCGGTTTTGAAGAAGAAATGTGGGAGTCTTCCACTATGGGACGATATTAACGGCCAGAGGAAATAGGCAACGACGAATTGCGCGCGTCGGCCGCGGTGGCCGAGGGGACTGAGGCGGTCCAGTCACGGTCTACACGGCCACTACGGTTGGGGGTTCGGATCCCCCCTCGGGCATGGATATTTGTGCCGTCCTTAGTCTTAGTTAGTTCATAAGTAGCATGTAGGTTTAGGGACTGATGACCCCGTAGTGAAGTCCCCCCCCCCCCCCAAAAAAAAAAAAAAAAAAAAAAAAAATTAAAAATATTGCGCGCGCATGTGAAAAACATCTGACGTCACACCTCTGCGTGCGAGCCCTCGTAAACGGACTTTGGCTTCAGTCAGTGGCGAGCCAGGGTGTGCACCGGACATTCAGAAGTGCCACGTTCCCCCTTGAAAATGTCCTCCGCAGTCGGGGACGAAACGTTGAGTTTCTATAATAAATCCACTAGACCACGGCGCAGCGGTGGAGTAGCCGAGCGGTCTAAAGCGTCTCGCTAAAAATTTGGATTCGTTAGAAGTTTTTGCTGAGCCCACCGCCAAATGTTACCCTGTTGCTGAAGTCATTTCCATGAAGATCCTGGTGTAAATGAACATGGTAAGGATGAAATTTCTGACGTTGAAGAATACGCTGTGCACTTGATTTCGACACATCAACTTCAGGTTCAGTTTGACGTGTGCTGATATGAGGATTCACAGCTACGGTAGCGAGCACAACAACTTCAGAAGCCGCTGTGGAGTAGCCGAGCGGTCTAAAGCGTCTCGCTGCGGAGCGTGCGGTTGCTCGCCGTGGAGGTTCGATTCCTCCCAGGGTCATGGGTATGTATGTTTGTCCTTAGGTTAGTTTACCTAGGTTTAAGTAGTTTTAAAGCTACGGACTGATGACCATGTTCTTTCAGCTCATCATCGTTGAAGTGTTGACCACCAAGGATAGATTTTAGGTGTAAGAAGAGATGAAAGGAGTCTTCTTGTTCCCTTCACGTTGCCGCCCGACCTTACAAAGCGAATGTAATCAAACGACTCTTACGGGAATGTCCCTGGGACGTGTTTGATCATCCTTTGTACAGTCTCTCTCCTAGCGACTTTATTCTTACACCTAAAATCTGTCCGTGGTGGTTAACACTTCAGCGATGATGACGAGCTGAAAGAACATGTTACCAAATGGTTGAATACACAGGCGGCAACCTTCTACGAAGAAGGCACACAAAGACTTCTGCCACGCTATGACAAATGCCGAGAAAGTATCGGAAGCTATGTAGAAAAGTAGTTTAATAGTTATATATTTTTGTACAATAAATTTTTTTTCTGTATCTGTACACGTTTGTTTTATATAACCAAACGGAACTTACTATGTGGACATACCTCGTATATAATATGCCAGCGACAGGTAATGATCCTTTGGTTAGTGGGAAGGGATGGGCAAGTTTGAAGCCCTTGCTCTTACGGGAATTAGTACATAGTGACCACGAGTTTGAGTACTGTGGGCAGGGCGAAGCTGGAAATTTGTGTCTAACGGGAGGTGTGCTTAGGTAGTCCTTGGAGGTGCGGCGATCACTGTGTCCCCACTGGTGTTTGGTTCGATAGAGTTACAGACATTTGAACATTTGAAAAGACCACGGCATAATAGCCCGGAAAATTTTAGTAATTTTGACCATTCCGGCCGTGAAAATTTACTCTTTATCAGTGGTCCTTTACAGTGATATACAGCCGCGCAGCCTGGGGGGTGGGGGAGTGGATCCTGTGTGTATGTGTGTGTGCGCAGACTATTGACCCGGTGAATCGCTGGCGGCGGGCAGGCACGCACTGCCGGAAACCAGGTCGGGCCGAGAGTGAGTGACCTCTGCTAGGGACACGAGGACCAGCCGAATACGGAAAAGCGCGCCCGCGCCCGCGCCCGCGCCCGCGGCCGCATTTGGGTCATTGATCCGGCCGGCCTACTTGGGACCTCCCTTTGCCGGCGAAATGTCTCGGCGGGCGCTGTTTTCCGGGTGGCCGGCCATAATTCAGGCGGGCATAGTCCGCTGCCCTCTCCGCGGTCCGCTGCCAGACACGTGGCATCTCGGTCCCACTCCCAGCGAGGCCCGCGGCCAGCACCCCCTACACAAGACAGCCTGCGCACTACGTCACAACATGGCGGCGGTGAGAGGCTTAGAGTCCTCCGAAAGATCGTAATCATTAGCAGTGCACGCTGTTTACAGTGCATTCTTTCGTTCAGGAGTGTATTTATTACGCAAATTGGTGTTGTGTACGGTGTGATCGCTACGCTGGACGATTTGTGTGTGTGTGTGTGTGTGTGTGTGAGAACAACGTGTGATCTGTTTTACTGACAAAATGGTGTTTCGCTGTTCTGTGCCGAAATGTAGAGGAAATTACGACTGTGGTCCAAAAGTCAACGTCTTTAAACGTCCGGAGAAGAGGAAATGGATAATTTGGCTCCTTCTTCAAGTTAATGAGTAAGTTTTCGTTTTTGTTTAACCTTATAAAACAGTTTTAAGTCACGCCTGTTTACCGTTGGATATTGCGATTCGTTTTATTTACGTAACCCCCCCCCCCCCCCACCCCCCATTAGCTTATTCTTCTCAGGACGTTTAAAGACGGTAACCTTTCGACCACAGTCGTAATTTCCTCTACATTTCGGCACAGAACAGCGAAATGGCATTTTGTCAGTATAAAAGAGATCACACGTTGTTCTCACACAGACAAATCGTCCAGCGTAGCGATCACACCGTACACAACACCAATTTGCGTAATAAATACACTCCTGAACGAAGAAATGCCCTATAAGCAGCGTGCACTGCTAATGTTTACAGTGTCTCAGAGGACTCTAAGCCTCTCACCGCCGCCATGTTGTGACGTCGTGCGCAGGCTTTCTTTTATAGGGGGTGCTGCCGCGGCTCCAGAAGTAGCGCCGCGTCGCGCGCTCTTTCGGCAGTGCTTAGTAAGTTGAGGGGTGGCCGACCGGCCGTGGGGCTGTAAGGTAAGCGGTGATTTGCTGCACGTGCTGGGAAAGTAGGTTTCTGGGTCAAAGGCAAAGGGCGCCGCGCCGAGCGTTAAAGCGGCAGTCGGCTCCACAGGTAAAGGCCGCCGCGGCCCACAGTGAACTTCCTGCCAGACTTTAACTCCAGGCACACTGTTCTAAAGCAGCAACATTGAGACGTAACAGACCACTTAAATGATCAAATTTTTGTAAATCTATCGGACCAAACTGCGTGGTCATCAGTCCGTAGCTTACAAACTACTTAAACCTAGGTAAAATAACCTAAGGACAACACACACACCCATGCCCCAGGGAGGACTCGAACCTCCACGGCGAGCAACCGCGCCCTCCGCAGCGAGGCGCTTTAGACCGCTCCGCAGACCACTTAGGGAAACTCCTAAAGACTGTATATTTGCATGTAGGCAACACCAATAAAACTTGTAACTCTTGTAAGAATATCCCTAGAAACTAATAACTACTCAGTTAATGTTCGTCCATTGGTAAGAAGCAGAGTTATTGCATATTAAAACTGTATTCCGGAATGTAAAGTAAGCACTTGTATAATTAACAGATAGTAACAGAAAAGATATTAAATGGTATTAGATTCTCATCAAACTCGGTACATGGAGTTAAAATGCCGTCTGATGCATTAATGTAATACTGTCAATAAAGTGAATTCCGAAGACTTAATCTGAAACCAACATGACCACAAGGTCAGCTTTTAAGCATTTCTTGGAAACTATGATATTTATAGAACCAAAAGAAACTGTCAATAGTTAAGCTTGCAAAAACGTAAATCTGTACATGTTAGGAATTATATTCATAACATAACTCTCATGTTATTAACGTCTTTACGAATTCCATTGTTCGAATACATGTAATATCATATATTGCTTAATTGTGGCAATACTTATCAAAGTTATCGTATTTAAAAGAATAAACATTTAATGCTCTACTCACCAATATTAAATATATGATAAAAATAACAGTCCAGTTTGCGGCGACTGCTCACCACCTGAACATCTATAGCGAGGTCTGAAGATGATCTAAACCTAGATCGAAACCGGTCACCTATATTAATAAATTGTAAAAATAATTTTGCGAACTGGACTGTTATTTTTATCATTAAATAATAAGTTCGCTGTTTCTTACAAACAAGAAAACAATGTTTTCCAAACTGATTAATATTAAGTATATCTTAAAAGAAATCCGTTGTTAATGATAGATGTATAACTTCCTGGTTCTAACAATAATATGTATTGTTGTCACATGTCAAAATAGTATATAAGGATCCGAGCAGAGAGATTCGAGGCGTCATTATTAAGGTTGTCTTTATGCAGTCACTATGTATGTCAGTATGCAGATCAACAATGTAATGTATTATTGCATATAGTTTTATGAAAAGTGCGACTTGTGTTTTGAGTTCACATTAAGTGATGTAGGTCTGTAAGATATCACCCAGCACGCAAACGTAACCCGAATTTCAGGCACATGGAGAACATTACATGCGAAGCAGTTCCTACAAGATACACCCAACCTACGACAATCTGGTAATGTCTTGAACTTAATAATTTTGTAACCTGCTACGTGAAGTGACATTTATTTAGCATCAGCTTATGGAAGTTTTCAGTTTGTAGCAGGTACATTACAACATCAACACTGTGGACATAAAACTCTTCAAAATAGCAAACGTAACTGTAAGTCGGACTTACAGAGCAACAAACGTGCTTAAAATGGAGAAGTTAATTTGTCCTGGAAATACACAATGTCTATAAATGTTTACCTCTATACCATATATCCGTCTACTCTGCTATACTGCGTTCACCGAAATGAGAGACGTAACGTAAACATACTAAGACACCTGACCAGAGGCGTACAAAACAGGAACACTCGCTCAATGTCTCTGCATCCGTTTCTGGTGTAAGATTATGTGTGTGTGTGTGTGTTTGTTATATAGCTGTGAAAATAGGTGTTGACTGTCAACCTTATCTTGAAGGACCAGTTGCTGAATAGTAACGTAAGTATTACAGTTTACAATAGCATTTAGCATTTATAGTCTGTGTGTCTCTTTCTCTCTCATTGGTATCACGCAAGAGAAACTTCATTATGCCAGCCTTCAATTTGAGTCCTCCCAAGAAGCATTCAAAGAAGAAGTAGAAAAGTTCTTCAGTGTTTATAAAACGCAGCTGTTGGGTCCAGAACAGTCAATGACTGATATTGTTATGAAGATAGTCAATAGAAAGCCACATACTCTTTAAAGCCTCCAATCAAATAAAAATCACAAGCTTTCAGAACGTCTTGATGGCTTTGACTCAAATGCGATACGAAGAAAAGTTTTTCGGAACAAATTTCTAACACTTGACAAAGTGCTTGCTTTGGTAAGGGAAGATACAGATCTGAAAAATTTTCTAAGAAAATAACTTTTTATAAAGTATTAAAAGAAATGAATTTTAGATGTTTGGTTCTAATAGCACTGCTATATTACAAAAAAGAGCGCCTCTGTGTGTTTACACTACGTCTCTCGTTTGGTTGAACGGGGTATACATCTACATATTTTCTCTGCAAATCACATTTAGATTAGATTAGTTGTTCGTTCCACTGAACCATGTTGAGGAGTTCCTCGGTTTTTTATTATCTTAATTTATTTTATTTTATTGTATAAGCTTATCTTCTAATATATAAAGCGGAGTATTCGTATGTTTATCTGCTTGTATGTACGTGTTGCAAACAAATATACAGTTTTGTTCCAACCATTATGAAATTTGGTACACATAACTTTGAATCCATGCCTACGGTCACCATAAGTGTAAGAATGACATACAACACATTGTTCGGAAGATATGACGTCATTAACAATGAGATACGCGAAAAACTGCTACGTTAACCGACGACGCTGCTCATTTTCTCCTAAACCATTCAACAGAATTCGGTATACATATTCCTTAAGTTAGATAACAATTGCTGTAGGAATAAGAACCACATGCGACACATGGTTCAGCAGATATAACGTCATAAACAATATAGTTCCAAAAAAACTGCCACATAATGCGACGAGACTATATAAATACACTATATGAGAATGACAGTACTTAGCTACTTCAAACAAACTTTAAACATAATTTCAAAGCTTTATTAAACTTTTTCTCGCTGACAACCACATCAAAATAATGAAAGGAAAAACTTTTCTCGTTTACTACTACATTTCCGCTGTTCAAGGAGCAAAACTACGGCATTCGGTATGACGCAGTTTATAATTTCTACACTACAAACTGTAGCCGTATGAAGTTTCACACATATAGTTCAATGTACATTCGAAATTGTATCACAGTACGACACGTAGTTCATGAGATATGAGCACATAAACAGTAACGTTCACGGAAAATCGCCCTATCACGCATCAGGTTTTAATGTATTACTTCTTTTCAATTAACTCTGTATCCAACGGATTTTACAAAACAATCTATAAAACGAGAAATTAAAGATATTTAATTTCAGTATTAAATAGCAAAATAGAAGCTAATATCTCGGGGGGTTTGGTCGCAGTTTGGTCTTGGGGGGGAGGGGGGGGCAGAGGTGTGGACAGAGGTGTTGACAACTTTGAGCTCTGAAGCAATAGACCTCTTTAGAGTTATAAGGAAAGGAAGAGAATGAAACAGAGTACATGCAACCAATACCTATTATTTATGACAGATCTGGATTTAACTTCAAGAGAATACAGTTTCCAGTGAGACTTACATTTTCTATTACGATTAATAAACCACAGAGCAATCTGTTCAATACTGTGGAGAGGATATGACATGCCCATGTTTCTCACACGGACAAACACATGTCACTTGCTCAGGGGTGGCATCACCAAGGAAATTATTCATATTAGATTCTGGACAACAAACAAGAAATTTTATTTTATAGCAGAGTTGTGAATTAAATGAATGCATGAATGTTACATATCAATTTGTATTTTGATTACTATCTTTCTCTGTTCAGATACTATACTTAATATTTTATATATTACGTAAAACAGCGTTAATTCTTATATATTCTCCGATGTATATAACATGTTATTAGAAAGAAAGAGATGGCCAGAAAGAGAAGGAACAGGAGTACTCACTCAAGGCTTTAATAAACAAATAAATAAATAAGTACCCGAGCAACACTCCACACAAATGCCTTCAGAAAGGACTTCCTTAGGCTTAAATCAATATTCGATGTTAATAAACTTATCTTTTTCAAGAACGCTTTTCTACCCATTGCCATTCTGCATTTTATATCCCCTGTACTGCCCAAATAACAAAACTCATCTACCTCCTTTATTGTTTCGTTACCTAATCCAATTCCTTCAGTATCACCTGATTTTCTTACACTGCACTCCATTACCCTAGTTTTGCTCTTGTTAATGTTCATCTTACATGCATCTTTCAGCACACTGTCCATTCCGTTCAACTGCTCATCCAGGTCCTTAGCTGTCTCTGACAGAATTACTCTGTCGTCGGCAAAACGGAATGTTTTTAATTCTTTACCCTGAACTTTAATTCCTTCTCCAAATTTCTCCTTGCTTTCCTTTATAGTTTGCTCAATGTACAAATTGAATAATATTGGAGAAAGACTACAACCCTGTCTTGCTCCCTTCCCTTTCATGCCCTTCAAATCGACAACCGCTGTTTGGTTTTTGTACAAGTTGTAAATAACCTTACGCTCCCTATATTTTACTCCTGCTTGCTTCAGAACGTGAAAGAGTTTATTCCAATCAACATTGTCAAAAGCCTTCTCCAAATCTACACAAGGTAGGTTTGCCTTTTCTTAATCTGTCTTCTAGGATAAGCCGTACAGTGAGTATTGCCTCCCATGGTGTTACATTTCTCCTGACCCCATACTGATCTTCCCCAAGGTCGGCTTCTACCAGATTTTCCATCCTTCTGTAAATAATTCGTATTAATATTTTGCCACCATGACTTATTAAACTGATGGTTCTGTGGTTTTCACACCTGTCTGCGCCTGCTTTCTTTCGAATGGGGATTATAACATTTTTCTTAAAATCTGAGGGTACTTCGCCTGTCTCATCCCATCTTACACACCAGGTGAAACAGTTTTGTCTTGGCTGGTTCTCCCAGAGACATCAGTAGCTCTGAGGGAAAGTCATCTACTCCAAGGGCCTTGTTTCGACTTAACTCTAAACTTTCGCGATGGCCATAGGCACCATTAAATGGCTGTACGACAAATATTTTAGGAGATATGACGTAATAAACAATGAAATGCGTGGTAAAGTGATGCATCATGTGAAGTCTTCTTCTAAACCAGTGAACCGATTTCAAACAAATTTAGTACACAGATTCCTTCCTTGAGGTAACAATTGATGTAGGGGTAAGAACTGATTACGACACATAGTTCAGGAGATATGACGACATAAAAAATTATATTTGAAAATCTGTGGCATCATGAGACATGCGAATAAGAACCTTTATTCACCCTAAAATTTTCATGACATTTTAGACACTTGACCATCAGAACGAGAGGAAGGTCACTGTCACACAAAATTTAACATGGTACATGACGGAGGATACTTCACATATGGGCTTCGTCAGATTCTACAGTTGTATTCCGATCCTGATGAAATTTTTATGTACGATTGAACAATTCAGTTTATTAGTGCAGTATTAATATATTGAGATTACGTACAATCATTTCAATTAATTAACGTGACTAAACAGTTTATTTTTAGATTTAAATTTTAGCAGCTCTTCTGGAAGTTAAGTTACATCTTTCAGGGTTGTAATAATAAAAGAAACATGGCGATTATAACATTTTTATTAAAATCTGAGGGTACTTCGCCTGTGTCATCCATCTTACACACCAGATGAAACAGTTTGGTTATGTCTGGTTTTCCCAGAGACTTCAGTAGCTCTGAGGGAATGTCATCTACTCCAGGAGCCTTGTTCGACTTAACTCTAAACAAAAAGAAATCAAATTCATTACAAAAAGTAGACTGAAAATAAGCAATTTTTAACCAGAGATCTTACAAGCTCAAGTACATTATTCAGCCGATTCGGTGTTAACAAAAATCACACTGACATGTATTACGGTCCACATTAGATTTGTAGTTTTATAAGTTTTTGAAAACATTTTGGACCAAAATAATAATCTAAATAATAATTATTTAATTAATAAGAGTGTCTGAAACCCTATTAGGAAAAAAATTAGGTAGTGGCGGGTTCCGAACCACCGACCTTTATAGTCCAACGCCTTCCCACTACGCTACGGCTATCAATCAAAAGATGAATCCTTTAATCTCATACTATTGATGGCCGTTGTTAACTGATGCCAATATGGCATTTGTAGACACTAGATTATCATTTATCATACGAAGAACGATGTGTTGTCGTTAATTCTTCAGTGCGCCATTGCTTTGAAATGACAACGTGTAAGTTACAATAAGAAAATCATCAAATGCGCAACGCAAGATGGCGTATGCCAAAGAGAATTCTGAGCGAGGAATGTCACGTGACATCTGCGAACGGCTGGTTTTCGTTAATTCAATGGCGGGTGTCAAATCTCCGTTTTTTTTTTTTTTTTTTTTGCAAATATGTCTCAAACGATACGAGAAATGAAAAAAAAAAAAAAAAAAAAAAAAAAAACATTAGAGAGAAAAGTTGTAGAGAATTTTCTCCTCTACCAATTAGGTTATTCAATTTTTGTGTCAGATGAACGGTTCGTTTGCAATTACAATTATATTACAAACGGCATTTTTTTGGTATTACTACCGAATTTTTTGTCCGAAAAATTTGAAAAATGGAGGTTCTGGTCTCTGTCGGCCTACAATCATGTCTGTAAAATTTGGTGCTGATCGGTTGAACGGTTCGTCTTAAAAACTGGGAACACATTACGGACAGACAGACAGACGGACAGACTGACATACATCCCAAAATCGCCGTTATTTTTGCAAATATCTTTGAAACGCTACAAGGTATGAAAAAACATAACAGAGCAAAGTTGTAGAGAATGTTCTTCCCTACCAATTAGGTTATTCAATTTTTTTGTCAGATGAATGGTTAAGCCTTATTTTCATTTAAATTTCGAGCTGTCAAAAGACGATCGCAAAGGCGCACTTTTAGGGTTGATTTGATTTGATTTTTCCAGGGAAGCCAAAACAGTCTTAGTCCAACCCGCCACTTCCCGCGCCGAAACTAAGTTGATTGTGCGGTATCGCTCCCTGTATATCTAGTAAAGCCAACCAATGCCCTTGAACAGTGCATGGAGTCCCTTACCAGTTCTTTATTAGACACAATTTCTTCGGGTCTGGTTGTCCCAAATGTTCTGTGACTTTTACTCTCCAATGCAATGCATTGGAAGATTAGATATGATGCAGTTTCATCACCGTCATCACAGATCCTACATTTAGGGTCCTCTTCTGTTATTCCCGTTGTATGTGGGTGTTTTTTGAAATTCCCATGGCCTGTCAGCAATCCAACCATGAGTCTAATTTCTCTCCTGTTCAGGCCCAGGATTGCAGAGCTTCTTTTAAACATGGACTTTGGTCCAATTTCTATGTGCTGTCTTCTGAGCCAGTTACGTAGCTCCAATTTGATCATTGTCTTGGTGATTGTCAGGACAGGTTCCGGTCCAATAAATGGAGACTCTGTCCCCAACCTGGCTAATTTGTTGGCATGTTCGTTGCCACTGATCCCCGAGTGGCCAGGGACCCACAACAGGTTTACTCTATTGCTTTCCCCTAGCTCCACCAGAACCCTGTGACATTCTGCAACAATTTTAGACCTTGTTGCCGGAGCTGCCAGTGATCTCAGGGCTGCCTGGCTGCCTGAATAGATATAGATGCTACGATCTTTGTAGCACCTATGCAAATTCTCCTCCACACATGCCCTGATGACAGTGATTTCGCCCTGGAATACTGAGGCCAGTTTCCCTAGAGAGATGACGCCCTCCAGTCTTGGCTGCACCCCGTATACCCCGGCCCCAACGCCTTGGTCTGATTTTGACCCGTCAGTGAACCAGACAATATCCCCCATACAGTGTCGAACTATTTCCTCCCACTGCTCCCTACTTCTAATTGTTATACTGAAAGACTTGTTGAAGCAGTATGGGGTTATAATATAGTCGGCTGGGATTTCCCCAAACTTTCCTACATTTACCTCACTCACTATTGTAGTGTGTGATTCTGGATATCCCATAGATTTCCAGTTGTTGCCAGTTTTGAGTCTGTATGCACCAGCCGCTGCCTCCATCTTGACCCAAAGGTGTAATGGGGCCATATCCAACATGGTTTCCATCCCAGCAGTTGGTGTGCTGCTAATTCCGCCTGTTATGGCTAAGCAGGATAGTCTCTTTCTGGTATCCCGGAACGATATGTTTGAGAGCCCGGCAGACCACATGGACTATGACAGCAGCCGTTAGGCGGCGCGCACAACCTACTAGCGCTGCCATCGCCACTAGAGCGCTGCACGCCGTGGCGCGCCTACCGCGCCGCACTATATAGGGCCGGAGCCACAGCTCGCTCCTCAGTCTTGTGTTGACTGCGCTCCGTTTACCTTCGCTATTCATTGGTTATCTGGCTTCGTACTCTGCTCTGTCAAGGTTCCGCTTTGGCTTTCGTTTGGATCTTGTTTTTTCGATTAGTTGTTGTTATTGTCGTCTCTGTGGTTTCGTGGAGTGTTTCTCGTTAGCGGCGACGCTTGATCGGTTGGTCGTCGCTAGTCGCTCCCGACCCAGTCAGGTCTTCGGTCACAATAATTGGCGACGAGGTAAAAGGTTCCATCACGTTTCATGGACGAACGACTTGTGCAACTCGTGGAGCAGCAACAACAACAGCTGCTCCTACAGCAACAGCAAAATGATTTGTTACGACAGGAAATTCAACTGTTGGCGGAACGCTTACAGGTTCAGGGTTCCCAACCCGTCCAAGCGGTTGTCACGTCGTCGACGGATTTCCGCCACCCTGCGTTTCCGCCCTTTAACGACGCCAAAGAGGATTGGGTACTTACAGCGGCTGAAACAGCACTTTGCCGCCTTTCAGGTCTCTGATGACGGTCGATTTTTCTTTCTTGGTCTTCCCCCGAGACGTTTTTCTTACTAAAGAAGTTGGCCCCCCTCTCCAATCCGGTGGCACTGACGTTCGAGGAGATGTGCGCATTGCTTTCGAATTATTATTCCCAACGATTTCACGTTGTCACATCGCGCCTCGAATTCCATCAGTATCACAAACAGCCAGGTCAATCATATCGGTCATGGATGACAGATTTGCAAGGACTGAGTCAGCGTTGCGAATTCACGTGTCCCAACCCGTCTTGTAAAACCTCCTATGCTGACTCTCTCATCCGTGATGTTGTCGTTCAGTTGGCTCCAGATCCAGAAGTGCGGACGGCGGCCCTCAAGCTGGACGACCCCTCTCTGGAGGACATCCTGAAGATTGCAAATTCTTTCGAGATTGCACAGGCGGCGAATGAGCACCTCATGGCTCGTCCTGAGGTAGCAACTGTACAACAGCCGCAAAGGGGACGTAACGTTCGGAAGGTCTTGCCCTGCCGGCAGCGTCGTAATCCTTCCCTCTCTGACGTGTCCATGGCCTCTGAACGACCGGTCACTTCTCGTCGGCGTAGGCAACGTGGTTTACCGTCCTGTCCCGACTGTTTTACGGCGCACCAACGGGCGGACTGTCCAGACCGCTGGGCCCACTGTAGTCGTTGTGGAAACGATGGGCATCTCCATTCGGTTTGTCGGCAAACGGCTGGACAGTCTTCCCCGACTTCTTATTGGCGTCAGGGGACAGTTCATGAACTGCAGGCTACTGTTCCCCAGGGTGATTCTCCCGCTACCAAATTGTTTATTGATCTCAGAATAGCTAACCATGACGTCCGCTTCCAGGTGGACACAGGGGCGACAGTCTCCCTGGTGAACCTCCCGACATATGCCCGTCTCGGCTACCCATCATTGGACCCGCCCTCCCACAGGTTGGTAGCATATGGTGACAGTGCGATTCCTCTGAAAGGTCAGTTTACCACTTTGGCAACTTACAAAACGGTTACACGTCCTGTAACCCTCTTTGTGGTCAATAGCCACTCAGCTGGCAACATATTCGGCCTCGATGCGTTCTCACTGTTTGGGTTCTCCATCTCCGATGAAGTGCGGGTCATTTCTGACACAGTTTCTTTCCAGGAACTCGACGACCTTTGTGCCTCTTTTGCGTCTCTGTTCGAACCGGGTCCAGGGTGTGCAACCAATTTTGAGGCACATATTACTTTACGCCCCGATGCGGTGCCCCGTTTCTGCTGTGTGCGCCCTCTTCCAGTCTCCCTACGGATGGCGGTAAAGCTGGAACTCGACTTCCAGTCTCCCTACGGATGGCGGTAAAGCTGGAACTCGACCGTCTGCACGATGCAGGAGTCATCGAACCTGCCAAAACGAGTGTCTGGGCCACACCACTGGTAGTGGTCCTCAAGCTTAATGGCGCTCTCCGCCTTTGTGGCGATTTTAAATCCACAATCAATGCCCAGGCACAGGTCGAAACCTACCCAATTCCGCGGCAAGAGGACCTCCTCACGAAGCTTGTTGGCGGCGAATACTTTTCTAAGATAGACCTGTCTGACGCCTATTTGCAAATCCCGCTCGATGAGGACTCTCAACGATTCGTGGTCATCAATACCCCTTTTGGTCTTTACAAATACAAACGTTTACCTTTTGGGATTGCTTCGGCTCCAGCCATCTTCCAGAGGTATCTCGAACAATTAACCATGCCTATATCCGGTTGTGCCAACTATCTTGATGATGCCCTCAAAACCTACAGGAGTTACCGGCGTTTTGGGAAAGGGGAACTATTATGCAAAGTTCCTCCCACAAGCGGCCCACATTATGCACCCCCTCAACTGTCTCCGGAAGAAAGGTGTGCAATTCCGGTGGTCAGATGCTTGTGAGCATTCCTTTCAGCGGCTAAAGCGCCTGTTGCGTTCGGCACCATGCCTTACGCCCTTTTCTCCGTCACGTCCCCTTGTTCTGGCAGCGTACGCATCTCCATATGGCATTGGAGCGGTTTTGGCACACCGCAATGATGATGGTACTGAACAACCGACAGCCTATGCGTCCAAGACCCTGACGCCTGCTCAAAAGAACTATTCTCAGATAGAAAAGGAGGTGTTCGCGATCGTCTATGCGGTTAAGAAATTCCATGTGTATCTTTTTGGGGCCAAGTTTACCCTCATTACTGACCACAAACCATTGGTCGCTCTATTTGGGCCACACTCTCGGCGCCCAGCAGGACGTATGGCCCAAAGACTCCAGCGTTGGGCTCTATTTCTTAGTTCCTACAATTACACCATTAAGTACAAGCCTACTACACAACACGCCAACGCAGACGCTCTTTCTCGTCTGCCTTCAGGACCTGATCCGGCATTTGACCGACATGAAGTCTCCTGTTTCCACATTGATCTGGAATGGCAAAATACCTTAGATGGGTTCCCTATCACAGCCACGCACATTGCTGCAGACACACGCCAGGACCCCCCCCCCCATGTACTTCATGGGTGGCCTACTTACTTCCCAAAGTCGACAGCCTTCCAGCTACGTGCCTGGTCCCATCTCTCTCGTCGATTGTCTGTCATTGATGGTTTTCTCCTCCTCGATGCTGAGGGCGATACCCACCGGGTGGTTATCCCACCTGCTTTACGCCCTCAGGTTCTGGATCTTCTCCATCGGGGACATTGGGGTATGTCACGTATGAAATCCCTGGCCAGGAGACACGTTTATTTGCCAGGTCTGAACAAAGACGTGGAGGCCATTGTCCGCAATTGCTCCACTTGTGCTCAGCACCAGGCTGCTCCGGCCCAATCTTTCTCTCCCTGGCCTGCTCCACGTCGCCCTTGGGACCGCATCCATCTTGACTTTGCGGGCCCCTTTCTGGGATCTATGTGGCTTATTGTCATTGATGCCTATTCCCACTACCTCTATGTAGTCAGCATGGCGTTCACCACCACGACTGCCACACTCACTGCCCTCACACAAATTCTTGCTATCGAGGGTCTTCCCCGTACCATCGTCTCTGACAATGGGCCCCAGTTTACAGCGGCAGCCTTTGAGCAGTTTTGTGATGCAAATGGCATCAAACACCTGTTTAGTCCGCCATTCCTCCCAGCCTCTAATGGTGCTGCTGAGCGGATGGTGCGGACGTTTAAACAACAAATGCTGAAATCTGTGGGCACCTCCACCACCACAGCAGCCCTCACATTATTCCTGAGTACCTACAGGACTACCCCTATCCAGGATCGTAGCCCGGCAGAACTCCTCCATGGCCGCCAGCCACGCACCCTTCTCCATCTCTTGGTCCCACAGCCCTCAGAACCAAGGACGCGGTACACTGGGCAATATGCACCAGGATCCGCTGTGTGGGCCCGTTCCTATGGTACGAAGCCGTCATGGGTGTCGTCTACCGTAGTGGCCACTCACGGGCGACGCCTCCTCTCTGTCAATAATCAGAGGGGTTTGGAGCGCCGACATACTAACCAACTTTGCCCTCGTTTCTCTGCCTCATCCCAACCAGTAGCACAGCCAGACTCGGAGCCCCTGCTATCGCCAATTCCTCGATCACACGGCTACAATCTGCGCTCTCGGGCATTGTCCACGGCTCCAGTCGATGCAGACACAGAGATGGCACACTCTCAGCCGCAACGGTGCTCACAGGGCAGATCACCCTCTGACACACCCCCACCACCGGGGCCCCATGTGCACCTCGGGGCAGCATCGGCAACCCCAGGGGACACGGGCATGGAAGTAGAGACCTCGCCTCCACATTCACCCTCTCGGCAATCGCCTTCCACACCACCGCATCCTTGTACCTCTACGGAGGCCCCACATCCGTACCTTGACTTAGCGGGCTCTCTACCCGTGACACCACCTGTGCCATCGGTCCACCTTCCAAAGCACTGTCCTGGGCGCTTCCGTCCCTACGCACCCATTTCAGGGGGGAGGGATCTGGTATCCCGAAACGATATGTTTGAGAGCCCGCCAGACCACATGGACTATGACAGCAGCCGTTAGGCGGCGCGCACAACCTACTAGCGCTGCCATCGCCACTAGAGCGCTGCACGCCGTGGCGCGCCTACCGCGCCGCACTATATAGGGCCGGAGCCACAGCTCGCTCCTCAGTCTTGTGTTGACTGCGCTCCGTTTACCTTCGCTATTCATTGGTTATCTGGCTTCGTACTCTGCTCTGTCAAGGTTCCGATTTGGCTTTCGTTTGGATCTTGTTTTTTCGATTAGTTGTTGTTATTGTCGTCTCTGTGGTTTCGTGGAGTGTTTCTCGTTAGCGGCGACGCTTGATCGGTTGGTCGTCGCTAGTCGCTCCCGACCCAGTCAGGTCTTCGGTCACTATACTCTTCATCTTATCACGCTCCTTAGCTTTTAGTGTTACTACCGTACGTAAAGTGGGCCAATATGGGCGATTTTTTTGTACCAGCGTGACGTGTTTTGTGACTCTTCCTGTTGTGTTTCCAGAGGACTGGAATGAATTTCGGAGTAATAACGCGGATCTGGAGGGAGAGCCTTGCCGGGCGACCGCAGCTGTTGAGACACTGGACACGTCCTGGCCGGAGCCGGGGGCCAGGCTTATAGCCGCGCACGGTCTGCCCCTCAACTAGATTTCCGGCGCTTTCCGTAAATCACTTGGGGCGTATGCTGGCAGCCCGCCACCGCCGCAGCCGCCGGTCTGCAGGGAGCGGCCAGGTTAAAAACGCGAGCTGCCGCCGCCGCGCAGTCTTCAAGCAGCACTCGATAACCTAAACTACGACTCCGAGCAGCTAAAAACCATGATCTACCAAACGCGTAGTCATTAAGGCGGCGCGTCCTGGTACAGTGAACCCTCGGACAAGCTCGTTTCGAAGAAAAATTAATCTCTATATTTTAATCAAATTGCGTGGTTATGGTATATCGCCCCAAATTTGCGATTGGATAGGGGATTTCCTGTCAGAGAGGACACAGTTCGTAGTAATCGATGGTAAGACATCGACCAAAACAGAGGTGATATCGGGCGTTCCACAAGGTAGTGTTATTGGTCCTCTGCTGTTCCTTATTTACATAAACGAGTTAGGGGAAAATCTAAGTAGCTCTCTTAGGTTGTTCGCAGATGACGCCGTCATTTACCGTCTAGTAAAATCATCTGAAGATCAAAACCAATTGCAGAACGATCTGAATAAGATATCAGTATGGTGTAAAAAATTGGCAATTGGCTCTAAATAATGAGAAGTGTGAAGTCGTCCACATGAGTAAGAAAACGAATCCGTTAAACTTTCTTTACAAGATAAATCAATCAAAAAATAAAATAAATGTTTGTATAGTCTATGGGACTTAACTACGGGGTCATCAGTCCCTAAACTTACAAACTACTTATGAACTACTTACGAACTACGACGGCACAAATATCCATGCCCGAGGGGGAATTTGAACCCCCGACCGTAGTGGCCGTGCAGACCGTTACTGCCACCGCGGCCTGCAAATCAATCAAAAGGGCGTAAACTCCACAAAATACCTAGGAATTACTATTACTTAAGACTTAAATTGGAAAGAACACGTAGATAATGTCGTGGGAAAGGTGAACCAGAGACTGCATTTTAATGGCAGAACCCTTAAAACATGCAACAGAACTAAAAAAGAAACTGCATACAGTATGCTCGTCCGTCTATTTTTGGAGTATTGCTGCCCAGTGTGTGATCCTTATCAGGAGGGTTTGGCGGAGGACATGGAAAGAGTCCAAAGAAGGGCAGCTCGTTTCGTATAGTCACGATACAGGGAACACAGCGTTCCGGAAATGATATAGGATCTGGGATGGGAATCATTACAACAACGGCGCTTAACGCTGCGGCGTGAGCTATTTACGAATCTCCAATCGCCAACATTCCCCTCCGAATGAGAAAATATATTGTTGACACCCACTTACATAGATAGAAATGATCATCAGAATAAAATACGAGAAATAAGAGCTCGAACGGAGAGATTCAGGTTCTTCTTTCCTACGCGCTATTCGAGAATGGAATGAAAGATAATAGTATAATGATGGTTCGATGAATGTTTTGCAGAGTATCCCATGTAGATGTAGATTGACATGTAGAAAAGCGGAAGGACACTCACTAACTCACTGACCAAACACGAAATCTCGAAAACTACTCCACCTATGAAGCTGAAATTTGGCAGGAATGTAGTTCATCGGTAGACGACGTCAGCTAAGAAAGCACCTAGCGATAGGGCCGATAGTTCAGGACATATCACCTCGTAAACAATGAAAACTTCCCCGTATTGCGGAATGTGATAGTGTGACTTCATCAGTCCCCTATTTGAGAAGCAGAGGACTTAGCGACTTGCAACAAACTTCAAACATAATTTCAAACCTTTAGGAAATTTTTCTCGCTGACAACCCCAGCAAAATGATTATAGGAAAAAAGTTTGTCCCTTACTACTTTTTCGGCGTTCATAAAGTAAAATTACGGCGTTTGGCATGACATTAGAATTTATTAAACTACTAATTGTATTCGCGAGAAATATTACAGACATTATACACACATACCACTGAACGTACGTTCAAAATTTTATTATAGTACGACAGACAATTCATGAGATATGGACTAATAAACAATTAGATTAATGAAAAACCTCCACATCACTCATGACTTTCTGATTTGTTACGTCTTTCCTTCTAACTCTATTCTCGGTGTATTTTGCAAACGTTTTACATATGCTCCACTGGGTGTACCTTCGAAATAATACCGTATTACGAAATATGGTTTAGGGGCTATGACGACAAAGCAAGAGGTTTTAATTTACTACCTCTTTACTACCAAATCAATTTACAACACATTTCTTAATATTCCTCTCTAGGAACCTGGTAAATAATGTCTTTGTAGGATCCATAATGCAGGAGATATCTATATATATATAAAATCGAAAGGTCACTCTCTCACCTACTGACGAAACACGAAATCTCTAAAACTAGTGCACCTATGAAGCTGAAATTTTGCCGGTATGTAGTTTAAAGGTAGAAGCTATTAGCTAAAAAAGTGTTTACGATAGGACGGAATGAAGGTGCATGGCGGATGATACTTTTCCTACAGACTGACAAAATCTACAGTTTCATTCCGACATTCAGGAAACTTTGCACACTTGACCTTCAAACGGAAGGTCTCCGTCTATCTAATGTTTCATACGGTGCATGGGGGAGAGTCTCTTGCAAAATAAAAACAGATCCCTAAATATGTTGGTCGCGCCATAACTTGAGAACGGCTCAACCGATTACACAGATCCTTTTTTTGTTGTTTTCGTTATTCCCAGAACACAGGTTGTGTGAGATAAAACTGGAAAATTGGAGAACATCAAAGTGCGTTTTTCAATGTGACTCTGTGTTTCTATTGCATAAAAATCTAAATTTTTGTACACACGACACTTATACCAAGAGGAAGGTCACAAAATACATACAAGTTCGTATGGTACATGACAGAAGGTGCCTTGCAAAAAACATTGCCGAGAAAGGGAAAGGTGGAAAGGAACAGAGACATGGGAGAGAAAGAGATGAATGCAGATAGAGCAGGGAAGGGGAGGTGGACTACGAGAGTGTAGAATAAATAAACACTCGGGCAACGCCGATTTACAGCTAGTCTAATATATAAAAATGAATGTTTATGTGTCCGTATTTTATGCGCGGTCTTACCGTTCAACCGATTGTGATGATATTTTGTCACTTATTGCTTGCACTTTCACGATGGTCATAGGCACCATTAAATGACTGTACGACAAATAGTTCAGGTGATATGACGTAATAAAAAATGAAATGCGTGGAAAAGTGATGCATCATGCGATTTCTTCTAAACCACTGTACCGATTTCAACCATATTTAGTAAACATATTCCTTCCGTGAGGTGACAATTGATGTAGGGATAAGAACTGCTTACGACATATAGTTCAGGAGGTATGACGTCATAAACAATTATATAGTTGAAAACCTATGGCATCATCCGACATGCGAATAAGAACACTTTATTCATCCTAAAATCTTCATTACATTTTAGACACTTGACCATCAAAACAAGAGGAAGGTGACTGTCACATAAAATTTGGCATGGTGCATTGTCGTGCCCTACATAGGAAAAGGGAAGAGGTAGCAAGGTCAGTCTGCATATCCCGAGCGGAGAGGAGTGATTGCAGAGAGACAGTACAGGCATCTACTAGAGATGCGGATTTCGGGACTCGAGAGGATACTTGTTTAGGAAACTTTATGGAACTCCTAGGTACCTTGCATTGAATTTATTGCTTCCCATACTAAGTCTACTACACTGGGGTTAGTTATTAAAAAAAAAAAAAAAAAAAAAAAAAAAAAAAAAAAAAAAAAAAAAGGAGTATAAATCGTTTGCCACAACAAAAGCCAGTAATTACGTTCCCTAGCAGCATCCCCTAGACAGACGCACTCCCCGCGAGAGACTGTCGTGGAGCACCCCGAGGCCGACGGCGATAGTCACGGGCTGGTGCCCGACTCGTCTGACTGAGAACTCCCCTCTTGATACAAAAACCGGGGGTTTTAACGACCGGTGTGGGCGCACCTCTTTTCCCCACTTTCCGACAGTTAACAATTTCCTATTGGCCGCTGCTTGGTTCAACCAATCTAAATTGTTAGCTGCCCTCTCTCTGAGTCCTCTAGCGAACCACGTTTCAGCCCTGTCCATTCTGCTATTCCCTGGGTGGGCAGGTGGCTTGTTTGTGCACTAACAAAATCTATACTTGGTAGCAACATTGTTCAGCTGAAAGGAAAACATCACGGCACTACCCAATATGGGCAACAAAAACAATGTTTTACGTCAGTTGACCACGCCTTAGGCTCCGCCTTAGGCCACGCCTTAGGGGAGCTGCTAACTTGCAGTTTTTCTTCTTTACCCTCTCACTCTAGCCTCGTGAAAGTACTGACGTTGTTGTTCCCAAGTGACTGGTATCAACTTTGCTACGTACATTAAAACGTACCCGTTGGCCACCAAGTACTGATGTAACGTCTTACAACAGCGTCTAGCCGCTGTATGAAGTTACGCCCGTAACCTCCACCCTGGGACAGAGGCTGAGGGCACCAGCAGTTCGCTAGGAGATTTCTTTAGTGCCTACATCCCGTAAGATATACGTGTTTGTTTTAGCCTGTTATCTGCAATGGTCTCTATTTCTCAGCCTGGAGTGCGACTCTGTGGCTCACACAGCCTCTCAACAATTCCAACAGTAAAATCAATATATGACAGCATGACGGAGGATACTTCACATATGGGCTTCGTCAGATTCTACAGTTGTTTTCCGATCCTGATGACATTTGTAAATATGATCGAACAATTCAGTTTATTAGTGCAGTATTAATATATTCAGATTACCTACAATCATTTTAATTAATTAATGTGACTAAACAGGTAATTTTTAGATTTAAATTCTAGCAGCTCTCTCAGGGTTATAATCATAAAAGAAACAATTAAAACATAAATATTGTTCACACCATGTGAATTTTGTGTAAGTAATTAGAAGTAAGAATTTTTTTTTTTTTTTTTAAATATGCACCAAATGTATAGACCCTTCGTGCTCGTACTGTGGACGGCTGTGGATACAACACGCCATTCTCCAGGGCTGCATCAGTGCATCAAGGATTCCATGCGACGGAGGGTGGATGCATGTATCCTCGCTAACGGAGGACATTTTGAACATTTCCTGTAACAAAGTGTTTGAAGTCGCGCTGATACGTTCTGTTGCTGTGTGTTTCCATTTCATGATTAATGTGATTTGAAGAGAAGTAATAAAATGAGCTCTAACATGGAAATTAAGCGTTTGGGGACACATGTCCCCATAACATATTTTCCTTGTTTGTGTGTGAGGAATGTTTCCTGAAAGTTTGGCCGTACCTTTTTGTAACACCCTGTATATTTAGCGTCCAGTTTCCATTCCCCTTGTTTTTGTTTCTTCTTCCAAAAAGCCACACACCCACACACTTTACAAGTTTACGTAATTTTCTTAATGCGTATGTTGTTCTCTGTCCTTTTCATCCTCCTCCAATCCTACTGATGTGTACGTTACTGCTTGCACTAGGCATTACATGGCACCACACTTCACGCAGTAATCACTATTAAGAGCAACTGCTGCGTCACACACCAATCACTATTCGAATCTACCGCTGCTTCACGTTCCAACATTCACTTGTTCGATACTATTGCTTCGATACGAACCGCTTCGGTATATATATATATTTTTGGACGCCTCCGCCATGCTGTATCACATCTTCAAAATTACCGAATAGTGGATCCTAGAGAAATTTTGTAAGGGCTACTATGCTCAAGGCACAATCAGTCTTAAATGATGATGATGATGATAATGGTGAGTTTTTCCTCATTCGTCAAAATGAGACATAGGAATTATTATACGGGGTCATCAGTTCCTAAGCTTACAAATCACTTATGAACTAGCTAAGACTATGGACGGCACAAATATCTATGTCCGAGGGGGGATTCAAACCCCCGAGCGTAATGACAGTGCAGACCGTGACTGATGCGCCTCAGTCCCCTCGGCCACCGCGGCCGGCTAGGAATTATTACGTCGCAAACCAGGGGACGTGGTACTCTGGAGAAGCAAGCAGGCACGTAGATAAGGCAGGCAGCGACCACACGTGTCATTGGCGTCACTTGTGCCCTGCGCCAGACGGCGTGGCAGAGGCTGACCCTGGCGGGCAATGAGCCCAGTCGATTATCCGCCCTGACCCCCTTCGCAGCACGGTGCAGGTGACGGTCCGCTGGTGACGAGGCCAACCTGCTAAACGACTCGTGTCTGCCACCCGACGCGAGCTCTGAGGCTCCAGGCGCAAGTGTGTTGCACAGTCAGCGGTTCAACTTCTCATTCCAGCGATCAGCCCGTCACAACTGTCTGCTATATTCTTCGTGTTCTTCACACTGATATTATTATTCTAAACTAGCTAACACCCGCGGCTCCGCTCGCGTGTTTGTAGATCAAATCACACGTAGAAATGCACTCATTTCGAAGAATCTAATCACGAAATTCAAGAATAATGATTGTAACAATATCACAGATCGATCACTTGATGTAATGTGCGAAATTATTCGTGTGGGTATCATCGCGCCTCCGTTGCACAGTGGTAGAGTGCCACACTATAAATCCCGAGGTCCCGTGTTCGATCCCCGACAGATCCTAGGATTTTTTCTGTCACTTTCCACACTTTCCATTTCTTTTCCCTCTGGCAGTACTGCTCATGTGATAAATACCGATTAGCACCGTGGTTCGGAACCCACGTTAAACTGTAGATCCCCCTACAACTGGCTGGGTAAGTCAGTTCGAAGGTCGGAGGAAGGCAACGACATACCACCTCCAGACAGGGCCATGCCTAGTAAAGCATTGTGGTGTTCAAACCAATCTTCGGATTGTTGACTGCTTCACCTTTTTATGCCTATCATTACAGAGAATGAGCTGAAGACATCATTTTTCGCTGTATTTTATAATTTGACGACTTTCAACCACCATATAATCCACCCCTTTATAGCTATTGGCATGGAACTGCTATGGTGTACAACGGGAGACTGCGGACAAAATTTACACACAGACCATTCGTTGTGTTCTGTAGTTTCCTTGCAGAACGAAATATTAAAACACACACACACACACACACACACATAGAATTTTATATACACCCATAACTTTCCATCCCAATATACTCCACCCTTTTATCATTACCAACACTCAAGCAACAATGCATTTTCAAACAGTAAATATAATTTTCAAAGAGTAATTATTGTTCCGCATTTCGCGTTATATTGTTCAAATTACTAAATATCTATCAGATCGCTATAAAACCGTGTCTAAAATCTTCCCCAAGTATAAATTTGTACAAATATTTAAAGTCTCTGCGTCTTGTCATTCGGACGTGATAAGCGTACGCAGAACAGACATTCACATATAGTTATCCGATCGCCATGAAACCGTACCTAAAACCTTCCCCGGGTAGACATTAGTAACTGTACAAATTTTCAGCTCTTTATGTCTTGTGGTTCAGACGTGATAAACGTACACCGAACAGACATTCGTATTTATAGATATAGACTAGCTTAAACCCGCGGCTCCGTTTGCGTGTTGGTTGATTATGATAGATAATCTATCTGTCAGTAGTGTGCTATGAGACTGGTTTTGAAGGATGAAATACAATACCTTCTTTAGAAACAAACAAAAATGTTCAAATGTTTGTAGAACTTATGGGACTTAACTACGGGGTCATCAGTCTCTAAGCTTAAAAACTACTCATGAACTAGCTAAGACTAAGGACGGCACAAATATCCATGCCCGAGGGGGGATTCGAACCCCCGACCGTAGTGGCCGTGCAGACCGTGACTGGAGCGCGTCAGTCCCCTCGACCACCGCGGCCGGCCCTAGAAACAAACATTTTTAATCAACATTCAAATAAAAAAATAATAAAATTATGAGAAGTGCTTAATGATCTATATCTATAAATATCTATGCTATTCGAAGTACATTTATCCGAGGCATGTTATCTGAATGTGATCTATTATAAGTAGATGCAGTATTGTAATATGTGTAAAGTAACGCAATGCACATTTATCGACCTAGTTTAAATAACAATTAAATTAATGTAATTAATTTCGCTCATTTTTGAGGAAATGTAGCTGATAAAGCGGAACTGAAAAATATTCCTATCAGATTGCAGAAGTCTATGCACTTACCGCTTATCAGCAAAGTAAGTAGTGTAGATCAAATCGCACTTAAAAATGCACTCGTTTCGAAGAATCCAATCAAGAAATTCAGTAATAATGATTGTAATAATATCACAGATCGATCACTTGATGTAATGAGCGAAACGTTAAATCTATTTTTTTAAAGAGTTGTATTAAAAGAAATTTCTTTTTAACTGCTTTATTTATTTATTCTTATATTTCCTTATTCGTATACTTATCCTTACACAGAAAGAGCTCAAGATATTGTAGCACGCATAGACCAAAATTATGGTCTGTGGCATCACGTTACGCTATATGTAACCTCCTTGCTATAGAGTCGCTAACGTCATCGCTGGCCTTCAGTCCGAATTTTTTTATAATTTCTCGACTGTCAACCATCATATCTGCCATCCCCTTATAGCTATCGGCATGGAACTGCTATGGTGTACAACGGGAGACTTTGGACAACAATTACACTTTCGTTTGTGTTCTGTAGTTCTCGCTGCAGAGCGAAATCTCAACTCACACACATACACACACACACACACACACACACACACACACACACAAACGCCTAGAATTTTATATACACCGATAACTTTCCATCCCAATATACTCCACTCTTTTATCATTATCAACCCTCAAGTAACAATGCAACCAATAAAACCATTTTCAAAGAGTAAATATAATTTTCAAAGAGTAATTATTGTTCCGCCTGCCGGGTTATATTCTTCAAATTACTAAATATCTATCAGATCGCTATAAAACCGTGCCTAAAACCTTCCTCAGGTATAAATGTACTACTGTACAAATATTTACTTTCTGCGACTTCTCGTTCGGGCGTGATAAGCGTACACCTAACAGACATTCACATTAGTATACATAAATAAATAGCTATCCGATCGCCATAAAACCTTGCCTAAAGTCTTCCCCGGGTACACATTAGAACCTGTACAAATTTTTAGCTCTTTATGTCTTGTGGTTCAGCCGTGATAAACGTACACCAAACAGATATTCACATTTATAGATATAGATTTTTAGAACTGATGCAACACGAGTGTCTTTTTGAAAAAAAAAAATTATGTTATAACTATTAATCTATACCACCATTTTCTTCACTTCCGTCTCGTGAAACTTCTGCAGGAATGATTAAGACCTTGCACTGATCATTTTGTGATGGTATACCTCTTCTTTCTTCCATGCTTGCTGCGATAGATTTGTGAGTAAATAACGGCTTCCGCAAGACACATTGTTTCATTTTTTATCATCCCCAAACTTATTGCCCAATATTTTGTGGGTTATTGCCTTTCTACATCTACAGCCACATGGGACATCTCCCGATGTCGATACCTTCAGAAACTGCAACGGAATAGGGTCGGGAGCTGCTCTCCAGGTTATTTAAATAAGTGAGCAATGCATTCGTGTGCACCTCTGCGGTTGGCGAAGAGTTCCCTGAAGCTAATCTAACAGAGGAGGGAGGACTCACCGTTACCTATCCTGTGGCCGTCGGCAATGACGGAGTTCCAACCTCACGTTGGGTTGCCTGAACTGTGTGGATTCGCAGAACGCGGAAACTCATCTCCCTCGGCCACCAAGTACAACATCGACGGTTTGAAATAACGGCCGAAGGGAAACTAAACAAGATTTCGCCATCTTGGCCATTTTCTGTAACAATTAAATGTGCAGTGCCAAAATTATGCTGCTCCCTCCGAACGATGCTCCTCTATGCAGCCAATACTTCGGTACTGTCTGTGGGCCTGGGAAAATTATTTTTATGCCTATAATCGTGCGATGAAGTTTTATTGATTATTAATTAACAAGTTAACTGGTCTGAATGTGTAATCAATACACTCGGGATTACATCAGGATTCAGAATTTCTAATTCAATTTGACGTTTTTTTCCCTTAATTTTTGTATTTTAATGGAACTTCCCTTGTCCGAGATCTGCCACGTGCCTTTTAGCCTTACTGGAATTCAGTCCGTTGCAACATGTTAATTAAAAAAAAAAAAAAAAAAAAAAAAAAAAAAAAAAAAAAAAAAAACTGTTGGCTGTTAATCAGACAATAAATTATTTCAAATTATGTTTCTGTTGGACTCTAATTACATTCCTGGCCATTAAAATCGCTACACCACGGAGACGTCGTACTACAGACGCAAAGGTTAACCGACAGGAATAAAATTCTGTGATACGCAAATGATTATCTTTTGAGACCATTCACACAAGGTTGGCGACACCTACAACTTGCTGACATTAGGAAAGTTTCCAACCGATTTCTCATATACAAACATCAGTTGACCGGCGTTGCTTGGTGAACTGTTGTTGTGATGCCTCGTGTAAGGAGAAGAAATGCATACTAACACGTTTCCGACTTTGATAAAGGACGGATTGTAGCCTGTCGCGATTGCGGTTTATGGTATCGCGACATTGCTGCTCGCGTTGTTAACAGAATATGGAATCGATGGGTCGAGGAGGGCAATACGGAACGCCGTACTGGATCCCAACGGCCTCATATCACTAGCAGACAAGATGACAGGCATCTTATCCGCATGACTGTATCGGATCTCTGAGTGAACAGATGAGGACGTTTGCAAGACAACAACCATCTTCACAAACAGTTCGACGACGTTTGCAACAGTATGGACTATCAGCTCAGAGACCATGACTGTGGTTAGTATTGACGCTGCATCACAGACAGGAGCGCTTGTGATAGTGTACGCAACGACGAACCTGGGTGCACGAATGGCAAAACGTCATTTTTTCGGATGAATCCAGGCTCTGTTTACAGCATCATGATACTCGCATCCGTGTTTGGCGACATTGCGGTAAAAGCACATTGGAAGTGTGTATTCGTCATCGCCATACAGGCATATCACATGGCGTGATAGTATGAGGTGCCATTGGTTACACGTCTCAGTCACCTCTTGATCGCATCAACCGCACTTTGAACAGTTGCCATTACATTTGAGATGTGTTACGAGCCGTGGCCACAGAGTAACATATACAGAGGAGCAGCCCCCCCCCCCCCCCTAAACCACTGTCCTATGCTCCCCTCGTAGTTCCGTAAGATGCTAGCAGGTGTCAGGCGGTTCCCTGGGTTAGTACCGGCACAGAGTAACATGTACAGAGGAGCAGCCCCCTCTAAACCACTGTCTATGCTCCCCTCGTAGTTCTGTAAGATGCTAGCAGGTGTCAGGCGGTTCCCTGGCTTACTACTGGCACTGAGTAACATATACAGAGGAGCAGCCCCCCCCCCCCTTAAACCACTGTCCTACACTCCCCTCGTAGTTCCGTAAGATACTAGCAGGTGTCAGGCGGTTCCCTGGCTTATTACCGGCACAGCTGTCCTACACTCCCTCCTAGTTCCGTAAGATGCCAGCAGATGTCAGATGGTTCCCTGGCTTAGTAGCGGTAGACCACACTAGAGGCACTTCTGAAGGTGCCCCTCGCATGTCAGAGGGTAGAGTAGAGGGGAGGCTGAGGGGAGAGCTCATGTCGCCTGCCATGAGGCCACTGCTGTGTCTGGCTTGCTGGTGTTTGATGGGAGGTGGTGGTGGGGACAACCGCCACCTGCCGCCAGCTCTGGCCAGTTTAAAGGGCTGCTTCTGACCTCAGTGCCATCATGGGAATCTTACGGAACTGCTTCAGCACCTCCCGCCCCGCACCCCTGAGCGTGGGACCAGGAACTTACGGAGTTTTCCGTCTGTATATATTTGTCTGTGCCGTGGCTCTACCCTTGATTCGATCCCTGCGAAACCCTACATTTCTACAGGAAAATTCACGACCGCATGTTGCATGGACCTTTCTGGATGCGGAAAATTTTCGACTTCTGCCCTGGCCAGCACATTCTCCAGATCTCTCACCAATTGAGAACTTCTGGTGAATGGTGGCCGAGTAACTGGCTCGTCACAATAAGCCAGTCACTACTTTTAATGAACTGTGGTATGGTGTTGAAGCCGTAAGGGCATCTGTACCTGTACATGACATCCAAGCTCTGTTTGACTCAATGCCCAGGCGTATCAAGGACGTAATTACGGTCAGAGGTGGTTGTTGTGGGTACTGATTTCTCAGGATCTATGCACTCAAATTGCGTGAAAAACGAATCACATGTCAGTTCTAGTATAATATATTTGTCCACTGAATACCCGTTTATCATCTGCATTTCTTCTTGGTGTAGCAATTTTAATGGCCAGTAGTACACATGTAATCCGTGAGACTTGCTACTGCGGAAGCTGTCGCGCACACCCGACCGCACTTGGCGATGCGGAGCTGTGAGCGCGCGAGGTGAGCAGAGGCATCAGGCAGGCAGTCAGGCAGTCAGTGAGGCAGGCAGCAGGCGGGCGGGCACGTGTCGGCGCCGCGGGGCAGGTCGCCGTGCGCGCGCTGCGGGGCGGCGTCAGGGGCGGCGGGCGTGCGCGCTGGCCGGGGGCGGCGGGCAGGCGGGGGCGGCGGGGGCGGCGGGGGCGGAGCCACGCCGCCGCCGCTGGCCCACTTCCCGAGGCAGCGCGCGGCACAGCCGGCCGCCCGCCGATCGAAGCGGCGGCGGCGGCTGAGGCAGCGGCTGAGGCAGAGGCGAAGGCTGAGGCAGTGGCAGAGGCCGGGCTGCACCGCGCGGTCGATGGTCGCGGCCGCGGCTGCGGCTGCGGCTTCCTCATTAGCGCTTCCCTCCAGACGCGCAGGCCGCGAGTTTCCGCTGCAGTTGCCGCCCGCTCCTCGCCTACAGTCGGCCACCTGGCGCTCGACGAGCCGCCCTCCTGCCCGGCTGGGCAGGCGCGCCGCCGCGTCTAACGTCTCTGGAAAGGTCGCACACAGTGGTCCACGTGAGCGGTCGCGACACGGGCCGACAGAGGGCGCCCGTGAGTGTCAGCGCTCACGTCGGCTGCTGAGGCGACAGCCTTTTCGGCCAATGGTTTTCTAATGTTTGTATAGCTTATGGGACTTAACTACGGGGTCATCAGTCCCTAAACTTACAAACTACTTACGAACTAGCTAACCCAAACGACGGCACAAATATCCCTGCCCGAGGGGGGATTCCAACCTCCGACCGTAGTGGCCGTGCAGACCGTGACTGACGTGCCTCAATCCTCTCGGCCACCGCGGCCGGCCCTTTTCGCCCACTTTAGGTTACGGTAGTCACGAGGACCGCTGAGGCGCCAGCCTTTTCGCCCTCTTTAGGTTACGGTAGTAACACTAAAAGTGGGCCTTTCCGTTCGTCTTTTGACAGCTCGAAATTCAAATGGAAATAACGGCTTAACTATGCATCTGGCACGAACATTGAATAACGGAATTTGTAGAGGAGAAAATGTTCTACAACTTTGCTCTCTTGTGTTATTTTTTTCCCCAATCTCGTATCGTTTCAGAGATATTTGCAAAAATTACAGTGATATTGGCATGTCTGTCTGCCCGTAACGTGTTCCCTGTTTTTAAGACGAACCGTTCAACCCATCAGCACGAAATTTTACAGACATAATTGTAGGCCGCCAGAGACTAGAACCTCCCTTTTTCAAATTTTTCGGACAAAAAATACGATAGTAATAGCCAAAAAGTGTTCAGTACATTTGGAAACACATTGAATAAGGAACTTGATTCATATTTTTGGACTACTTTTTGTACGTGTCCTTTTTTATTTTATTTATATTTTTTATTGTAAACTTTCCCAAGACGATAATGAACAAAACAAAAAAAAAAGTATTACCCCTCTCTGTCGTGCGAATAGTCAGTTATAGTGCTGAATTCAATCAGAAACACGCTGAAAAACGCACTTTCAGTTTTTCTCAAATTCTCCAATTTTCCGGTAGATTTTCCGAAAAAATTTATTTCATACAAACCTTGTACTGTTAAGACGTACTCAAGTGATGCTCTTACAACCAAATGGCAATTGATTTTTATTCATAGAAAAAAAATTGTTTTCAGTTTTTCCTAAATTTTACTACTTTCCGGGCGACTTTTCCAATTTTTTATTTGCTGTGCATCTTCCTCTTCCTTTCGACATGAAATGTACAACATTTTATCGCATCCATAGCTCACTGGTAAAAGCTGACTGTTTTGATTTCTGTTGTTGGATGATAAATGGATGAAAAAGAAACGATGAACGAGTAGAAAGAAACGATTCAGAGAAGGGAACGAACATCAATGAAATAGCTCCCAAAAATTAGTTAGTCAATCCCTAGTGGCACGCTAGTCGGCTCAGCTGCTCACTGGTGGTTAATTTCTTTACTTATTGTGTCTCTTGATTTATAGTGGCTGCAGGATCAAATAATACTCCGCAATCCACTACTAGGCATTTCCTTTTTCACTCCCATATGCCTCCGTATGATTTATCTTACCTTGTCTTTGTGATCACTACGCGATAGGCAGGAAGATAGTTATACACCCATCTTCATATTCCGGTCCTCTAAATTTACTCAAAAGTATTTCTCGAAAAGAACGTCGTTTTTCTCCAGCGATCCCTATTTTTCCGTGACACTCGCGCATTGGTGGAACCTACCAGTGACAAACCTAGCTGCTTCTACGTCTTCCTTTAAACTGATCTGCTGCAGGTTTCAAACACTTGAGCGGTCTTACAAGCGTTTTATACAGGGTCTCCTCTACAGATAAAGTAGGCCTACACATTCCCAATATCTCCCAATATACCGAAGTCGGCTGTCTGCCTTACTCACAATCGTTCTTATTTGTTCGTTCCATTTCATATAGCTCTGCAATGTTACGCTTGTATATTTGAACGACGTGACAGCATCAAAATGGTCAAATGTTTGTTAAGCTTATGGGACTTAACTACGGGGTCATCAGTCCCTAAACTTACAAACTACTTATGAACTACTTACGAACTAGGACGGCACAAATATCCATACCCGAGGGGGGGATTCGAACCCCCGACCGTAGCGGCCGTGCTGACCGTGACTGGAGTGCCTCAGTCACCTCGGCCACCGCGGCCGGCCGTGACAGCATCCAGAAGGTCACTAGTAATGCTGTATTCGAACATTATGGGATTGTTTTTCCTACTCATGTGCATCGCCTTACATTTTTTTTTTTTACGTTGAGAGCTAGCTGCCATTCTTCACACCAACTAGAAATTTTGTCTAAGTCATCCTGTATACTATTATAGTCAATTAAAGACGACACCCTCCCATACACCACAGCATTATCAGGAAACAGCCGAAAATTACAAGTTACTCTGTCAATCAGATCATTTATATGGATAGAAAATGCCTGATGATACACTCGTCTCTGATGAACACTCGTCGTATCTTCGTTGAAATCGAGAAAAACACAATCTGCCTGTTGCCCTTTATCCATGGCTCGCAAGATGTCATGTGAGAAAAGGGTAAGCTGAGTTTCACATGAACGATGTTTCCGAAACACTTGCTGATTCATAGAAAGAAGCTTTCCCGTCTCAAGGAAATTTACTAAATTCGAACTCAGAATTTGCTCTAAAATTGTACAGTAAACTGATGTCAACGTTATTGGCCTGTAATTATGTGGGTCAGTTCTTTTACCTTTCTTGTAAACGGTTGTCACCTGCGCTTTTTTTTTCAATCGCTAGGAACTTTGCGCTGAATTAAATATTGGCGAAAATTGCAAGCTAAGTAAGGATACAATGTCGCAGAATACTCTTTGTAAAACCGAATTGATATTTCATCTGGACCACCAGACTTTTTTGTGTTCAGTTCTCTCAGCTGCTTGTCTATATCGGAATTACCTATTAATATGTCCTCCATTTGGGAGTAAGTGCGTTTTTACGGTCCTGTTCCGTGAAAGATTTCTTAAAGGTTAGATTTAGAACCGCTGCTTTCCGTTTGTTTTCTTCTATTACTACCCCGGAATCAACAACGACTAACTCGATAGTCACATATTTATTTCTCAGTTAAACAGAAAATGAAAAATTACTAATTTGTTTGTCTTGACTGCTTCTGTGAATTCTGTACAAGTTTACCGCTGGAAAATGTACGTATACAGACTTGAAGTGTAAATTCCACTGAGGGTTTTATCGAGATCAGAATCGCATGATACTTGCTAAGCACATTTATCATAATGACAAGACAAGATGGCTGCTCAGCTGAGATATCGCGAGCGCTTCCTGCGCTCCGTCGCCGCTAGGCGGCACTATCTACTTCCGGTATGATCCCGCCGCTTAAGCGGTTCGGTAAGGCTAGAGGATGCCGACAGAGGGCAACACCCGCTC
Organism: Locusta migratoria; assembly: GCA_026315105.1. Lineage (NCBI taxonomy): Eukaryota > Metazoa > Arthropoda > Insecta > Orthoptera > Acrididae > Locusta > Locusta migratoria. The sequence continues at coordinate 262,091,688 of CM048744.1, forward strand.
AACACTGCCAAAGACCTTGCAAAAATAAGTAGACTCCCTGACGGCGCTGCTGTCGCGGAATAATTTGAACCTTCGCCCGGCCGCCATGGTAGTGGCAAGCGTCAGATAAATACGAGTGTTATTAGCAAGTAAATCGTGTATTAAATAGCTACTGCGGGATATAGACACAATTGATAGTCACGTTTGTATTGTTTGACTATCGCAGTATACATGAAGCACGAGGTTGAAGAGCTTCTTAGCGTTTAAATACATAAATCAACTGAATGGAATAAAAAGATCGAATACTGTATTCCCATTTATATTTCTCAGTAGCCCTACTACTTGTGTTCAGAGATAGTACTCTTGCTTACCAGACTGTTAGTCAACACAGTATAGGATTGAATGAAATAAACAACAGGATTTTATAATACTGGTAGCTCTTAAAAAGGAGCTACTTTAGGCAGTACTGGTGGACAGGAAGTTCCAAATGTTTCATTTTATGATTGTGTATAATAACTATTGGGGTCACGAAATTAGTTGCCTCACTGCAGTTCGAATTTTTGTTTATGAAATTAATATTAGCAACTTGTAAGGCAGGATTGAACGGTAATCTGCTTTACATATAGGTAAAACAACTGAAAGGGGTTTGTAGATATGTATATAGTTCCACATATGAATGGCACATAGCCACAGTGGGTGCACATTGTGAAGTTCAACCCTGTTGACGATAGTTGCTGACCTTTGAGCAGTTCACTCTGCTATAAGTGTTTGGTTTACAGCATTAAAAATGCTAATATTCTTGCTAGATAACCTATTGCTAATGTTAGATGCCTTAGTTAAGAAAAAGTTATGACATACTTCGTGTTCTTAAAAGAATTTGGTAGTGGCTGATTGCTGTATTTACAACGTAAGAAGCTGTTTTTCAGTTATGTATCTGATGGAATATTTCACTTTCACAATCGATTTTTAATATTAGTTGTTTGAGTCAGCCCTGTTTGATTTTTTTTGATGCTATTAAATATCTAAATATTGGAGAATACAGCATTAAAGCAGAGACGTTAACTGTGAAAATCTTCTGAAACTAATGTTTGTACAAAAGTTTCACAATCGTAGAATATACTGCGAAAGTGCCAAAAAAATCGTGCCTGAAGATAAATTCCGTTCATATGCTGCACTTAGAACGCAAAAAAAGTACATGTTATAGTTCCGTTTCGTTAGGAAGAGGAAACGCTATTGGCCAATTTCGACACCGCACCTGTAATAAATTTACACACAACCGATAGTAGCTCTATATTGAAGTAGTCTTTTGTAGTTATATATTTCAATTAGACATAGTTTTCGGGACTTACCTCAAATGAATACTTTTGTGTCCCAGCCTCGTCGCCGCTTTTGTGTCTCGTTTCCGTCGTAGGTGTCGGTGGCCGAGAAGAAGACCGACACAGGAATAAAGGAAGAACGCTTGTGCAGATACGGAGGTGAGCAGCCAGCGGGACAGCAGAAATTAGAAACACTAGAGTAAATTAGAACGAGATATATATTGCACAGAATTTATACAATACTTAACTTTTACATAGATCAGTACTGCAGAATGCTGATACATAGTTGAGTTAGAGGCCTGCCTAGTGCCTGTCCGATAGCCAAGTCTTCACTGGTGCCTATCAGATTCCCAAGTGTTAGCTGGTTCCTATCTCAGTCCCAAGTGAACGATGTCGTTCAGTGGTGGCCACGAGCGGAGTTGCAGCAGAGGGCGCTCGTGGCTGACGTCGTAAGAACGCCGCGCCGTGCGTGCATGGCGGCGCGCGGCGAAAGTAGGTGGCGCGCACTTTGGACTTGTGCGACACCACACCCCTCCCCCCCCCCCCCCCCCCAAACCGCCGCGCCGTCGTGGCGTAGGGCTGAGGGCCCCGGCGACGGCACTGGGAGGAGGGCCTGGGCGGGGGCGTTACTGGTGGGACGGGCGTCGTAGCTGAGGCTGGGATCGAGACGCCGTCCGCGCCCTGGTATACACCTTGCGATCCGCCGGGAAACCCGCCAAAACCAGCGGAAGGGCGCCCGCCTCCGCCCAGAGGGAGGAGGTCATCTTTTGAGGTGCGTGGCCCAGCCGGCGGCGGCAAGCACGGTCCCGGAGTCCCTCTCGGTGACGCTGTCATCTGCGGCGGCGACAGCGGCGGCGACTGCGATGGAGGCGCGTCTACCTCCATGGGTACTATTACAAGGAGCAGTTGCAGAAGGCACTAGTTTCACTACAGGAATGCACTGTTCATAGCCATTTTGCATGTCCCGAACCCTGTTCCGTTGCACTGTTTTACGCGCTCGTCGGCGCTTGCGACGTGGCTCACTACATAGTTTTGCCGTAGGCGCAGAGTAACTGTCTTGTATTTGAGAACCAAGTAAAGCACTGCTCAAGTCCACAGCGTGTATGACATGCACTGCTCTCGCACTTTGCGAAGCACTGTTTCTAACGTTACTGTTCTTTGAATTTTTGTTGTGCATACACACTGTCTGCACATGGCCTGTTTTGCCACATTGACAACAGGTTGCGTTGCGACTAGGGCACTGTGCACGTTTGTGGCGTGATACACACTGGGGGCAAGACTTACGAACGTTTATCTGAAATGAGCGTTGGTGCCCGTTATTCAAATTACTGTTTCTAACACGACGGGGCGACCTTTGTGTCGCACTTTTACACTGGCTACTGTTCACTGTCTGTTCAGTACGGCCGGTAGAATTATAAGAAACACTAGTGCTATACTGAGAACGTCGGCTAGGAAAGCGTCCGTTGTGGCGCACTGAATTAACACTGTGGCTTTGCATTTCTACATCTGCTAAGTCAAAAGTATCGTGCGCTTCTATAAGCTGCAGTACGCTGTCTAATGAAGGGTCAGATTGTTTTAGAATTGCTGCCCTAATCCTGGGGTCCTGTATGTTCTGCGTAATCGCATCTCTCAACATAACGCCACTATAAGAAAGTCCACAAGAGCAAGTAAATTTACATTGGCGGGTTAAGCCCTTCAACTCAGTGATCCATTCCTGGTGTGACTGCTCAGGTAATTTTTTAAGTCTGAAAAATCGGTACCGTGCCGCAGCTACGAGAACTTTTCTCTCATAATGAGCATTCAATGCATCTATAATTTGTTCAAAGTCTACATCACGAGGAGATGCATGCGGGAAAAGTTTCTGCAGTAACACGATGGTGTTGGGGTCCACAATCGATAAGAAAAGGTTCTTCACTCTCTGACCTGTAAGTTGATGAGCCGCGACGAGTTCTTGAAACTGTGCGAAATAGTCGCCCCATTCTTCCTCACGTTCGTTGTACTGGCGAAACGTAGGAAGCGTTGCGGCGGCAGGTTTGGGCTGCTGAAGCGGCGGCTGTTGTTGTTGGTTAGCTGCTTGCGCTGTTAGCTGGGACACTGCCTGCAGGAGTTGTGTGATTTTCACCTTCTGCAACTGAATAATTTCCATTACGTTTAGGTTCGGGGTAGTGGACATGCTGACCGATTACGCGCCGCGCATACAAGTAACTTATAACAAAACACAAATGCAATAGGAAAGAGGACGCTCTATCTGTAACAAAAATGTCCACAAACACGTAACTGAATATGTTCCCCCAAAAATCTTACAATAAGGGTGGGTGGGCGGGAGCAATTACTGCGAGCTCCGGCTGCTGCTGTCTGGCTGCTGGTCCAAGGTTCGTCTATCACTCCTCGTCGCCACTTTTGTGTCCCTGCCTCGTCGCCGCTTTTGTGTCTTGTTTCCGTCGTAGTTGTCGGTGGCCGAGAAGAAGACCGACACAGGAATAAAGGAAGAACGCTTGTGCAGGTACGCAGGTGAGCAGCCAGCGGGACAGCAGAAACTAGAAACACGAGTAAATTAGGACGAGATATATATAATGAACAGAATTTATACAATACTTAACTTTTACATAGATCAGTACTGCAGAATGCTGATACATAGTTGAGTTAGAGGCCTGCCTAGTGCCTGTCCGATAGCCAAGTCTTCACTGGTGCCTATCAGATTCCCAAGTGTTAACTGGTTCCTATCTCAGTCCCAAGTGAACGATGTCGTTCAGTGGTGGCCACGAGCGGAGTTGCAGCAGAGGGCGCTCGTGGCTGACGTCATAAGAACGCCGCGCCGTGCGTGCATGGCGGCGCGCGGCGAAAGTAGGTGGCGCGCACTTTGGACTTGTGTGACACCACAAATACTCTCTCTAATCAAGCGAATCTTATGCAAATTTAAAGTTTGCGCGGAAGTTTGCCACTACAATGGTCGCCGAAGCGCTCTTCAGTTTGTCCACTGTTCGCAGTCGGCCGCTTATGCGATTGTTGGGGCTTGAACTCTGCACCCGTGCTGCCAACTCACGAGAATTTTTGTTCATATTAAGGCACTTACTCGGGTGCTGTCCTGAAGATGGCTCAACATTGGGTCGAAACTAGTCGACGACAAAAAGTTAATTTTTCACTCTAGACTGTCATTATATATTGTTTAAAATTATCTTTAGGGAGCTGTTCTCCCGAAGGAAACAAAAATGTTTCCAAAAATTTTCAACTGATAAGAAATGAAGGAAAAACATTCGTTTTTAGCGTTTTTCGATTTGGAGAAAGATTTTGACAATGTCGACTGGAATACACTCTTTCAAATTCTGAAGGTAGCAGGGGTAACATATAGGGAGCGAAGAGTTATATTCAACCTATACAAAAACCAGACAGCGGTTATTAGAGTCAAAGGGCAAGAAAGGGACTCAGAGGTTGGGAAGGGAGTAAGACAGGGTTGTAGCCTTTCCCCGATGTTGTTCAATCTGTACATTGAGCAGGCAGTGAAGAAATGGAAGGAGAAATTTGGAGAGGGCATTAAAGTGCAGGGAGAAGAAATAAAAGCATTGCGGTTTGCCCATGACATAGTAATTATGGCAGAGTCCGCAAAAGATCTGGAAGAGCAATTGAATGGGATGGATAATGTCTTGAAAGGAAGATATAAGATGAACATTAACAAAAGTAAAACGAAGGTCATGGAATGCAGTGTCAGAAAATCAGGCGATGCCGAAGGAATTAGATTAGGTAATGAGACAATAAAAGTACTAGAAGAATTTTGTTATTTGGTTTGCAAGATAACTTATGATGGCCGAAGTAAAGAAGATATAAAATGCAGAATGGCTATGGGAAGAAAAGCGTTTCTAACGAAACGAAACTTGCTAACATCCAATATTAATTTAAATTTTAGGAAGTCCATTCTGAAAGCATTTGTCTGGAGTGTAGCATTGTATGGGAGTTAAACGTGGATGATAAGGAGTTCAGATAAAAAGATATTAGAAGCTTTTGAAATGTGGTGCTACAGACGAATGATGAAAATTAGATGGGTAGATTACGTAACTAATGAGGAAGTGCTTAACCGAATCGGGGAGAAAAGGAGTTTGTGGCATATTCTGACTAAGAGAAGAGATAGATTGATTGGACACAATCTGAGACATCAAGGAATTGTCAACTTAGCATTAGAAGGAAACCTGTGGGGTAAAAATCGTAGAGGGAGGCCGAGGGACGAATATAGTAAGCAGATTCTTCTGAGATGAAGAGACTTGCACAGGACAGGGTAGCGTGGAGAGCTGCATCAAACCAGTCTGCGGACTGAAGACCACAACAACGACAACAAAGAAATGTTTTAACAAAAAAAAATTTGTAAGATTGAAGTAAAGGATCAGTAAAGTTATCAATAGTTATCATATAGTCACATATGTTTCTCATTTAAAATAATTTTGAAAAACCTTTGAAGTTCTGTAATTAATTATATCACTTTCAGAGAAGCTTGTAGTCTTTCTATTGCTGCATTACCAGACCTCACAAGAGCTACAGTCAACCAACCTGAACCACCTAATCCTTTAATTTCCTTACATATAAAATAAAATGTAGCTCCCACGAAAGTAAAGGAGCTAGGCAACATCTCCTGTATCGTAGACTTCGGTAATACACCCTTCAAATCTCTTAATGAAAAATCCACGGTATCGACAGTCTTGTAGATAAGGAAAACACTCCTGGAAAATGAAAAAAGTACATAATGAGTTCGTCGACCCAGCAGGAGGAAATTTTGACAAATTCTTTGGGATGTATGCAACATACGATCACACAGGCAGAGTTATATACAAGTGAGTACAGACACCAGAGCGTGAGGAATGTCGGCGCTAGTAACGTGTGTATCCTCTTTCTGCTTTAATAAAGCTGTAATTGTCCCGTGGAGACGATCGTAGAGCTGCCGAATGTAGTCTTTCGGAATGTCTGCCGTTCATTTCCCACCTAGTGCCTCAGTTGGGCCAGATTTCGTGCTGCTCATGTTGACCGCCCAACAGACATTCCACACGGTCCCAAACATTGTCAGTGGGGGACAGATCTAGGGATAATGATGAGCAGGGTAGTTGACGTAAACGTAGAAGAGCACGCTGGGTTGTACGGGATACGTGTGGGTGAGAATTGTCCTGTTGGAAAAGCATATCGCCTTGTTGGTGTATGAACGGTGGCAAGACGGGAGGAATGACTTTTTCGCTGTACCGCGCACTGTTCAATTTTCCCCCGGCGGTCTTCAGAGGAGAACGGCTGGTGTACGATACGGCTCCCCACACCATGATGCCACGTGTCGGCCCCGTTTGCGTCTGTCGCGTACACTCCAGATTTTCGCGCTCCTGGACGACAAGAAACACGCGTTCGACTCTCATCACTGAAGACGATACGTCTCCATTCGCCCCTTCATAAGTGCCTACCGTGTCACCACTGGAGGCCTGCTGAACGATGTTGGGGTCTGAGGGCATGCATGATCGGTTATCATTGTGTGGAAGCTCTTTCCTACACTGGCTGTTCTCCTCTAGGGATCGTTTACAGAACATTGAACAGTGCACGTTACATTGAAACCAACATTCAATCCGTCCTAATGGCACTCATGAACCAACAAGGCGACATGCTTGTCCATCAGGACAATACATCGTCCACACGTATCCCGCACAACCCAACGTTCTCTTTAAGGAATACGTCAACCAGCCTGCCCAACATTATCACCAGATCTGTCCTCCATTGAGAATGTTTGGAACCGGATGGAACGTCATGTTTGGCGGTCAACATGAGCGGCGCGAAATCTGGACCAACAGAGGCACCAAGAGAGAAATGAATGGCAGCCATTCCGCAAGACTACATTCGGTGCTTCTACGATCGTCTCCGCGGGAGAATTACTGCTTGTATTAATGCAAAAGGAGGGTAGACACGGTACTAACGCCGACATTGCGCAGGTTCTGGTGACTTACTCACGTGCGTACGGCTCTGCCTTTGTGATCGTGTGTTGTATACAACCTCAAGAATGTCTCAATAAAATTTCCGTCTGCTGGATCGACGAATTTATGGTGTTCTTTTTTCATTTTCGAGGAGTGTAATATAGTATAAGAACGTGAATAAATCGCAAGATTCAAGGAAAGTATCGGCAATTTTAGTAAAAAGTAACGACTCGCCCGGCTACGCAAGGATGCAATTTATATTCTATCTCTATAAAAATCGACGTGTGTATGTATTTTATTGGTTACTATGTTTTAGGTAACATAATTAAACAGAATGCATCCAACGCGTACACAATCCTCGGCGTGTTTAATCCATATTTATAAATCAATATCACAGTGTGAGGTATATTTAAAAGTTTGCGCCTGGCGCCTGGATCGGCAGTAGCGCACTTAGCGCGTTGCAGGCCTTTCATTGGGAGCGGTAATATTAGGCAGAATTAAATTTCAGAGACAGCAGAACGCTCGATAATTGTAGAAATGCCTCTCCTTCCTATTATGCACTTTTCCTTGCTATTTAGTGTGTTTGTCCGTAACATTTCAATACGTCAGCACCGGACGCTTCGCCACAGCGCTAGGCAAGTAGCGGCCAACTGATATTTAGTGTTTTCATATTCACAGAATATATGACTTCAACTGCGAATGGGCAGAGCTGAAAATGTGTACCCAGCCGGGTTTCGAAACCGGGTCTCCCTCTTTCTAGGCAGTTGCGCTGACCACTACACCACTGGGCTCTGGGGACACAGTGATAACCCCATATGCAAGGACTACCTAAGCTCGCCTCCTGTCAGACACAAATTTCCAGCCTTAACCTTGCCCATTCGCAGTTGATGTCATATATTCTGTGAGTATGAAAACAATAACAACTGCGGCATCAGAAGTGACGTCTGCCCTTTCGGAACAGACGTCACATGTATGTTGCTACTGCACGGCTTTCGCGGAGCTCTTTAAGTGAAGACCACTTTCCCCACTAAGAGCACTGCTCGGTTATGGTTTCACACACAGATAATACCCGACACAGCGCAACACTTACACGTCTGCCCGAGAGGCTCGTCCGCTACAGTAGATTACATTAGATTAATACTTGTTTCATAGATAATGAATACGACAATGGGCCTGCCCCACACGCGAGTGCCACTTTGAACACACTGGACCAGAAACGTGGTGTAGTCCGAGGAACCGCTAATTCAACAGCGCCATGTTTGTTGCAGATGACATGAGTTGATTGATCCCGCTTGCCAAGGCGGTGAGGTCCAAGACGGTGATGTTTCTCATATGGTCTGGGGTGCAATTTAGAGGTACTAAATGGGCCCCACAGTGATTCTGGAATGGTCCAAGCTGCTGGGGACCAGTTTCTCCCGTTTTTAATTTTACAGCACCAGGAAATAGTTTCAGAAACATGCAGATGCGGTTCAAAGACTGAAATGCCCACCTCAGAGCCCAATATGAATCCTGTCGAGAATATCTTGGCTATCATCGACCACAGGCTCAGTAGCATTGAAGATAACCCAATGAAAAGACCAGAATTGCCTGCCACTATGTAACCTGTTTAGTGTCAACGGCGACCAGACGACTACCAGGGACATGTACGCTCAGTAACCATTGTACTCTCCAGGACCGTAAGACAATCCGCGCAACATTAGGTGCGTATCCCACGATATTTACCGAGCGAAGTGACGCAGTGGCAACGCACAGGACTCGCATTCGGGAGGATGGTGGTTCAAATCCACCTCCGGCCACCCAGATATAGGTTTTATGTGATTTCCCTAAATCACTCCAAGCAAATGCCAGGATGGTTCCTTTCAAAGGGCACGGCCGATTTCCTTCCTCATCCTTAACCAAAACTTCGAGCCTAAGCTCCGTCTCTAATGACCATGCTGTCGACGGGTAGTTAAACGGGACGTTGGCCCCTTACTTAGCTTACATTTATCGCAAATCTTTCATTCAGCGCAAAGTTCCTAGTGATTGGAAATAAAACGCAGGTGACTCCCGTTTATAAGGAAAGAAAGAGAACTAAGACATAATACATAATTGTAGGCCAGTATCGTTGACATAAAGTTTTTGTAGAATTCTGGAGCATATTCTCAGTTCCAATATAGTAAATTTCCTTGAAACGGAAAAGCTTCTTCCTATGAATCAGCAGGAGGCCAGGAAACATCGTTCATGTGAAACTCAGCTTGCCCTTTTCTCACATGACATCTTGCGAGCCATGGATGAAGGACAATAGGCAGATTGTGTTTTTCTCGATTTCAAAAAGGCGTTTGACGCGGTGCCACACTGCAGACTGCTAACGAAGATACGAGAATATGGAATAGGTTCACAGACTTTTGACTTGCTGGAAGACTTCCTAAGTAATAGAATGCAGTAAGTTGTTCTCGACGGCGAGTGTTCATCAGAGACGAGTGTATAGTCAGGCGTGCCCCAGGGGACTGTGATAGGACCGCTATTATTTTCTATCTATGAAAATGATCTGATGAAAAGAGTAACTTGTAATTTTTGGCATTTTCCTGATAATGCTTTGGTGTATGAGAGGGGTGTCGTCTTTAATTGACTGTAATAGCATACAGGATGACTTATACAAAATTTCTAGTTAGCTCTCAATGTAGAAAGATGTAAGGTGATGCTCACGAGTAGGAAAATTTTCGAATACAGCAGTAGTTGTGAGCTTCTTGATACACTCGCATCGTTTAAATATCTAGACGTAACATTGTAGAGCGATATGAAATGGAACGAATATGTAAGGGCAGTTGTGAGGAAGGCGGACAGCCGTCTTCGGTTTATTGGGAGAATTTTGGGAAGGTGTACTTCATCTGTAAAGGAGACCGCACATAAAACGCTTGTACGACCACGTCTTGAGTATTGCTCAAGTGTTTGGGACCCGAAGTTGATCAGTTTAAAAGAAGAAATAGAAGCAGTTCAAAGGCGAGCAGCTAGATTCGTTAATGGTAGGTTCGACCTGCGCGAGTGTCAGGGAAATGCTCCGAGAACTCGAACTGGATCGCTGGACGGAAAACGACGTTGTTTTCGAGAAATTCTGTTGAGAAAATTTAGAGGGTCGGATATGAAGCTGAGTGTAGAACGGTCTTCCTGCCACCTACTTACATTTCGCGTAATGATCACAAAGATAAGGTAAGAGAAATCAGGTCTCGTACGGAGGCATATAGACATTCAGTTTTTCTTGTTCTATTTGGGAGTGGAATAGGAAAGGAAATGCCTAGTAGTTGTACAGTGTACCCTCCGCCACGCACCTTACGTTGGATTGCGGAGTATGTATGTAGATGTAGATGTAGTAACCTTCCTCAATGATATTTGCTTAATCAGTGTAAATATCTCAATATTGCCCTCACAAATGCTTGATTCATAGTGTGCAAACAGCGAGAGGCTAATGTGAAGAAGACATTGTTTATTCGTTTGTGCAACAATATGATTCTCTAACATATTGGAACATACTTTATTGTTAGTATGAAGTAGGACTTTTGTTAACTTACGACTTGATGTTAAAAAGTCTTTCCAAATGGTCATGATAGTGATGATCTGTACAGGGTAATTAGCCAGCGAACATTAGTTTAAGGAAATATTCAAATGTTTGTAAATCTATGGGACTTAACCACTGTGGTTATCAATCCCTAGCCTTAGAAACTATTTAAAGTAATAGAAGGACAACACAAACACCCATGCCCGAGGGAGGACTCCAATCTCCGACGGGGAACAGCCGCGCGCTCCACAAGAATGCGCCTTTCCACCGTGACTAAGGGAAATAATTCAAAAATTTTATTTCAAAGCTTCCGTTAATTTTTACAAGTGTTCTGCGAGTGCAACATCTGTCGAGACGACGGCATCCAGCCTGTCTATCTAGCAGGAGAGAGCCGCCCAAAACTAGTGAGGACTGCTGTTTGCTAAATCACGCCACCCTTCTGATGTCCGTGCTGAACTTGCTAACATTTCTATGCCACCGCATGAGCCTATAGCGGAACCCGCGATTGGTCACGCATTCTTCTGCTGAAGGACTCTCAGGTGCGAGAATCAGTTTCTCGGCCCTCTTACCTTCCAGCCTTGGTACAGAACAGACGCATTCCAGAAGGCCAGCCTCTGCGCGGCCTCACGCCGAGAGAGCGCCAGCGGCTGTTCGGTATCAGCCACCAACTACGTGAACCGTAACCATTACCTTTTCCGTTTCCTGAAACCCTAAAACACACTGCCCTTCATTCGTTGCATCCGACCTCAGGGCGAGTAACACCATAGTCTAACATATACAGTCGCGACACTCACTGCTGTGAAAGATGTTACCCATTGACAGTTGTTACGACACTAGCGCTCCTAGCGGTGGGCAAGCCGCCGAAGTAGTGATGTTTGTTTATAATCGCTTTTGTACGTAATTAACGAAACACTTACTATAATGCGTTACAAGCATTATTAAAGTATCGAGAGACAAACATAATACGGAAATTAATACAAGAACAACCTAATTTAAATGATTCTATGGCATAAAGAACAACTCCACCGTGAAAAAATACTTACGAATATGTCTATATTTGCAGCTTATTCCGCTGAAAGTAAGTTGCATACAAACATAATGGTATAATAAATTTCTTATGGTCTGTTCTTACTATGACAGTTTTTTACGTGTATCAATTGGGTATGGAGTCTAATGATTCTCACATGTTTACACGTCACTTGTCTTTCTTATACGTGCATATTCTTTTAAGTGTAATTACTTTAGCTTTAAGAAACCAATGTTTTGATGATTCTTGCCGTTTGTGGTTCAGATATAGCAATAATTGTGGAATTGGGTTCTTCTTTGTTGGAAAACAGTTTTGTTTTCTATCGTTATATTGCAACGTCTGTTACGTTTTACCTTCAGCTACGGCTGTGATGGTTGATTTGGTACGTTAAATACCGTATTTATTATATTCTATATACTTTTCCTATGTTCCACCCTCACCGATTTTACTGGAATTATAATGAAGAATACTTAACGTTCCTGCGTAGAAATTGACGTCTCTCTGCTAAATGGCATGTCTCCTTGTGTTGCATATGCATTCTTATTTTTAATAGAAAATGAAATTATTCATTTAAAGCCTGTATGTTACAGGACAATTGTAAATTAACTGTCCTGTGTTGTACCGCTTCGTACCTTGTCAAGGATCTTACGAAACCTGAAAAAGACAAATTGGGAGCTACTTTTAATGTATCATCTATTTATAAGGCACTACATACGTTCCATAATGTAAGAAGTATGCTAAAGACAATCTGAGCGATACTATTCGCACTCATCCACTATTGTATTCAGAAACGTAGCTTGCCGGCCGCTTGGAACGCTGCTATCGCAGCATATAACAAAAATATGTGGGAGTGTCGTGACTGTATATGTCAGACTGTGGTAACACTATGTAATCCGTACTTTCAGAATATACCCAATAGATCTTTTATCTATCAATTACTCACCACTTCCAACACATATGTACAGTAGTGGGGTGGGTTAAACAGTTTTGCTCACATCTGTGGTACGAGCCGTACAATTTTGGACTCATCCACGGGATATAGGTTAAGTGTTGTACAGAGCATCTAAAAGGCGTGCAGTTCCTTGCCAGAAACACAACTGAACCCTCTGAAAATAACATCTACTCCTCAGGACAAATAACCCATAGGTTGCCAGCCATTCAAAAAATGTTTGTACAGTCTATGGGACTCAACTACGAGGCTATCAGTCCCTAAACTTACAAACTACTTATGAACTACTTACAAACTAGGACGGCACAAATATCCATGCCCGAGGGGGGATTCGAACCCCCGACCGTAGTGACCGTGCAGACCGTGGCTGAAGCGCCTTAGTCTCCTCGGCCACCGCGGCCGGCTGCCAGCCATTGGTCTTGCTTGTTGTCACATAGCCCTCTCCTGTCTACTGCTTACCATGAAATCTGCCCCGCCGGCCGCGGTGGCCGAGGGGACTGAGGCGCTCCAGTCACGGTCTGCACGGCCACTACGGTCGGGGGTTCAAATCCCCCCTCGGGCATGGATATTTGTGCCGTCCTTACTATTAGCTAGTTCATAAGTAGTTTGTAAGTTTAGGGACTGATAACCCCGAAGTTAAGTCCCATAAGCTATACAAACATTGGGACATTATCAAATCTGCCCCCCGTGGTGTTGACGTTTAGACACCTTGTCGATCTTGTCTGTATTACGTGTAGAGGAGCACACAGGCAAACGCTGTGGAGACGACAAAATCATCTTGCGATCCTGAATAGTAGACGTTTCAAGAAGGAATGAAGGTAAATTACGGTTTAACACAATATACCGTCCCGCCGACAAAAAGGGTATTTAGAGACAGACTAAATCTTTGAATTTTAGAAAAAAAAAATCCTGAAGAAAAATATCATCTGCGCCCTTTGAAAGGAACCAAACCAGAAAGTACCTAGAGTGATTTTTTTTAGATAAATCACAGAAAATCCAAAATCTGGATGACCGTATCGGGCTCTACCGCTATTATTGATAATCAATAGTAAAACTTTAGTAATCTTTAATTTGCTTATAATGCCAGTAACTACAAATTATATTTGTTCCAAACTGTTCAAATTCTTGTAAACGCCTTGGACCAAACTGCTATGGTCATCAGTCTCTTAGAAAATACAAACTACTTAAACTGAGTTAAATTAACTTAAGGCTTGCTGCGGAGCGCGCGGTTGCTCGCCATCGGAGGTTCGAGTCCTCCCTCGCGCATGGGTATGCTGTCCTTAGGTTACTTTAACTTAGTTTGTGTAGTTTGTAAGCCTAGGGACTAATAAACAAAGAAATTAAGTCCCATAGATTTACAAGCATTAGAACATTAAACCAAGCACAACACACACACACATTCCCGAGCAAGGACTCGAACCTCCGGCAAGGACATACTCCTAGTCCGCAGCATGAGGCCTTAGACCACGCTGCTATTTCGCGCAGATATATATGTTTCTGACTCGACTAAATAAATGGAAATCCGAAAGTAATTGCCTCACATACTTATCGAGAAAAACCCGTCGGTGGGGAAAAAAAAAAAGAATTTTGTGACTCCACTGACAACAGAGTTATGGAAAGTCGTTCATCCCACATACCATTAACGGATGGAACAGAGCAGGAGGATCGTAACAACTGTACGCGTACTAATGCTAAGGGTGTTCAGCCGAAAATTTGCTTCAGTTATAGACACAAGTATAAATTACCTGCTGAGGCAGTTCACGTGGTCTCCCCATTTTAAAATCCCTACCAGAGACCAGCAAAGGGAGTAATCAGCGCTCCGTTTTAAGCAAAAGCATGTCTTTCACGCATCTAATTATTTATGACGTCACTATTTGCTGAACAGTGATGTAATATTTCAGGAACATTCTCTGAAATATGTAGATGTACTATATAGATAATATGTTGCGAATAGCGTTGGTAGTAAAGAAGTAATAAACTCAAACGTCACGCCTGAGGGTGAAGCTACACTGCAAGGAAATGTAAGCAATAGAGATATTTTATTTATTATATTTTTTACATATCTAAGAGTCTATCACATCATATTACTAGAACCATGTCCCGTAAAGCGATATAATTTTGCACGCAGAGGCTGGACGGTCTGAATTGCTTTTTTCTGCTTCTAAATATAAATTTTCATAGATTTATCTTTAAAAACTTTCTTAATCAAGAATTTTGATGCAATTTGTCACCCCCTATTGCACCATTGACGACAGAATTGATAACATCCAGAAACACATTTTTTTATAATTCTAATCATGGTTAAAAATTCAAATTTTCGTATTTCTAACATCAAAATTGTCTTAGTAACACCCATAAAAGATTTTCCCTTACTTCACTCGCTTAATGGTTAAATTTCCAAAAAACATCGAAACACGTGTTTTTAAAATTCCAATCAAAAATCTAAATCTAAAGTTTTGTATTTATTGCTTCAAAATTGCCTCAATAGCAACGTATTTTCAAAAAATCCGTTCATCCCCTATTTCACCCTCTTAGGGATGGGAATGTCGAAAAATCGCTGATCCCTACAGTGTAAGATAAACAATACTTCAACATATCAAAGTGTAATATGCACTCATTTTTCTTTATTCGTACGCTGCTGCAGAAAAAGACCTGAAGAATGCGCATCTCGTTTCACTGTATACAACCTCTTTGCTATCCAGTGTCAGAAGTCATCGCTGGTCTTCAGACCGAATTTTCTATAAGATCGACACGGAACTGCTATGGTGTACAACGGGAGACTTTGTAGTACAACAACACAGAGAGATCGTTCATCTCCATTTTGTAGTTTTTGCTGAAGAGCAAAATATTGCCACCCACACGTAGAATTTTATATAAGTCGGTAACTTTCAACTCCCATATCTTCACCCCCTTATCGTTATCATCCCTCTAACACGATAGTTCACAATGGGAGACTGATATGTACTACCACATACAAACACTATTTGGTTGCGATTTGTACTTTTGGCTGCAGAGTGAAATATAGGCACAAACACCTCAATTTTATATATATTATGATATGACATTATATGATATGATAGGCCTGAAATGCGTTTATCGAAAGTAGGTAGTTGTTAAACAGTAATAAATTAAAATGTCATGACAGATACTGAAGTTTTTAATCCCATGAGCAACAAATATGCAGTTAAGTCGTAATTATCTTTCATCTCATCGTTAGGTGGGGGTTCCAGTGAGAAAAAGTTTCTTAAAGGTTCTACATTACGTGTGAAGTTTACCGGAAGCCGCTGTTTGCCTGTCGTTTTCGAGCAAAACAAATTCTTATTGCCTCTGAAAGCCGTCCCGAGACTCAAGCGAGACTCACGGTTGAGCCTCGAACAAGCGCTAGCAGCGCTTCTCACGTGTTTCAAACGTCAACTTCGCTTCGTAGTTTCTCCGGATGTAATTGCGGATAGCGATGCAACCAACGTCATTGTTTTTGTGATTTTATATTTCTTCGCCTTTTAGATTGTCTCATAGTACCTACTTTCATAATTCTCTGCCGTACGTTTATGACCATAAAAATCGTTTTTCGATACCTATTGCAGTTCCAGAGATATCTGGGATGAAACAGTTGAGTGGGACACCCTGTATACTGCAGGAGATTTTGACGACCGACCAAGACAGCTTCAACGGATGCTGCGAGTGGTGCCGTTATACACAGTCACCTCCCGTACTCCAATCAGACGGGGAACTATCGATGGCAGCGAGTCAATTTTTCTATCAGACCTGGACGCCCGACGCCCGACGCCCACTGCGCCCGTCGGTGCTGTTTTGTTTTGCAAGAGGCAGCAGCGGCAGCGATATTCCGCGGCTGGGGTGCGCGCCCCCTCGCCCTTTCCCACCCCCGCCGCATGTGACGGCCGGAGAGACCTCAATTAATTGAGCGCCCGATCCCCAACGTTGTTCGAATGCAATCGCCCTCCAGGGTTATTACGCTTTCAGACATCTATATTTCGATGGACAAGCGTCTATCGGAATGGAGATTCCGGGAAACCTAATCGAGTAGGGCGGTAGTGGCGATTCAGGCAAAGCTCGGATTCCGCAGTTGAATTCATTAAGATCTCGCCTGCCATCTCATCCAGCAAAGCGTGAAAACGCCGAGAGCGCTTGCTGTTCTCCGGATATTGGTGTGGCCTGTGAAAGAGAAAACAACAGCAATGGCCGTAGCGGTTGTCGGACGTCTACTCGTTCTATATATCGACATATAGCAGTGGCAATACTTTCGGCCTGCGTTTCCTGCTTAGGGATTTAGGAGGTAGATGCACGTCCATGATAATTCCCTACAAGTACAGGGTGGTCAAGTGTTAACGCAACCGCCTTGGCTGCACGGCGATGGCTGCGGGTTTGTGGGTGGCCCATGGTCGCACTGAATGTCGAGCGGTTTGCCTTCTGAACTGTTTCTAGCGTACGGAACATAAAACACTTGAAGGGTACGTTGATGAAAAAACGCACTGTTTCAAAAATGCACCAAATCCACAGTTTTGGAGATATGGCAACGAAATTTTGTACCACGTTTTACACGAAAGTAACACTTTTACATATAAAATCTTTTGATTATATATAGTCAACCTTTTACTTTCATCCATCCCAGACGCTTTACTGCACTGTAATCTACTGACCATTTTCTCCACCTCCTCAAATGAGATCCTGTTTCCATCGTCGTCCCTATCCCATTCTACCTGAAAATCTGACATCATTGACCGTTGAGCAATGATTCAAAATATTCTCTCCATCTGCTCAAGGCATCCACAGGATTGACTAGCAGGTTTCCTCACCTGTCCAAAACACTTGTTAGCTGGCCACGGTGGCCGAGGGGACTGAGGCGCTCCAGTCACGGTCTGCACGGCCCTACGGTCGGAGGTTCTAAGCCCCACTCGGGCATGGATATTTCTGCCGTCCTTAGCATAAGGTAGTTCATAAGTAGTTTGTAAGTTTAGGGACTGATGACCCCGTAGTTAAGTCCCATAAGCTTAACAAACATTTGAACATTTGAACAAAACACTTGTTAATTCCTTCTTCCCTTCCTTTCGAAGACTGCTACCTTTTTAAAATTAAATTTGAAATTTTATTTAAAAAAATGTATTTTCCTTTTTCTCAGAAAGTATTGGAGAGATTTCTAAAAAACCTTCTGCGTTACATCTCTTTATATGCTGTAAGCTTCTCTCATGAGGATTTCGGAATAGGTCAAATATGAGGATTTTCAATTTTTTTTAATTATAATTCCACAAGTACAATTTTAAATTCATGCAAAATTCCAAGCACTTTGCCCCATATCTCAGCTTGCAATCAGAATTTTAAATTTTGCTCTGAAGACGACGTTTATCAGGTTTACAGAAATGTGTGTACAACATTTCATAATTCTAGAATTCATAGAATCGGAGGAAAAGGTACATAAACTTTAAAAACCAAACTTTTCAGGAAACGCAATTTAAAGTTCAACCTAACTTTTTTCCTGATGTCACTTCTTCAGAAGGCACCACATTTGTACTCTGGGTCGTCTTTCCCTTCAAGGCTTCTTTTCTGGTTACTTGTTGTCTGTCTTCTTTCCTTTTCCAGGTCTTCAACAGACTTTTCAGCTGCAGAGACGTGCTGTAAATCTCATTTTCTCACCATCTTGAGAAAATGTTCCTATCTTGAACCCCATTCTTTCTAATACCTTCAAACTCCCGATGCTCCCATCATTAAATACAAGAGCTGTATCATAAATTGCAATTCTGACAACTGTAGCAGATGTAAACGTGGTTTTAGGTCATCGTTTCCATATGATCTATAATCCGAATGTTATCACCACCACAAGCCTTACACACACAAGAAAATCTCGCTGCTGCGGTCAATAATTGAAGGTCAAATCCAGTGTACTGAGATTCAACACTGTAGTATGCGCCATTCACCTCACTAATTTTTCGTTTGAAGCTGCTACGATACGAGTTTACATTTTCAGCAGATGTTCTTACTTCAGACGTAGCCCCATTGCTGGTTTGTCGTTGTTTCTCTCGTCTTCTAATCACTAAATTATTCAAACGCAGTTTATCCTGTTTTTTTTTTATACACTCTTTGTGACCGTGGCATAACTAAATGATGAAAGAATCGAACACTTGTATCAATCTCCGTCATTATCACTAGGAAAAAAAAATCTTCATTGTAAACGATGCAGCTAGTTTGTAGTTTGTTATAGTTTATTAGATACGCAGTAGAGTCAAAGATGATCTATAAAACCAAAGAGAGTGTATCACGGCGTCTGGATGTATCCCGCCCATGTTTGGTTGCAAGTAATACATAGAATCGTTGTTGACTGAGCTGGTATTGAAGTGCTGCCTAAAAACGTGGGCGTGGCAGGAAGGCCGCGTCACACTTTTAATTAATTTTCAGGCACTTCCGATGCGATTTCAACATTGAAACGAAGGAATCTTATTGTCCGTGAGTTGTACTGACAAATAAAAAATAAAGCGAAAATTGACATTTCTGGTCAATTTCATCAAGGAAACTGAGGTACTCACATGTACTAAGCGAGGAGCTCATGCTATTGCCTTTCTTACTTGTTCATGCATTTCTGACATCATTAATAACATCATCCCTCTTGACTTACTCCTGTTGCGCACGAGACAGTTGCAGCACCTGGAAGCATTATGTTAATTAATCACATCGAGCCGGCCGCGGTGGCCGAGGAGACTGAGGCGCTCCAGTCACAGTCTGCACGGCCACTACGGTCGGGGGTTCGAATCCCCCTTCGGGCATGGATATTTGTGCCGTCCTCGTTCGTAAGTAGTTCATAAGTAGTTTGTAAGTTTAGGGACTGATGACCCCGTAGTTAAGTCTCATAGACTATACAAACATTTAAACTTTTTTTTTTAATCACATCGAACAAACCTGAGAGATCTCGTCACGTACTGTAAGGCAGGCAAGAGCAAATTTGGGTGTCTCGCGGGCTTAATTCACATCGTTACTTAAGCTCCCGCGACGCCTCGTCACGTGACCGATCAGCAGGCCTTCTCCAGCAGAACTTCCGAAGTATGGCGCCTGTGACAGTAATGTTTATTGGGTAACGCAGCGGTATTGGTTCATTCCTTACAAGACACTCCACGTCAGCAAGTTATGCATTTCTGACAGTACATTCAGTTCATATTCACTCCATTTCAAGATGTTAATTTATTTCACTTACATGTCGTCAACAATTTTTTCTTTAGTTACTTTTAACAATTGCCGTCTTCAAAATTTCTGTTGCCAAATGGGACAACACCATTAGCGAAGAACCAATGTTAAAAACGTGTAAATAAATGAAAAAAATCGGATACTGAAATTACAGGCACACTGAAATGTTATCACAGAAAAATAGACGTCCAAATAAGTACCTACAAGAAGCTAATTTATCACGAATTAAAATCTGTTTCAACAACTGCAAGATTCTAATTCGTACGTAATGTAGAGGGAATGGTTACCAATTTCAACTGAAAAAGAAATACAAATAAATAAAGAAATAAAATCGAGGAGTAACTTTTCAAAACGCGATTAGTCCACAAATAAAATTTTTACAGGAGGAGCAAAAAACTAGTATTAGGCAAAGTTATGCAGTAAATTAGGATTTGTGTATGAGAATGTACTAAGCTTCAAGAAGTTAAAAGTTTGGAATCAGTGAGACAAATCTCACTCTTTATTTAAAGGCAGTGTTGCCAACTGAATTTTTGAAATCAATGGTCTTTTCGAGTTTTGCACCAGCCGAAAGGACATAATGTGTTTTGAAACAAATTTAGATAATAAAAAACAAGAATCCAGTCTTTGTCCTTTATTTACACCAATAAGACACAACACAAATGAAGCAGGAATACGTGTCCTTTCCTGCTGTAGACCGTTTAAATACCTGTAGACTTTCATTCTATCTCTGATACAGGGATGCTATAGCATTTCAATCTTCCCTCTTTGTGTCCACGAGGAGGCTCAAACTCCACGATTTCAGGATTCTTATCAAGGTATCTAAAACATTTAAATAGTATATGTTTACGTGGACTCCTATCCAGAAATGAAATCGATACACGTAGTTAGTGTGTGCAGTAAAATCAGTTTAGCAGACAAATGTCTCCATTTGCACTATCTCTGATTGCACAACACCTTTCTAGATCCAATGCTGTGGTCCCCCACACGTCAGTCATATTTTTCACAAACAGCAAGCTCCCACTGAAACAAGGTACTGGCCAGCCAATCTTTTCATGTGACAATACACTGGCCGCAACAATAACTGGACCCCAGAAAATTTTTTACATATATCAAGTGTTCCAAGCTCATTAATATATACATTGGAATGTCTTATGTATCTGGAACATTGTAAATAACTATTTAGTTACCTGTAGTGATTTTTTTTTATTATTATTACAACTATAAGTCACGAATGATATTTATAAAATGTGCATAGTATTATAAATGAAAAATGTTTTGTATTTCTATATGTTTAGTCTTCTTATATTTGAAAGTATATAATGCAACAGAATATCTTAATGACTTTATTTAGTCATTACAGTGAGTAACATACGGTATTTACAAATCTGATACATGTTACACTTCAACATAATGTATAAATTCAACCTGAGTCTGAACTTCAATGTACAAAGTAATATATTGTAATATAATATAATGGCTTATTTGATATTTACAGTATATTTTGGCATAGCATGTTTACAAAATTACTATTGCAGTATATTTGTGCAAAACATATAAGAAAGATGGAAATAATTATTAGAATGAAGTCAAAAACTGTAACTAATATATCAGTCACCACTTACATTGCCAGTGAGCACACTCGGTACAAATTATGGCTCTATGTTCATCACAGATCGCCCTTTTACAATCCTGGCAACACATTTCGGTTTTTGTGTCCCTTTTTCTGGGATATAGTGAACCATAAATGAGCTACACGGAGTGCACATTGGGTTAATCAAGACCCATCAGGCGTTCGGCAATCTTTACAGCTTGACAGTAGTGCAACAACAATGCGGATGTTTGAGTTGACATCACGTACGTGTAGGCAGTGTTACAAACCTAATATACACCAAGTTTCAAAAACTTTTAGCCAACGTACTCTTTGTAACACACAACACAAGTTACGCTAGGGTCCCTAGGACCCCAGTGTGCGGTGCGAGGGTTAAAACGTATTCTGTGTTGGCGCCACAGATTTTATTTCTCTTACTGAAAAGCGTACGTTAGTAATCGGTAGTAAATGGACTTATCATGATTTGAATCAGTTTCACTGAAAGACTTATTGTACTTTGAACCGAAAGTAAAATTTTGCAACTGACTTAAACGGTTAAAAATATTGTTTTGAATGAAAACAACACCATAGATCGATGTATCACACTTTGTAGAGTAGAAATTCGCTTCAAACTAATTTTAGTCTGCGAGTGGACTTATTGCGTTTTGAAATGTCACTCCTCAAATAAATAAAATAAAAAAATCGGGAATCCAAGTCGCAAAATCAATCAGGGAAAGCGTAGCGATTTTCGCCCACATGTAGGTCATTTGAGGATTTGAAATTTATGGTGTTAGTATTCACAAACACTACCTTCAAGCACTGTTTTCAGATCTTCGTTTCAAAAGTTTCAAATGTTTGTATAGCTTAAGGGACTTAACTACGGGGTCATCAGTCCCTAAACTTACAAACTACTTATGAACTAACTAATACTAAGGACGGCACAAATATCCATGCCCGAGGGGGGGATTCGAATCCCCGACCGTAGTTGCCGTGCAGACCGTGACTGGAGCGCCTCAGTCCCCTCGGCCACCGCGGCCGGCCAGATTTTCGTCCAAAAGTAGTTTTGATCATCGGTAGGACACGCGTAGCATATTTCTGCAATCTGTATATAAGTAAGAGAGTCCATTTGTTACTAATTCATACATAAAAGGTTCGTCTGACAGATTCGTTGAATGCACCCGCATTTTATAAACAGCGCTGCCGGGAATGAAGTGCCAGCGCAAACACACTGAGGAACGTGTAAACAAGCGCCCCCTATCGTGCAAAGCGCTGCAGCGAAGCGGCAGTACACGCTGCGGCCCAGCTAACAGGGTCACTGTGAGAACTCGTGCCATTGCAACATCGAGCGCGAAACGTAGCAATGGAGGAACGCTTTAACATCAAGTTGTCTACCAAATTACGCTGAATGCTGACGGCGACATTGAAACAGTGAGTAAAAACTGTGTGTTTGAGTGGTTGCGGAGATACAAAATCACGTGACCTCAGTGCTTCGAGCATTGCACAAGAAGCGTTTGCCGACAGTCTCCAAGAACTGTACAACCGATGCCAGAAGTGTATTGTAGCCAATGGCGATTACTTTGAACGCCAGTAGAGTTATTTTGTCTGCGACTCCTGTTTCCTATATTTCCTGAAAACATTCACAGAGCTTTTCAGACACACCTTGTATCTACAGTTTTATTCACCTTTGAAAGAAAAGAACGAAGCACATCCTACGTGTAGTTCAGGAGATATGACGTCATAATTATTGAATTTACATAGAGTTGCCATGAGTTACATACAATTATTGAATTGTTCGATAGCATAATTGCAGGGGAAATGGTCAGAGAGTTGCACACAACATGATAGAAAATGGAGGAAGGAGGAGCTGAAGCGAAATAACATTCGAACAAATACATATCGGAAATAGAAATTAGTGCATCCTCTTAGAGTTTTCCATTTCCCTCAAGATTTATTGTTGAAACATCGCATATGGAGTACATGAAATGAATATATTTACAGATCGGGACTTAGGTAACAGCTATCGATTCGTGCTGAAACACTATCATTAGTACATGGTGTATAGCCTCCACGGTGAAAATGCAGGCGCTGACTCTGGCATCCATTCTATCCTACAGAATACTTTCTTGGGATACATTACTCTATGCCTGCTGAACTTGTTTATGTAGTTCTACAAGAGTTGTGGGTTGAGAGACAGATGTGCCAGTTGTCGTATCATTGTATCTTACATGTTCTCTATTGAAGACAAGGCCTCAGATTGTGCTGACCAAGTATGTTTCTCCACATCTTGTTTTGTGCGTCGTTGCCGCCTGTTGTCCTAGGTGGCGGTGGCCGAGTAGAGAGACACCGACACAGGGAAATAGAATGCACGTGTGTGTGGGTACAGAGTCCGAAGTGACCAGCCAGGGTGACAGCAGAAACTAGAAACACTAAGCTAGATTAGTACAAGATATATATTTCGAAGAAATAGTAGAATACTTAACTTGGAGGGCAGCAGACTAGTGGAATGCTGGTACATAGTTTAACTAGGTAGAGACCTGCCTACTGATGAGAGACCTAGTGCCTATCCTATTTCCAAGTGACCGATGCAGTTCAGTGGTGGACACGAGCGGGGTTTGTGAGATTACCGCCCAATAGAAATATTGCTAATTAATAGCATTTGATAATTAAACAGTATGAAGTTCACTGCAAACATTGACCATGCCAATGCACTAAATGTTACACAATTTTAATCTTATTAATTATGGTAGCAATGTATGTACGCAGTTGGGTGACAACATTTATAGTTAGGCCAAAGGTAGAAATTCTCCACTTTGAGATTTGCTGTGTGCTTGTAGCTGACGGGAGGCCAGCGAGCAGGCCGGCGTTGGTGGCTTGTTCCAACTTAGGATTTTCCACTTCGTTTCCGGTGAGGGGAGAGAGGGACAATGGCGAGTGCCAGGCACAGTGCAATGCACAAATATTGTAATACTACTGGCATTTGAAGTAATACGATGCAGTTAGGAACCTTTAAGGCCCTCATTACAAAATAGCCTGTTGATAAATAAACAATACATTAGCTGATATAGTCACATCTAACGTAATATGTTTAATTGACAATGAAAAGTAATAAATTACCAACGAAGACAAGACAGTTACACAACTAGCATGGCAATGTTTGTTTATAAAAATAAAATATTAATTATTTCTCATTTTATTTTCAATTAATCTTTTGTATTTTATCTTGAAGTATTCAGTTAAATCACTTATCTGTGGTATAAGAAATTGCACGATTATGATAAACAGTACAAAGGATGTTTATACTAATAAAAACGTAAGAAAATATTTGTTTAATGTGTAGTGTAATTATTTTGATTTTAAGTAAAGTTTTAGAAATGTATTGGCTGAGCGCTGTACGTTGGCAAATCGGTTACAACAGCTCACATGGGGAAGTTGATGACGTAGGGAAAAAAAAAAAAAAAAAAAAAAAAAAAAAAAAAAAAAAAAAAAAAAACGGCAGTTGAGTTTTGGCGCGCGCGCGCGAGGGCAGGAAGGGACGAGACGCGAGCACGTGGTGTAGATGCCCGGGCGGCGTCGCTCTGCATCAGTCGGCATGTGGGTCTCGAGGTGGTGACTTTAGATTTGTCTGTGGCAATCGCCACGTGTGGTTGCACGTCGTAAACTGCACCAAGTTAAATCGAGTGCTACTGTGTGTTTGTGAGTATTTAGCCGGTGGAACAAGGTGTGCATCGCATTGAATTAAAGTGACTGTGATTTGTTAATGTAACACATGTCGTCGCATAGGCATGAACATAAACGGTGTTTGAGACAGCCACGTGGTGTGAAAACAATTCGCGACAAATATTCATTTTGTCTGGGGGCTCACGAGCTATAACTTCATTCGGTAAATTTACCGACGTACAGACGCGATAGGCACAGAGTTCAAATATTGTGAAATAAACAACATAAAGTGAACTTTCACGTGTTTTCAAAAATAGTAGTTGGTACACCCTTTTCTCTCATGAACTTGATTTTATTATGAATTTGTTTTGTTAATCATATGCAGGGAAGGAAAGCTGCGAACGTGTGATATCATCCCCTAGAAAACGAGTCGCAATCACAGTTCCAGTGTTTTTGCATGTTTAGAAATTTGGTTCGCAGCTGGTGGTTGTGAGTTTGAAAAAATTAAACTTTCTCTATTTTAAACTCTCACCCCGACCTTCACGCTCGCAGGTTGCAGCAGAGGGCGCTCGTGGCTGACGTCGTAAGAACGCCGCGCCGTGCTTGCATGGCGGCGCGCGGCGAAAGTACGTGGCGCGCACTTCAGACTTGTGCGACACCCTATCTTGCAGAGAAAGTTGAGTTTCAAACGCAGTGTGGTCGAGCAATATAGTTTTGGAACTACTCGTCTCCTTCCTGTTACAAGGATTCTAAGAGAACAAAAGGAAAGGTCTAACAACATTCTACACATAGAGTGCATTCAGGATAAATTCGCCATTACATGTGCAGACCGCTGGGCAAGCGTGGGGAGAGCCAGTAGTGGTGGAGGTAGCGGCCGGAGCAGTGAGTGAGTGGGCGATGGAGAGGAAGTGCCCAGCTCACTGGCCCGCAGCAACACCGTCTGTATCGAAGGCCTCCGCGCTGGCGTGCCACGTCACGCAGAGTAGGCCGCGGTCTCGTACCTCACTGCTGGCCGGTGTGAGGCGGTGCGCTGTGCCCCATCGGCCAACCAGTGAGGTACGCGACTGCAGCCTACTCTGTGTGTCGTGGCACGCCAGCGCGGAGGCCTTCGATACAGACGGTGTTGCCGGCAGGGGAAAGTGGACTGACGCAGCCTCCCCTTCCGAATGAAGCTATGAATTCGCCTGGCGCTTCAGAAAACTCTTCTCTGCGCATCGTCCACCTTATCCCGCGCAGACTCTACCGAGTGCCAGTCCACAAGCACCGAAAACGAACGAGAGCTGTAGCTTGTCGCAACCCAGACCGTATGGTCAGGGATGATCCAGTGCGTGTTGGACGAGTGCACGTTACGAGACAGCGCTCGCTAAGGGCTACGGCATGCGTACAAAAGAACATCACATACTACCAAGGATAATCTATTTCAATCACTGAGACCACGGCCTGGCATTCCGTCTTCCACTTAATTGTGTGACTGCAACATTCGCGCTCTACACGTCAATGCTGTGGCGTGAGTGGAAGATGAATTCGAGTTGTGCGTGCCCTCTGTGCCACTACTAGTAACCGGCTGTCAGTAGTTCATACTGTCTTTTCTGGGCTTACTTACGATCTTGGCGGACGACTGTGCTGCGTGGACTTCCAGAACCTGATCTGCGGTTGTGTGAATGTTCACATAACCATCGCAACATCGCAACCAACATCGTTGCACAACTGATGCAGTGCAGCCAACTGTTGTAGCAATTCTCAGAAAGGACCATCTCGCCACTCGAAACACCTCAATTCCACGCCTTTCAAACTCGCTCAGTAGGTTATGCAAAGCACATGTGCATCTCCGTGGCATGGCACCAGTTTCACAATCTGTCTTATATTTGAAAGTATTCGCTATTCAATGGTACAGAGAGCTACGGCACCAGATTATCTGGTGGTGGCAGACGTTGAAACTATTGTAAGTACGTTTACTATCCTCCAGATTGCATCTGCTATTATCGAACCAAAATCGTCGTCAATTTCAGGTGTACTAATTTTATTTTCTGGCAGCATACATAATCTGGCAATTCCTACTACTAAGACTGCGTCTCGGTAATTAACTTTTGCCACGTGGGAATGGCCGTGTGGTCTAAGGTGCTATGCTACTGAAAGTGCGGCTAGTCCCTTCGAAAGTTCGAGTGCTCCATCGAGCAAGGCTGTGGATGGTCTAACCAGTTGGGGTCCTTTATGTTTACAAATATTTGAATTAATTCTCACAGGCTTACATTATGATCTGCAAACCCTACATGGAGCTCAGAAATAGCTGACATATCCCAAAATGTGTCTTGGATAGAGTACAACTTCAGCATCCTCGTTCTCTCTCCCTGTCTCCCACGAATTTCGTTTTGCGAGCGGAACTGAAACCAATGGCACACTGGCTTGGAACCAATCGGATCCCTTACTGAGGCCAATCATGGGCCTTATTGTGAACAATCACAGGTCTCACTGAAACCAATCACAGACTGCATTGAGACCAATCACAGGCCTTACTGAAATCAATCACAGGCCTTAATGAAATATTGAAAACAATCATAGGCCTTATTTGAACCAATTGCAGGCCTTATTGAGACCAATCACAGGTCTCATTGAAACCAATCACAGACCTCATTGAAACCATGTGGGGGCCTGATTGAAACCAATCATGGGCCTCACTGAAACCAATCATGGGCCTATTTGAAACCAATTATTGTGGGATTCATTGAAACCAATCCTTAGGCCTCATTGAAAGCAAACATGGACCACTTTCAAACCAAACGCGAATTTCATTGAAATCAATTTTAGTCCTAATTGACACCAATTGCAGAGATTATTGAAATGGGCCACAGGCCGGGTGAAACAATTTTCAGGTTGAATGTGTGACTTTGTCAGGCAGTGGCCCAGTAGTCCTGTCAGTTGTCTTCTTGTGTGTTAGATGAGTGGCAGCTGGTACTTCAGGTGATTTGAGCTTCACTTCTTTCTTAATAGTGGCGCCGCCCCCCCCCCCTATGCACCCTTCGAGCTACAAAGAAACAATTTGGTGCACCTATGCGAATGGCACTGGAGAAATTGCCCCGGTCCCTTCCACCCCTCATCAGATATCTTTTCGTTACAAGATCTGCAGAATGTCTTATCTCGGCTTGTTTGCACTTGCTTCAACTCGAGCTGAGGCGTCGGCCTAGCAAGCTTGTTTATTTACACTTGTCTTCCAAACTTAAAGCTGAATAGCCAAAAATCCTTGGGTATCACAGGAAATACTAAATTTAATTGATGAAAGGAGAAAATATAAAAATGCAGTAAATGAAACAGGTAAAATGGAGTACAGACGGCTAAGAAATGAGATTGACAGGAAGTGCAAAATGGCTAAGCAGGAGTGGCTAGAAGCCAAATGCAAATCTGTAGAAAAAAAGTAGATACCGCCTACAGGAAAATAAGAGACATTTGGGGACAAGAAAAGCAACTCTACGAATATCAAGAACTCAGATGGGAAACCAGTTCTCAGCAAAGAGGGGAAAGCTGAAATGTGGAAAGAGTACATAGAGCAGCTCTACAAAGGAAATGAACATAGAGACTATGTTGTAGTAATGGAAGAGGAAGTAGATCAAGATGAAATAGGAGATACTATACTGAGAGATGAATTTGACAGAGCCCTGAAAGACCTAGGTTGGAACAAAGGCCCCAGGTGTAGATGACATACCCTCAGAGCTACTAAAGTCTTTGGGAGAGCCAGCTATGACAAAACTATTTGAACTGGTGTGTAGGATGTATGAGAAAAAGCGAAATACTTTAAGAAAAATGCTATAATACCCATTCCAAAGAAATCAGGTGCAGACAGGTGTGAAAATTACAGAACCATCAGTTTGATAAGGCATGATTGCAAAATTTTAACACGAATTATCTACAGGAGAATGGAAAAGTTAGTAGAAGCTGACCTCGGGGAAGATCAGTTTGGGTTCAGGAGGAACGTAGGAACCCGGGAGGCAATATTCACTTTACGTCTTATCTTAGAAGATAGATTAAGGAAAGGCAAACCTACATTTTTAGCTTTTGTAGATTTGGAGAAAGCGTTTGACAATGTTGACTGGAATACACTCTTTCAAGTTCTGAAGTCAGCAGGGGTAAAATACAGGGAAAGGAGAGTTATTTACAACTTGTACGAAAGCCAGACCGCAGTTATTAGACTCGAAGGGCATGAAAGGGAAGCATCAGTTGGGAAGGGAGTAAGACAGGGTTGTAGCCTTTCTCCGATGTTATTCAATTTGTACATCGAGCAGGCGGTGAAGGAAAGCAAGGAAAAATTTGGAATAGGGATTAAAGTTCGGGGGGAAGAATAAAAACATTGCGTTTTGCTGATGACATTGTAATTCTGTCAGAGACAGCAAAGGACCTGGAAGAGCAGTTGAATGGAATGGACAGTGTGTTGAAGAGAGCGTATAGAATGGACATTAACAAGAGCAAAACAAAAATAATGGAATGCGTTCTTAGAAAATCAGGCGATGCTGAAGCAATTAGATTAGGTAACGAAACAATGAAGGTGGTAGATGAGTTTTGTTATTTGGGTATGAAAATAACATGCGATGGTCGCAGTACAGAGGATATAAAATGCAGAATGGCAATGGGAAGAAAAGCTTTTTTCAAAAAGAGAAATTTGCTAACATCGAATATTAATTTAAGTGTAAGGAAGTCTTTTCTGAAGGCATTTGTGTGGAGTGTTGCCCTGTACGGGAGTGAAATATAGACGATAAGCAGTGCGGACAGGAAGAGAATAGAAGCTGTTGAAATGTGGTGCTACAGAAGAATGCTGAAGATTAGGTGGGTAGATCGCATAACTAATGAAGAGGTACTGAACAGAATTGGTGAGAGAAGGAATTTTTGGCATACGCTGACTAAAAGAAGGGATCGCTTGGTAGACATCGAGGAATCGTAAATTTAGCATTGGAGGGAAGTGTGTGGGGTAAAAATCGCAGAGGGAGACCAAGAGACGCGTATAGTAAGCAGATTCAAGTGGATGTGGGTTGCCGTTCTTATGAGGAGATGAAAAGGCTTGCTCAGGATAGAGTAGGGTGGAGAGCTGCATCAAACCAGTCTCCGGACTGAAGACCACAACAACAACTTGTTTCTAAAAAAATCGCACTGAAGTGTTTTACGGCCCACTTTAGGTTTGTAGTTTTATAAGTTTTTGCAAACATTTTGGACCAAAATAATAATCTAACTAATAAAAAATTAATTAATAAGAGTGTATGAAACCCTTTTAGAAAAAAAAATTAGGTAGGGGCGGGTTCCGAACCACCGACCTTTAGCGTCATACACCAACGCCTTGCCCACTACGCTTCAGCTATCAATCAAGAGATGAGTCCTTTAATCTCATACTATTCATGGCCGTTGTTAACTGATGCTAATATGGCATTTGTAGACACTAGATTATCATTTATCGTACGAAGAACGATGTGTTTTTGTTAATTCTTCAGTGCGCCATTGCTTTGAAATGACAACGTGTAAGTTACAATAAGAAAATCATCAAATACGTAATGTTAGGTGACATCTCCGAACAGTTGGTTTCCGTTAATTCAATGGAGGGTGTCAAATCTCCGTTATTTTTGCTAATATGTCTCAAACGATACGAGATTTGAAAAAAAAATATAAGGGAGATAAGTTGTAGAGAATTTTCTCCTCTATCAATTAGGTTATTCGATTTTCGTGTCAGATGAACGGTTGGTTTGCAATTTCAATTATATTACAAACGGCTTCTTTTTGTATTACTGCCGTATTTTTTGGCCGAAAAATTTGGAAAAGGGAGGTTCCGGTCTCTGGCGGCCTACAATCATGTCTGTAAATTTTGGTGCTGATCGGTTTAACGGTTCGTCTTAAAAACAGGGACCACGTTACGGACAGACAGACATACATACATCCCAAAATCGCCGTTATTTTTGCAAATATCTTTGAAATGCTACGGGATATGAAAAAACATAACAGAGCAAAGTTGTAGAGAATTTTCTCCTCTACAAATTAGGTTATTCAATTTCTGTGTCAGATGAATAGTTATTTTTCTTTAAATTTCCAGCTGTCAAAAGACGATAGCAAAGGCCCACTTTTAGTGTTACTACCGTAACGTAAAGTGACCAAATTAGTGAAAGTTGTTCATTTTCCTTTGATAATAAACAACAAGAAGATATGAATATGCCCGTGAACACTAAAACACAGTCAGTGATTACACTGTTAAGTGACTGTAACAAAATAAATCTGTTACGATGAAGAGACAAGCTACCTTCGGGTCACGTGACAACGTAAGCAGCATCCCCTCTTAACCTTAAGGAAGTGCAAAGACTGCTCTCCCCCACTTCTTTGCAAACAATTAAATATTTGTTACAATGAAAAGTATAAATGTCATTTACCCTCAAAGTCGCAACACGTTTGCAAATTGTATGTAGCAATTAACAATACAAAAGTGATGGTTGTTCCGGTTATTAAAAAGAAGTTTGGGTTTAGAATAAGTTTCTTTCAGTCGGTCTCCAATCTACTACCTTCGACACTGCAGCGCAATGGCCCTTACCACAGGGCTGTTCTTGCTATGTGGAGAGTAGTGACTTCATCATCATTTACGAACGGAGCTTCTGAAGGCTTTTACAGTTGATGCATGTTTAATGTATGGTTATAAGATATTTTACCACATATGACGTGTTTCTGATTAATCTTTAATACGCCGAAATAATATGAAGGGCTGATGTTGCATTTATGGAGGATTTGTTCATGCGCAACGCGAGACGCACAGTGTCTCCATTGCCTTTGCTTCGGAACTATTCGTGCATAACCGCGAGAGCTCGAGTAGCCAGGAGCTGGTGTCTTTACCAGCTCCAGCGCCACTGTTAAAAGCAGCGTTTACCCTCGGCCCTCCCTGCCGCGGGAGCGCCCATATCCTGGCTCTAGGGGTTCGAAAGAGAATTTGAACATCAGCTGCGCATGCGTATTGCAACGCTGCGGCCACTGTCGCGTATAGGCCTATGAGCAGCCGCGCTACGACTCGTATACATTCTCTCTCCGCGATGTAACACGTTTCTCATGTGATAAAAATACTTTGAATGTGCATTTAAAATGATCTCATGAAGAACGAAACGAAGAATGGTAGTTTTAAAACAATTTTATTTTATTTATTTACTTTTTTTTCACGACGAACTTTTTTCAGGGGGTTCACTGAACCTGTGAACATATAGAACAGGCCGCTACTGGTGGATTTCCTATGGTGGATTTTGAAGTGTCGCGTGTGTCAGGCTCCGGCGCATTTACAGCAGTATGTGGGAAATGCAGAGGACTGGCAGGACCGGCCCGAACAAAATCGCCGCCCTAGGCATATTATTTTAATGGGGCCCCATTTAACAAAATCGCAATAAAACATCAATGTGAAATGGACACTGCATCTTTTTTATTCAAATACAAAATCACAACATATTTATTACATAAACAAAGTGTCCCATTAAAATGGGTCACATCATACACTTTTATACAACAATGTTACTTTTTCATTGTTTTTACATTTTGCCTTTTACAAAGGTTTTGGTTGGTAGTTTGATGCAGGTATAAGCTTCATTATACAAAGAGTCACATAAATTTCAGTTTTCTTGCCTTGGATTTTGCAAAATTTGAGACGATCTCCTTTAAATCAACAGTGTCTGCTGTTTCTCTTTCAGTTGATAAAGTTGCGAAACCCACAAGTCTTTCTTGAATTATTGTGGATTGAATGTTTGTTTTTATGAGTTTTAAATTCGAGCAGCTGCTCTCCTCTCTGGCTACAGACACAGGAAGGGTAAGCAACACCCTTAGTGCAATAAGTAAATTAGGATTTTCCCCGGAAAAAAGGGCGATGACAGTAGTGTAACAGACTGAATCTGTACTTACCCGCAGGCAAGATGCGCTCAAATGGCGGCGGTGGGGGTAGCAGACATCTCACACGTCACTACAACAAAACTGAAATACTTCGTCTTGTTCAGTTCCTGTTGTCTGTGGACATGTAGTTTCGACAGCAATGAAGATACGGAGTTGAGAAAGCCCTCTCCTGCTTCACTTGATAACACAGCCTGTCTCTTTAATGAGAGAGGCACAAACTCATAATGTCTTTGGGCATCACAAGACCATATTTCCACCAAAGACTAATTATTTATAGAGTCATTATGAACAAGTAGAAGGGGATCTTCTTTACCAACAAATATAACCTGATGGCAACAGCAATATACTGGAGGGGTTAAGTAAAAAAAAATATTTATTGCATTTTCCCCTTTTCGCCACGGTGGAGTAGCCGAGCGGTCTAAAGCGTCTTGCTGAGGAGCGCGCGGTTACGTGCCATAGAGGTTCGAGTCCTCTCTGGGGCATGGGTGTGTGTCTGTCCTTAGGTTAGTTTACCTAGGTTTAAGTAGTTTGAAAGCTACGGACTGATGACCACGTAGTTTGGTCCGATAGATTTACAAACATTTGAACTTTTTCCCCCCTTTGTTTATGTACAAATGTGTTACTTGGCGCCCTAAACCTTCCACTTTCTTTTACCACTGATAATGTGTGTGGTCTTATAGCGAGGTCAGTAGCGCCCATTGAACACTACAGAGACTGCAGAGCGGCGGACTGCGCAGGGCCGTGAGGGCGCCCTAGCTGACGAGATGGGCGACACGCCAGTTGTGATGATCAGGAGACGATTAGTTGTGAACTGCTACTCGTCTACCATTAAAAGGTTACTAGCAAAATTGTGAAGAGTGAAAGGGAATGCATGTAACATTGTCTTCCTCTGTGTGCAGTAAGTGGGAAGTCAGCGCTCCTGGAACCACAGCGCAACAGCAAAGTAAACCATACTGCGAGCGCACGAGGGTTCGTAGCGCACCACAAATTTGCCGCCCCTCAAATTCGAGAGCCCTAGGGAATTGCCTAGGTTGCCTATATGGATGGGCTGGCCCTGAGGACTGGCGACACAGAGTAACATATACAGAGGAGAAGCCCCCCCCCCCACCTAAACCAATGTCCTACGCTCCCCTCGTAGTTCCGTAAGATGCTAGCAGGTGTCATGCGGTTCCCTGGCTTAGGGTGCCCCTCGCACGTCAGAGGGTAGCGTGGAGGGGAGGCTGAGCGGAGAGCTCGTGCCGCCTGCCACGAGGCCACGGCTGTGTCCGGCTTGCTGCCGTTTGAGGGGAGGTGGTGGTGGGGGCAGCCGCTACCTGCCGCCTGCTCTGGCCAGTTTAAAGAGCCGCTTCTGACCGCAGCGCCATCGTGGGACATCTTACGGAACTGCTGGAAAGCCTCCCTCCCCGCACCCCTGAGCGTAGGACCGGGCACTTACGGAGGTTTCCCGTCTGTATATATTTGTGTGTGCTGGCGAGCAGGTTGCAGACGGAGGCAGCGCGCCAGCTGGCAGCGGCGAGTGCGTGCGCTCGCTCGCGCCCCGCTGCTTTTTAGGCCGCAGTAAGGAGGCGCAGCTGGCGATAATCCGCGCCGGAGCGCGCCTAAGTGATTAAGCACTGCTTCTTTCCCTGCGACCAGCTGCCTGCCTGCCTGCTACCGGCTGCCGGAGGGAAAGCCATTACAAGTTCCGGCCGCAACTTAGCGCCCTGCCGCCGCCGCCGCCGCCACCACCGCCAACGTCTCCAGCCCCGCGGCTCCACGCCTTGTTTGCGCGCGAGTGGGGAACGTGCCGCAACGCGACGTCCGCCTGGCGTTCAGCATCACAACTCCACACGCGGCGAACCTGATTCAGCACGCGGCTCTACGATGTGACACCTCAGCCCCATCTACAGTAGTACACAGGGTGATCGGAAATTGCCGTTACTACCTTCCAGGACTTCTATAATACATAGCGTTTTGAATATGACCGCTATTTTTTTTTCCTTTATTGCATTTCACACCAATTACACTTGTAGGCCGGCAGCAGCACCATAGGCTGCTCTTCAGCCGAGAGAAATTAAAATACATATATGAGGTGGGAATTAAAATACATAACAGGAGATAAAACAACGGAGATACGGTAACATAGACAAGGCGACAGTTTGAAGTACATTACAAAAGACAGAAGATTAAAACCACATTTAGTTAGTTAGAAATGATGAGCTGCAGTGACATAAAAAAACCATGTAGGACGACAATAACACAGGTCGGTGAGTACACGGAGACACTAATTAAAACACACGGTGCGAAGCTTGTCTGATTGCAGTGGACGCAGTTAAAAAACTGCACACTGGAGCACAGCACACAACACTGGACGTAGCACTGATAAAACTGTCGGTCCAGGACCCCGAGGAGGGGGGGGGGGAGAGGACAAACGGTGGGGAAGAAGGCGGTAGGGAGGAGCTGTAGCGACTCTAGGGCGGGGAGGGAATAGCCAAGCGGGGGAGGGGAAGAGGAGGGGTGAGAGAGAGCTCTACATCTTCGGGGGGGGGGGATCAGAGCTGGTAGGACGGTTATATGTCAGGACGGAGGACGTCATCAGTGAGGGGAGGTGGCGGAAGTTACCCTGGGAGTGGACATGGAGGGTGTGGAGATGAAGGGAAGGGGGTATAACGCGGTAGAGGCATGGCAGAGGCCCAGGGTTGGTGAAGATGGGGTGAAAAAGGCGGTTGCGGGAATGTATGAGGGAGCGGTAGGTGTGGAGGATGGTGGACGGGCTGAGACCCCACGTCCGGCCGGTGAGGAGTTTTAGGAGGTTAAGGCGGGAGAGGGCTTTCTGTCGGACAGTGCGGAAGTGGGGGTAGGACCGCTATTATTTTCTATCTATATAAATGATCTGATGGACAGAGTAACTTGTACTTAGCAGCTATTTGCAGATGATGCTTTGGTGTATGGGAGGGTGCCGTCTTTAACTCACTGTAATAGCATACAGGATAACTGACAACGAAAGTACTTGGGCTCGAACAAACACATATACATCAAAATCGTACGAGAGATAATGTAAAGATGCACCAGTGACACTCCCTCATCTGCAAAACTCTCCAGTACTCCGTTACAGGCCTCTACGTGTGCCATGCCACATTGCACTTTGACCTGTCGGTTAGCAGTAGGGACGGTGCACTGTCCCTCCGAAGTTGCGTTTTGTGATATTATTTGTGTGGTGAAGCGTCAGATGGAGCGGTGACTGATAATTAATCCTGCTAAAGTATTGCGATTGGTTGAAATGAAGTTACGAAGAACGATTCTTCGTCAAGATGGTATTAGTGTAGAAGATGTACGATTTGCACGCTTTCTCGTATCTGTTATGATACAGAAATATGAGCATAAGTTAGATGCTATTGTAACACTAACACATAATGATTATAATAGGGATGATAATGACGAAAAGCTCATTGTTACCGGTAGTGCTACGGTAAGTGCGGGAAGAGGCATTGAATACCAACAGTCTCCCAAGAAGAAGGTTAAAGTTGCAACTATCATCACCGCTTTTGATGACAATGCGCTAGAGAACATGTATGACGATTAATACATAAGTTATAGTTCAGATATCTGCATTATGTATGGCGTCTACAATTACATCTACAGTGCTATCTAGAGCATGACTGCAAAGCTTGCCATAAAAACGACACCCACCAGCATATTGAGGTGTACGTAGACAAACGTTCGTACAGACATGTTTGTTTGAGCCCAAGTACTTTCCTTGTTAGACAAAATTTCTAGATGCTGCGAAGAATGGCAGCTAGCTCTCAATCTAGAAAAATGTAAGGTGATACGCATGAGTAGGAAAAACAATCCCATAATGTTGGTGCTGATCGGTTTAACGGTTCGTCTTAAAAACAGGGACCACGTTACGGACAGACAGACAGACATACATACATACATCCCAAAATAGCCGTTATTTTTGCAAATATCTTTGAAATGCTACGGGATATGAAAAAACATAACCGAGCAAAGTTGTAGAGGATTTTCTCCTCTAGAAATTAGGTTATTCAATTTTTGTGTCAGATGAATAGTTATTTTTATTTAAATTTCCAGCTGTCAAAAGACGACAGCAAAGGCCCACTTTCAGTGCATTACTAGTGAGCTTCTTGATGCTGTCGAGTCGTTCAAATATCTACGCGTAACACTGTAGAGCGATATGAAATGGAATGAACATGTAAGGACAGTTGTGAATAAGGTGGACAGCCGACTTCGGTTTATTGGGAGAATTTTGGGAAGATGTACTTCATCTGTAAAGGAGACCGACTACAAAAAGCTTGTACGAACACGTCTTGAGTATTACTCAAGTGTTTGGGACCCGCAGCAGATGTTTAAAGGAAGACATAGAAGCAGTTCAGAGGCGAGCAGCTAGGTTTGTTATTGGTAGGTTCGACCGATGCGCGCGTGTCACGCAAATGCTCCGGAAACTCAATTGGGGATCGCTGGAGGAAATACGACGTTCTTTTCGTGAATTTCTGTTGAGGAAATTTGGAGGGCCGGTATTTGAAGCTGAGAGTAGTACGATCTTCTTGACGGCTACTTATATTTCGCGTAGTGAACACAAAGACAAGATAAGAGAAATTAGGGCTCGTACGGAGACATATACACATTCTTTTTTTCCTCGTTTTATTTGGGAGTGGAATAGGAAAGGAAATGCCTGGTAGTGGTGCAGTTCAAATGTTCAAATGTTTGTAGAACTTATGGGGTCATCAGTCCCTAAGCTTACAAACTACTTATGAACGAGCTAAGACTAAGGACGGCACAAATATCCATGCCCGAGGGGGGATTCGAACCCCCGACCGTAGTGGCCGTGCAGACCGTGACTGGAGCGCCTCAGTCCCCTCAGCCACCGCGGCCGGCTAGTGGTGCAGTGTTCCCTCCGCCACACATCTTACGGTGGATTACGGAGTATGTATGTAGATGTAGATTTCCGGAAACGTATAATTTCCGTTTCACGACGTTTTCAATTCAGATGATTATCTCACCCACTCCTGCTTGAGGAATGTAATTACGCTTGACCCAGTACAATTGTTGCAATCAATTTGAAAATCGTACTCAATCGTTCCGTTATTAGGCCTACTTACGCATTTTCTTTGCAATTTACAGCTTACGGTTTACATTAGTCGACAACAACAAGAACGGAGCATCTACAGCACCAGCCACAACTTACTGATGCATTACAACAGTGGCTGGATGTGGCGACCATCGACGTCGTTACACACATTGTACCTCTGAAGCATGCGCTGGTACCTCTCTCCATGCCACCTGGTGTCTCTTCAATGTCTTGTGCAGCGGCCAGAACTCGTGCCAGCAGATCTTCCTCTGTCTCTTCAGGTGTCTCATAAATTAGGCTCTTCATACGACCCCACAAGAAGTACTGTAGTCCGTAGGGACTAAATTCGGCGATCGTGGCGGCCACGCGGTTGGACCACCACGGCGTATCCATCTCTCACCAAATCGTCTGTTGAGATGTCTCCGGACAGCCAGTTAAAAGTGAGGTGGTGCACCATCATGCGGAAACCACATTTCCTGACGGACATTCAATGGCACATCTTCCAATAACGGGTCCAATATATGTCGTAGGAAGACTAAGTATGCGGGACCCGTGAGATTGGATGGAATGAGGCATGGTCAAATCACATGACTGTCCGGAATACCTGCCCACCTG
Organism: Locusta migratoria; assembly: GCA_026315105.1. Taxonomy (NCBI): domain Eukaryota; kingdom Metazoa; phylum Arthropoda; class Insecta; order Orthoptera; family Acrididae; genus Locusta; species Locusta migratoria. The sequence continues at coordinate 262,130,412 of CM048744.1, forward strand.
TATTGAAATCCCTGAACATGCGTGGATGAGAGTTTCCGGCCACCCAGACATGACTATTTCGAGCATTCAGAACTGGCTCCCTTGTTAACCTACATTCATGTATGAAGACAACTCAACATGGAAACAGGGCCGCTTCGATACAACGGTGCAGGAACCATGTGCAGAAGGCGACGCGTTGTGGAAACTCTGCTGGCCCATAGTGTGTACCCTCTGAATGGTACGGATATAATTGTTGCTCATGCCAGGACGTCCAAGGCAGTACTGTGACTAACAGCCATTGCACACGCAATTGTTCGAGAACTTGCTGAGGGGCTATCTTCAATGCAACGCAGTACATCTTCTTCAAATTCGGTAGTGTGGCGTTGATGTGGAGTACCACAGTCCGCCTCCTCATGGCGAAGGTGCCTGTTTCTTGAAGCCGTTGTGTAACTTGGGAAAACGGTTTGTGCGATGGAGTGTGACGTCGTGGAAAACGTTCGTGATACAGCCGACTAGCAGCTCGTCCGTTACCTCCAGCTTCACCATACACAAAGAGCATGTCCATGTATTCCAGAAACGTGTACTGCACCGTGTTTACTCTATCGATGATGCACAGGTATTGAATCTATCTCAAAGCAAAGCAGACGATAACTGGCGTCTGGTTATCATTTGACGTATACACGTCATCGTGTTTACTCTGTTGCATACCAGGACAGGAAACTCTGAGACGTTTCTCTGTCCCTAAACGTTGACGTTAAAGAGTTACACATATGAAGTGAAACTGTCGTAGAATGGAAACTATGCGTTTTGGAACATGGGTTTCTATGCAAAATGTTATGTACTCACTACCCTCTACAAGTCCAAGGAGTTTGTAACGGGAATTTCCGACCACCCTGTGTAATCAGAAGTATCAGGACACCTCTTACATCTACACTGGTCAGAACAACTACGGGATCATTTGCGATATCTACGTTCTGAATTATTGTCATCGGCAGAATGAACTAAAATGTTTCGACGTCTTTCTAAAGGTTCTATGGAGAGGAGACCAGGGCTGGCTCTTGGCCTATGCTACTTTGAAGACAATCTGACATTTGTAACAAAAAATTGTCATAAATATTGTCTTTATTCAGATCTAGATATCGAGCACTCTGTGATCATTACGAATACTGAGACAAATACAAAATAACCACTTAGATAATATACATGCCAAGTTATAAACCAGTTTTACAAGGTTTCAATTATATGTAGGTATAGAAACTTACAACACCGTTTGCTGACTATACTCAATTACTACAACTACAATTCATAAAACTGACTATATTTGATTTAATGATGTAGACTGCTAACAAGATTATTAGATTATTAACAGGTCATCTAATGTAAAGAAGTCTTTTCAAACTATTACCGTATAGACATTACTAGCAACAACGTTTTAAGGCGCCAGCTAGTATGTATTATGATTACCATTCCTGTATAAATGTTAAATGATATTTATTAATACAGAACATATTTAAAATAAAAATGCCTATTAAAATTAAAGTAAAACATAACCATTACTGTAATAAACATACCAAAACTACAATTTTTGATGTACGAGGTTTTAAAGAGGGTGCCACAGTCGCCATGACGAACGCTGACGTCAGCTGTGTAAATATTGTAACAACTGCATCAGTATTAATGTAATCTCCAACGTGGAGGTCGAAATGTTTTACATGTTTAAACTGTTTGTTTTAAGATATGTAATTTATCATTGACTATAACTGAAACCTAGTACAACTGGTTTATAACTTGACATGTATATTATCTAACTGGTTATTTTGCATTTGTCTTAGCATTGATAATGATCACACAGCTGTCGAAATCTAGATCTGAATAAACAAAATATTTACGACTAATGGATGAAATTTTTTTTTTCAAAAATAAATAAATAAGTAAATAATAATAATAAAAACAGTCGTTGAGCACAAGTGACACAATGGAATCTAGCCTGATAATCTGACATGTTTTAAAGGTCACGTAATTCGATGAACATTGGAGATATACAAAAACTCTCACTGGGATGAGATGTAGAGTAAAACATAATTTCTTGTTAAACAGGATAGATACGTTCAGAAATTCAAATTATATGCCTAATACGTATACGTTTCACGAGATACAGCCGGCAGAAATCGAGCAAACTAACGGCGTCTTAAGGTCTGGTAGTATGGACACGTGAATTGTGAATCCACTGTTAATAGCACTGATTTCAATTGTATGTCAGATGCAGTGATATTCTGTGTAACGAAGCCTGTAAACATTCCTGAAAATTATTGCAGATTGTGACGTCATTGTATTACATTTAAAAAGCAGAATCCGTCGAACAAAACGCGCAACATCTCGACACAAAATACTAATTTCATATAGCAGTGTATCAAAATCACTCTTCCTAATTTTCCGTTTTCACGGAGACTCGAATATAAACATTTCTTATCAATAGGCTAATGGTGTAACTGCAAGTGCTTGTTTTTCTATACAAATTAAGTTTTAATCACTCACACTTGTTTCAACTGTTCTTATTCTTAAGAAAATAGTCATAAAACCATATCTCAAATTTCACTCTGCGACTTTAAAAGAACTAACACACCAATAGGATTAATAAGTGTGGAAAAAAGAATAAAAATCAAGAAGGAATACAATCGTTATAATTATACTTTCATGGTCGTAGAGGTGGAAGTCAAACTTCAGGCACATTATATATATATATATATATATATATATATATATATAGAGAGAGAGAGAGAGAGAGAGAGAGAGAGAGAGAGAGAGAGATTTGCTGTAGCTGAATATTTCTGAAAAGGTTTTCCCAAAAATACCGAAAATTAAAAGGAATGACAAAAGTAAAAAAGGGCACTGCCCTATTTTTAGACACAATTTTGTTCGTATTTTGGACAAACAAATAATAATAGTATAAGTAATAAAAAGTATATAAAAGTTACTATCCCAGAAACATTAACAGATACAACAACCAAAGTTAATTTCATGGGAGAAACATCAGAAGCATTTCATATCCATTCCGGTGTTCGCCAAGGACATGGACTCTCTCCCCTTTTATTTAACATAGTTCTGGACAAACTTGTGAAGAGATGGGAAAAGGAAATGAAGGGAATTCAACTCGGGATTAAAAAAAGAGCAGAGAGTGAATTTAAAGTATTTGACTTTCTCTGGTGATCTTGACATCCTAACCAACAATAGAGGATAAACCAAACTTGCACTGGAAAAGCTGCACAAAATATGGCAGAAAGTCGCGTTTTTTAAGTAAGTTCCATTTTGAACAGAAGTACACAACGGAAGGTTATTTCAAAAAAGTAAATTTATTTTCAGAAAGTACATACTTTACTATATTTTTCGACATAGTTACCCAGTTTGTTCAAACACTTATCATGCCTGTCAACCAATTTTAAAATACCCTCTTCATACAATATTGCCGCCTGTTCCGATAAACAAGAGTTCACTGCCGTTTTGTAATGCACTGATCTCGACACGTCAGGAAATTCGTGTTCTCACGAATCCTAGCTCCAGCTGAAACCTCCAAATCGTCTGTTATCTAAGATGGGCGTCCTCGTCATGGACGCTGTCGCAGTCATCTTCGAATTCTCGTACCCACTTACGCACTTTGCCTTTACTCATAACAGTATCACCGTACACTTCGCAAATCTGTCGACGAATTTCTGCAGCAGACAGGTTCCTTAGTGACAAAACCACATCACTGAGCGAACCTCACACGCGGCGAGCGAGTTGATAGTCTTAAACATTTTGAAAGCACAAAATAGACCCGTGCAGGTTAGCTACACAGCTGAAACTGAGCACAGTTGTTCCCGAGGCATGCCGGTACACGACGCACGCGCTCGTTGCGGTATGTGCGCGAACTGCTAGGTCTACAACGAAACGGAACTTACATAAAACACGCACCTCCTAACAAACAACCTACCCATCACAACCCGGTACGGGAAAGTGGCACAAGATACACACTTGAAATATCTAGGAGAGATTATTTAACCATCAGGACTGAAGACAGTAGCCAATCAAGAAAGATTCTCTAAATTACAAAAAAGCATATATGCTCATTTGCAATCACTACAATAAAAGATCTGTTTACATCAACACAAAAATAAGACATTACGAACAGTAGTTCTATCCGAAGCACTCTACGCTGGCGAAACTATGGTGATTCATGGCCACAAGAAAATAAGAGAAACTGAAAAGCAGGAAAGTAATCCTACGTTCAAACAACTTACGGGTATGCTGCCGGGTGACGTCGTCGACAACCGCCGATATTTCGGCAGGAGGACACCCTGACATTCTCAAGGCACAACTGCACTTAAGGAAGCAATGTGCAAGCGTATTTAATACCTCGGTTTGCAAAGGGTAAACAAGGAAGATAAGACACACAGTACAAGTCACTGCAGAGTCAAGACAACCAAAGATGACCAAACATCAAAATTATCGATAGTGACTTAATCAACAGGTGAGGCAGCATTAATTTTGTCCCTCTGTTTTTTGCGAGAGACAGTGCCGGATTCCAAGCAGAATTTAAACAAAAATCACCATCTCTGTTTATAAGGTCGCTTGCTAGTTTAATTTCAACAGCTTCCTTAATAACACTATGCCAATAGGTGGAAGTGCATGCCAGAACTCCGTGTTGCTGTATTCCATAGGATGACCGGTGCCAAGACAGTGTTCTGCAACAGCGGATTTGTTTGGCTGTTGTAAGTGTGTGTAACGTATGTGTTCAATACACCGGTCTTCCACAGTCCTGATTGTCTGACTAATATATGACATGCCACAACTGCAAGGAATACGATATACGCCTGCCTTACGCAAACCGAGATCATCCTTTACGGACCCCAACAGAGCCTTTATCTTAGAAGGTGGTCGAAAAACACATTTCACATAATATTTTCGCAAAATACGACCAATCTTGTTGGAAATGCTTCGTACATTCGGCAAAAAGGCCATAGATTTAGGTGCCACTTCATTAAGTTAAGGTTTCACAAGTAAACATACATTTAAACAGGAACGCACCGAAGAAAGAACAGTAATTAAATGGTCACAAGAGCGCAAGGAAGGAGACAGAGACCGTATGAAGAGAATTTGAGAAGAAAGGAAGAAGAAGAAAAAATCATGACTTCTCAAGTTCAATTGCTGTCTTAATAGGGAATAGTCGATTATAATAATAACAAAAGTTACTGTTTCTGCATTTTAATTTTTTGTTGTTATATTAAATATTATGTATTATATCATTATTTTTATATACTTAATTTTATATTATTACTAGCTGAAAACCCGGCGTTGCCCGGGTATTTATTTATTCCTGCCATTTTTCAGGTATATATTCATTTGTATGAGGGCTGTATGTCTATAAAATCTCTTGGGAATACAATTAGTAGTAAAGAAGTAATAGATTGAAGTTGGTTTCTGGTGGGCTGTTTTCCATGAACGTTACTGTTTACGTGCTCATATCTCATGAACTACGTGTCGGAATGTGATACAATTTAGAAGCTAGATTCAGCTATATATGTGTATATTGTCTGTAAAATTACCTGTCGCTACAATTTGTAGTGTTCAAATTATAAATTGTAACGTCATACCGAAAGCCGTAGTTTTACTCCATAAACAGCAGAAAAGTGGTAAGCGAGAAAGTTTTTTTCCTTTCATCATTTTGCTATGGTTGTCAGCGAGAAAATGTTTAGTGAAGGTTTGAAATTATGTTTAAAGTTTGTTGCAAGTCGTAAAGTACTCTTATTCTCATATAGCGTATTTATAAAGTCTCGCCGCATTATGTGGCAGTTTTCCGCGATTCCTATTGTTTACGACGTTATATCTCCTGAACCATGTGTCGTATGTGGTTCGTAATAGTACAGAAATTCTTATCTCACGTAAAGAATATGTGTACCAAATTTGGTAGAAATCGGTCCAATGGTTTAGGGGAAAATGAGCAGCATTGTCGCAAAATGCAGCATTTTTTCGCGCATCTCATTGTTTATGACGTCATATCTCGTGAACTATATATATATCGTATGTGATTCTTACACTTACGGCGACCGTCCTCATGGATTGAAGCTTACGTGTACAAAATTTCATAAAGATTGGAATAAAAATTATAGATTTGTATGCAAAACGTACAAACATACGGACACTCTATTTTATATATTAGGAGATTTATAAAGTCTCGCCGCATTATATAGCGTTTTCTTGCGATTCCTATTGTTTATGACGTCATATCTTCTGAACCATGCCGGCCGCGGTGGCCGAGGAGACTGTGGCGCTTCAGTCACGGTCTGCACGGCCACTACGGTCGGGGGTTCGAATCCCCCCTCGGGCATGGATATTTGTACCGTCCTAGTTCGTAAGTAGTTCATAAGTAGTTTGTAAGTTTAGGGACTGATGACCCCGTAGTTAAGTCCCATAAGCTTAACAAACAAACATTCTGAACCATGTATCGTATGTGATTCTTAACTATGCAGCAATTGTCACCTCACAGTAAAGAATGTGTGTACGAAACTTGTTTGAAATCGGTCCAAAGGTTTAGGAGAAAATGAGCAGCATTGTCGCAAAATGAAGCAGTTTTTCGCGCATCTCATTGTTTATGACGTCATATCTAGTGAACTATATATCGTATGTGATTCTTACACTTACGGCGACCGGCCTCGTGGATTGAAGCTTACGTGTACAAAATTTCATAAAGATTGGAACAAAACTGTAGATTTGTGTGCGACACATACAAATATACGGGCACTCTGATTTATATATTAGAAGAAAATATAAGATATATTTATTATTTTTTTATCTGAGACATCAGCAAAAATAATAAAAGTACAGGAAAAAATCTGAAAGGAGCAGTAAAACACGGTAGCGAGATAATTTTTAATTGAATTGTCGCGCTGTGTGGAAGGCTGGCTGTTGGCTGCGGTCGGCCACGGCGAGTGTAATGAGCTGAGTGTCGGCGGCGGCAGCGGCAGCGGCTGCACTTGCACAGTGGCGGCGGCCACAATGGGAGGCGGCAGAAAGAGAGCAGCACAAAGGCGGCCAGTTGTAGTGGCGGCCGGCGCCGGCGAGGGCGACAGCGACAGCAGCAGCGGCGGCAGTAATCACGCCTAACAGCCGCCGCGGCCGCCGCGCCGTCGCTTCTTAATCACGAGGCGGCAGGGCAAGCGCGGGGCCGACACGGCCTCAACACCAGCACAGCAGGCCGCCTCTCAAATACGCCTACCGTAGTGAAAAAGATACCCCCCTGTACGGAACGTTGGATTGTCAGATAAGTTACTGAAGCGATACTTTGGTCCGTATCGTGTCATACGCCGCCTGTCAGACGTCACTTACGAAGTTGAGGATTACGATCCGTCGTCGAAACGACAAAAGCGAAGAGACATTGTTCACGTCCTGTGCATGAAGCCTTACTACGATCCTGAAGAGCATGTAGACGACTAGGGATGGGAAAAACCGACCGGTTAAAACCGATACCGGTATTTTAGTTTTGAATAACCGGTTTTTTCGGTCTTTATTTGGTGTCGGTGGTAACCGGTTTTTTTAGTTATTGCTAAGAACCAGGTAAAAAAACCGGTATGACTACTTCCTGTAGTAGTGGTTCAAAATGTGTTTTTTGTAAATAATTTAAAAAAAAAATTAAAACTAGTAGACCCTACTATTTAGGACTATTCCTAAAATTTCCACTGTTGTGAAATATTAGGTCATTGCAGTAACTAAGAAAAGCGATCAGTGATAATTTAAGAACAATCCCGGCAGACAGAAACGCGCAACAAACGCGTGGCATAAGAACTTAAGAACTGATGCAGCTATTGAGGCATCGATGCACCTGTTGCCGTGTGGCGTGGCCTATTAGACTACGCGCGCGCACCGGCAGCGTACGAGACTTGCCTCCGTCTGGTCATGCGGCAGTTCCTTGCTGTCGTCGCCAGACATCGGTTGTGTCTTAAATGGCACCACCCCGAGTATGGAAGTACTTCCCGTAGTATGAGATCAGTGAGGTACAATGCTCCATTTGCTTTAAAACGCTGAAAACGGGTGGAGGTACTACAAACATGCTTTGTCATTTAAGGAGAAAGCATCCAAAATGTTCCTTGGTACCGAGGTGACTGAGGCGCTCCAGTCACGGTCAGCACGGCCACTACGGTCGGGGGTTCGAATCCCCCCTCGGGCATGGATATTTGTGCCGTCCTAGTTCGTAAGTAGTTCATAAGTAGTTTGTAAGTTTAGGGACTGATGACCCCGTAGTTAAGTCCCATAAGCTTAACAAACATTTGAACATTTTGTTCCTTGGTAGAGAAGGTCAATTCGATTCATATACCTATTATGTAAACTTGGAATAATAACTTTTAATGTATTATCATATTGTTATGCTAACAAGTTTTATTAATGTGATTCCTTGAAAGCGAGGGGATTTTTTAATAACCAATATGGATTTAGGTAACATTGATCATGTGGTGCCTCGCGATGTAGCCGTGCGGTCTGAGGCTCCATGTTACGGACTCCGCGGCTGCTCCAGTCAGAGGTTCGGGTCTTCACTCCTCCCTCGGTCATCGGTGTGTATGTTGTCCTTAGCGTAAGTTAGTTTAAGTTAGATTAAGTAGTTTTAAGTCTAGAGACTGATGACCTAAGCAGTTAGGTCTCATAAGAACCCACACCCATTTGAACATTCTTTGATCATGTGGTACACAGCTTTCCTAGTTCAATTTGCGTAAATTTACACTAACAACAATCATACTGTTACTTGGATCTGTGACTTTGTTTTTCGAAATACTTCTGCAGCACTGATTGAAGTTTATTTACTGACTGTAACTTAAATATACTGTGTATATAACGAGATATTCGTATGCGCTGGCTCACAAGTCCAACTTACGGAGTGGTTGGCTCAATATTTGCAACTGCCGGATGGAAATACTAGGCCAGTAAATCTGTATGCTTCGTATATCGTCTTCTACGGCCTCCTGGCTAGGCTTACACACACTCAACAAGGCGTAGTATTGGGAGGGGATCATGCAAAATATGGAAAGACTAGTGATTTGTCGTATAACGTAAATTTACCTAAATTTTAACTAAATTTCGTAAGTTTCGTTTTCGGCCGAAACTAGAAGAAAATTCGAATACGGTTTCTGTTTCGGCCGCAAAATATGTTTCGGTCGAACTCTACTGGAAATAATAGCAATAAAAAACCGAAAACCGGTTTTTTTAAAAACCGTTTATCTTGAGTAATTTTTACAGTGCGGTTAAACCGGAGATGTAAAGAACCGGTATAACCGAAAACCGATTGTTTCAGCAATAACCGCCATCCCTATAGACGACAATGGCTTCTTGTTCAAGAACCTTAAGGACGGTAATGTTACTGATGAAGGCACGACAGGAACGTCTATCGTCGATAATCGTGGAGAAAGGAAGGATTCCCTTGAACTGCCATACAGAGGACGTATGACAAGGTCAAGATCCAGGACATTTCAGCTAGCTCCGCAGGGAACGTAACAGCGGGTCGCTGTTTTTTCCAGGAGAGAGAGCAAGGCCGCGAGAAATAACTTCTACGGTCTTCAATCGCAATTTCTTTCAGCAAGGTCGCCGAGCAACCGAAATGACGTCTTTTTGTAATCCACTCAAACACGTTTCTTATTCTTCTTATGTTTAGTCTTATGCAGCGACTTCACACAGAGAAGCAATAGCTCCGCCATAACTCTTACAGCTACCAAAACTTTCATTCAATGGCGACTACGGCACTCGCAAAACAACGAAACTGAAGTGCACAGTAATGGCGCCGTGTCTACAGACATACACGAAACCAGTTGCGAGTGTCGCAACGTGGTGTCGTCGTGTAGACTATCCTTAATTTTGTGTCCCAGCCTCGTCGCCGCTTTTGTGTCTCGTTTCCGTCGTAGGTGTCGGTGGCCGAGTGGAATGAGACCGACAAAGGAATAAAGATAGCACGCTGGTGCAGGTACGGAGGGGAGCAGCCAGAAACTAGAAACACTAGAGTAAATTAGAACGAGATATATATTGAACAGAATTTATACAATACTTAACTTTTACATAGTACTGCAGAAGGCTGATACATAGTTGAGCTAGAGGCCTGCCTAGTGCGTAACTGATAGCCAAGTCTTCACTGGTGCCTATCGGATTCCGAAGTCTTTACTGGTTGCTATCTCAGTCCCAAGTGAACGAAGTCTTTCCGTGGTGGCCACGAGCGGGGTTGCAGCAGAGGGCGCTCGTGGCTGTCGTCGTAAGAACGCCGCGCCGTGTGTACATGGCGGCGCGCGGCGAAAGTAGGTGGCGCGCACTTTGTACTTGTGCGACACCACACTTAACACTGGCGTTGGAGCTGTAGAGACGCCAGCTCCTGGCTACTCGAGCTCTGGCGGTTACGCACGAATAGTTCCGAAGCAAAGGCAATGGAGACACTGTGCGCCTCGCATTGCGCATGCACAAAATCCTCCATGAATGCAACATCCGCCGTTCATATTGCCTCGAGAGACCACGAACAGCGACTGCCGGCGTGGCGCAGGTGCTAGCATCACGGATTGCGGTGCTGAAGGTCGCCACTTCAATTCCGCCCCCTCCCCCCCGGAAAAATTTATTTCTTTGTAATTAACAATTCCAGAAGGTTCTACATCTTTCTTATGATACTTGTACATTCTACTTGTTTCGTATGTTAACTGTTCTTCTAATTTCTGGTAAATTCTGTCTGTGTATAAATAGCAGAGCACTCTGCCCGAGAGGTAGTCAGTGCTGCGTGTCTGTTAAGTTCGTAATAAACGTGCTTTCAGTATAAGTGCTGTGTTCAGTTGCCTTCGAAGTCAAACCTGCTTCCATTTCAACGCGAGAACGTGCTAACCTCCCCATCATGTGTCCATTTCATGATGATTGACCCGTGACTTGTATTCTGGTCACATCGCACGATGCACAGCGATGTTTTGCTGGATTTACAGAAGGATGGAAAAGCTGGTAGAAGCCGACCTCGGGGAAGATCAGTTTGTGTTCAGGAGAAATGTAGGAACACGGGAAGAAATACTCACTTTTCGACTTATTCTAGTAGCTAGATTAACCCGGCGTGAGTGAGGTCGGGTACGTGATACTCGAGGTGTTTCTAAGCGCTGATTAGTGGACGTCGTTTTTGCCACACAGATCTCGCTGTCACAGTAGCTGGAGGTAAGGGAGAAGGGGGCAAGATGGAATGTTGAGATTATTGTTCCGCCAGTGTCAGAAGGAGATACACCTGTGGAAATGTGGCTGGTGTACTTCATACCCAACCTCGTAGTTGGTGTCACATTTTTGGGCTGTCAGCAATTTTACGAGGTACATAGTTATTTATAGTATTCCTTGAATTATTTTAGAATTTAGATTTCTCAATGTATCTTACGAAAAAAATGAACGTCGGCCACAAGAACTACTTGAAGATGTTTTAGAAAAATGTTCAAACGGTAGATCATGTGACTCTGAGAGTGAAAAAGAAATTGACAACGTTTCTCAAAGAAGTGAAGAAAGTGATTCGGAACAGGAGTGTATTTTGGATCATTTGGAAGAGCCAAAATCTGTGTTAGCGGCTCAGTCATCTGAGGTACGTGGGACTTTTTATATTTCCAAAGATGGTACAAAATGGATAAAGGATACACTTAGACTAAGTGTTCATATTCGTTCAGAGAATATTATTATCAATTCTCCAGGCGTAAAAGATGCTGCAAACAAAACCAAAAGGTGGAGTGAATGTTGGAGTCTTTTTATAACAAACAGTATGTTGAATACTATATTTCTACATACAAATAATCAAATAAGGAATATCAGAGGGAAATATCTACAAAATAAAGAGCAGTACCTCGCAAACGCGGTATTTTACTTTGTCATCTTGTTTAATACACTGCATTATTAATATCCCAAGTAGAAAAAATATTCAAAACACGATTGTAGTATCAAAAATTCGTCATTAGAGTTTCGGGTATCTTATACCCACCTCATAGCTGGTGTAAGAATTTCTCACCTCATTCACGCCGGGTTAAGAAAAGGCAAATCTACATATCTAGCTTTTGTACATTTGGAGGAGGCTTTTGACAATGTTGACTGGAATAAACTCTTTCAACTTCTGAAGCAAGCATAAGTAAAATATAGGAAGCGTAAGGTTATTTACAACTTGTACAAAAACCAGACAGCGGTTGTCAGAGTTGAAGGGCATGAAAGGGATGCAATGGTTAGGAAGGGAGTAAGACAGGGTTGTAGCCTTTCTCCAATGTTATTCAATTTGTACATTGAGCAAGCTATAAAGGAAAGCAAGGAGAAATTTAGAGAAGGAATTAAAGTTCAGGGTGAAGAATTAAAAACATTGCGTTTTGCCGACGATATAGTAATTCTGTCAGAGATAGCAAAGGACGTGGAAGAGCAGTTGAACGGAATGGACAGTGTGCTGAAAGTTGCATATAAGATGAAGATTAACAAGAGCAAAACTAGGGTAATGGAGTGCAGTCTAAGAAAATCAGGTGATGCTGAAGGAATTAGATTAGGTGACGATATAATAAAGGAGGTACTGAACAGAAATGGGGAGAGAAGGAACTAGTGGCATACCTTGAGTAAAAGAAGGGATCGATTGGTAGGACACATTCTTAGGCATCAAGGAATTGTGAATTTAGCGTTGGAGGGAAGTGTGTGGGGTAAGAACCGCAGAGGAAGAGCAAGAGATGGATACATTAAGCAGATTCAGACAGATCTAGGTTGCCGTTGAGTTGAAGAGTCTTGCTCAGGATACGGTATTGTGGAGAGTTGCATCAAACCAGTCTCCGGACTAAAGACCACAACAACAAGGAGAATATAGTCATTTAATATAAAAAAAGTTGGCAAATGGCGAGTGATCTTTTACACAGAAGTTGAACATGGAAAGGGTGCTGTGTTGAAAGCAGGCGTGTGACTTAGAGCGGGACAAGCACGTTTATGACTTCAACAAGGAAAGTGGATCGGCTCAGCAAGCTTCGGGTGATGCAAGTGGGTCAGCGAGGGCGCCGTACAGCGTAACAGCCAAACAACTGTGTTGCTTAAAGGAACAAGTGACTGGGGCGTACACGATCGGAAGTAGGAAACCGGTCACGTGTAGCAACGATCAGTTATGCCACACTTGTGAAACACAAGCTGATGGGGGCAACCTCGTCGTGTAAATACAAGCGGAAAAGCTGGGTTCGGTAGTCAGTCACGTCTGGACAGTCACCTGTCGCCGGGACTATTCTTCTCGCAGGTTGGGGGCCAGGTCCTGCGCTGTGACGTCAACCGGTGACCACAGCCGACACGAACGGCCGCCACAAAAAACTTATCAAACAATTGCAGGAAAACTATTTGGTGAAAAAAAAATGATTTTTTTTACATGCCTGACATCTCTGCTCGATGAAAGACGGAATTTCTTTTAATTATTCTGCATACTTTCCTGTGCTGTGTAAATGAAGTAAATGGTTCCAATAAATTTTATGATTTTGTAGAGGTAAAAACGCATTGCTTACACTTTGCGTATTATTCATTTTAGATCATTTGTTGCTGCCTATGAATGCTGTGAACATGCCGAAGTAAATAATTATTTCATGTATTAGTTTATTGTTCTCACTTCTTAAATGGTCAACTTCTTTAGCTAATTCAGCTACAATTATTCCATCATTGTCAACGGCAGTGCTCGCTGAGGGGATTTCGGAATTAGTACATCTACTGCTTTCCTCAACGGAATTGTTTATACAGTTTACGCTGTCATCCTTGCCAGTTTTTGGTAAGAATAACATTTGTACTTCTTTTCGGTTGTTCCGTCTTTCTACTCTGACTTCTCGGCATTCAGAAGAACCTGTCTTGACTACGTCGATGCAATAACGCAGCTTCTAAGTAGGGACCGCATCTGCCTTTAATATACGCTTCAATGAAAGGTTTAAAAGTTCGTTTTTGAAGTCTCCAACATAATCAGACTCTTTAAAATGTTCTGAACATACACGACCAGTATCAGGGTGGAGAGCATCTAATCGCTTACACGCATTTATCCACTATAACCTTACCTCTTTATCTCTCGGAAGTCTGTGAAACATTGCATTCTTCTGTCTACTGTGGTTCCTACAGCACCCAACAGCACAACACACAATCGTCACTAATAAGTCATCACTTATCACTTACAACTACTTAATACATACACAAACTATAAAGAGCCGGTGGGAAACCATTTCTGTGGAGATACACTCATAATAGCAACGCTATGGTCACGCAGAAAAACTGTACTGGTCTCCTGGTGACGTCAATAGCGCGACATACGACAGCGCATCCGGCGGTTGACCCCTACCGTCTGTTCTAGTTTCTTTCAAATGTTTGTATAGTCTATGGGATTTAACTACGGGGTCATCAGGCCCTAAACTTACAAACTACTTATCAACTAGCTAATACTAAGGACGGCACAAATATCCATGCCCGAGGGGGGATTCGAACCCCCGACCGTAGTGGCCGTGCAGACCGTGATTAGAGCGCCTCAGTCCCCTCGGCCACCGCGGCCGGCTCTATTCTAGTATCCGTGCTCACGGTCAAAGACAGCATCCCCGACGGAAGATGCAGCCTGCGCAATAGCAGCGGCACAGCTTGGGGCGGTGCTCAGCCTCGACAGCGGCGCAGCGGAGCTTCGAACCAACGCGTGGCGCGGTAAGGCTGCAGTAAGAGGCGAGATACTCACCCAGAGGCGTGGTGTGGGCGAAAGGACGCGGCCACGCCTAAAGCGCTCTTGTGACCGTCTGGAGGGCAAGCAGCAGCTGTGAGCGGAGGAGGACTCGGGTTCAACCGCACCCAGCACTGTACGATTAATGCCGGTCGTGATACAGGCAGCATCGAGGAGCCGCCATGACAGCAGCAGCACGGGGAAGTGAGAAGACGGCAGCGGCAGCCGGGCGCGAAGGCAGCGCCTCGCCTTGTGCAACCCTGACAAGGGGAACACCAAGTATGGTACAAGCGGATTTTGATGAGTCGCAGGTATATTGCGCGGGAACACCTCCAGACCACCAGGCTATAAAAAAAAAAAAATAAAAAAATAAAAAAAATAAATAAAAAAAAAGTAAATAAAAATAAAAAATATTCAAATGTTTGTATACCCTATGGGACTTAACTACGGGGTCATCAGTCCCTTACAAACCACTTATGAACTAGCTAATCCTAATGACGACACAAATATCCATGCCCGAGGGGGGATTCGAACCCCCGACCATAGTGGTCGTGCAGACCGTGACTGGAGCGCCTCAGTCTCCTCGGGCACCGCGGCCGGCACCACCAAGCTAAAACGATTTGTTCCGATGCGTCTTAGTTTCCACGAAATTCGTGATCAAAGTCCAGCGCGTAACAGCTATACCTGTACTGAATCACCTGGAGCACGTCAGCCAGCGTGGTGTAATTAGCAAGGTGTTTCTCAGGTTATAATACTTCAGGTACTACAGTGATTTCATCAATTTTGTTATATAACCTGTTGAACTAGTCAGATTGATGAAGCTAGACAATGTAGTCTGCACTACGAAGTTTTACACTGTACGTAAGCGACACGATATCCCTCCATCGCGTCAACCGAACACGCCGCGCAGATAATAACAACATGTATTCTGGCACCCTCTATCCACGAAACAAAGCAGGATCGGTTCCTGGTGTGGAGCTCGCAAGGGCAGCCCCTGAGCTGCCGCGGCTTGTCCCCATAACTTGTGCACGGCCTCGCCCTCGGCAAGTTGTCGGCCGCTCCCTTCTTGCTGGCCACCTCCACACTAACGCTCCCTCTCATGGCGACAGCGGCCGCCCCACCCTCCGTCTGCGCCGATCGCTGTCTCCAGCAAACTCACTGGACCAGGCAAACCGTAACTGGAAGGATGCTTCAGTGTAAGCGACGCGCTAGCTCGCCGCGTTGGTTTACATCAGTGTTCTTAAACATTTCGAACATACGACCCCCTTCGAAGTAAAAATATTCTGGTGACCCCCTTCCAAATAAACATTTTCTTTAACAAAATGCATCTTTAACCATCGGTTGTTTTATGAAATCCTTAAAATCGACTAGCTTTGGTCCAGGATTATCATCATAGATAAACTACACAAAAGTACAGAATAAAATAATTAATGTACACAATAAAAAAGAAAGTAAGAAGCAAAATAACACACATGTATTGAAAAGTGAAAGTATCGGACTACTTTGCGTTATAAATACTTACAAGGTATTAAAACAGGTTAGTCAACGACATTAAATAAAATACATCTAATGAAATGAATCGCAATTTGCGATCACTTATGGCTTCACTGTACTAGGTTTAGATGGAATACCCAAGTGCGGCGAATGAAAATTTGTGCTCGGCCGGGATTCGAACCCGGGATCTCCTGCTTACTAGGCAGACGCGTTGACCACTCCGCCACCGAGGACACAGTGACCAGCCCCACTGCAGAGGACTCTTCCCTGCGCGTCTCCCGCCACACCCAAATCTCCATTCGCCACGCTATCTCTTCCTATTATCACAGCCTATTTGTTCTCGGCAGTCGGGCTGGTCACTTTGTGGCGGAGTGGTCAACGCGTCTGCCTAGTAAGCAGGAAATCCCGGGTTCGAATCCCGGCCGGGCACAAATTTTCATTCGTCGCACTTGGGTATTCCATCTAAACCTAGTACAGTGAAGCCACAACTGATCGGAAATTGCGATTTATTTCAGTAGATAAACGCTGTAAAGTTGTCAAAAATATAGAAGAAAATACATCTGGTTGAAAACACCAGGAATCACTTTCCTTAAAATTACAAACGCCATAGCACTCAAAACAAAAAACAAAAATACGAGACTGGACAGTGAATACTAACGAGTGCACTGTGATAATTTCATGAGTCAAAGACCATCACAATCTATGCTATCGAAATTGAATATAGAATTATAGAGTCATTCTTAAAGGGTGTGGAGTATCTTTGGAGGAAAATCTTATGTTACAGCCTAAGTAAAAAAAGTTACAAAGCGCAGTGATCAACAAGTTTTGAAAAAAATAGGTGTATATGAAACGTTTACGACACCAAATAAAATGTGGTACAATTAAACAGTGTCACAGCTTCCAACATTAAATGCTATCTACATAAATATATTGTGTCACTAGTGACAAAACGAGAGTGATCATCATCTTAAAAAGGTTTACATTACAACAAGATTGATAATTATATAAACAACCTTAATCCCATTGTTGTGGAAATTGAGTCTTATATCTGATAGAAATAGTAAAACTACTAATATATAAAATGCCAGTACGGAGTAGATCATAAACAGAGAGTCTTAATCGTTGTGAAAAACTGTAGCATAGTAGATACTGCGCTTACAGTGACCGTTTACTATAGAACAATAATTTTAATTTCATACAATGTTGGATTTGAAATGCTTCCTGATTTAAATAATTAAGTATGAGAACTTAGACTTGAGGGTACTTATTTCAAACAAAGAGATTCCAACCATGGGGGCTATCTTATGTAATAGCCATAAGATTGATAGAAATGAGAAGTAACATATAGATAACTAAATCATGACCATAAAGTTTCATGTCATAACGAAAATTATTCCATGTTATAGCATAGATTGCTTATAATGGCATAGACATAAGGTAACATGTCACTTCTGCACATTATTAATACGTGGGTATAACATTATCAAGAAATAAAGCATTGTGATCTACAATTATGTAAAGGGGTTATAGACACAGAGTTCTTGACTCTAGAAGAATTAGTCAGAATTGTAGTACTAAGAGACAATAATATTACATCATGAATATTCAACTATAAAACGGGATTACTGTACTGCCTATAAAATACAGTTTAAATTCACACTAAATGTGCTGTAACTAATTCGGAGTAACAGAAGTTAACATAATATTGGAAATAAAAATATGTATTAAGAGATAACATCACAAACTCCACAAACATGATGCACTTAGACAAAAGGAAGGTCAGTCGTTACAGAAACAGATCAACTGGTTCCACACGGCCCTGATTAAAGCTATTCACAGATAATCACAAACGTTTGCCGACGACTGGCAGGACAATAACAAATCAAAAGTGGGAATTATATCGAGTGATAGCTATAACGAGACTGACTGAAATAGCGAGAGCTTTGACCTTATAAAGACTCGACCCAGGTCGTAAACCGCTTGGTTGTAACTAACGGACTACATCATTACTACAACTTCCTTATGTATTATTTGATATGAGTAGTAGTTCTGAAGTACTAAATTATTACGCATATGAAGTCGGTATCCCGATTTCGTGGCCTAAATTTTAATTATTTTTAATTAAGGACCTAATCCACGTTATGGAGTGTCAATAAATTCAGAAAAGTGAAGGAAAGTATATTAACAGATTTAGAAAATGATTTGGAATCATTTGTCTACAATTTTCACTGAAAAGTTAGACATGTGAAATCAGAAATTAATAATCTCTTTACAATTATTAAAGTTTGGGGTAAATAAATATATTAGCTACTGCCAATAATGAGAAAATTCTCTTTGATTAAAAACAGTGCTCAGATGTCGGTAAATCTACGGGAGTTAACTACAAAGTTTACCTATCACTATACTTACAAACTACAGGGTGTCTCACGAAAGACGCCTGCCAGGCTCCCGGCCGCTGCCACCGCATGCACCGGCCACGGCAGCGCCCGATTCTCGGACTCTGTTGTGCCGCAGGTGCATACACTGAGTTAAAGTCTAAAAAACATTGTTATCTGAGTAATATAAGCTTACCTTTATTTACATTAGATCTCCAAAATGATGCTCCTCTATGAAAAGAGTGGCCTCATATCTCTTGAACACATTTGCGAACACTCGACGAATTTCGGCAGCCGAAATGTGGGAAACGACTAGTCGAATCTTTTTTACGAAACAATAAATTCTGACAGGTATGGGAACAAAATCCCGCATCCATTTTTTTCAAGAACTTTCACCCAATCAAAAGCTGAACGGTTATTTCACGCAGGACAATGCAAGACCAGACATTGCGAATGCTTCTATGGCAGCAATACGAAGTGTTTGATGATAGGATAGTTGACTGGCGTCCTAGATTTCCAGATCTAAATCCCAGTGACTTTTATCTTTCGAATCCCCCCTCGGGAATGTGTGTAGTCTTTAGTATAAGGTAGTTCGTAATTATTTTGTAAGTTTAGGGACTGATGACCCGCAGTTAAGTCCCTTAAGCCTTACAAACATTTGAACATTTTGAATGAATTGCACGACACTAACATTAAATTATATTGCTGGAAATTTTTTATACATTTTAATAATGTGTTTCATTTGCTGCATTTACCAAGGAAAATATTTGAAATTTGAAAATATTAGTACAATTTTTATATCGTTCTTAAAAACAGAAGTGTATTCATTGCTCTGTTTAAACTCTGTTTTGTACCTATCAGTGCAATTTTTAATACTACTTTTACGTTGAAACCCTATTGGTTGAACAGCAGCTACAATCGTACTGACAGGTAGCACCGCCACTGCATGCGGAAATGAAATTATAATTAAGGAAAAAGAATTGTGTTTCTTGAAGTTTTTTCCGGAATGACGTGTTTCGGAACCGCAACCGGATGACGTCGATTTCCTAACACGCTATCTCGGCTGATTCTGACTTGAAGAAGGCTGAATGTCTGTCAGCCGTAACATTGTGGCAAGAAGTGACGTCATCTGCCTCGAACCCGAAAACTTTACGTAATTTAAAAAAGAGGAAGCTTTCGCTGTGCAAAACGAATAAATGCAGCCGCAAACTGAAACACGTGGAATCTCATCAAGGCTCCTGGGCATGTCAGAGATAAACTAATCCTGCGCCTGCAGCCGCAGTAAACTCGCTTATTTGGTAATTTGGCCCGCGGCCGCACCTAAAGCCTGGCGCTACTGCGGCGGCGGCTGCCACTGAGTGAGTGGCTGGTGGCTGCTGCCGCCGCCGTCCCCGCTTCCGGTGCAGCGCGAGAGCTCCTCTGCAGTCCACGAAACAGTACAGCGACTCGCCGCGACGTCTACGGTCGCTCTGCACGTGGAGGCCGTGTTCCAAGTGTCGCTTCCGACATTGGGACGTCATCCACTTTCCAAACTGGAACGATGCTTAAACGAAGTTACCTTCCGAGTAACGTTTTAAGATTTCAACATATCCGTAAAGGAATACGAACTGCATATGAGGTTTCAATTAGCGATTCATTTTTATAACCGTGCAAAAACGAAACAGGACATCGACAGCCGCGCATGTAAGTTGGTTGGGGGGAGGGGAGGGGGGAACGGGGAGTCTGCCACGGGCGAAGCGCCCAGAGATGCGCCAAATACTCACTAACGAGGACACCCATTTTTATAATTTTTAAATATACAGGGTGTTACTAAAAGGTACGACCAAACTTTCAGGAAACTTTCCTCACACACACAAAAAAGAAAATATGTTATGTGGACATGTGTCCGGAAACGCTTAATTTCCACGTTAGAGCTCATTTTATTACTTCTCTTCAAATCACATTAATCATGGAATGGAAACACACAGCAACAGAACGTACAAGCGTGACTTCAAACACTTTGTTACAGGAAATGTTCAAAATGTCCTCCGTTAGCAAGGATACATGCATCCATTCTCAGCCGCATGGAATCCCTGATGAGCCGGCCGCGGTGGCCGAGGGGATTGAGGCGCTCCAGTCACGGTCTGTGCGGCCACTACGGTCGGGGGTTCGAATCCCCCCTCGGGCATGGATATTTGTGCCGTCCTTAGTTGTAAGTAGTTCATAATTAGTTTGTAAGTTTAGGGACTGATGACCCCGTAGTTAAGTCCCATAGACTCTACGAACTTTTGAATCCCTGGTGCGCTGAGGCAGCTCTGGAGAATGGCGTATTGTATCACAGCCGTCCACAATACGTGCACGAAGAGTCTCTACATTTGGTACCGGGGTTGCGTAGACAAGAGCTTTCAAATGCCTCCATAAATGAAAGTCAAGAGGGTTGAGGTCAGGAGAGCGTGGATGCCATGTAAATGGTCCGCCTCTACCAATCCATCGGTCACCGAATCTGTTGTTGAGAAGCATACGAACACGTCGATGGAAATGTGCAGGAGCTCCATCGTGCATGAACCACATGTTGTGTCGTACTTGTGAAGGCACATGTTCTAGCAGCACAGGTAGACACGCCGATCAATTGCTTCGAACGTCTTCCTATCGGGACACCTTCATTCTGGAAATCTGTCTCGATACAAACGTACCGCTCCACGGCTATTGCCTCGTGCTAATCCATACAGCAAACGTGCATCTGCCGACTCGCATTTGTAAACATTGCACTAACTGCACAACCACCTTCGTGATGAAAACTAACCAGCTGATGCTACGTACCGATGATGCTAGTACTGTAGAACAATGAGTCGCACGTCAACACAAGCACTGAAGTCAACATTACGTTCCTTCAATTGGGCCAACTGGAGGTGAATCGAGGAAGCACAGTACATACTAACGAAACAACTGGGTATTTTGACAATTGTCTGCACGAGTTATTTCAATTCACATTTAAAGAGAAATACTAAAATGACCTCTGACTTGCAAATTAAGCGTTTTCGGACACATGCGTGTGAGGAATGTTTCCTGAAAGTTTGGCCGTACCATTTGTAACACCCTGTATATGTCTGCTTGCTTCTCCAGAGTGCCATGTCACCTGGTTCGCGACGTACAGGGAGGTCCATTGATAGTGACCGAGCCAAATATCTCACGAAATAAGGATCAACCGTAAAAAACTACAAAGAACATAAATTTTCTAGCTTGAAGGGAGAAAACAGATGGCGCTATGGTTGGCCCCCTAGATGACGCTGCCATAGGTCAAACAGATATCAACTGTGTTGTTTTAAATAGGTACTCCCATTTTTATTACACATTCGTCTAGTACGTAAATAAATATGAATGTTTTATTTGGAACACTTTTGTCGCTGTAATAATTACAACCATATTGATCACAATTTTAGACGAACAGTAGGTAGCAGGTAGATTTTTAAATTAAAACACAGATCGTAGGTACGTTTGAACATTATTTCGTTTGTTCCAATGTGATACATATACTTTTGTGGAGTTATCATACATTATGAGAAACGCATGCTGTTACTGCGTGATTACCTGTAATTACCTCATGATTTCAGTAAATGCTCAAAATGATGTCACTCAACTTCAATGCATTTGGCAATACTCGAAACGAAATTCCTCTCAACAGCGAGTAGTTCACCTTCAGTAATGTTCTCTCATGCATTGACAATGCGCTGCTACATGTTTTCAGGCGTTGTCGGTGAATCACGATAACAAATATCCTTCAATTTTCCCCATAGAAAGAAATCCGTGGATCTAAGATCCGGTAAACGTACGGGCCATGGTATGACGTTTCTACAACCAATCCACCTGTCATTAAATGTTCCATTTAAAACCGCTTCAAAGGCACGCGAGCCATGCACCGGACATCCATAATGATGAAAGTACATCGCCATTCTCTCATGCACTGAAACATCTTGGCCGGCCGCGGTGTCCGCGGGGACTGAGGCGCTCCAGTCACGATATACACGGCCACTCCGGTCGGGGGTTCGAATCCCCCATCGGGCATGGATATTTGTGCCATCCTTAGTATTAGCTAGTTCATAAGTAGTTTGTAAGTTTAGGGACTGATGACCCCGTAGTTAAGTCCAATAAGCTATACAAACATTTGAACATTTTTTGAAACATCTTGTAGTGAAACCGATAGAACATTATTCTAACTACGTCGGTCATTGTTGCTATTACATACCTTCCAGCCCCTGCGGTTTTAAGCGCCTATGGATATGATAACAATTTCAGGTGTCTATACATAGACCTTTCACTGTGCTAAAGCTTCAAATAATGCTCACCAAAAACAAATATTTCATCCGTTAACTACAGCATGTTTCAGAAAAAATAGCAAATATTTTAGAAGATGGTAATAAAGACGATTTGCAGTTAAAATGACATATGAATTGTGTCCAATTTTTTATTGGGTACAGAGATTCAGCTCTTTGTGTGTACAACAAACTGAAAGCAAATGCAAATTTGGCTATTTTGACTGATTCTTCAAATTCAAATGTTTGTATATCTTATGGGACTTAACTACGGGGTCATCAGTCCCTAGACTTACAAACTACTTATGACCTAGCTTACACTAAGGACGGCACAAATATCCATGCCCGAGGGGGGATTCGAGCCCCCGGCCGTAGTGGCCGTGCAGACCGTGACTGAAGCGCCTCAGTCCCCTCGGCCACCGCGGCCGGCGACTGATTCTTTCGTCGGTTCTTTGCAGACCACCATATTGACTTATTTAAATAACCGGTTTACACGTACAGTCTGAATATCCCCTAGTAAGCCGAAAACCGGGTAACTAAGCGGAAATGACCGTGTAGAACATACACAAAATTCCACTTTGAAGTCAGTGTGATGTACTACCAAGAATCGACGGATAAATCAGTGAAAATATCTTGATTTACATTTGCTCTAATTTTGTTTGACTTTCATATTAACAGCTATATCTCTGTATTCAATAAAAATTATACACATTTTATATGAAATTTTTAATGCAATTACTCTGTAATATCACCTCCTAAAATACGACGAATCGAAAACTACGTTCCTCTGAGCAGCAGACAAGTACACATTCTCAAACCAATTCGTGACTTGGCTTCGTTTGTCAGCTGCGTTCCCCATTCGGTCGTCTGCGCATGCGCGAAGCTCATCCATACGCGCGAGAATAGGATCCACCCTATTCCGTCTGCTAGCGATCGTGTGCGTGCATCTTGCGCAAGTGGACGCGTCTACACTGTCCCCGGCCGGCGTCATCGGTGCATCTTGAGAAATCTCGTAAGCTCTCATTTCCCGTGTAGATAGTGCTTAAGAACGCCGCCGTGCAGTTAACGGCCATGTGGCGGAGCCGCTGGCAGCGGAATCACTGCACTAGTTTCCGCTTCCTCTCCGATTTCTTCTTGCTCCGTTCCCCGGCCAAAGCCAATGTCTCGGCCGCAAGAAGCTGGACGACCGCCGCCAGAAATCCGCCCGTTGTCCCTCAAAATGGTTGCCTCTCGTAGCCTTTCCAGCCATCGACAGGAGATTCGTACGCGAAGAGTACAGTCCGCGGCAGCGCGTGCAGCAGGGGCGCGACGCTCCCTTCCTGGACGACTCTGTCGCGATATGTTACTCGATACCAAGTAGTTATCCGTATATGACTATTACAGCGCCATCTATCACAAAGCGAAAAAAAGGTACCAAATATAACATTCATGTTTGTTCAAATGTTTGTAAATCTTATGGAACTTAACTACGGGGTCATCAGTCCCTAAACTTACAAACTACTTATGAACTACTTACGAACTAGGACGGCACAAATATCCATGCCCGAGGGGGGATTCGAACCCCCGACCGTAGTGGCCGTGCAGACCGTGACTGAAGCGCCTCAGTCCCCTCGGCCACCGCGGCCGGCACACACATTCATGTTTATTTACGATTAGACGAATATGTAATAAAAATGGGGGTACCTATTTTTTTAAAATTGCAGTTCATATCCGTTTGACCTATGGAAGCGCCATCTAGCGGGCCAACCATAGCGCCATCTGTTTTCCCCCTTCAAAGTAGAAAATTCTCCAGAAAATCGACTTAGTTTTGCAAGCTCATTTACATCTACATGTACAGGTAATACTCTGCAAATCACATTTAAGTGCCTGGCAGAGGGTTCATCGAACCACCGTTAAATTATTTATCTCCCAATTCTTTTTCGAATAGCGCACGAAAAGAAAGGACACCTGAATCTCTCCGTTAGAGCTCTGATTTTTCTTATTTTATTCTGATGATGTTTTCTACCTATGTAAGTGGCAGTCAACAATATATTTTTGCATTCGGAGGAGAATGTTGGCGATTGGAGTTTCGTAAGTAGCCCACGCCGCAGCGATAAGCGCCGTTGTTGTAATGATTCCCATCCCAGATCCTCTATAATTTCCGTAACGCTGTCTCACCTGTATCGTGACAATACGAAACGAGTTGCCCTTCTTTAGACTCTTGCGATGTCCTCCGTCAAACCCACCTGATAAGGATCCCACTCTGGGCAGCAATACTCCAAAAAAAAGGTACAAGCGTAGTGTATCAAATGGACAGATCGCACGAAAAATGATGATGTATTGAGAAGAGTAGGAGAGAAGAAAAGTATTATGCATACAATTGTACAGAAAAAGGCCAACTAGATTGGATACGTACTTAGACACGGGGGACTCCTATGCGATGTCATCGAAGGAAAAATAAGAGGAAACACAGGACGAAGAAGAAGGAGGATTCGGCATATGGACGACATGAAAGATGGAAGGATATACAACAGAAGGAAGGAAGAAGCTGAAGACAGGGAACAATGAAATCAAAAATTCTAGGTACGAAGACATGGACCTGCATCTAGGCAGGATACTACACAATAATAATGTTTATTAACTCTGCTTTAGTAGCGCCGTCATCGGCAATATCGCCATTACTATCACGTATGTTTAACATATGACCAAAATCTCTCCGCGAAGAGTGACACGCAGAGTTCTGTTTTCTTGGAAATCCTCAGTCCAATTACAAACTGGTCGCATTTTTCGTCCGCTCGTATTTTATTAGGGAAAAGTGTAAAACTCTATCTAACGCGTTCTGGAAATTAAGGAACGCGGCATGAAGTTGCGTGAGTATAATAAAAATTTGTGGTGGAAACGAAATAATCAGTCCAGCGCCCGATAAAACGACCGAGCAAACGATAATAGAAACGATACCACCATAAGCGAACTGTGCCCGAGATTATTCCAAATGTGGAATGTATAGGAGTCGGTCTTTTGTTGACAGTTTGGAAAAACAGGGGTAAACGTTTCGCGCTGCCGATGTTTATTTATGATACCGAAAGAATGGAGGAGGAAGGCTTTCTTTTTAATATTCCCGGACACACTGGCTCCATCTGAAAGGCAAAAGAGACAAAAGGATCAGAAGGTCGGGGGGTTTATTTTCACCACAGCCCGGTGGGAGGGGAGTTGCAGTTCTAAATGCAGCTACAATCAATGCGGCCGATACGGTGCGGGATCTGAGCAGCGCTCAAAGGCAGCGTAACAAAGCGCAGGCGTTGAGTAGCCGCCTCCAATGCTACGCGTCCGGTCGCTAGCCGGCTGCCGGCGCGGCGGTCGGACGCCTTCATTGGCGATGCAGGCGGCGTCGGCGCATACGTGCTTTAATAGTCACCCCGGCGCGTTACACAGTTGCCCGGCGCACTCAGCGTCACTCGTGCGCGCGTCAGCACCGAGGCTCTGCGCCGCGTTTCTACTTGCAGTCTGCAAACCGTGGCGCCATCTGTGGCCAGGGGTGTATTTTGCTGTAACGTACAGCGTGATTGTAATTGAAATTAAACTTTCGAAACGCCGCAAAAATAACATCACTTGTCAGAATGACGTCAAATTATCGAAGAGGAGGGAAAACGTGTGGCAGAAGAAGCAATAATTACCGTGATAACTGATCAGTAGATGGCGCTGTATGTGTCGGAATACGTAAATGAAAACACCTGCTATGCGCATAACCCATTGAAGTTGCCGAGGCTCTCCGCTTCGTTTACACTTGCAGTCTGCAAACCGTGGCGGGATCTGTGCCGAGGGGTGTATTTTGCTGAAATGAACAGGGTGATTGTAATTGAAATTAAACTTTCGAAACGCTGTAAAAATATCACCGCTGGTCAGAATGACGTCAAATTATCGAAGGGGAAGGAAATCGTGTGGCAGAAGAAGAAATAACTACCGTGAAATCTGATCAGTAGGTGGCGCTGTATGTGTCGGAATACATAAATGAAAACACCTGCTATGCGCATGACCCATTGTAGTTGCCGAGCCTTTCCGCTTCGTTTACACTTGCAGTCTGCGAACTCGTGGCGCGATCTGTGGCTTGCGGTGTATCTTGCTGTAATGTACAGGGTGATTATAATTGAAATTAAACTTTCGAAACGCTGTAAAAATAACACCGCTGGTCAGAATGATGTCAAATTATCGAAGAGGAGGGAAAACGTGTGGCAGAAGAAGGAATAACTACCGTGAAAACTAATAAGTAGATGGGACGGTATGTGTCGGTATATGTAAATGAAAACACCTGCTATTCGCATGACCCACTGAAGTTGCCGAGCCTCTCCGCTGCGTTTACACTTACAGTCTGCAAACCGTGGCGATCTGTGGCGAGGGGTGTATTTTGCTGTAATTTACAGGGTGATTGTAATTGAAATTAAACTTTCGAAACGCTGCCAAAATAACACCACTTGTCAGAATAACGTCAAATTATCGAAGAGGGGGGAAAACGTGTGGCAGAAGAGGAAAAGCTACCGTGAAAACTAATCAGTAGATGGCGCTCTATGTGTCGGAATATGTAAATGAAAACACCTGCTATGCGCATGACCCATTGTAGTTGCTGAGCCTTTCCGCTTCGTTTACACTTGCAGTCTGCGAACTCGTGGCGCGATCTTTGGCTTGGGGTGTATCTTGCTGTAATGTACAGGGTGATTATAATTGAAATTAAACTTTCGAAACGCTGTAAAATTAACTTCGCTGGTCAGAATGACGTCAAATTATCGAAGAGGAGCGAGAACGTGTGGCAGAAGAAGGAATAACTACCTTGAAAACTGATCAGTAGATGGCGCTTATAACGGAACGAGCTACAGGGTGTCTAGAAAAGGACTCCCTGATTTCTAAATTAACTATCTCGAAAACAAAGCTCGATAGAGGAATGCAGTAAACGGTATGTTTATTATGAAAGCTGTTAGAAATTTATACAGCAGTTTGAAATAATAGTTACAAAAGCTGCTAACAGATGGCGCTGTAATCGCCATACGTAATGCCTAGTATAAATAGTGATCCTAAGCCCAGAGCGATCAGTTCCATTATTGAAACGTGAAAGGAGGCTAGCGTACCGAAGGAAGAGATTAAAACCATGTACTCCATTTAACAACGCATTTTTCTGGTGTTAGAGTACCACAGGTTAGAAGAGAGTGCTACGGCAACAAGGCGAAGCTTTCAAGCACGATTTAATTTTCCAAAAAAACCCGATGCGAAAACCATTCATACGCTCTTCGCAAAATTTCAACGAACAGGCAGCGTAACTGATGATCTAGTGGGGCATGTTGGCCGTAAGCAAACCGCAGTTACGCCTGAAAATATCGCCACAGTTTCTGGAATTATTCAGCGAAATTCAATGCCATCCGTCCGTAGAATTGCATCTGAGACTGGTTTGAAAAGATCCAGAAAATACTGAGAAAGAGCCTACACATGTTTCCATTCAAAATTCAAACGCACCAGGCTATACTCGTACGAGCTGTGCAACAAAGGGTTGCCTTTGCTAATCATATGCACACAATGATTGATAGTGAAGGATATTGGCTGCATCTGGTTTACAGATGAAACTCACTTCCACCTGAATGGATACGTGAATAAGCATAACTGGCGTTTTTGGGGTTCCGAAAAGCCATATTGGTGTGAAGCAAAACCCCTGTATTCTCCTAAAGTTACTGTGTGGGCTGCAGTATGCAGCAAAGGGCATTATTGGTCCTTTTTTCATTCGAGAAACGGTCACTGGTGCACGTTACGTTGCAATTTTGAAACTATTTGTCGCCACACAGCAAGCGTTAGAGGATCAACCAGGTACTGGATGGTGTATGCAAGATGGAGCCCGACCACATCGGACCGAACAAGTGTTTCGCTTTCTTGAGGAATACTTCGGGAATCGAGTCATTGCTTTGGAATATCCCAAATTTACTGGTGCAGGCATGGATTGGTCTCCGTATTCGCCGGATTTGACTCCCTTGACTATTTTTGTGAGGCACAGTGAAAAATATGGTCTACCTGAAGCATCCCACCACGCTGGACGAGCTTGAATCGGCGATCTCTGTGGCATGTGGTCCATGTCGGTTGAGACACTACGAAATGTGATGGCGAATTTCATTATTCCTTTGCGCCACCTCTATAGTGTCAGTGGTGAACATTTTGATAACATTGTGATGTGAGTGTTTGCAAAGAGTATTTTCATAGGATTATTTCACTTATGTATGCTGATATGAGCTGTACAGCGTACACCGCCATCTGTTAGCAGCTTTTCTAACTATAATTTCAAACTACTGTACAATCTACTTACAGGTTTCACAATAAACATACCGTTTACTGCATTCCTCTGTCGAACTTTGTTTTCGAGATATTTAATTTTGAAATCAGGGAGCCATTTTCTGGACACCATGTATTTGACACTCAATGCTAGTACCCAATACCACCCTGCTTTATTGACTCGTTCGATACCAGTCACTTAATATCCAGAATATTTCATTTCATCTTAAGCAAAGCTTTTAAACAGTGTTTTGAGAACCTAACCTATTATATCTTGGGGACTGACAAATATCACACACATAGTATGTTTTTACTTAAAGTATAGATAAATAGTTTACTTACGTAATTATGTCATGTTGTAAATGTAGCACTCTTGTGTTAATTGTTCATTAAGGTAAAATTCACACTATAAATCATATGTGACGCACTATTTGTGATTTATTTATTTACGTAAAAGATTTTCAAGCCTATTATCTCACTAGGAGAATAAGTAAGGATTGATTCAGGTCGAAACAGTGACATTTTGAAAAATTGAAGTTTTTAATAAAATTTTTTGTTCACTAATTTAATCAGTATTGAAACTATTAAGGATTGTTAAATCACTCGTTTCATACTATCAAAATCACTACATTGTTTGTATTCGATTATAAACCTTACAGTCATAGTGTTCTGTTACCTTGAAATTGTGTATTTGTAAAATTACATGGAAAATTAGAGAATTGCGTATCTATTAGTCGTAGTTTTTCCAGAGGAATTATTAGAGATTTTTTCCGTTATATAAAAGTAATTGACGTAGAACGGCTTAGATTCTTCTGATTTTGGCTTGGTGGAGAGAGGACGTATTGACAGTTAGTTAAGTCCCATAAGCTTAACAAACATTTGAACATTTGAACATTACTTGTGTTTACCGAAGTGTTTTGAAGTTTTATTAAATCCAGTGCTATTTTCAAAAGTTCATCGTCTCTTTCATTTATAAATTAACAGTGCTTCCAATGATCTTGCATTTAAATCACAAGCGAGAATCATACTCCATAGAAATAGTTCCATATCTCGCAACTACAAATAGCGAGATATTGCAACAGGCAGACTCTGCCAATCAACATTAAACAGTTTGGCAGCTTACAGCTGACACCATCTGGATATCATTCTACGAGTTCATCAGACGGAATTCTACGGGCATAAATGCAGAAGTAAGTCCTGAAATCGGCGGAGTTTTACCCCTGTTACACGCAGTATGTGTCGAAATATGTGAATGAAAACACCTGCCATGCGCATGACCCATTGAAGTTAGTACAAACACGCCAGGTACACGGCTTTTCCTCATTTCACGTCTCAGACGTTCGCCAAGACTGTCTCAATGCAGGTTCGCGGCCTGCTTGTAAAGCTGTTTTTACAAGAATCATGACTGTGATGATGGCCATCAAAAACATGAAGAATCGAAAGGCAACCGGTCCTGATGATATCCCTGGAGAAATGTGGAAATTATTGGGAAATCAGGGAGCATAATGTCTCGTTTCCTTGTTCAACAAAATTGTTACCACCAGTAAGCTTCCACGAGCATGGATCACTTGCACAACTGTGCCAGTTAGGAAAGGAAAAGGTGATGTCTCGGAGTGTAACAACTATAGACCGATACGCCTTGTTTGTCACACAATGAACTTATTTGAACGGATGTTGGACAAAAGGTTGAGGGCATTAGTCTCTGTATCTCCTAAGCAGTGTGGGTTTGTCAAGGGCTGTGGCACTACAGATGCCATCCACGCTGCAGTTTTGATGCTGGAGGAGCACTTAGAGAAAACAAAGACTGCACACCTTGCATTTCTGGATATGGAAAAAGCCTTCGATAGGGTCCCGCATAATGTGATCTGGCGAGCTCTACGACACCACAGAGAACCAGAAATACTTGAACTGGATCCAGCTTTTCTATCGGTGTCCTTCTGGAGTCTGTACACCTTTTAAAATCACCGTAAGTGTTCATCAGGGTTCTGTCCTCTCTCCACTACTATTCATCGTTTGCATGGACACAGTAACAGCCGATATACAGGCCCCTCATCACTGGACGCTTCTCAATGCCGCCGATGTCGTACTGACACAGAAATCTCATAGGGAACTTCAAATTCAAACCAAAGCTTGGAATGATAGGCTGGCACAGAATGGTATGCGTTTGACTCTCCTGAAGACGACCTATTTGGAAATCGGTCCTCAAACCAGCGGAACCATCAGCATCGGCGACCAGGATTTGAACAAAACCACTGAGTTCAAATACCATGGATCCATGATCACATCTTCGAATGTTTCCACCCTGGAAACCCGGATGAGAGTAAATGCAGCGTGGCTGAAAATGAGGTACGTCACTAGTGTTATCTGTGACAAAAGGATGCATATACACCTGAACGTAAGAATTTATAAATCAGTAGTGCCTCCAGTAGCCCTCTACGGGATAGAATTCCGACGTTTTACCAGAAACCAGGTTCAGGTTCTCCACACAATGGAGATGAAAATGCTGCGATGGTCCCTTGGATTGACTCGCTACGACCATGCAACAAATAACTATGTCCGCCAAAGACTTGGTGTAGTCTCAGTCATAGAGAAGGCAAGAGAGGCTCGTCTTCGGTGGTACGGCCAGCCATGTCATGAGGAAGGAGTGCGATTCTGCGGCTAAAACAGCACTCCAATTCGATCCAGGAGGACGTAAACCCCGTGGTAGACCGCTCAAGAGGTGGATGGAAAACATCAAGGAGGACATGTGCGATGCGGGTTTCAGCCCTGAAGACGTTCGCAACAGAGTTCTGTGGAGGAGACGTAGCAGAAGAGCAGACTCCAAGCAATGGGAAAAATGCTAGGAAAGAAGAAGATGACTGTACACAAGTCGCTCTGCAAACGTTTCGGTCACTGAAGGGTTTGAAAAAAAGCGTAGATCCGACAACTGCCGTGCGTCCGGAGAAAATGATACGGAAATCCGAAATGTGGGGTCCTTTGGTGTGCAACCAGGCAGATGAAGGAAACGAATTGATTCGATGTCAATGGAAGAAGTGGCCACAGCACTGCAGTAGGAATTGAGTGGTGGTACAGAAACATGTAGTAGACGTACAACTGCCAGAACATTGGACAAACCTGTGAGCACGGTGCGTAAAATCCTACAAAACATCCTTCTTTGAATTCGATTCAAAATTATCCATGTGCACGAGTTGCTTCCTGTTGACCTCCCAGCAAGAGAGACCTTTGCTTTAGTATTTCTTGCTCGCATGGAAGTGGACGTTTGCTTTTGTGGACAGGCGGAGCCCACTCCCATCTAACAGGATGTGTCAATACACAAAATTGTCGGATATGGGCAACAGGAAGTCCACACGCAAATCAACCAGTACTGCTTTGTCCTGAAAAGGTCATTGTGTGTTGCTGGTATACGGCATCGTTTACCATAGAGCCATATTTTTTCGAAGAGGCGATTGCTTCCGTTCCTGTCACTGGTAAACTCTGTGAGTGTCTTTTGTGGAACGGTTACGTCACTCCAGCTCTCCAACACTGTGGATGTGAGGATGCGATCATTCAACACGTGAAGCCATTTTTCGTGATTCATTTAAAATGGGTGTTTCCAGCTTAGTTATTCATTGAAGAGGATTTGGAAACAGTGTTAAATTCTACAATGATTGACTCACAAGAAAGGGAAAATGACTGTCAAGCAATTTTTTCCGATGCCTCGGATACTGAAACAGAAGGAATGCAGGTAGAAACTGCAGAGGCAGCAGGTGAAGAAACACCAGAGACATATTATTTCATGACAATTAACTCCGAGTCAAACGCACAAGCTGATTGTTGTTACGAGACACTGACAACGTCGGATCAATATTAATAAAGTGAAGCGGGTACAACATGACTGCTAAATAGGTATTCAGTTTCAAGCAAAGAAACCGAAAGCAGTCTCATGTAACAGAATTCCATAATCGGACAGAATGTGTAAATGAAAGTAGCAGATGTAGACAGGATGACAATCGATGCAAAATCAGTAATAGGAGTGGTAATAAATATCTAGGATGACGAATATTGTCAACTTGGTACCAAAGCGGACATATTGACGACACTGTGTACTAGGAACCAATTCACATTGTGCAAGGAAAATTTTTATCAGCGTTGAAGCATTAGGAAGAAACAAAGTTAGCGTATACGAAGTGCTTGGAAAATTGTGTTTCGTTGAAGTAAAATGGTTCAAAAAGTGCAAACTGTTGCAAAAAGTTATTAAATAAAAATTATTGTGCAAATCGTCTCCCATGTTGTGTAATACTTAATGCCACAACAATCAGCCGTGTTATAACAAAAACTGACAATCACATCACATATAACCATAAAATATTTCGTATGGAATCACATTATGATAACATTCGAATTTAATAATATTTAATAATATAATTTACAAACAATACAAACTATTATAGTAAATGCTAAGGTGATATTTTTAATGAATACAGGCTTTACCAGTTCGCACAGGTAAATCCTAAGATTTAGCAACGTTTCTTGTTAAAAGTTCGAAATGTATGCATATTACAGGACATTTCGGACTTATACCATAGCCAACGGTATATGTTGGATTTGACTGGTAAATTCTAGGAATTACCAATTGTCTTACTTTTACAACAAAATGTACATCGAGGGTGTCGATTATTGAGAAACCAGATGTAAATCAGTTATAAACGACACACCCAAAGTGTATTCAACATGTAAACGTCACTGCAAATACTCGGATTTACACTACTTTACTGTTGCGCTTCGTTTTAAATTACACAACTCAGTTCTTAAAGTACGAATGACTCCTCTCTGACTCGACACTGTTTTCTGTAGTGCTAGACACCTAGCAACTAATAGAAAACGATTTTCACAGTATTTTCTAACTTTACAGCTGACACTAACGTCCACTTCCGCCAGAATGTTGAAGGATTCCTGTGGCTACAGTTCCTCTTCTCTCTTCTTTTCTTCTAACTTGCTCTGAAACTACTTTTCTTTGCATTAGGCAACACGGAAGGATCAGAGCCAGGCCACATACTGAAATAAGGAGAAAAAATTTAGATATATACAACAGCAATAACGTGAGAATGCGTTGAACAAGCTTTAAAATTGAGCTGTTTTAATGCTTTACAAACAATACTTACCCCTGACATTGTAAATTTTTGTTTCTAAAGTCCTTCCCTACAAAATGATCTGAGTATATTACATGAGTTTTATTTCACTGCTACGGTCCATTCTTTTTAATATTTCATCCAGATCTGCTCTTCTGCTTCGAATAAATCACTGTATACATTAAAAATTAGAAAAAATAAGCTACGGGTAATGACATTCTGACATTAACGAAATAAAATTCAATGACAGACACTGGCCTCTAATTTAGATTCATACTTACATTTCCTTATTCCTCGTGAATCTGTAACTACTCTTTCGATCAGTTTGTTATAGGAAATTATTGCACCCATATATGGCATAAATAACGCCTCTACCAGCCATTTCAGCACATAAATAAACTGATAACATCTTACAAAGCGGCTATAGTCTGTTTAGATACGCGAAATAGTTAGTGTGCATTTCACGCCACAAGGGTATCCTGTAATCGCTATCGCACTCTTTTGGAAAGAGTTTCCACTGTTATCTTAACAGATTATCTTATCTTAACTAGATTCCATTTTTGTGTGCCAGCCCACCAGAGAATTATAATGAAATAACAGGTTTTCGCTTGGTAGGCGATGTGAGATGTTTCTTTTATTTAGCTTCAAAACATATCGATTTTATTGTTGTGACTTGTACCGGCAAGACCTTTAAATGTTTTTAAGCAGAGCACACATGTCATCATGACTTGCAATTCTGCACTGATGATGTCCCATCATAGGGACGAAATCGATATGTTTTGAAGCTAAATAAAAGAAACATCTCACATCGCCTACCAAGCGAAAACCTGTTATTTCATCTTAACATACGTTTTTGTGATGCCTCGTGTAAGGAGGAGAAATGCCTATCGTTACGTTTCCGACTTTGATAAAGGTCTGATTGTAGCCTATCGCGATCGCGGTTTATCGTATCGCGACATTGCTGCTCGCATACGTCTCGATCCAGTGACTGTTAGCAGAATATGGAATCGGTGGCTTCAGGAGGGCAATACGGAACGCCGTGCTGGATCCCAACGGGCTCGTATCACTAGCAGTCGAGATGGCAGGCATCTTATCCGCATGACTTAACGGATCTTACAGTCAACAGATGGGGACGTTTGCAAGACAACAACCATCTGCACGAACAGTTAGACGACATTTGCAAAGGTATGGACTATCGGCTCGGAGACCATGGCTGCGGTTGCCCTTGATGCTGCATCACAGAGAGGAGCGCCTGCGATGATGTATGCCACGACGAACCTGAGTGCAAGAATGGCAAAACGACATGTTTTAGGATGAATCCAGGTTCTTTTTACAGCATCATGATGGTCGCATCCGTGTTTGACGACATCCCGGTGAACGTACATTGGTAGCGTGTATTCGTCATAGCCATCGCGTATCACCCGACGTGATGGTATGGAGTGCCACTGGTTACACGTGTCAGTCCACTCTTGTTCGCATCGGCGGCACTTTGAACAGTGGCCGTTTCATTTCAGATGTGTTACGACCCGTGGCTCTACCCTATATTTCAGCAGGATAATGCACGACCGCATGTTGCAGGTCCTGTACGGGCCTTTCTGGATGCGTTAAATGTTCGACTGTTGCCCTGGCCATCACCTTCTCCAGATCTCTCACCTATTGAAAACGCCTGGTCAATGGTGGCCGAGCAACTGGCTCGTCACAATACGCCAGTCACTACTCTTGATGAACTATGGTATCGTGTTGAAGCTGCATGGGCATCTGTATTTGTATGCGCCATCAAAGCTCTGTTTGACTCAATTCCCAGGCGTTTCAAGGCCATTGTTACGGCCAGTGTTCCCTCGACGATCACCAGAGGAGAGCGGCCACTGTAGGTTGTGGGTTCCCACACCACGATGCACGATTATGTGTCCTGTTACAGCGTCTTCCAGTCACGCCCAAACATCGTTCAACCCACCTTCAGCGGGGTCCCGATAGACGCTTATGAAAGGACTAATTGAGACCATATCGTTTTCATTGATGAGAGTCACTTCTGTCTCGGCGTCAACAATAGTCCTACACGTGTGTGGTATCGTGCAGGAGAGCGCAGTGTACACGTCAGAGGTACAGGGCTGACAACCGGCATTATGGAATGAGGAGCCGTATTCTACACTGGCCGTTCACCTTTAGTGATCATCGAGGGAACATTGAACAGTGCACCAAACATTAAAACCATTATTCAGCCGGTCTTGCTACCATACAGGCACCAAATGGCGATATGCTTTTCCAACAGGACAATGCATATCCACATGTGCCCCGTACCACCCAGCGTGCTCTTCAAGGCGTACAACTACCCTGCCCAGCAAGATCCCCAGATCTGTCTCCCACTGAGCATTTTTGGGACCGGATGAAACATCATCTTGCGCAGTCTGCACGGCCGGCACGAAATCTGGCCCAACTGAGGCCCCAGGCCGTTCCGTAAGACTATATTCGGCACCCCTACGATCGTCTCCGTGGGAGAATTTTAGCTTGGATTGCTGCGAAAGAAGGGTACACACGCTACTAGCGTCGACATTGCGTACGCTCTGGTGACTGTACTCACGTGCGTATGGCTCTGTCTGTGTGATCGTGTGTTGTGTACATCCTCGAGAATGTGTCAATAAAATTCCCTCCTCTGGGTGGACGAATTCATGCTGTTCTTCTTTCATTTTCCAGTAGTGAAGATAAGTTTGATGTGTGCCCCACATTACTGCTGTGATTATTTCACGCAGTGCTGATTGCCTGTTGGCTCTGACAACTGGACACTAACGCCAGTGTTCTCGGTCACAGTATGCAGGCTCTCGGACACGGGCGGTCCGCGGTGAGCGGTGACGCCTGACATCCGGTATTCTCGGCACACACTCGACACTCCGGGCCTCTGAATATTGAATTCCCTAACGATTTCCGAATTGGCGAGCCCCGTGCGGCCAGCTCCAACTACCGTTCCAGGATCACAGCCGGTTAATTCCCCGTGCACAGCTACAATCACGTGAGAAACCTTGTAAGATGGATCAACGAAGTGAACGTGATTGCTCTCCCTGTGCACCAACGTTTTATTCCTTATACATCCAACACTACCGCCATCTGTATTTCTACACATCGCTGTCCCATGACTGTTGGCTCCTCATGTACATTCATTCACGCTGAGATTCAACTGCCAATCCATGCGCTAGTCGACGGTAATATGTAGTACTCCCTGGTTTTCACAGCAATATTGTAGTCCTTCGAGAACTGTATACATACACAACTCACCATTCAAATTGCTACACCAAGAAGAAATGCATATGATAAACGGGTATTCACTAGACAAATATATTATACTAGAACTGACATGTGATTACATTTTCACGCAATTTGGGAGCATAGATCCTGAGAAATCAGTACCAAGAACAATCATCTCTGGCCGGAATATTTGCCTTCATACGCCTGGGCATTGAGTCAAACAGAGCTTGGATGGCATGTACAGATACAGGTGCCCATGCAGCTTCAACACGATACCACAGTTCATCAAGAGTAGTGACTAGCGTATTGTGACCAGCCAGTTGCTCGTCCACCATTGACCACACATTGTCAATTGCTGATAGATCTTGAGAATGTACTGGCCAGGGAACCAGTCGAATACTATTCGTATCCAGAAAGGCCCGTACAGGACCTGGAACATGCGGTCGTGCATTATCCTTCTGAAATGTAGGGTTTCGCAGGGATCGAATAAAGGGTAGAGCCACTGGTCGTAACACATCTGAAATGTAACGGCCACTGTTCAAAGTCCCGTCGATGCGAACAAGAGGTGACCGAGACGTGTAACCAATGGCACCCCATACCATCACACCAGGTGATACGCAAGTATGGCGATGACGAATACAGCTTCCAATGTGCGTTCACCGCGATGTCGCCAAACACGGATGCGACCATCATGTTGACTCAGAGATCGAGATGTGGCTGCATAAATCCGTTACAGCCATGCGGATAAGATGCCTGTCATCTCGACTGCTAGTGATACGAAGCCATTGGGATCCAGCACGGCGTTCCGTATTGCCGTTCTGAACCCACCGATTCCATATTCTGCTACCAGTCAATGGATCGCGACCAACGCGAGCAAGTCGCGATACGATAAACCGCAATCGCGATAGGCTACAATTCGACCTTTATCAAAGTCGGAAACGTGATGGTACGGATTTCTCCTCCTCACACGAGGCATCACAACAACGTTTCACCAGGCAACGCCGGTCAACTACTGTTTGTGTGTGAGAAATCGGTTGGAAACTTTCCTCATGTCAGCACGTTGTAGGTGTCGCCACTGGCGCCAACCTTGTATGAATACTCTGAAAAGCTAATCATTTGCATATCACAGCATCTTCTTCCTGTCAGTTAAATTTCGCGTCTGTAGCACGTCATCTTCGTGGCGTAGCAATTTTTGAGGGGTGTATTTGACGAATGAAAGCATTCATAACGGTTAGACATAGCCGACTGGAAAGCCGTGGTTCCGTCACACGAGATCCCACTTCAGTTGGTAAGTGCTAAAGGTAGGGTTCAAGTGTAGCACAGAAGGCATGCACCCAAGTTGTCAACAAGGCACTGTGCAATCTGGTGATGGGCCTATAATGGTGTTCGCTGTTTCTGTATGGAACTGACTGGATCCTGTGGTCGAACCGAACCAATGATTGACTGGAAATGGATATGTTCGGCTGTTTACAGACTATTTTGCAGCTATTTGTGGACTTCCCATTCCCAAACAACGATGGAACTTTTTTTACAGATGACAGTGCGCCAAGTCACGAAAGTCACAATTGTTCGTGGCTCGTTTTAAGAACATTCTGCCTAAATCCTGTGAATACTTTTCCCGCTGATATCGCCCGACATGAATCCCATTGAGCACTTATAGGACGTAAATATAGACGGTTATAGAAGCAGCAGGGCTCAGTATTACTTATATTCATCGAGCAACAGAGAACAATCAGGATGTACGACCGCAAATAACCGGACTATCCAAAGAATAAAAGGTTTTAAGAGACCGCTGGCCCGAATTGCAAAATCCGGTTTTGAATCATGGTCCAGCATAAAATTTTAACTTCAGTATTGAATTTATTTCAGTGGCCTGTGATATTCGACATATTAAATTTTCTATTTCTTAAATTTACAAATTCACGACTGTTAATGACAAGCAATGGTGTCTCTTTTGTCCGACTTGTCCGCAAGAACTGATATCATGTCTATTAGTGTATTTTTTATGCAGAATAAATACAAATAAAATGTTAAGTAAATACATTTGCCTTACAACAAATGATAATTTGCACCTCAGGAAACGTCATATTTGTAACTTTTCCCACAGAGTCACAGCAAACAAAAGCAGAAAATTAAATTCTTGAATACTGTATGGTGACGAATTACAGTGATGATAATATTCTCAATATCTTCTCGCAATAGAGAATTTCATTTAGCGTCACTGTATAATGTATGGCTGTCTTACCAAATAGTGACGTATGAAAAGTTGTGCTGGGCCGGGACTCGAACCCGGGTTTCTCGCTTTTCGCAAGCGGTCGCCTTAATTGCGAAAAAATATTGATAATATTTTCATCACTGTAATTCGTCACCATACAGTAATGTAACAGGTGCCTAAGCGAGGCAATGACAGCGTAGGTTAATGCCTCGTTGTTTTCTTTCTCCCTGGTGCGGAAATAAAGATTAAGCTGCCAGTGCTAAGGGATGAATGCAGTTGACTCATATGAGCAGTCAGTGTGGCATATGGAAGTTTGGGTCGGTCCTGGAGTCGTGTTCGGGTAGCCTAGTGGTTAAGGCGACCGCCCGCGAAAATCGGGAAACCCGGGTTCGAGTCCCGGCCCGGCACCAATTTTCATATGTCACCATTTGGTAGAACACCCATACCTTATACAGTGACGCTAAAAGAAATTCGCTATTGCGAGAAGTATTGATAAATTAATTTATTGAATTTAGTTGAGATTTATCTCATTTACTTTCCCATTCACGACAAATCAGAATGAGACACAGTGAATCGTGTGCGCAATTATCAGCGTACATTTAATATGGAGAATGATCTTTTTCCCTCGCGCCATCAACATAGGCAGTAGCTTGCACAGCACTCGCACGACCAATAGTTTAATATTTCTGGTCCCTGTGGAATCCGTACCAGGTGGGAATGAAATGACAGAGGAGTTACAGAAGAGCATCACGCATCGTTACAGTTGATTCAACAAGCGTGAAAGCGTCACGAAGATGGTCGGCATACTGAAGTGGCAAGGCGCTGCAAGAGAGGCGATCTTTATCATGATGTGGGTTACTGTCAAGGTTTCGAAGGAGTACGTGTCTCGAAGAGCTATCCAATATATTGCTTCCTCCTGCATATATCTAGCGGAAAGAGCATGAGGTTCCACTTAGTGTAGGGTTGTCACATTTTTTGGTAGCAAACCAGTACGTTTCTCTAAAACGGCCATAATTTGTGAATCAGAAACAGGAACATGTTGGAACACTTTTCGTAAGCTTGAAAAAGTCAAAGGTCGTCGCAATTTGTAGTGTCTCAAGCACTATATGCCTTTCCTAGATAGACAAGATGACCAAATAGAT
Source organism: Locusta migratoria (assembly GCA_026315105.1). NCBI lineage: Eukaryota > Metazoa > Arthropoda > Insecta > Orthoptera > Acrididae > Locusta > Locusta migratoria. The sequence goes on from CM048744.1 coordinate 262,171,213, forward strand.
TAACTTTGGGTATTTATGGAGGTTTTTCGGACTATTACTGTCTTAGGCTACTTCGTTCACAGGTGAATGCCCAGATAGAAAGGGAACCAGAGCCTGCTGTCTGGCTTAATGAACCCTTTGGATGCACAGAGTAAACAAGTGACAAAGTGGAATCGGTGATATTGTGTTTCTTTTGTTTTGTAACTTGTTGAGTTGAATGGAGAACGTGATTAAAGTTTGGTCTCATAAAGATTTGTAATCACTTCTGGATGTTAAATAGTGTAAACCAGAGGTTTGAAGTTACTGGTGTTGTATAAAGGAATAGATAAACCCCTTTATACTGTTCAACTGAAACTTGATCGTGTGATCTTTCAATGAATGGATTATACGATGACGGAATACTTCTTCATTTCACATATTCAAGGTATATCTAGAGAATAAGTTTGATCTGTCTGGATATTGAAATAACCACTACCCGAGGGACTAATTTTCAGGGCCTCTATAATTCTGTACAACCTTAAGGTTATGTGAAGAAGACATTTATTGTATGTGACGGGATTCTAAAAACTTTCACACCGGACATCACAAAGTTGGTTGAACAGTGACAGGTACCAAAACTTTTTTTTCTGGCCAATGCAACACACTTTTATGTTTCAGAATTGTTAAAAATTTATAGTATACAGATTTCAGACGTATGATTTTTAACGGTATGATAACACACTTTTAATTCCGCTGCTATTATTGATTTGCTGTGTTTTGCTGTCTTGAAACAAAGAAGCTATCTATTTTTATTTTATTTTTTATTCGTTTATTCTATTTTTTTAGTTATATTTTGGGCGTGCTAGCAGAGTACACTTTTGATTTTTGCTTTACACTGCCTAAATAATCCTTAATTTCTGCTCGTTCTCCACGTGAAATGGATACCTAAGAATTACATATTTCACATTCTACTTCACTGTCATTTCTTCCTCATTCGATGAAAGATCTTCACTCTGTACATTTTCCTTGAAATGAACACTTTATCTTTGGCATTTGGACGTCACTTCACACACTCATACATGAATTATGCACAATAAAACTCAGAGAACCACGTAGCCGCAATCTCTCAACTGAACTGAATCTTAAGACAAGAGTTAATAATAGAAAGCGGCTTGCCGCGTAATATAGGTCCTTGATGGACCATGGCAGGTGTAACAAACCTAACAAAAGTCATTACTTTGATTGATTTGATTTTTTTCAGGGAAGCCAAAACAGTCTTGGTCCAACCCGCCACTGCCCGTACCGAAACTAAGTCTATTGTGCGGTATCGCTCCACGTATGTCTAGTAAAGCCAACCAATGTCCTTGAACAGTGCAAGGAGTCCCTATATTAGTTCTTTATCAGACAAAATTTCTTCGGGTCTGGTTGTCCCAAATGTTCTGTGCCTTTTACTCTCCAATGCAATGCATTTGAAGATTAGATGTGATGCAGTTTCATCACCGTCATCACAGATCCTACTTTACTTAACAGTGACAATTAAAGCACAAATGCACAACAGCATATTGTGAAGAACTAGGCGGTATAAAAATATTCCTTTGGCATGACTAAACTGGCATTCCGACAGCAATTTTCGGGGCTCTCATTTTCTTAATCCGAAACAGGGCCAGTCCTGAAAAACGGGTACGTCAGGCAGTCCTTGAGAGAGAATACGGTCCACACCGAAGCTTACTGGAAATCGCTTTTCCCGCGAACCGTACGCTACTAGAACAGGGAAAGCAGGAAGTGACACTGATTCACGAGCTAAGCTAGTACTTTTTGTTGATGATACAAGTATAGCTATCACATCTGATAAAAAGGAATTAACTGATGAAATTGTAAATGATATCTATCAGAAAGTTATTAAGTGGTTCTCTACAAATGGACTCTCACTAACGTTGATAGAACCCAGTATATACAGTTTCATACAGTAAATGGCATGACACCACTAACCCATTTCTTCCCAGAGTTGCGTACACGCAACACAAAATTTAGCCTTACAAAATGCAGTCGAAATGGACTTACTATACAAAACTCACCACACGTGTGTTAAAAGGCCTTCACGAGCTCTCTGTACATGTGTTAAAGTTTCACAATTACCTTAACACTTCGTAAAAAGATGCAAGATTTACAAACGTCAGACGAGCTACATACACAAGCAATGTCAAGTTCAGCTTCACACAGAGTGTTTTTCAATATTTCATGAGTGATACCATCAATGTAAGTCAGAGTTATCATATAATAGACAGTATTGCACAGTTTGAACAAATAGAAGAATGTGATCACAAAAACTATTTTTTTCTATTTTTTTTACTAGGAAACAGTTTGTAATACTTGTAATGTTATTTCAATTATTTTAAAGAGAATCTGGTGACTAAATATAACACTTTTTCACAATTTCTATTTTTGGGAAGAAATGGGTTAATAAAATTAGACTTTCAACATAAATTTGTAGCTGAGGTAGAATATTCAAAATTTTTAGGCCATTGCATTGATGATGGACTGAATTGGAAGAAACCTATTGAAGATCTCCTGAAACGTTTGAGTTCAGCTACTTATGCTATCAGAGTCATTGTAAAATTTGGTGATATACATCTCAGTAAATTAGCTTACTACGCCTATTTTCATTCATTGCTTTCATATGGGATCATATTCCGGGGCAATTCAACAATGAGTAAAAAAGTAATCATTGCACTAAAGCGGGTAATCAGAATAATTGCTGGAGCCCACCGAATACCATCCGGCAGACATTTATTTATGGATCTTCACTGTAGGTTCACAATATATATATATATATATTCTCTCATGAAATTTTTTATTAACAATCTGACCCAATTCGAAAGTAATAGCAGTGTGCATACACTAGGAGAAAGGATGATATTCACTATTCAAGGTTAATTATAACTTTCGCTTAAAAAGGGGTAAATTATGCTGCCACAAAAGTCTTTGGTCACTTACCAAGTAGCATCAAAAGTCTTACAGATAGCCAACTAGTATTTAAAAAGAAATTAAAGGGAATTTATGAATGGCAACTCCTTCTACAATGTAGATGAATTTTTAGATAAAACTTAAAAAATAAAAGAAAATAAAATAAAAAAGAATTAAAAAATAAAAAAACAACAAAAATGAAATAAAAAATCCTTAAAATATTGATTGTCAAATGTAAACAACATTTACTAAACTGACACGTTCCACATCATTACGAAATGTCGTATATATGATCTGTGGAACAAGTATTAGTCTAATATAATGTGACATAAAGCCACAAAGCGTGTGGTGGCTTGCGGAACATAGCTACCAGACGTAAATTAGGGAATGGGATAGGAAATGGAGCAGAAGGTACTGACAGCAGAAGCAGCCTGCAGTCTGAATAGTCACAAGGGGTTCAGACGGCACTGTCCCCCCGACTGCGACTGCTCTCCACCTGCCCGCTCTGTAATGTGAGGTGAGGTGAGGTGACGGGTATGGACCCTGGGACGAGGCGGCCCGCAGGCTGTTATGGTCGTCACTGGCGCCACTTACCTGTCCACCGCACCAGCCCACTGCTCGCAAAACCGAGACGTCGGCCTGCTGCATGAACGCTCGGCAACTTTCTGCCCCGTGGAGACGGCGGCATCGCCCGACAACACCCGAACTGTCGTTGAACTTGGCTTCATTTACAGTTACAAAATTGACTAATGCTGCTGTACGGTGACTGGGACGTATGAATCAAAGCTCATGCTCTCGTCGTCCAAAGAAGCAGAAAATGTGTAAGCGTGATCTATTAAATACTCTGCAGCTATCTGATTGTACCGAATATTTTGGTCAAGTCTAGGAGACTGTGCGATACACCACCATCCTTCTGAAACCTGAATTTGCTTCGTTCCATCTCGAATTGAAGCAGACACCTCTTCCAGAACAAACTCAAAACCATAGCGTCTATACCAGAGGCGCCGACTTTTGAAAATCAGTGTGGGTGCTCTATGTCACGGTTCACAAACGTTCGAAACCAACCCTGCTGAAAAGCATGTTAGTGTATTTTTGATTGAGCAATACGTGAAAAAAGTAAATAGGCAGTTGTCTGGCCCTTTAAAGATAGAAGGAAGAAGAAGGAGAAAGAAAAGGAAAACATGGCTGCATTAGGACACCACAATAAAGCGATCTAATTGGCCAAAGTGGATATTTCAATATAAGCAACACCTCAAACCTTCTACACGACCAATGAAATAATTTTACTGTACATTAATCTAACACTTTTTGTGCGAAGCTATTCTTTCTAACAAAAGCGTTTGGTAGAATACCGTCACCAAGGTTCAAAGAAATCTTCGAAATATTTTGAGATTTTGAAACCCGACATCAAATTTTTTTTGGTCAGTTCCAAGCAAATGCTTCATATTTCATCGAAAATTTCATCATTTCGAGATAACTGCATGACATCTCTGACAGTATTAATAAAGTCCAGGTTTTTTAAGCCTGAGAGAAAAGCATTACTAATTTCAACTGAATCTATAATTTTAGTAACAAGGGAAGTGACAAAGATAAATGAAAAAACGATTAACTTTAGCATCAGCATCAGATTCTTGAAGCTAAATTCCTGAAAGAAAACAACTGACTGTTCATAAATACGTACACCTGAAGGTCAAAAGGACCGACGTGCTTCAGGATAAATAAAGCTAGCATAGTGCGTAAAACACGGACACTCATTACTACTCGCTTGGGGACCCGCGTACAAAACTGTTCATTTCTTTCACGTATGAAATATCGCCTCTCGCTATGGTCACGTTTTGCATTGCCTCTTTAGGCATAACGTACGTTTTGATTTTTCCTGATTTTTTTTTTATTTATACAATTTTATTTTCCACCTCAATTTTTCCACCGAAAAATTCTTGGGGGTGCACGAGCTCCGAAGCAGCCACGGAGTCGGGGCCCCTGGTCTGTACAGAAGCACAGTCTTTGGGCCGTAGCGTGTAATCTATACAAATTATAAAAATGGCAGTATGTGTGTATGTTCCAATTCTCCTCCGAAAGAATGGGATCGATTTTGACAAAATCTGGTACACATAATGCTTGCAATATGAGTATCCTAGCTCATATAATAGCGGAGATACGAGAAAAAAACGAGTTTTATAGCCCCTGCCATATAGGCTGCCCTGCACAACCTGTGATTCGTGTGGTAGTAGCAGCAACCTACCTTATCAACCCGCTCTGCAAGTCAGTCTACATGTCGGGGGCAACAAACAGTGAGAGAAGTAGAGGACAAAACTGTAAGGATACATAATAGTTTCATTGACTTAGGACTATATTCTTTGGTGTAATGCTTCTCGCTGGGATACTGCAGCAGCAGTTCAGTGGTTGTGTGCCAGTAGTCGTGTAATGTTGTTGATATCAGACAGTTGTGGCATTACCTGAGATGACGCATTTAAGCTATATATATCTTAATAATTAATGACACACAATTTGGTATTTATTACTTGTGAGATTTGTTTTATATGTATGTAAGTTTTCTGAAAACAAATGTGTGATCCTATCAGAGCAAACTACATTTCTCGATTGAAAATACTCAGGCATTGTTATACTTAAGAAATTATTTGATGCAGGGCCTGAAAGGGAGTACTAATCAGTTAATAAATAATGAATTTAGTTGTGGCTTCTAACTGCTGCTCTACGAGTAGGGTAGGAGGAGGTTACAAGATGGACTGAGAGAAGGAAGAGGATGAAGTGAACAGGAGAGGGACAGTCAGAGAGGGGTCAGCAGGAGATGAACAGAGAGAAAAATGTAGGAGAGGGTAGGTGAATAAAAGGCTAGAAGCAGGCGAAAGGAGATATACAGGCCAAAGAAAATTGGTGTGAGACGTTGGAGTGAAGGAGAGGATGTACAGAGAGGGGGGGGAGAAAGAGTTGCAGAGAAAGGGCTGAGGAATTGATGTACAGAGAGAGAGGCGACGAGAAGATGCACAAGCAAGAGGAGGAAGAGATGGAGTGAGAGAAGGGATACGAAGAGATGGATACAAAGAGATGTTGTCAAACATAGTGTACGAGATGGGTATAGAAACAAGAGGATGAGAAGGTGGCGAGAGAGAGTGCGAAGGAAGAGATAGAGATGCTACAGAGAGAGGGAGGAGGACGGGTGGGCAAACATAATGCGGGTAGGAAGAGACATGTAAGGAAAAGGTGGGCAGACAGAGGAGAGGGTTTTGGCATGAGACGTTGGTGTGGAGAAGGCTGGCAGATAGAGTGGGGAGGAGGATATGAAGAATGAGTGGAACAAGGGAGGGGAAAGGAAGGGTTGGAGAGTGAGAGACTGTGTAGATTGACAGTAGGGATGAGGATGAGATGGAAATAGATTCAGGGAGGATGAGGAAGAAGAAATTCGTGAAAAAAGTGGATAGAATACGTCCTGTGAGTTAGACGTGAGAGGGGAGATCGAGGGTGAGGGAGTGGGAAAGTTTCTGTTAACAGAGACAGCTGGAAAAGAGTGATGCAGGAAACGGACGTGGAGAATTGGGGGAGCAGGAGATGGACAGAATAAAGGAAGCTTAGGTTTTAACGTCCCGTTCACAGCTTGGTCATTAGAGATGTAGCTAACGCTCGGAGTTTTGGATAGGAAATCCTCCGTGCCCTTTGAAAGTATCCATCCCAGCATTTGCCTGGAGTGATTTAGGGAAATCACGGAAAACCTAAATATGGATGGCCGAAGGTGGATTTGAACCACCATCCTACCGAATGCGAGTCCAGTGCATCACCACTGCACCAGCTCGCTCAGTGATGGGCAGAATGAGAGGAGATGTGAGTAGGAGTAAAAATATCTACCCGGTCAATGCTGGCTCTCGCAGCTAGTAAGCAGATAAAAAGAATTGCACTTCACGTGAAACAAAATAATATCGGCGACCTCAGCCTAAATACTTATTGCTGTCCTCTCGAAACTCGCTGGAACGAAATGGGGTAGTGGCGCAAGGACTTTGAAGACTTCAGCACTGGGCATTGTCAACAATGTACAGTTCACCAATCTGGATGAAGATCCTACATGTATCTAAAGTGGACGCGCAGCTGAAGGAGACAATATGAATGATCTCGAGAACACTCATAGCCACCTCATGCACCTGGATCCCAGTACTAGCAAACGTAGAGCCCCCTGAAGTTAGGCGATCACAGCTAGACAATTTCAGACCATCCGAAACTCCCCATCCAGCAAATATAGGCCATCTCTATGGAATGTCGGCGAAGAACTTCAAGGCTTCAGCCCGAAAATAGTTTGGAATGAACTATGGGTTGCTAGTGAATACAAGACCCTTAATTTGATGAACGACCACAAAAAGAACATTGATGGATTCAAACTACCAAGAAAATTGTGGACAACTCTTAACCGCGTCTGAACGAGCGTTGATAAATGCAAACAGTTGATGTACAGGTGGGGCTTGTCAGATAGTGCTGAATTTGAGTGCGGTGAAATTCACTCAATGGACCATCTACTCGTGTGTACAGTGTACCGTCGACAAAACCACAGACTGGCTCAAGAGTATTGTAATTTAGTACAGCATTGTAAGAACACTTGTAAAAAATAAGGTTTCACTAGAGATCTATAAAATAATGTAATTAATGTAGTATTTCCTTTCTGGAAGAGTAAATAAAGAAGTGCAGTAAAACGTAATGAAATTACTCCATGGGACCAGCACAGCCTAAGGTGCCCGGCGATTGCTTTCGATTACCAAGGGGAGAAACTTTCGCGGTGGCGATACGTCAGTAGATCGTAATGCACGTCTTCTCGCCAAGTGTTTGTGTGATATCATTGAATGGATCAGTGAAAAATGGTAGAGTGAACATTTATTGGCTATTCCTTGCATGAATGATCCAGTTACAAATCACCCTGAGAAAGTTTGAAAAGTATTTACGGTACTTCGATTCTTGGCAATTGTACAATGCCGTACAATAATGTATTACGAGAACTCGAGGACTGACTTCTCAGCGTTGCCAAAGAGACAATCAACAGCGTGTTCGCTGATCCATGTCACTGAGCTGGTCGTGGTCGCGGTAGAGGAACATTTGTGCAGTCATTTCGTCAGGAGTCGTGCGTGTTGTGAAGTATCCGTCGTGTTGCCGATTCCAAGATTGTCCAGACGAAATGTGTCCATATTACAAGACTCAGCTCTATTGAAAGGACGCTGGGGAATGGTGGGTACACGTAATATAAATAAAAAAAATTAAACTTAGCTTGAATTCTGATGTTTGATGCGATGGCCGGTTTAGTTTGCGTTGTGATTGAAGTCCATTGATACAGGTTTCCTTCCGAGCTACATTCACATAAATGAAATGGTGGTGGACGTTATATGATGAAAATGTCGAACTCGCTTATTCAAACTTTTCTGAATAAATGTTTTACTATCATTTTTGACTATAGCACAATCACTTCCAGCAGCAATATAACAAAGATGTTTACTGATCTGTAACCAGGAACAGAGTGCCAGAGCATGGCTCGCACTCAAACATTTTCAGCGTAACCACGTAATAAGGCTAATGACAATGTTTTGTAATTCACAATTAAACAATATTCTTTTACTTTAAATATGTCAAAATACACAAATTAAATATTACATTTAGGCTTTAACTATTTATCTCAATGTATGTACGTGTTTCATTAAATTTGTATTTAATGGGGTATGCAAATTAAAAGTCATCTTTTGATTTGTTTTAAATTTACTCAAATTATTTACGTTATTTGTGTTTTTGAAATGCACACTTACCTGTTTTGCCAATATTGTGTAGGCATACTATTATTGAGACATGGAATTTTAATGTATTTCAGTTTCAAAAAATGTTCAAATGTTTGTACAGCTTATGGGACTTAACTACGGGGTCATCAGTCCCTAAACTTACAAACTACTTATGAACTACTTACGAACTAGGACGGCACAAATATCCATGCCCGAGGGGGGATTCGAACCCCCGACCTCAGTGGCAGTGCAGGCCGTGACTGAAGCGCCTCAGTTCCCTCGGCCACCGCGGCCGGCTATTTCAGTTTGTGGTCTAATTTTTTATATGTACGGATTTGTATACTGTAGTTGTAGTTTTGTCTATTTCGAAGCTAGCTTCTTAGTACCAAACGGATTATTAATTTTAGTGCGTGAAAAATGATCAATATTTAATTTAGGATCCAGTGATATATAAAACATGGTCTGCCCTAATTTATTTAAACAAAAGGTACATATATAATCATGTTGTGCAATAGTTATATCATTTAGTAGTGTTGTTTTTATATAAACAAGTATTTTTATAGGTTCAGTAAAAAAAATGTTTGTATAGTCTATGGGACTTAACTATGGGGTCATCAGTCCCTAAACTTACAAACTACTTATGAACTACTTACGAACTAGCACGGCACAAATATCCATGCCCGAGGGGAGATTCGAACCCCCGACCGTAGTGGCAGTGCTGACCGTGACTGGAGCGCCTCAGTCTCCTCGGTCACCGCGGCCGGCTAGGTTCAGTATTTTCCGAAACTAAATGTAATGCATTTTCAGTGTTTGCAACTATTATTTACGAAAGTATCAAAAATTGAAAATTACGTAAAAGGACAGCCAAAGTTATGCTTAAATCAACGTACTGTTTCTTAAAAATGTTCTACTAATAGTGTTAATCATATTTCAAACTGAACGCGAAAATCTGATATTTTACACGTCCGGTAGCGAAGATTTATTTAAGGTGTCCGATATTTCGTGTTTGTGATGTTGGTAACGGATTTTGTAGAGAGTGCGCAACATAGCAGAAACGTTACAGTGTAAACAAGGCCAGCATCTGGCGGACATAACGCCTGTATGAATGGAGCTTAGGTCGTCGCTTAGGTCGTCGCTAGGGTTACTTGTTACTAAAGCATTCCAAGCGACACAACGAATCAAACTTCAATAAAAGAGAAGTTCTTGCTCAAGTTAATAGCAGCACTTTCTTCAAGGTTCTTCTACCAAAATAAAGTCGTTGCTAGATGAGAACGGATTTTTATTGATTCTTCCATCACACTACAGCACTGTATACATCTGGTCAAAAGCTCCTGGCAACCGAACTTACAAGAACGTACCACAGCTGTCTACGACTTTCAGCAGCTTAAAACCTCCATCAACTACCCCTTTGCCATCAGTAGCGGCATGTTTAAACACATAGATTTTGGCCCCCAAGTCCCGAATACATCACGTGACGTTTACAAATTCTGTTTCAAATAAATTGACTACAAATTTTGAAGATATTTATAAAGTTCTATTAAGTGGTTAAGAAATAATATAACTGGTTACAAAAGTTGGTAAAAAAAGGTTACAATTCATGCAATTAATTATTTAAAGGTAAGTGGTGCGTATTTCGCTACACGGCCGGTAGGTGATACAATAACCTTTGAGATGTAAGTTCATGTAAACAAACGGGTCCGCACCTGACGTCTTATGATTGATCTTTAAATTCAAGATTTTACCAAAATTTTAAGCTAACGACAATTTACAAGTGAAAAAAATGTTCATAAAGGTGTATGGTTTATTAAAAGTTAATAGATGACAATTCTAGTTTTTCGTAAATAGTTAGAAACTGATAGACAAACTCTTAGGTTTATAAAATTTACAAGATTCTAGTTTCAATATATATATATATATATATATATATATATATATATATATATATATATATATATATATATATTAGTAGTGACTATTGAGTGAGTGTTTAAAAAACAGGATCTTTAATATTTCCTCACATCCAGAAGTGCGTGACTGGCCTGTCGCTGAGTGCTGCACATGACAAAGACTGAGGCCTCCTTTGCTCTTTGTGGAAGGTGAGGGACTCATAGCTGACTTTGAATAACGTGGCGTTTAGAAAGGATGTACATTAACGCTCCTTCGTGGTCCATTTTGTCCATGGTGCGTGCACGAATAATTGTTCCTTCGAGCTGGAGCTTCGTTAAGTATTGTAATCCGCACTTTCGCGCGATTCATTGTTTTCTGGCTGGAAGACGAGTGCGCCATTGCTGAACAACCACGCAGGAGGCGGTAATAAAAAGCCATTGTTTTGTCGCCAGGCGGCTCCCTCCCAACCGTGACCAATCAACGCTTCTCTTAAAACAGGCTTGGTGGATTTCAGCTGTCGGGTACGTAATCACCTGCAGAGAGTTTCTTACAGTGCAAGTAACTATTATGATTGCGTGCTTCCTAGCAGTTGAATCGTTGGCAGTGCAATCCGTGTGACTGGATCACTGACACATTTTCCAAAACAGTAGTAATGTAAACCTAAAATCTACATCTACATCTACATACATACTCCGCAATTCACCGTAAGGTGCGTGGCGGAGGGTACACTGTACCACTACTAGGCATTTCCTTTCCTATTCCACTCCCAAATTGAACGAGGAAAAAAAGAATGCCTATATGCCTCCGTACGAGCCCTAATTTCTCTTATATTGTCTTTGTGATCTTTACGCGAAATGTAAGTAGGCGGCAGCAAGATCGTACTACACTCAGCTTCAAATTCCAGCCCTCTAAATTTACTTAACAGAAATTCACGAAAAGAACGTCGTCTTTCCTCCAGCGATCCCCAACTGAGTTGCCGGAGCATTTCCGTGACACTCGCGCATTGGTCGAACCTACCGGTAACAAATCTAGCTGCTCGCCTCTGAACCGCCTCTATGTCTTCCTTCAAACCGATCTGCTGCGGGTCCCAAACACTTGAGCAATACTCAAGACGTGGTCGTACAAGCGTTTTATACGCGGTCTCCTTTACAGGTGAAGTACATCATCCCAAAATTCTCCCAATAAACCGAAGTCGGCTGTCTGCCTTACTCACAACTGTCCTTACATGCTCGTTCCATTTCATATCGCTCTGCAATGTTACGCCTAGATATTTGAACGACGCGACCGCATCAAGAAGCTCACTACTGATGCTGTATTCGAACATTATAGGATTGTTTTTTCTACTCATGCGCATCACCTTACATTTTTCTACATTGAGAGCTAGCTGCCATTCTTCGCACCAACTATAAATTTTGTCTAAGTCAACCTGTATGCTGTATTACAGTCAGTTACAGACGACATCCTCCCATACACCACAGCATCATCAGCAAACAGCCGCAAATTACAACTTACTCTGTCCATCAGATCATTTATATAGATAGAAAATAATGGTGGTCCTATCACACTCCCCTGGGGCACGCCTGACGATACACTCGTCTCTGATGAACACTCGCCGTCGAGAACAACGTACTGCGTTCTATTACTTAGGAAGTCTTCCAGACAGTCACAAATCTGTGAACCTATTCCATAAGCTCGCATCTTCGTTAGCAGTCTGCAGTGTGGTACCGTGTCGAACGCCTTTTTGAAGTCGAGAAAAACACAATCCGTCTGTTGCCCTTCGTCCATGGCTCGCAAGATGTCATGTGAGAAAAGGGCAAGCTGAGTTTCACATGAACGATGTTTCCTAAACCCGTGCTGATTCATGGAAAGAAGCTTTTCCGTTTCAAGGAAATTTACTATATTCGAACTGAGAATATGCTCCAAAATTCTACATGAAACCGATGTCAACGATATTGGCCTGTAATTGTATGGGTCAGTTCTCTTTCCTTTCTTATACACGGGAGTCACCTGCGCTTTTTTCCAATCACTAGGAACTTTGCGCTGAATTAAAGATTCGCTATAAATGCAAGCTAAGTAGGGGGCCAATGCCGCAGAATAGTCTTTGTAAAACCGAACTGGTATTCCATCCGGACCAGCAGACGTTTTTCTCTTATGATATCTTGGAAGCTATGGATGAAGCTTATGTGGCTGCTGTATTTCTTAACTACCGCAAAATTATTTTTGTAGGAACCAACCACCGACTATTAGCAACAGTATGATTATTGGACACCAAACAACATTTGGAAGTGTTAAGAAGAATCATTTTACCATACCTGGAGGGTCATAGAGACAGACAGAAGTGACTTTTGGTATAGGGGAAAAGAGTAGTACACAGTGAAACACGGTACACACAGAAACATTCCATCTCAATTATTTTAGTAATTTTTTTCTACTTGTTGGTATCCCAGTATGTTTATTATAATAAATTACATCTTTGACTGTAATGATGGACAGTTTGATTGATTGTTCTTGTCTCTATACGTTATTATTGGTTTTCGGTGGCCAGAAGTTACAGTTACCGTCTCTTTGTAAGTTTAATATTTTCGATATAACATAAAGCTGAAAGAAATATTATGTTTTGTGATAAGATACACATCTTTAGCTATATAATGACCAGTCGTAGATTTGGTAGATACGTAGGTTAAGAGTTTTTTTTAGTTTAGGGTGACATTGGTACACAGTGAAACACTTGTATGTGGTACACAGTGAAGCAGGACCATTGGCCTCAGATGGATGTATGACTACTAACGATTTACAGGGTACTGTGGAAGATGTTGAGGAAGCCATTGCAGTAACAACAGCAAAACATTCATCTCGCCAAGAGAGTTTCGTGGTTTGCCCAAAGCACCTTCCAGATAAACTAGTGGACGTTCCAAAGGTAGAAGCATAATATTAACATGAACACCAGAGGAAACAGCTTTGAGAAAAAGGACAGATCTGGAAGAAAAGGAGAAATTCCAAAACAATGTATACTTTGTAGCTAACATTTGAAGTCAGTAGTTTGTGGTACTGAGTATGAAGTCTCATACCTTCGGAAAAAACGACAACATAACTTGTTCTTTATTCCCAGTTGCAGAAGACATAGCCTGTGTTTCGCATAAGGACTTTGCAATGATTTTGGCACCTGTGTTGCCAATGGCTACGATGAGACTCTCCAACCACAAGTATATTCGTTTTCCAATCAATTTTGGTGGACTCAATATTCACTGAACACAATTTAGTATCTATTAATGTGTTTACTTGTATTTAACAAACATATTTATGTTTTATAAGTCACTCAGACGTAATAAATACAACAACAAAAAATGACAGCTGTTTCACTGTGTACTATACACGGTACACAGTGAAACATTTCCGGAGGTTGTTTAAAATTGTTATTTCACTTACTAATTAGTAGCAAAATTATTATTCTTTGTCCCCAAATATTGACAAAGTATCGTTATTTCATGTAAATAAAGAAAATTTGTTTTGTGAGTAGTATGTTATACGAAACAATCAAAAGGGTAATTTTTGTTTCACTGTGTACTACTCTCCACTACTCCAAGAAGTGTCTTCTGATCGTTTTTCTTCAGGTTACATTTTAATGATCTGACAGGAAATATTACCAGGAACCTTAGACTTTTCGCTCATGCTAAATCAAGTACTGTGTGAAATAAAAGACATAGATATGCAGTCAGATGTCGATGAAAATGTGAATTGGTCGATACTGAAAATTCATTTAAATATAAATAAATGTAAAACTAGGGATTGATATCACAGTAGTTAAATCTCATATATTTACAAAAAATTTAACTTTTTTTTAATTGAGCACGTGATAAAAAACAGACTGCAGCGTCTGCTGAAATATGTAATTGAATAGGGACAATTTTGGCCTCGATCGTTCAGAAAAACACAAAAAGTACAAAACGCTGCATTCCACCGCAAATGACTTTTTAATAGAGAGAAAAAAAGTGAGAAGATACAACTAGCGTTGGAGGGGAATAATGTGTAATTCAGTGAAATCAGCGTACCTTACTACATTTTCCATTAACAGTGCTAAACGCTCTCTGCTTGAAGTATGAGTAATTAAAACAGCGCAAAAAATACATATCCTACGGGTACCTAATGGAGCTAATGTTAGTACTTAATGAGCAGGTGGGGGATTTCTATGAAGTGCTTGAAAGGAAGTGGAAGGATACAATGTAAACGCTTGACCGAGGGTAAGTTTTTAAATTCAGAATAGCTTCTGTGTTCGAGCAATGCAATATAAAAAGCCACACCAATTACATTTTCAAACGACAATGTGGATATTTCCATGTGATAAAATGTCTTTCGCTAACCATACTGCAATATAGGTTTATACTTCGTTGCAAAAACTGTTTTAAATCCCAGAGTGAAGTTTCTTGATGAAACACCGTCAGAGGGAAATGCAGAGAGGGGGGAGGAGAAGAAGACAGAGGAAGAGGTATAGGGAGAGGAGGGAAAGTAAGATGTACTAATAGAAGATTGAAATACATAACTACCCTGTCAACGATGGGTTTTGAGATAGTACTGTATACAGACAACAAGTGACGTTTCTTAACTTTATAGCCGCGGCGGATTAGCCACGCGTACTGGAGCGCCGTGTTGCGGTTCGCGGCCGTCCGCTGTCGGGGGTTCGAATCACCCCTCGAGCGTGGATGTTTGTTTCGTATTTAGTATAAGGTAGTTTATAAGTAGTTTGTAAGTTTAGGGACTGATGATCCCGCAGTTAAGTCCCTTAAGGTCTACAAACATTTGAATTTGATTTTTAATTTTATCCATTTGTTACAGTGGTTACTCCTTAAATATTTTAGTTCGGTAAAATAAAAACCACCCGCTTTCAGCATTTAAAGCCCTCTGGACTCATCTTCAAGACTCACATGAAGATTTGCCTCCACGGCTCGAAATGCATCCTGTTGTCCAGAAATCAATATTTGTGGCTGAAGGCCACAAGCGGCTTCTAATGAAATTGCGTGCTTATGGAATATCTCCCCAATTGCGCGATTGGATTCACAATTCTTTGTAACTGACGGTAAGTCACCGAGTAAAACAGAAGTGATATCTGGCGTTCCACAGGGAAGCGTTATAGGACCCCTACTCTTCCTTGTGTTTATAAACGATTTAGGAGACAATCTGAATAGCTCCCTTAGACTGTTCGCGGATGATGCTGTCGTTTATCGGTTAGTGAAGTCAACAGAGGATCAAAAGCAACTGCAAAGCGATTTAGACAAAATTTCTGCATGGTGCGAAAATTCGCAATTGACACTAAATAAAGAAAAGTGTGAAGTAATACTCATGACCACTAAAAGAAATCCGCTGAACTTTAATTACGCGATAAATCAGTCAAACCTTAAGGTCGTAAATTCTACCAAATACCTAGGAGTTACAATTACGAACAACCTAGACTGGAGAGAACACACATAAAACATTGTGGGGAAGGCGAACCAAAGGTTACGTTTCATCGGCAGAACGCTTCGAAGATGCACCAGCTCCACCAAAGAGACTGTCTACATCACACTTGTGCGTCCTCTCCTGGGATACTGTTGCCCCTTGTGGAACACTCACCAGGTGAGACGGACAGAAGACATTGAGAAGGTTCAGAGAAGGACAGCTCGTTTTGCTTTATCACGTTACGGGGAGGAAAAGCGTCATGGAAATGTTGCACAAATTGTGGTGGAAATCATTAAAAGAAAGACGTTATACATTGCGGCGTGATCCGTTTGCGAAGTTTCAATCAACGACTTTTACTTCTGAATGTGAAAATATTTTGCTCGCACCCACTTACTTAGGGAGATATAACCATCCCAATAAAATTAGAGAAATCAGAACGAAAGCGGAACGATTTAGGTGTTCTTTCTTCCTGCGCGCTATTAGAGAATGGAACGGCAGAGAAAGTTATAAATGTGGTTAATGAACCCTCTGCCAGGACGTAAATGTGATTTGAAGAGTATCTATGTAGATGTAGATGTAGAAGGCCAGTTATTTGCATTTTACGAAAGTAAAATTTCGTTGTTTTGTATCCTTCCGCGTGTATCAATTTTACTGGTCAATTGTGAACTTGCCCCCACGACAGTGCGTATCGAACTACACCTGTATTCGATCTTTCCTTCTGGGTAGTTAACTCCCTTTGGATGCAACCGTTTTTTCTTCTCTTGTCCAATGCCAAGAGGTGTCCTTCAACAGATGGGAGGCAGTGTATAGTAACGTTTTCATCTCCTATAAATTGTTCTCAGTGTACAAGCCGCGTCATGTTGAATGAAATCCTTGACCTTTCGACTGTAAACTCCGCCATCATCAGGTGTAAAACTGACTGCCGATACTGGTTGGTGTGCTGCATATGTATCTCTGCTCTGCGGCCCTCCAGAAGGTTCAGGACGCAGCTTTGCAGCTATACAGGATGGTCGCAAATTCCCGTTACAAACGTCTAGGACTTGTAGAGGGCAGTGAGTACATAACATTTTGCATAAGAACCCATGTCCGGAAACATATCTGTTCCGTTCTACGCCAGTTACAATTCAGATGTGTAACTCGTCAACGTCTGCTTAGGGAAAGAGAAACGTCTCAGAGTTACCTGTCCTGGTACCGTCTAGGACGTCCTGCATGAGCAACAATTACATCCGTACCACTTACATAGGGTACGCTATGGGTCCAACAGATTTTCCACAACGCTTCGCCTTCTGCACATGGTTCCTGCACCGTTGCATCGACGCGTCCTTGTTTCCACGTCGAGTTCTCTTCCCAGATGAATGTAGGTTCACAAGGGAGTGTGTTCTGAATACTCGAAATAGCCATGTCAGGGCAGACGAAAACCCTCTTGACACGCATGTTCAGGGATTTCAATACAGGCTTGGAATTAAAATGAGGGCAGGTATTCTGGACAGTCATGTGATTGGACCATACTTGCTTCCATCCAAGATCATGGCCCCCGCATATTTAGTCTTCCTACGACACGTATTAGACCGGTTCTTGGAAGATGTTGCAATGAACGTCCGTCAGGAAATATGGTTTCAGAATGATGGTGCACCACCTCACTTTTCACTGGCTGTTCGGAGACATCTCAGCAGACGATTTGGTGAAAGATGGATAGGCCCTGGTGGTCCAACCGCGAGACCGCCACTATCGAGGGATTTAACCCCTATGGACTACCTCTTGTGGGCTCGTTTGAAGAGCCTAATTTATGAGACAGAAGAAGATCTGCTGGCACGAGTTCTGGCCGCTGCACAAGACACTGAGATGGACAGAGTGTAGCAGAACGTGCTTCGTAGGTACAACATGTGTAACGACGTTGGTGTTAGCCACATCGAGTCGCTTTAGTAATGGATGAGAACGTTGTGGCTGGTGCAATAGATGTCGGGTTCTTGTTGTTGTCGACTAATGTAAACCATAAGGTGTAAATTGTAAAGAACATGTGTAAGTAATAACGGAACGATTCAGTATTCTCTTCATATTGATTACAACAATTGTACTGAGTGACGCCTAATTACATCCCTCAAGTAGGAGTGAGAAAGATAATCATCTGAATTGAAACCGTGGTGGAACGGAAACGATACGTTTGAGGATATGGGTTTCTATTCAAAAGTCATGTACTGACTAACCTCTATAGGTCCTAGACGTTTAATGATAAATCTGAAGCACTGAATTGATATTTGTGATGTGACCGGGAATCGAATCCAGACCTCCATGCTTACTAGGCAGACGTCTTACCGGTAGACCACCGCATCACTAGCGATTAAGGCACCTCGGAATAGTCTAAGCACGATTTCCTTCACGTCCGTTACCGAGGTGCTATTCCACTGCATGGAGAGCCTTGCCAGTAGTGGAAATGTTCTATGGAACACAGAAGCTGAATTAAAGTTTTGATGTGAAGGAAATCGTGCTTAGACTCTTCCGAGGCGCCATAATCGCTAGTGATGCGGTGGTCTAGCGGTAAGAGGACTGCCTAGTAAGCATGGAGGTCCACTCGCATCACAAATTTTAATTCAGTGCTTCAGATTTATCATTAATGTCTTTGACATATTCGAGACGAAAATCCGTCTCAGGGATTTTCATCATTTACATCCTATAAGTTTGTAACGGGAATTTCCGACCACTTTGTATAAGGACACCAGCCAACATCGGCGGTGATGACGATAGCGGAGCTTGCCATCGAAATCTCGAGGATTTTATTCGACTTGTCGCGGCTTATACGCCGAGAACATTTCATCTACATTTACATACATACCCCGCAATCCACCATAAGGTGCATGGCGGAGGTCACACTGTACCACTAGTAGGCATTTCCTTTCCTATTCCACTCCCAAATAGAACAAGGAAAAAAACAATGCCTATATGCCTCCGTACGAGCCCTAATTTCTCTTATCTTGTCTTTGTGATTACTACGCGAAATGTAAGTAGGCGGCAGCAAGATCGTACTACACTCAGCTTCAAATTCCGGCTCTCTAAATTTCCTCAACAGAAATTCACGAAAAGAACGTCATATTTCCTCCAGCGATCCCCAATTGAGTTGCCGGAGCATTTCCGTGACACTCGCGCATTGGTCGAACCTACCAGTAACAAACCTAGCTGCTCGTCTCTGAACTGCTTCTATGTCTTCCTTTAAACTGATCTTCTGCGGGTGCCAAACACTTGGGCAATACTCAAGACGTGATCGTACAAGCGTTTTATACGCGGTCTCCTTTACAGGTGAAGTACATCTTCCCGAAATTCTCCCAATAAACCGAAGTCAGCTGTTCGCCTTACTCACAACTGTCCTTACATGTTCGTTCCATTTCATATCGCTCTGCAATGTTACGCCTAGATATTTGAATGACGCGACAGCATCAAGAAGCTCACTACTAATGCTGTATTCGAACATTAAGGGATTGTTTTTCCTACTCACGTGCAGCACCTTGAATTTTTCTACATTGAGAGCTAGCTGCCATTCTTCGCACCAACTAGAAATTTTGTCTAAGTCATCCTGTATGCTATTACAGTCAGTTACAGACGACACCCTCCCATACACCACAGCATCATCAGCAAACATCCGCAAATTACAAGTTACTCTGTTCATCAGATCATTTTTATAGATAGAAAATAATAGCGTTCCTATCATACTCCCATGGGGCACGCCTGACGATACACTCGCCGTCGAGAACAACGTACTGCGTTCTATTACTTAGGAAGTCTTCCAGCCAGTCACAAATCTGTGAACCTATTCCATAAGCTCGTATCTTCGTTAGCAGTCTGCAGTGTGGCACCACGTCGAACGCCGTTTTGAAGTCGAGAAAAACACAATCCGCCTGTTGCCCTTCATCCGTGGCTCGCAAGATGTCATGTGAGAAAAGGGCAAGCTGAGCCTCTCATGAACGATGTTTCCTAAACCCGTGCTGATTCATAGAAAGAAGCTTTTCCGTTTTAAGGAAATTTACTACATGCGAACTGAGAACATGCTCCAAAATTCTACATGAAACTGATGTCAACGATTTCGTAGAAGAATGCCAAGACTCCGAGAACACAACGTTTTCATCTGCTTTAGAGAGTGTATAATTTGAGATGCACCAGTTACGGAGTGGGCGGCAGTTTGTTGCGGATAGTGTCAGCGGAGGCGGCCGGCTGCTGCTGTTAACTGCGGGCCCGGCCCGTCCCGTGCTGATGCTGGCGCGGCGCCAGTGGCACACATCCTGCCGGCGTCTGGCCGCGTCGACCACTGCACTGCCCACCTGCCGTACACTCCACTGCCACGCGCTTCTACATCTTCGTAATCACAGCCTGATGACCAGAAACGGGATACCATTTTACGGGGGTTTGAACTTAAATAGTGGCAACACTGCTGTGGAGATACTGTGCAATGAAATCTACTATTGTCGCTGGTAGCTGACGTCCGCACTGAAGTTTCCGCTCCAGTTGCCACAATGTAAAAAAAAAATCGCACTGACGTGCTTTACGGCCCACTTTAGATTTGTAGTTTTATAAGTTTTTGCAAACATTTTGGACCAAAATAATAATATAATTCCAGAATGAAACTTTCACTCTGTAGCGGAGTGTGCGCTGATATGAAACTTCCTGGCAGATTAAAATTGTGTGCCGGAACCGGGACTCGAACATGGGACCTTTGCATTTCGCGGGCAAGCGCACTACCGACTGTACTATCCCGACACGACTCACTGTGAAGTTTGGAAAGTAGTAGGCGAGGTACTAGCTCAAGTAAAGTTGTGAGTCGGAATCGTGAGTCGTGTCGGGATAGCAAAGTGGGTAATGCGCTTGCCCGCGAAATGTAAAGGTCCCAGGTTCGAGTCCCGGTTCCGGGACACAATTTTAATCTGCCAGGAAGTTTCATATCAGCGCACACTCCGCTGCAGAGTGAAAGTTTCATTCTGGAAACATCCCTTAGGCTGTGGCTGAGCCATATCTGCACCATATCCTTTCTTCCAAGAGTGCTAGTCTTGCATAGTTCGCAGGAGAGCTTCTGTGAAGTTTGGAAAGTAGGAGGCGAGGTACTGGCGGAAGTAAAGTTGTGAGGCGGCATCGTGAGTCGTGTCGGGATAGCACAGTCGGTAGTGCGCTTGCTGCGAAATGCAAAGGTCCCAGGTTCGAGTCCCGGTTCCGGCACACAATTTTTAATCTGCCAGGAAGTTTCAATAATATAATTAATAATAAATTAATTATTAAGAGTGTCTGAAACCCTTTTAAGAAAAAAAAACTTAGGTAATGACGGGTTTCGACCCATCGATCTTTCGCGTCATAGTCAAGCGCCTTACCAACTACGCTACGGCTATAAATCTAAACAGGAGTTCTTCAATCTCATACTATTGATGGTCGTTCTTAACTGATGTTAATATGGCATTTGTAGACATTAGATTAGCATTTATCGTACGAACAACGATGTGTTTTTGTTAATTCCTCAGTGTGCCGTTGCTTTGAAATGACAACGTGTAAGTTACAATAAGAAAATCATCAAATACGCGAGAAATGTCACGTAACATTTCCAAACGGCTGGTTTTCGTTAATTCAATGGAGGCTGTCAAATCTCCATCAATTTTGCAAATACGTCTCAAACGATACGAGATATGAAAAAAACATAAGGGAGCTAAGTTGTAGATGAACGGTTAGTTTGCAATTACAATTATATTCGAAACGGCTTTTTTTTATTTTACTACCGTATCTTTTGTCCGAAATTTTTGAAAAAGGGAGGTCAATGGTCTCTGGCGGCCTACAATGATGTCAGTAAAACGTGGTGCTGATCGGTTGAACGGTTTGTCTTAAAAACACGTTAGCACAGACGGACAGACAGACATACATCCCAAAATCGCCGTAATTTTTTGCAAATATCTTTGAAACGCTACGATATATATATATATATATATATATATATATATATATATATATATATATATAACATAAGAGAGCAAAGTTGTCCTCTAGAAATTCGGTCATTCAATTTTCGTGTCAGATGAATAGTAAAGCCGTTATTTTAATTTAAATTTCGAGCTGTCAAAAGACGATCACAAAGGCTCACTTTTAGTGTTACTACCGTAACCTAAAGTGGGCAAACTGCCCGAACGACATGTTTCGTGCCTAAATTAGCCCATTCTCAAGTTCTAAAAAGAAGAAAGCCAAGGAAAACGTAAATTAAAACGAAAACACTAAAACCTTAAATACGATCTATGTCAATATAACAAAGTGTGTACATCCTAGACTGGCTTACCTTGAATTCTAAAAAATATCTGCCCTAAGGCAACGTCAAGCGTAAAATATTTGCGGCATATGCACAATATCAACAGATAAACATTCCTCACAGTATAAGATGTTGCTAGTTGGAGGCACAGTTATGGACTGCTAACTATCTCCTCTGCTATGTCAGAGATAGTCCAAACGCTACCCCCTACCAAAGATAAACCTAATATACTGCTAATATCGAAAGTAAACCCGTCTAAAACCACAACTTAAAATCTATCTAGAAAAACTTCTAACAGTAAATCAGCCAACCCCAACCCAAAGGAACAGAATGCGAGGGGAAGTTACACTGTTTATCAAAAAGGACATTACCAAAATGAGACCAGAAATGTCCTTTAGATAATTCGGTCTGTTCATTTAATATGCTTGTGGCTCGGTTGCACAGTGGTAGAGTGCCAGACTACAAATCCAAAGGTCGCGGATTCGATCCCCACCAGGTCCTAGGATTTTTATCTGTCACTTCCCACTTCTTTCACCTCTGGCAGTATTGCTCATGTGCAAAATACCGAGTAGCGCCGTGGTTCGGAACCCACGTTAAACTGTAGGTCCCCCTATAACTGGCTGAGGTCGGTTGAAGACAATGGCATATCACCTCCAAAAGCTAATAAAGCACAGTGGTGTTCAAACCAATCTTCGGATTGTTCACTGCTTTACCTTACCATTTAATATGCTATTCGGTTCTTTTCTTAACGCACAAATAATTTCAGTCTCCTCCAGGTTAGACAAAAACGTTCAAATGTTTGTAAATCTATCGGACCAAACTGCGTGGTCATCAGTCCGTAGCTTACAAACTACTTAAACCTAGGTAAACTAACCTAAGGACAACACACACACCCATGCCCCAGGGAGGACTCGAACCTCCACGGCGAGCAACCGCGCGCTCCGCAGCGAGACGCTTTAGATCGCTCGGCTACTCCACCGCGGCAGGTTAGACAGCAACCATCCCTTATCCTCATAATGTATTGACCTCATACTGTTATTAATATTGCCCAACGAATGTCGTTGATTTTGTAGATGCTTCGCCACCGCCGAAGAGTCATTCACAACGTTGTTATGCTCTTTAAATGAATTTTAAAATTCTTACCAGTCTGTCCCACGTATTTCATTTCACAATCTAAACATTTAACTTCATATACTCCCGCTTTCCCCGCCCAATTGTTTCCTGAATCAAGGTTGTGTTTCAACCTCTTTTCTAATCCGTTGTCGGTCCTAAAAGCTATTTTCACCCATTCTTTGTTAAATAATTTAGCCACTTTATGTGAGATATTACCCCAAAATGGCATGACTATATTTCTGGGAGGTTTTCTCAATCTGTATATTGTTGCGTCTGATCATCCTTTCCAATTTATCTAATAACCCGTCCGCATAACCGTTTTCGACGTCATTTGCCGAAGTGTTCGCATTTCTTATTTCTTGTAAGCGAAGGCTTCCGCGGCCGTTGTCATTGTATATAAAACTCTTCTGGGTGTTTGACCGCATCGTCAAAATATCAAACACTTCACCGACGTTTCGGCCACTATTGCAAGTGGCCATCTTCTGGGTGTAAATGTAACACCCAGAAGATGGCCACTTGCAATAGTGGCCGAAACGTCGGTGAAGTGTTTGATATTTTGACGATGCGGTTCTTATTTCTTATTTTCAGGGGTTAGCGGAATGGAGTTCACCCTGTGTACCGCACTTTTGAAAAACGATACTTTATGTTTGTGGGGGTGGCAAGACGTTTTATTAATAACGGCACCTGTAAAAAGTGGGCTTCATGAAAATTCCAAACTCGAGCTTATTCTCTTTATTCTGAATCCTCAAATCCAAATAATTTAAAATCCCCTGCTGTTCATGCTCTACCGTAAATACTATGTTCCTGTGCATCTTGTTAATGTCACTTGTAAATTCATTTATCTCGTACTCAGTACCCTTGTACAGTAAAAGTATGCCGTCACCATACCGTCTGTACATCTGTGGAGCGGAAACTTTAGTACGATAGTTCATACAGTTGTGAGATGGCATCCAAACGAACGATAGCACTCGTTGTTGACGTACCTAACTTACTTCCGACCAAATGGACTTGCCCGTCCCACGTCACTGACGTGCGAAAAATCCAGGGAAACACAGTCACTTGTGAGCGAGCGGTCTTAACGTAACGGTGTCACTATGTTTTCGAAACAGGAACAACTGACTTGGATCAAGATTGAATGTGCCAGAAGTCGAACAGTACGACAGTGTCATATAGATCTTCAAGAGGCGTGCGGCGAATCAGGATCACCGTGCAGAACAGTGGCACGTTGGGTAAAAGCCTTTAACTGAGGTCGGCAGACTATGGCAGACGTGCATCGGACATGCATCCTAGCGTCTCTGAAGAAGTGCATACTCTTTCCGCGTTAGTGGACACTCATCGACGCCGGACGATTAGTCAACCGTCCACGAAACCAGATTAGCGCATACGACTGTGCTTCACATCCTGAAGAAACGCATGGGCATTCGAAAAATTGCATCATGATTGTTTCCGCATGAATTGACGGAAATGCAGAAATGGATGCGTTACGACGCTGCTCAGACACACTTTGAACGTGAAGGAGAGGTTTTCTTACGCCGTATCGTAACACTAGCTAAGAAATGGGCCACATCGTACGAGGCAAAACTGAAACGCGAATCCAACGAATGGTGTCATTATGGGTCGCCGCGAAATTTTAAATTTGCGTCAAAGCTTCAGTACGGTAAAAGATATGGTGATTCTCGTGCACGACTGTGATGGTGCGATCCTAACGAATTACGTTCCTTCACGGTAGACCGTCAATGCACAGTATTACTGTTCGTTTTTGGAGCATCACCTGCGACCAGCTTTGCGAAAGAAGCGGCAACACTTTTTACGCAACTCATTATTTTGCATGACAATGTACGGGCGCATACAGCGCAAGCTGTGGCTGCTCTCTTCGGTCGATGGGACTGGGAAGTACTGTACCATCCACCATACTCCCCAGACTTAAGTCCCTGTGAGTTTTATTTCATCCCGAAGATGGAGAAACCACTTCGAGCCATTCGGTTCAGAACTGTTCCACTGGTTCGACAGGCAGTAGACGGCTCCACATTGCTGGCAACGGGTTCTACACAACGCTGTTAACTACTTCGAAGGACAGTAACAAGTACAAACATGTAACGCTTTTGTTTGTGAATAAATAGCTGCCACTATTTAAGTTCAAACCCACGTATTATCCTTATAAATGTTACATATGTAAAAATTTGTGTGTATCATTGGCACTCCTTCAGGATGAAAATGTTGGGCGGATTTATATGTTATCTAAAATGGAGATAATTTATCAGTCAATTAACGCAAAGGCTATCTTCCTGAAACCACCGTGCACGATGCATGGCGGAGAGTAACGGACCGTAGATTTCGACAACAACAGATAGATAAAGGTGTGCACATTTTAGATGTATACGTAGAATTTCATTTTTATTTATTTATTTTTATTTATTTATTTTTTTTTTTGCAAGATACCATATGGCGCACAGAGAAGCATACCTTGTAACGGACTTCGTTTGATCGATAACCACGAAGTTGGCCAATGTTGAAAGATCTCGAAAAAAAATTAATAATTTAAAAAATGAATGAAATCATTGAATGAGTGTGTATCGAATGTTGAGCTAACTGATTCCAGATTTCGAGAACCTCATGTGCGCCTGTTTGCTTCAACTACATGAAATGACAATAATTACGAGAGGTGTTAAAATGAAAAGGTTCGAAACTACACTGTGGGTGTTGTTATGTCGTCTGAGAAGTCTGGGTAGCCGATGAGACGATCAACACTTTAGCATCTAGTCTGAATACTCAACTTTATTGCGTTCTGTAAGTAGACTGACACAGTTCATAGATACATTACTGGTCATTAAAATTGCTACACCAAGGAGAAATACAGATGATAAACGGGTATTCATTGGACATATATATATTATAATAGAACTGACATGTGATTACATTTTCACGCAATTTGGTTGCATAGATCCTGATAAATCAGTACTTAGAACAACCATCTCTGGCCGTAATAACGACCTTGATACGCCTGGGCATTAAGTCAAACAGATCTTGCATGCGTGTACAGGTACAGATGTCCACGCAGCTGCAAGACGATTCCACAGTTCATCAAGAATAGTGACTGGCGTATTGTGACGAGCCAGTTGCTCGGCCAGCATTAACCAGACGTTTTCAGTTGGATAGAGATCTGGAAAATATGCTGGCCAGGGCAGCAGTCGAACATTTACCGTATCCAGAAAGGCCCGTAAATGACCTGTAACACGCGGTCGTGCATTATCCTGTTGAAATGTAGGGTTTCGCAGGCATCGAATGAAGGGTAGAGCAACGGATCGTAACACATCTGAAATATAACGGCCATTGTTCAAAGTGCCGTCCATGCGAACAAGAGGAGACCGAGACGTGTAACCAGTGGAGCCCCATACCATCACGCCGGGTGATACGCCAGTATGGCGATGACGAATACAAGCTTCCAATGTGCGTTCACCGCGATGTCGCCAAACACGGATGCGATCATCACGATGCTGTAAACAGAACCTGGATTCATCCGAAAAAGGCTAACCGCAGCCATGGTTTCCGAGCTGATAGTCCATGCTGCTGCAAACGTCTTCGAAGTGTTCGTGCAGATGGTTGTTGTCTTGCAAACGTCCCCATCTGTTGACTCAGGGCTCGAGACGTGGCTGCACAATCCGTTACAGCCATGCGGATAAGATGCCTGTCATCTCGACTGCTAGTTATACGAGGCCGTTGAGATCTGTACGGCGTTCCGTATTGCCCTCCTGAACCCACCGATTCCATATTCTGCTAACAGTCATTGGATCGCGACCAACGCGATTAGCAATGTAGCGATACGATAAACCACAATCGCGATAGGCTACAATCTGACCTTGATCAAAGTCGGAAACGTGATGGTACGCATTTCTCCTCCTTACACGAGGCATCACAACAACGTTTCCACCAGGCAACGCCGGTCAACTGCTGTTGTGTGTGAGAAATCGGTTGGAAAATTTTCTCATGACAGCACGTTGTAGGTGTCGCCACCGGCCTCAACCTTGTGTGAATGCTCTGAAAAGCTAATCATTTGCATATTACATCATCTTCTTCCTGTCGGTTGAATTTCGCGTCAGTAGCACGTCATATTGTTGGCGTAGCAATTTTAATGGCCTGGTGTGTAGTTCTCATTATAGCAATGAAACCAGTCATGTCAGTAATAGGAAACACAATATGAGGAGCAAGTTGGCTGCCCGGAATCCCGCACCAGACTGCACACGGGGTGTGCCTTCCGTGCCTGCAGACTTCCGCCTGTGGCGCTGCAGGCCGGTGTCAGGATGCGCACCCCCTCCGTGGACGTGGTATGGAGCCGGCTCACTTGGCCTTCGTTGCCAAACTCCGCATGTATTGTGGTCGGTGGTGAGGTCGATACTCGGAGACTCCATAGTTATAACTGAAGTCTTTATTCTAAAGCAATCACCACAGGAATGAGCACACCTACACCACCGCTTAACGAGCGGAAGTATTTCCTGTTCCAAGACAAGAGCCGGTTCTTTACTCTACCCTACACTTCGTCGTCGGAGTTGAAGCGCTTCCCTTTGAGATGTTTTCTTAGCGGAGCAAACAGATGGAAGTCACGGGGCGACATGTCCGGGATGTCCTGCGGATGTTCAAGCTGCTACCACTTGAGGTTGACCAGTATACTTTGGAGACGTGTGGACGTGAGTTATCATGGAGCAGACTCACTCACTCCGTGAGCAGCCAGGCCGTTTGGAATTGATGGTCTTCTATACGCTGCTGAGAGTCTCGCAGTACACGTCACTGATAATGGGTTTTCCGTGCTCGAGGAATTCTATGAGTACCGGATCTCGGACGTCGAAAAAGACGGTGAGCATCAAATTGCATGCTGAGGGCACAGCCTGAGTTTTTTACGAGCAGTCAGGACACTACATGTCGCACTACGGTATCCCAAAGCGGCACGTTCAAATTTCAACAGATATGGTTGCTAAGATGTTTCGTAGCTATTCATTTCAACGTCCCTCGTATTGCCTATCCCAATGTTCTTGTAATTAACAGTGTCCAAAACACGAGCAGGTTACTTATAAATTACGTAGAAATGAAAGAATCTTTCACTCTGCAGCGGAGTGTAGGTTTGAAATGAAACGTCCTAGCAGATTAAAATTATGTGCCGGAACCGGGACTCGAACCTGGGACCTTTGCCTTTTGCGGGCAAGCGCTCTACCACTGAGCTATCCCGACACGACTCACGGCCCGTCCTCACAAAGTAGGAGGCGAGTTACTGGCATAACTAATGACGACGAGTCGTGAGTCGTGTCGGGATAGCTCAGTGGTACAGCGCTTGCCCGCAAAAGGCAAAGGTCCCAGGTTCGAGTCTCGGTTCCGGCACACCATTTTAATCTGCTAGAAAGTTTCTTAAGTAGAAATGTTTTATTGTGACTACAATAATATGTGAAACATTGAAACTTTATTTTAAACTAAAAAATAGGACTAGAACAAATTAAAACTGAATGTACAAAGAAAAAAAAAAAGGAAAAAACAATTCTAGAATTCTAGCTGCTAGAGCCTGTCCAACTGAGGGATAAACTTCGTTTTCACCTAACTGCATCCTGTCTGTGCCTGATAATAGAAATGTGTGGCCCATCTCTTCGCATGTAGAAACGAAATTTCTAGTTACTAACTCCACAGTTTCATTTCTTTTGGGACTGCAGTTTTGTGTATGTCTTTTAAGGACATATTGATAATATAAGTGATACCATCATGGTTTTTTAACTGATAGATGTTATTTATTGCTTTAACATACAGCAATATGCCTATTTTTGCTCTGTAGCCATCGTCAGGTTATCTGCGGGCAATGATTTTCCGTTAAAATTAATAAAATTAGAGGTACTTACAATTTTAGTACATTGCTTTTTCGCGGCACATTAGTCCATATTATGGACAATAAGTATGGAGTAATTTTCACGAAAAAGAGTACCAAAATTATAAGTAGCTCTATTTTAATCATTTTAACCGAAAATCTTATCTGCATGTGAGCTGACGATGTCCACAGAGCCAAAATAGACCTATTGCTGTATGTTAAAGCAATAAATAACATCTATCACATAAAGCAGCACGTTGGTATCACTTATATTAACTCCACAGTTTCCAGTGGGAGTTCACCCAGCTCCTCATTAAAAATCAGCATGTTTTGATTTGCTTATTTGCTTCATCGTAACATTGTTTCTAAAAAAAATTTATCTGAATCATTGGAAACTGAACTGGGGTTCAAACTGACATCAAGTTTTGACTACATACACAATAGCTGTTCTTTTTCGTCAGTGAGCAAACAGGTTTCAAGAATAATGACTACAACAAAGTACAACTGTGAATTAAGTGTGGACGATTAATCTTTTCTTTCAAAAAGTTATTTCAAGAAACAAATCATTAAATCGAAATACTGACTATCAAAATTTCCCCTATTGAACGCCTTTTTTATCACTTAATTTACTAGAGATACATTACTCCACTAACGGAGCTACTGTTAACACTGACGCCAAGGCTGAGACTGAACTGAGACAGGGGTCACTCTGTACTGCTGGCACGTAAAGATGAAACTGTAGCTAGCAACACAGAATCTCTGACCGAGTGCTCGCGCATACCAAAGCAAAAGTTAATCTTTCTTCGCGGTCTCAGACAGCGCACGGGAGAAGGAGCAGGAGAAGTTGAACAGGCAAGAAGGAAAGGAGATGGGTTGAAAGAAGGAGAGGAAGAAATAAATAGTCCTAGCGAGGGAAGAGGAGGATACTGACAAAGAGAGAAGAAAGAAGGTTGAAACACGTCCACTGAATGTGTGGTCGTGTTCCATTTTGATTCATTCATTGACCTAAAGTGCATCATTAATGTTATCTATTTGCGTGTTAATTATTTTATTATTTTTATTTTTGATCAATGCCCCACATCTATAAACTTTTCCAACCATGCACAATGGCCTACAGTAGCCGCCTCGCGCTCTAGGCCATGATTTGCTGTAGTTCAGAACGCATGGCTTCGTTTGTCGTCTGCACTGGCGTCCGCTGTGTGGCCAGAGACTAACTTGCCAAGATGGCGAGGTGGCCATGTTCTTAGTGTCGTACCAACCTAATCCTGGACGAATAGGTGACAGGAGACCTCTCTAGGAGCGGTTGTAGAGGGAATTGTCTTCGTCAGGTAGCGAGGGTTGGTAAACAGTAGGCTCTGAACGCACTCTATATCGTTTTCAATGCGCTCTACATCCGGTGTCTGGTGTGGAAGGTTCTGGCATGGCCTTAGATCTTCACTCTTGCTGTGATCGTGGAAGTAAGTACTTCGTCGAATGATGCTGAGGGAAAGACATGCTGTTAGAACTATGCTTTCTTTGTGATCAGACAGTCGTGGTTTTTCAGTGATTGTTTTCTTGAGTAATTCTTTCACTATGTGAGGCGAAGTTTTTCTTAATTTACAGAACTGGAGTAATACAGTGTGAATTTACTATTTGCATTTTCATTCCCGTGATTTTTTCAACTTAGAATACACGTGTCTGACCTACAGCCTTTGCGTAAACTTAGTGTGTTTGAATTTTCTTGCTGTTATTAACTAACGTTTACACATCACATCTGTACCCGCAGGTATGCTAAATATTTTCTCAGATTTTCTAGTTCGATTCCATCTTTACTGTCTTGTATGACAGATTGCACCAAGTGCTTTCGTAATGGTCATTATTGCGGCATTCAGCCAGACTTATATTAATACTAGCATTCTTCTGTATGAATTCTCGTGTGTGCTTTATTTGCTTTATCTAAATTAAATTCTGTTTGTCAGTGCTATGAAATTCGGCATGGTCACACGCCAAGGGGTACATAAGAATAGTGAGCCGCTGCCTCCTTGAACATGAGTTCGTTTGGTGTATAGTGTTCTTTAACTTGTGAACAAGACACCCACCATCTCGTCAAAACGCTTCGTTTCGCCACTGCTCTCAAGTGTTGCCATATTGTAATGTACTGCAAGCATTATATGCATGTCTGTGAATGAATGAATGTGGTTTCAGCTGTCCATTGTGCATTTGCAAATTTCCTCCCACACTAGCTCCATATTCATAAAGGGCAGAAGACTTTTTTTATTATGGGCAGTAATTTTATGATTTAATTCACTTTTATACAAGGTGTGTACTTAATTTGGTCTCCCTACATTTATTTGCTTGTTCATTTTACTGAATAGATTATGATTTTAAAGTATCAAACCTCTGCTTTATGACTTCATGCTCCTCATTGCATGTTTAATTATCTATTCATATATTTGTTATCATTAATTTTGTGTTTGTTAAAACATTGGCTGCTCCCTTAAGGAGTAAGCAGTTAAATAAATTTCTGTTGCGCACGGATAGAGAATGGAGTAAGAGTAGGTGACTAGAGAGAGGTCAGGAGGATATGGACTAACAAGATTGAAATAAATACATAACACAGAAAATTTTACTGTGAATTATAAGTGAACAGGAGGGAGAGAAATGAGGGTGATGATGGGGAGGAGGACAGGGAAGTGGATAATAAGGAGGAGAAGATAGACAGAGAGCCGCAAACACTTATTTAGCTCTTTTTTGGCACACTTTATAATTCGCTTATCGGTCGCGTAAACAGAATTTCCGTTAAGCGAACGAGTGCCTTCTGAGCGTCGTCTCCGGCTTTTCCTATCGCCTCTAAGACGGGTGCTTCTTTTCCTTCGATTCAGTGTAATTTTACGGTGCCACAAGTGGCTCCCATTATTTTATTTTTTTTTTTTCCTTGGATGGAATTAGTCAGCAGTAACTCATACCAAAATAAATTAAAAAAAGTTTTTCGTAGCACCGCCGACCGGAGATAGTCTTTCATGTCCGTAAAATTCTGCGCCCAACTATCACGTCATACACAGGTACTGGGTGGATTCCCGCTTCGCCAGGTTTCTGACAGTAGCGAATTCAATCTTTTACGTATCGTGTTCCAAAAATCTCGACATGGAACAGATTGCTGTTGTATTGCGTCATCTAGCTCGTCCATCACGCTATTACTCTTTTGGTTATAACTCTTTTGTTCTTTAGTGTCCGTGTCTTTAGTGTTTCCCGACGTAGCACACGTGATGAACGACAGGAGATGACACTAGAAATACCAGAAGTTGAAGAATAGGAAACTATCTATATAAATAAAAATCTGTTGCCTCACTTATGAAAATTCATCACTTGAGAACTGCCCGTATGATTAAGAAATTGTCAGGACAAGGTTTGTATCAAATAAAAATTTGAAAAGTTGACCGAAAATTGGAAAATTCCAAAACAACGAAATGACTTTGTTATGTGGGATATTAGTATGAACTATAGCCCAAAATTCACGATTAAAACGAAAGATGTGCATAATTCTTCTTTTGTCCTGTTCATTTTCGTCCTAGAAAAGTTTTCAGGACAAACAAAATCGACACAAAGTCGGAAAATAGGGACATATTGTAAAACTAGTAACATATATTGCAGGAAGTTACTGTGAACTACATTTATCATTTTGAAAAGTTTGTAAATCTATGAGAATTAACTCAAAAATGTTCAAATGATTGTAAATCTATCGGACTCAACTGCTAGGTTATTAGTAGGAACTTAACTACTCTGGTTATCAGTCCCTAGGCTTACAAATAACTTAAGCTTACCTAAGGACAAACACATACACCCATGCCGGAGTAAGGACTCGAACCTCTGACGGCGAGTAACTATGCGCTCCTTACTATGTGTAGTAGGTGGTTTTTACCCCCGACAGCAATTGTTGCCTGTTAGTAAGGAACATGTGTACCAAGTTTGGTTGAAATCGGTCCTGTAGTTAAGGAGGAGATGTGGAACTTACACTCACACACACACACACACACACACATACAGCCTATTTTATAAGATGTAAGATTGATAAATTTATGCCCGTAATGAAGTTCTTTGTTACCATTCACAGAAATTGTATTAAAGTTTCACTTGGATGTATCCCTTCTCAAAGAACTGACAAACTGAATGGCAGACAGCCGCGGTAGAATAATCTTGCTGCGGGACTCACCGTCGGATGTAGAAGTCTTCCATCGGGCATGGGTGTGTGTCTTGTCCTTAGGTTAGTTTCAGTAGTTTGCAAGCCTGAGGACTGATAACCACAGTAGTTAAGTCCTATAGTTTTAGAAAAGTTTTTGGCAGATAACGGACAGCCAAAAGCACAGTAAGCCTTCAGGATGTTTCAGGAGGACTAGTAATTGTTTCATAAGGTTGTGGTACAGACGAATTTCAATAAAAATACCGGATAACATGTGTCCAATTGTAATTGAGTACACAGTTATAGCTGTTAGTATGTAAAACAGGTTAACTAGAGCAAAGGCAAATGAGGAAGTTCAAGTAGATTTTCAAAAATTCCAACACTTGAATGCACTTTTGAATTCTGTTGATAACACTACATGTAGCCCTTCTGAGATCGTCTCTGCGTTCTTTTATCAGGGTTGCGCTATTCATTATCCGAAACACCAAATCGGCTCTTGTGTTTTCTTTTCTTTTGCTGACTTCGCCTTTAAACTATCTTGGCAATGTGCCTTTATTCGTAGAACCGTTTTCGACTGGTACCGCGGCTCTCGCCTCAGGTATATCATATAATAAGGTCTAATATCAGTTATTTATAGAAAAGGGCGAAGTACTTTTGACAAGTTAGACTGTAGACGTCATTACTGCTTGTTCACTAGCAACAATTTAAGCTTTTCTCTTAGGTTCCTGCCTAACCACACACTTTAACATCAAGATATATTCGTAAAAAATAGTAAAGTACTTTTGTCAATCACAATAGACATCTACAGTGTAGCTTGTCAAAAGTACTTTGCCGTTTTCTACGAATATGTGATATTAGGCCGCATTACATTATATACCTGAGCGAGAAACGCAGTACCAATCGAAACCGGTTCTACAAATAATGGCTCGTATCTTCCAAAGCAAATATAACATCCGAGGAATTTGGTAGCCAAGAAATATGCTCTTATCTACCGATCCATCTATCGGGAAATGTTATATTTATATGATGTGTCACCTGATGACTTGAACGTGCAGGAGCCCCGTCATCCTAGAGGAACATAGCAAAATGAATCTTTTCCAAAATTGCTCAACACTCATTTTTAGGAAAGCGTAGATAGCGTGGTCGCGTGAGACGCCATAAGACAACAGGGCTAATAAACTTATTGGCTGTCAAACCACATCACACATTTACAGAGAAGCGTTCTTGAAAATGTGCTTCCATAATGGCAGGTGAGTTTACTACGGTCCACTGATGTGAATGACGAGTGTTATTGATGCCGTCAGGAGTAACAGTGGCATGAGCAGTAAAGAGAAAACAAAATGGGATCACTTGACGATTTTCAAGTAACCATCGCCAACATTCCAATCCTCTGCCTCCATCTACTGCACAAAGGTGATGAATGAGGGGTAAGTGATACAGATGTTGTAACGATACATAATTAAATTAATATTTTTGTTATCGATCAGCGACGCTTGTCGTCGTGTTTCCCTTCTTCTCGGAATATTTTATCTGTGGAAAGGTTTTTCCCTCGTCTCTCGTTTCTTCGGGCGTGTGGAGAGGACGGAACCGCGATCATTCACTCTCTTGTTTGAGCTTATTAAGTGTAGACAAGTACGCAGACTGCTTCGTGATGTAAGTGTGAGTGCTGTTAAATTTTACTTTAAAACATATACTCTTTTTTTAAGAGCCATGTTACCCCCCGTTTTCATTTAATAATGTTCCATCCTTTTCTTTGAGATTTTCAGATCCTCCATATTCCGTCGTAACATGATGTTCAGATGCCATCACTTTCGCTTCGTGTATTGCCTTCATTAAATCCCTATAAGTTACTTTGAAACATTATCTTTCTTCCTTTTAGAACCAGCATTCGTATAAACAGTTTCGCGAAGTCCTATAGATGTTTTTTCTGTTTGTTATTTGCGTATTCAAACTTTAATACACGGTCTGTCAACAATGACTTACGAGGCGAACAGTCTGAACATTATTTTACTGCGGAAAGTATCATAAAGTTTATCTAAACCATTCAACAGCTTAACAGTTTCAGCTGCTGTGATCAACATTTCCAGAAAGAAGCTACAATGGGTACTTTCCGTAAGTTTTCTCTGTAACGTTATTTTTGTGTGTTGCCTCAACCACAATCTGTATTCCGCCATTTCATCTATTCAATCATTTCGTGTGTTAATTTCATCCACCCTTGTCAAAAGTTTTTAATCAGATTTTTATACGATTTTTCTATGATAGAAATTTTAACAATAATCCTTAACCTTGTAATCGCGGAGTTTAACATTATGCGTACAGGCAACAACACCAAAGTAATGTTACAATATAACCCGTGGGTACATAATGTTCGCCATACTGTTCTATGCGCAACTTGCGTACGTGCAGAAAT
Organism: Locusta migratoria; assembly: GCA_026315105.1. Taxonomy (NCBI): domain Eukaryota; kingdom Metazoa; phylum Arthropoda; class Insecta; order Orthoptera; family Acrididae; genus Locusta; species Locusta migratoria. The sequence continues at coordinate 262,206,991 of CM048744.1, forward strand.
TCTACGTCAGCTTGTTGAAGGACTATGTTCTATGGACTGAATAATGTCTTTTATTTCAACCATATTCTGATCACTGAAACTTTCAGATGCAATATTAACTTCTGGGAGTGGCACTGAACACACTTGAATCGATAGTCTGCGGTTAGGAAAACGTAATTCGTATTCTCGACAAGCAGCAGCAGCAACATTGTTTACATTGCAAACCCGACACACAAATACCATTTCAGTATACTCCATATGTGTAAATACGTACGGCTTACTTAACACTGAAATGCGTACTGTAGCTGATAAGCTACATACCTCATTTCTTCTATTTATTCCATACGGAGAATCATTTTCAAACAAATTCGTTATGTAGCTAAGTGTATACACTCCGCTGGAATTGCTAGTAGTTCTTCATAGCGAACAAATGTTCAGATGTTGATAAGCTCATGGTTATTTAACTCCGCAGTCATCAGTCCCTAAACTTAGAAACTACTTATGAACTACCTTATACGAGGTATGTCAAAAAAGTAAGTTCCTTTGGTTATATAAAACAAATGTATACAGATACAGAAAAAATATGTATTGTACAAAAATATACAACTATTAAATTACTTTTCTACATACCTTTCGAAATTTTGTGCGCATTTGTTATAGCGTGGCAGAAGTCTTTGTATTCCTTCTTCGTAGAAGGTTGCCGCTTGTGTATTCAACCACGTGGTAACATGTTCTTTCAGCTCGTCATCATCGCTGAAGTGTTGACCACCATGGACAGGTTTTAGATGTAAGAAGAAAGTCGCTAGGAGCGAGACTGTACGGAGGATGATCAAACACGTCCCTGATAAAATCCCGTAAGAGTTGTTTGGTCACATTCGCCTTGTGAGGTCGGACGGCAACGCGAAGGGAAGAAGAAGACTCCTTTCATCTCTTCTTACACCTAAAATATGTCCTTGGTGGTCAACACTTCAACGATGATGAGCTGAAATAACATGTTTGCCACATGCTTGAATACACAGGCGGCAAACTTCTATGAAGAAGGCACACAAAAACTTGTCCCACGCTACAAGTGCCTACAAAATTTCGGAAGTTAGGTAGAAAAGTAGTGGAACAGTTGCAGATTTTTATACAATAACTATTTTTTCTGTATTTGTTCACGTTTGGTTTATATAACCAAACCGAACTTAGTTTGTGAACATACGTCGTACTAAAGACAGCACAAACATACATGCCCGAGGGGGCGGCGGGGGATTCGAACCCCCGATGCGGAACGGTCTCGCGCAGCGCAGCATAGCGCCTCAATGCGCTCGGCCACTCGGCCGCGGCCTTCATAACGATCATAGATTGCCATTTACAAGCTGAAGTAGTTCGACAGTGAGCTTTGTGGACATGATGCAAACTGTGTGCTTGGGCGGAAAGATGAAAAGTGTTTTTGTGTTTATGTACAGATTTGTGGGTTTGAAAATTACTTTTCTATTTTGAAAATGTATGTAGATATGGTGTAAACAGTTAATTCGAGTGTCTTTGCGATAGATCAGAAATAGTTCAGTTTTTGTATATGTAGCTTATCAGCTACATTTTTCATTTACTGCATTTGGGGCGCTGATTTAAAATGTCTCGAAAGACTCTAGAAGAACTGCTTATGAAATGGTTAGAGATTCATCTAAGCTGTGAAGACGATCTTGAGCGTTTCTTTAACGATTCCATTCAAGACGAGACGCATGTTGCTCGTGTGTTATTAAGGAAGCTGTTGAAATTAAAGTAGCAAGCGACCTTATAAACAGAGATGGTGGTTTTTGTTTAAATTCTGCTTGGGATCCGGCACTGTCTGTCGTCAAAAAACGGAGGGATAAAATTAAAGCTGTCTCACCTGTTGATTAACAGTCACTATCGATATTTTTGATGTTTGGTCATCTTTGGTTGTGTTGACTCTGCTGTGACTTGTACTGTGTGTGTTATCTTCCTTGTTTACCCTTTGCAAGCCGAGGTATTAAATACGCTTGCAGATTGCTTCCTTAAGTGCAGTTGTGCCTTGAGAATGACTGGGTGTCCTCCTGCCGAAATATCGGCGGTTGTCGACGACGTCACACGGCAGCACATCCGTAAGTTGTATGAACTTTAATTTAATTTCTTTTTCAATATTTTCTTCGAAACGTAGGCACTATAAACTAAATCAAATTCAAATGTTCAAATGTTTGTAAATCTTATGGGACTTAACTACGGGGTCATCAGTCCCTAAACTTACAAAATACTTATGAACTACTTACGAACTAGGACGGCACAAATATCCATGCTCGAGGGGGGGAATCGAACCCCCGACCGTAGTGGCCGTGCAGACCGTGACTGAAGCGCCTCAGTCCCCTCGGCCACCGCGGCCGGCTATAAACTAAATATCATAATTTTTATACGTTGAAATAAAAAAATCATGCATTTAAGTCTTAAACTTTAAAGTAAATTTGAATTGGCCAAGTAATCACAATGAAAAAAATTCAATGTGAAAATAAGGACGACTTCACAACTTGAACATCAGCAGTCTATTGCTGATATTCGATAAAAACGCCTATATCATTCCACAGCAACGCACGAAACCAAAGTGCACTGAACTCTGTACTATATCTGTACTCAGAAGAACCTGGACACATGTGACATGGCAGTTTCTATTGGTATTCTTCTACAGGACCGCCTGCTAAAGCACTTGCTACTCCTCGTGAAGACCGCTGTAGACATGTTAGAGCGTAAAGAGGCTCTTGAAGAGCTCAGTTGCCGCACTCGTCACTTGTAAATCGCCAGTGTCCGGCGGCTGCTGTTGCCGGCTCATCGTGTGTGTGTGTGTGTGTGTGCGTGTGTGCTGCTATTGGCGCTGTCGCTGTCGCAGGCGACTTGGCGGCAGTATTTGCCGGCCCTCTGGTCGCAAACACGGCCCCTGGCCGCCGCTATCCGCCCCTCATAAATACGAATGTTTGCAATAACGCCGCCGACGGAACTCCCTGCCTATGTCTTCCTCTCTCAAAGAGGCAGCCCAGAGGCCCTCTCCGCAATATTATTTAAGCTGATTTCTTCCAATCTAGCCGAGTGCTTACACATTCTCTCGTGTTTCCTTCCCCCTATAAATTCCGACGTTTTTCTTTCCGTATCGGCGACCGTCTTGTGGAATCAAATGCCGTTATTAGCGTAATGTTTTCACTGAAACAATGGACCGTATGAATAAAAAAAAAAAAAAAAAAAAAAAAAAGGAGCACGTGCTCTAGAGAAGATTCTCAGAGAAATAGAGCGATCTCTGAGTAAGTTCTCAATGTCTTATGAATGAAAACTTCGAACCGTATGTTCTGCGCAGGAAGTTCATTCTCGCTAGTTCCCCTCCTTCTTGAGTAAACCACGGCGGCCGGCCGCGGTGGCCGAGGGGATTGAGGCGCTCCAGTCACGGTCTGCACGGCCACTACGGTCGGGGGTGCGAATCCCCCCTCGGGCATGGAAATTTGTGCCGTCCTTAGGATAAGCTAGTTGATAAGTAGTTTGTAAGTTTAGGGACTGATAACCCCGTAGTTAAGTCCTATAAGCTTAACAAACATTTGATCATTTTTAAGCCACGGCGAAGCGGCCGAGCGCGTTGAGGCGTTGTGCTACGATGAGCAAGGCCGTTCCCCGTCGGGGGTTCAAATCCCTCCCCCTCGGGCATGGATGTTTGTGCCGCCTTTAGAATAAACTGCTTCATAAGTAGTTTGTAAGTTTAGGGACTGATGACACGCCGACCGCGGTTGCCGAGGGGATTGAGACGCTCCAGTCACGGTCCGCACGGCCACTACGGTCGGGGGTTCGAATCCCCCCTCGGGCATGGATATTTGTGCCGTCCTTAGTCTCAGCTAGTTGATAAGTAGTTTGTAAGCTTAGGGACTGATGACCCCGTAGTTAAGTCCCATAGACTCTACAAACATTTGAACATTTTTTTGGACTGATAACACCACAGTTAAGTCCCTTAAGCTTAACAAACAGTTGAAGAACTGTACTATGTTTACATATTATTTATTTTTACAACAACGTACTATTAAGACTAAATATGCTTGAAAAGTATTCTTCTGACGATGATACAAAATTTTCGTCACGCAAGAAAAATTTTTTCGTTATTGAATTTGGGTTAGCACAATTTACGAACGAAATTTTAACCATGCATCACGTAAGTTTATTCATCTGTTTGAACGTGGGAAGGTGTCAGAGCTTTCTAACACGAGATACTTGTTGTTAAATATGACACCCAATTGTCTGCTCATAAGCGTTAGCCGGCCGCGGTGGCCGAGGGGACTGAGGCGCTCTAGTCACGGTCTGCACGGCCACTACGGTCGGGGGTTCGAATCCCCCCCTCGGGCATGGATATTTGTGCCGTCCTTAAGATAAGCTAGTTGATAAGTAGTTTGTAAGTTTAGGGACTGATGACCCCGTAGTTAAGTCCCATAAACTTAACAAACATTTAAACATTTTAACATAAGTGCTAAGGGAGATAAATAGTATAACGGTGGTTCGATGAATCCTCTGCCAGGCACTTACATGTGATTTGCAGAGTATCCCATGTAGATGTAGATGTAGATTGTCTATGACCAGCCGGCCGCGGTGGCCGAGGAGATTGAGGCGCTCCAGTCACGGTCTGCACGGCCACTACGGTCGGGGCTTCGAATCCCCCCTCGGGCATGGATATTTGTGCCGTCCTAGTTTGTAAGTAGTTCATAAGTAGTTTGTAAGTTTAGGGACTGATGACCCCGTAGTTAAGTCCCATAAGCTTAACAAACATTTGAACATTTTGTCTATGACCACGGCTAGCTGCATCACACGCATGTCCTGCCAGCGGTCCAACTGTGCAGGAGACTTTGATGTCTGCAGAACTGCAAGTACGGCGCAACCATCTCAACGAGTTAGTCTGTGTCAAAAATACACAACAAGCGGGATTGTGTCTAAGATACACTACAAACTCGACTGTATCAAAAACACAACAAGCTGGATTGTATCAAAATCACACACCAAGCAGAACTGTGTCTTTGATACACAAGAAGCTGGACTATGTCAAAAATACAAAACAAGCTGGACGGAGATAGATATACTCAACAAGCTGTACTATGTTAGAAAATCAACAACAACAAAAATTAAAAATAATAAGGTCAGCTGTGTCTAACAAACACAGCAAGCTGGACTGTGTCAAAAATACACAACGAACTGGATTGTATAAAAAACACACAATAAGCTGGACTGTATCAAAAACATACAACAAATTTGAATGTGTCAAAAACAACAACCTGGACTGTGTCAAAAATACACAACAAGTTGGACTGTCTCAAAAACACAAAACAAATTGGACTGTGTCAAAAACAAGAAGCTAGACTATGTCAAAACTACACAAGTTCGACTGTCTCAAAAACACAGAACAAATTGGACTGTGTCAAAAATAAGAAACTGGACTGTCTCAAACACACACAACAGACTGGACTGCATCAAAAACACACAAAAAATTTGAATCTGTCAAGAACAACAACATGGACTGTGTCAAAAATACACAAGTTGGACTGTCTCAAGAACACACAACAAATTGGACTGTGTCAAAAACAAGAAGCTAGATTATGTAAAAAATACTCAACAAGTTGGACTGTCTCAAAGACACACAACAAATTGGACTGTGTCAAAAACAAGAAACTAGACTATGTCAAAAATACACAATAAGTTGGACTGTCTCAAGAACACACAACAACTTGGACTGTGTCAAAAACAAGAAGCTAGACTACGTCAAAAATACACAAGAAGTTGGACTGACTCAAAAACACACAACAAATTGGACTGTGTAAAACACAAGAAGCTAGACTATGTCAAAAATATCCAACAAGTTGGACTGTCTCAAAACCACAAAACAAATTGGACTCTGTCAAAAACATGAAGCTAGACTATGTCAAAACTACTCAAGTTCGACTGTCTCAAAAACACAGAACAAATTCGACTGTGTCAAAAATAAGAAACTGAACTGTCTCATAAACACACAACAAATTAGACTGTGTCAAAAACAAGAAGCTGGACTGTGTCAAAAATACACATCAGGCTGGTTGGTATCAAAAATACGCAGCAAGCTGGGCTGTGTCAAAGACACGTCGCGTCGATCTGTATTGAAGTAGACGTACAGTCAGGATGACAGAGACATGTGGCGCCACAACAAACCACATTGGGTGCTGGCCGCGACACCAGCAGTGTGCGCTGTCCTGACGTCAAAACAACAGTACTTTGTCTCCAGAAACCAAGTGCTCTCCATCCATCGAGCAAATATCTACATCTACAACTACATCTACACGGGATACTCTGCAAATCACATTTAAGTGCCTGACAGAGGGTTCACCGAACCACAGTTATACTATTTTACCTCCCATTCCATTCTCGAATAGCGCGCGGGAAGAATGATCACCTGAATCTCTCCGTTCGGGCTCTGATTTCTCGTATTTTATTCTGATGATCATTTCTACCTATGTAAGTGGGAGTCAACAATATATTTTCGCATTCGGAGGAGAATGTTGGCGATTTCAGTTTCGTAAGCAGCCCACGCCGCAGCGATAAGCGCCGTTGTTGTAATGATTCCCATCCCAGATCCTGTATCATTTCCGTAACGCTGTCTCCCCTGTATCGTGACAATACGAAACGAGGTGCCCTTCTTTGGACTCTTTCGATGTCCTCCGTCAAATCCACCTGATAAGGATACCACAATGGGCAGCAATACTCCATAAAAGGACGGACAAGCATAGTGTATGCAGTTTCTTTAGTAGTTCTATTGCATCTTTTAAGGGTTCTGCCAGTAAAACGCAGTCTCTGGTTCGCCTTTCGCACGACATTATCTACGTGTTCTTTCCAATTTAAGTCAGAGGTAATTGTAATTCCTAGGTATTTTGTGGAGTTTACGGCCTTCACACTTGATTGATTTATTATGTAAACCAATTTTAACGGATTTCTTTTCGTACTCATGTGGACGACTTCACAGTTCTCATTATTTAGAGTCAACTGCCAATTCTTACACCATACTAATATCTCATTCAAATCGTTCTGCAGCTGGTTTTGATCTTCAGATGACTTTACTAGACGGTAAATGACGGCGTCATCTGCAAACAACCTAAGAGAGCTACTTAGATTTTCCCCTAAATCGTTTATGTAAATAAGGAACGGGACCAATAACACTACCCTGTGGAACGCCCGAAATCACCTCCGTTTCAGTCGATGCCCTACCATCGATTACTACAAACTGTGTCCTCTCTGAGAGGAAATCCCCTATGCAGTCGCAAATTTGGGGCGGTATACCGTAACCACGCAATTTTATTAAAAGCCGTTTGTGAGGTACGGTGTCAAAAGACTTATGGAAATCAAGAAATACTGAATCAATTTGTGAGCCCTTGTCGATAGCACACATCACTTCGTGTGAGAAAAGAGCTAGTTGTGTTTCGCATGAACGATATTTTCTAAATCCATGTTGACTTTGGGCCAATAGATCATTCTGTTCGAGATAATTCATAATATTTGAATACCGGATGTGTTCCAAAACCCTGCTGCAAATTGAAGTCAATGAAATAGGCCTGTAGTTTAGTGGGTTATCCTACGTTTAGCGTGTATTTACGTTTCGCCCCTCAGATCTCAGGAAGTGACACGGTAAACAGCCTCTAGCCGATATCTCCAACAACGTTCTTCGGTTCGGAATCTACCCTCGGCTTCGAAAATTGAGGACGTGATAGCTCTCCAGAAAGCCTACAGGTACCCACGTCAGCACCCATATACTGCCACATTAGTTTGCTCTCCTACCGCTAGAAGGTATTGCAGACCCTTTATGCACAAAAGCTGCTGCATCACGTCATTCATTAGATCTTATTTCCATATGAGCAGGATGAATTCCAGAGTGGCCGTCCTGCCTCACACCAGCTGCTGCAGTTCGTCGAGTCGGCGATGAGGGCTCTAGGAACTAGCCAACAGCTTTATGCAATGCTTCTTCGGCGTTCACACTAAAAGCTGGACTGTGTTAAAAATACACAATTAGCTGAACTGCATCAAAAATACGCAAGAAAGTAGACTGTTTCAGAGACACGTCGGTCTGTATTTTGGCAGACATCTGTGTGACGCGGTTGACTAGAACCTTGTCTACGTCTCTGAGCTTTTCATGTGACAATTGCAGCTAGCATGATTGCAAGTCCAAATTGCGTGTAAATTCTGCGACAGGAGCATTCCGCCACTCGCAAGGCCAAGGTGTGGCCCATTTTAATCTACTTCGTTTGGTTGTTGGAGCGCGATAGCGTCTCAGTGGCATGGCGCCTGTTTGCTTCACATGTCGATATCACACTGATCCTTATGGCTGTAATCATTCCATATTAAAGATTACACAGAGATGGCACTATGCGAACCATGTCACTACGCTATCTGTTAGCACACGAACCATTTGCAATGCATCTACTATAATCCAAGTGGCATCTACATACATACTCCGCAATCTACCTTAACGTGTGTGGCGCAGGGTACACTGTACCACTACTAGGCATTTCCTTTGTTATTCCTCTCGGAAATAGAACGAGGGAAAAAAGAATGTCTATACGCCTCTGTAGGAGCCCCCATATCTTGTCTTTATGATCTTTACGCGAAATGTAAGTAGGCTGCAGGGTGATCGTTCTGCAGTCCGGTCCTCTAAATTTCCTCAGCAGAATTTCTCGAAAAGAACGTCGTCTTTCCTCCAGCGATCCCCAACTGAGTTGCCGGAGCATTTCCGTGACACTCGCGCATTGGTCGGACCAAGCAGTAACAAACATAGCTGCTCGTCTCTGAACTGCTTTCATGTCTTCCTTTAACCTGATCTGCTGAGGGTCCCAAACACTTGAGGAATACTCAAGAAGTGGTCGTACAAGCGTTTTATACGCGGTCTCCTTTACAGATGAAGTACATCTTACCAACATTCTCCCGATAAACCGAAGTCGGCTGTCCGCCTTACTCACAACTGTCCTTACATTTTCGTTTCATTTCATACTGCTCTGCAATGTTACGCCTAGATATTTGAACGACGTGACAGCATCGCGAAGCTCTCTACTAATGCTGTATTCGAACATTATGGGATTGTTTTTCCCAATCATGTGTACCAACTTATACTTTTCTACTTTTACAGCTACCTTCCATTCGAAACACAAACTAGAAATTTTATGGAAGTCATCCTCTATACTATTACAGTCAATTAAAGACACCCTCCCATACACCACAGCGTCATCAACAAACAGATCATTTATATAGTTAGAAGGTAATAGCGGTCTTATCACACTTCCCTGGGGCACGTCTGACCATACACTCGTCTCTGATGAACACTCGCCGTCGAGAACAACGTACTGCGTTCTATTACTTAGGAAGTCTTCCAGCCAGTCACAAATCTATGAACCTATTCCATATGTTCGTATGTTCTTTAGCATCGGACCAAAATCTAAATCGTCATTCCAGGTGTATTAATTTCTTCCGGCAGTGTTTTCTAAGAAAAAAAATCGCACTGACGTGTTTACGGAGCAATTAAGATTTGTAGTTTTAAAAGTTTTTGCAAACATTTTGAACCAAAATAATAATTTAATTAATAAAAAAATAATTTGAATGTCTGAAACCCTTGTAGGAAAAAAACTTAGGTACTGGCGGGTTCCGAATCACTGACTTTCAGCGACAGAGTACAACACAATGTCCACTACGCTACAGCTAACAGTTAGGAATTGCATTCTTTAATCTCATACTATTGATAACCGTTGTTAACTTATGTTAATATGGCATTTGTAGACACTAGATTATCATTTATCGTATGAAGAACGACGTCATTTTGTTAATTATTCAGTGCGCCATTGCTTTGAAATGACAACGTGTAAGTTACAATAAGAAAATCATCAAATACGCAACGCAAGATGGCATATGCCAGAGACAGTTCTGGGCGAGGAATGTCACGTGACATCTTCGAACGGCTGGTTATCGTTAATTTATTGGAGGGTGTCAAAACTGCATTATTTTTGAAAATATCTCTCAAACGATACGAGATATGAAAAAAAAAGAAAAACATAAGGGAACAAAGTTATAGAGAATTTTCTCCTCTACAAATACGTTTATTCAATTTTCGCGTCAGATGAACGGTTTATTTGCAATAAAAATACATTACAAACGGCTTTTTTGGCATTACTAATTTATTTCATGTCCGAAATATTTCAAAAAGCGTGGTTCTTGTCTCTGGTAGCCAACAATTATGTCTGTAAAATTTGGTGCCGATCGGTTCAACGGTTCCACCTAAACAGTGGGAACACGTTACAGACAGACGGACATCGTCAAATCACCGTTATTTTTGCAAATATCTCTGCAACGATGCAAGAGATGAAAAAAAAACACATAATAGAGCGAAGTTGTAGAGAATTTTCCCCTCTACCAATTAGGTTCTCTACCAATTAGATTGTTCAATTTTCGTGTCAGATGAAAGGTTCGTTTGTAGTTACAATTTTCTTACAAACGGCTTTTTCTTTCGTATTACTACGGTATTTTTTGTCCGAAAAATCTGAAAAAGGGAGGTTCTGGTCTCTGGCGGCCTACAGTTATCTGTGCACAATTTGGAGCTGATCGGTTGAACTGTTCGTCTTAAAAACAGGGAACACGTTACGGACAGCAAGTCAGAGAGACAGACAGACATCCCAAAATCGCCGTTATTTTGGAAAATATCTCTGAAACGATATATATATGAGACAGTAAAGTTGTAGAGAAGTTTCTCCTCTACAAATTCGGTTATTCAATTTTCGTGTCAGATGCATGGTTAAACCGTTATTGTCATTTAAATTTCGAGCTATCAAAAGACGACCGCAAGTGCCCACTTTTAGAGTTACTACCGCAACCTAAAGTGGGACAAAAAGTAATACTTTCCTAAGTAATTTTTCTCTCGCCTGGTGAGGAGATCGTTCAATTGACAGTAATCTGGTATTATATAAATTGCGCCAACAGTCCGTCTTCCAAAGCACCGCTGACCATTCGAACAGGAAGGCCAATAAACGGTTGCCGGGCCGCAGTCGAGTCTCCGGCAAACAGCGCGCCGGGTTGGTGGGAGAGCGCTGTCTGCGAGCGGAGGCCGTGCGCGGCGGCCGCAGGTGCGCTGGTATTCCGGAGAGCAGGTGGCCAGCGATCCCACGCCGCTGAGCCGCCGCCGCCGCCGCTGCAACAATCAATAAACCCGGTGTGTACTGGTGCAGGTTGGCTGCCGCCGAGCCCAAGTGACAACATGAAATAGCGCGCCAGCCGCGAAAAGGCCCAGCAGAGCAGGTGGGCGGCTGGGCTCAGCCGCCACCGCCTAAAAGAGGAGGTCGCGAGGCTGCCGTGTGACGTCACGCCGAGTAGGCCGCTACTCGTCGCTGAGTGGCTGGCCGCTAGACGCTGGTGATCTAGGGCCTCTTGGACAGCCAGGGAGCTACGCGACCGCGACGTACGCTGCGTGACGTCACACGAGAGCGCCGCGGCCTCCTCTTGTGGCGGTGGTTGCTCAGCCGATGTCTGCCGAGCCGAAGGCTCCCGGCGGCCGCGGTGGAGTAGCCGAGCGGTCTAAAGCACCTTGCTGCGGAGCGCGTGGTTGCTCGCCGTGGAGGTTCGAGTCCTCCCTGGGGCACGGGTGTGTGTGTTGTCCTTAGGTTAGTTTATCTAGGTTTAAGTAGTTTGTAAGCTACGGACTGATGACCACGCAGTTTGGTCCGATAGATTTACAAACATTTGAACATTTGGCTCCCGGCGCGCGGAAGTCGGCGAGGACACACTCGTCTGCACCTGTTGTTGCTGTGGTTTTCAGTCCGCAGACTGGTTTGATGCAGCTCTCCACGCTACACTGTCCTGTGCAAGTCTCTTCATCTGAGAATACGTCCGGCAACCTACATCCTTTTGAATCTGCTTGCTATATTCGTCCCTCGGCCTCCCTCTACGATTTTTACCCCACACACTTCCCTCTAATGCTAATTTGACAATTACTTGATGTTTCAGAATGTGTCCAACCAATCTATCCCTTCTCTTAGGATATGCCAGAAACTCCTTTTCTCCCTGATTCGGTTAAGCACCTCCTCATTAGTCACGTGATCTACCCATATAATTTTCATCATTCGTCTGTAGCACCACATTTCAAAATGTTCTAACTTCTTTTTATCAGAACTCCTTATCGTCCACGTTTGACTCCCATACAATGCTACACTCCAGACAAATGCTTCCCGAAAGGACTTCCTAACATTTAAATTAACATTGGATGTTAACAAGTTTCGCTTTTTTAGAAACGCTTTTCTCCCCATAACCATTCTGCATTTTATATCTTCTTTACTTCGGCCATCAGAAGTTATCTTGCTACCCAAATAACAAAATTCATCTATTACTTTTATTTTCTCATTACGTAATCTAATTCCTTCAGCATCGCCTGATTTTCTGACATTGAATTTCATTACGTTCGTTTTACTCTTGTTAATGTTCGTCTTGTATCTTCCTTTCAAGACACTGTCCATTCCATTCAATTGTTCTTCCAGATCCTTTGCGGTCTCTGACAGAATTACAATGTCATCAGCAAACAGCAATGTTTTTATTTCTTCTCCCTGCACTTTAATGCCGTCTCCAAATTTCTCCTTCCATTCCTTCACTGCTTGCACAATGTACAGATTGAAAAACAGTGGAGAAAGGCTACAACCCTGTCTTACTCCCTTCCCAACCTCTACCTCCCCTTTTTGCCCTTCGACTCTAATAACCGCTGTCTGGTTTTTGTATAGGTTGAATATAACACTTCGCTCCATATATTTTGCCCCTGATACCTTCAGAATGTGGAAGAGTGTATTCCACTCGACACTGTCAAAAGCTTTCTCGAAATCGACAAACGCTAAAAACGTAGGTTTCCCTTGTCTTAGCCTGTCTATTCAGATAAGTCGTAATGTGAGTATTGCCTCACGTGTTTCTCCATTTCTCCTAAATCCAAACTGATCTTCCCCCAGGTCGGATTCCACAAGTTTTCCCATTCGTCTGTAAATAATTTGTGTTAGTATTTTGCACCCACGACTTATTAAACTGATAGTTCTGTAATTTTCACACTAATCTGTACTTGCTTTCTTTAAAATTGGAATTCCAATATTCTTCTTGTAGTCGGAGGGTATTTCCCCTGTCTCATACATCTTGCATACCAGGTGATACAATTTTTTCACGACTGGCTCTCCTAACGATATCAGCAGCTTAGACGTACATCATCTACTCTAGGGGCCTTGTTTCGACTCAACTCCTTCTGCGCTCTGTCAAATTCTTCTCGCAGTATCATATCTCCTATCTCATCTTCCTCCACGTCGTCTTCCATTTCTAGAATACTGCCTTCTAGTTTATTTCCTTTGTGTAGGTCCTCTATATATACCTTCCGCAGTTCAGCTTCCCCTCTTTACTTAGTGCTGGTTTTCCATCTGACTTCTTGATGTTCATACAGCTGCTTTTCTTGTCTCCAAATATCTCTTTTATTTTCCTCTAGGCGGTATCTATCTTTCCCCTATTTATGCATTCTGCACCCACAGCCCTTTTTAAAGGATGAACCAAAGTGGGCAAGATACGAGGGCATTTCGAAAAGTAAAGATACAATGGCTCGCATTCCTTACATAGAACATTTATTTAGAAAACGTCAGTTACATCTTATTAACTGATTATTTGTTATTTTTCGACATAATCACCCCCGTTATCCAAACATTTGTTAGGTCGGTGCACAAGCTTTTGTATCCCACAGTCATAGGTTGCAGCCTGTTGTCGGTACCACATTTCAACTTCATCTTTGATCTCTTCATCGTCGTGGAATGATTTTCCACCATGATATGACTTCAGGTAAGGGAAGAAACGGAAGTCTGTGGGCGCAAGGTCCGGGCTACATATACATGGGATACTCTGCAAATCACATTTAAGTGCCTGGCAGAGGGTTCATCAAACCACTATTGCACTATTTATCTCCCATTCCATTCTCGAATAGCGCGCGGGAAGAAAGAACACCGGAATCTCTTCGTTCGAGCTCTGATTTCTCGTATTTTATTCTTATGATCATTTCTACCTATGTAAGTGGGAGTCAACAATATATTTTCGCATTCGGAGGAAAATGTTGGCGATTGGAGTTTCGTAAGTAGCCCACGCCGCAGCGATAAGCGCCGTTGTTGCAATGATTCCCATCCCAGATCCCGTATCATTTCCGTAACGCTGTCTCCCCTGTATCGTGACAATACGAAACGAGCTGCCCTTCTTTGGACTCTTTCGATGTCCTCCGTCAAACCCACCTGATAGGGTTCCCACACTGGGCAGCAATACTCCAAATATGGACGGATTATCGCAGTGTATGCAGTTTCTTTTGTAATTCTGTTGCATGTTTTAAGGGTTCTGCCAATAAAACGCAGTCTCTGGTTCGCGTTTCCCACGACATTATCTACGTGTTCTTTCCAGTTTAAGTCAGAAGTAATAGTAATTCTTAGGTATTTTGTGGAGTTTACGGCCTTCACTTTTGATTGATTTATCTTGTAAGCAAAGTTTAATGGATTATTTTCGTACTCATGTGGACGATTTCACACTTCTCATTATTTAGAGTCAATTGCCAATTTTTACACCATAATGATATCTTATTCAGATCGTTCTGCAGTTGGTTTTGATCTTCAAATGATTTTACTAGACGGTAAATGGCGGCGTCATCTGCAAAAACCTAAGAAAGCTACTTAGATTTTCCCCTAAATACGTCCCATTTGAATTGTTTGAGTAGTGCTTTTCTTACGAGCGCTGTGTGAGCCTGAGCGTCGTCATGAAGCAAGCGGACTCCATTTGTCAGCATTCCCCTGCGTTTGTTTTGAATTGCCCTTCGAAGACGTTTCAAAATATTTCGATGTACATCATCATTAATTGTCGTTCCAGGAGGCATAAATTCCTAGAGAAGAATGCCTTTTCTGTTCCAAAAAAACAGAAGCCATGATTTTCTTCGCTGAAATCGACGTTTTTCATTTCTTGGCTTTTGGTGAATTCGAACGGCACTATTGCATTGATTGCTGCTTGGATTCAGGTGTATGGTGATAAAACCACGTATCGTCACCTGTCACCTGCTTCAGCATAGCGCGTGTGGAAGTCGAGTGCAAAGCCCATCCTTTTCTTTTTGTGTTCTTCCGTTAACATTTTTGGAACCCAGCGCGCACACAATTTCTTGTACCGTAACTTGACAGTAACAACGTCATAAAGAGTTTCATTTACAAGTCCGGTATGATCTGATGTAATTCTTACAATTTGAGACGTCTATTCTCACGAATTGCTTCCTCCGTTGTCCGAAGAAGGGCATCCGAGATCACAGATGACCGACCTGTTCTTTGTTCGTCATGAACATCTCTCCTACCTTCAGAGAAATAACGACACTATTTCGTTACATTTTGTCGATTCATAATGTTCCCATAAACAGAAACAATTTCTTTGTAAATATCCGCTGGTCGCTGACCTTTTGCATGAAGAAAACGTATGACGGAGCGCACTTCGCATCTGGTGGGATTCTGAATCGGCGCAGCCATTTTAAACACGACCTACTCCAGCCAGAAGCAACGTTCAAATGCCGAACGACCGCGAGGAGAAAGCTAACAGTTTAAGGTCAACACCAACTTGCTCGCCAAAACTCTTATGTTCCTCTGGCGTACGGTGTATTTTTACTTTCCGGAATACCGTCATAGATAAGTCACCAAGGCCGTCTTTTCCAGGGGGTGCAAGGGGTGTAGGGCACCCCAGCGCCGGTACCCAGGGGGCGCCAGGCTAGGATTAACGCATGGTCTAAGACGCCATTGTCGTCATGGAGGGTGTGTGGTGTCGCACAAGTCTGAAGTGCGCGCCATGTACTTTCGCCGCGCGCCGCCATGCAAGCACGGCGCGGCGTTCTTACGACGCCGGCCACGAGCGCCCTCTGCTGCAACTCTGCTCGTGGCCACAACTGAACTGTATCGGTCACTTGGGATTAGGACAGGCACTAGGAGTCTCTCAGTAGGCAGGCCTCTACCTAGTTAACCTATGGCTCAGCATTACACTTAGTCTGCAGTCAAGAACTATGTAAAAGTTAAGTATTACCATGTTTCTACGAAATACATATCTCATACTAATCTAGCTTAGTGTTTCTAGTTTGCCGGCCGCGGTGGCCGAGGTGACTGAGGCGCTTCAGTCACGGTCAGCACGGCCACTACGGTCGGGGGTTCGAATCCCCCCTCGGGCATGGATATTTGTGCCGTCCTAGTTAGTAAGTAGTTCATAAGTAGTTTGTAAGTTTAGGGACTGATGACCCCGTAGTTAAGTCCCATAGACTTTACAAACATTTGAACTTTTTTTTTGTTTCTAGTTTCTGCTGTCCCACTGGCTGGTCACCTCAGACCCTGCACCCGCACATGCGTGCATCCTATTTCCCTGTGTCGGTCTCTCTATACTCGGCCACCGACACCTAGGACAACCGGCGGAAACGAGACACAAAAGTGGCGGCGAGGATGGGATACAAAAGTGGCGACGAGGATGGGACACCAAAGGGTGCGTCCACTCCCGCCGGACGTTCGAGTCCTCCCTTGGACATGGGTGATTCTTTCGTTTTTAGAATAAGTTAGTGTAAGCTAGTTTAAGTGGTGTGTAAGAGTAGACACCGATGACCTCAGCAGTTTTATTTCGTAAGTACTCACACACATTCTGCCTGGCGAGCGCCCTATACCACGTGTAGTACACCAGTTGACTGAACAAACATGAGTTATATCCAGGCGCGGCTCGTGGTTTTCATACTAGGGAAGGCTCTGACATTTACCGATCGGAACAAACCTAGATCTCGAGCTACGTATCCGTCTGTAACCACGACGATTTCCAGAAAGGGGGGGGGGCAATGTCATATTTTACCTGAAACTTTACGTACTACACCTTCTTCCTGTTTCAGAAGCAATTAAAAATCAAGGGCTAAAACCAACATAAAGCCCTCTGATAGCTTTTATCTACTGATATTACGTCTCAAGACTAAGTGACACCGTTTGCAGGAATCTTTAAAGTGGTGTGGATAAACTACGCTGCATGCTTAATGTAATGATAATTTCAATTGTAAACATGAGGTGTAATATATAATTGTCAGTAACAGTGAATAAAGTGCGCATTTTGATACACTTCCTTCATTCTCATCCGAACTCCATTATTGCGGCCACTCATAACAGGAGCACCATCGTAACACTGAGCTATCAGTTTTTCCGGTTTTTGATGTATATTCATTTTCTCCAGCTCGCAGAGAATTGCTGCAGTTACATTCTCTGCAGTGTGGCTTTTCGCTCGTACAAAGAAAATAAATCATTTATTTTCCTCAGTAATTCATAGCGAATTATGAAGACCAATTGAGACAAATTTGCACAGTCAGTCGTTTCGTCAACTTCGATTGCGAGGTAATTTGTTTGCGACAGTTCACTCCTTATGAGATTGAGGCATACTGCATAAATCGATTCTAGCAGATCATTTTGAAGTAAAAGTCACTAAAACTTAGCCACAATACACGCACAAAAGACGAAACCAATAACACACGTTAACCGCAAACTCAAATCAGCGAGAACGGAATCGAAAGTAACGGGACATATTTCGCGCGCTTTTTTCTTAAATCATTCGCAACTCTCTCGCTAGGTGGTGACACTTTACGGTACCGCATTGTAGTGCACTCTAGTGAGAAATGTGTGAACTTATTCTAACACCGGATACAGCAGCCAATATCAGAAACAAAAAGTTATCTAAAACTCTATTAAAACAGTAAAACTAACGAGTGGTAAACCGCACACCAAAACATAACAGACATATACAGAGACAAGAGATACGATAGTGAAGTTTCAGCTACTC
Source organism: Locusta migratoria (assembly GCA_026315105.1). Taxonomy (NCBI): domain Eukaryota; kingdom Metazoa; phylum Arthropoda; class Insecta; order Orthoptera; family Acrididae; genus Locusta; species Locusta migratoria. The sequence continues at coordinate 262,224,832 of CM048744.1, forward strand.
TTTATTCTCTTTTGAAGTAATCAGAAGAACGTGAAAGTAGTGTGGAGGTTGGTATGACACTCTTAGGCTACAAGCTCGGAGACTTTCAGACGCCCATAAAAGCAATACACCAACGAACCCCCACTCCCAACCTTCCACTACATGGAGCTAAACGACACCTCAAAGCGCAGCCTTAAGGATACTACCCTATTGAAAAACATCGTTCAATATCAACAGTTCCAAAAAACATTCATCTTCATTCTCTACATCCGTGTGACGGAAAAATGCTAAATGAATTCTGATGATTATAATTCTGTAATCTGTTGTTGATACATATATTTCATATATATATTTGGGGGGCGGCTCCGCCTCAGAGCCTTTAATTACGAGCCGCGCCTGGTTATATCTATAGAAAGACACCGATATTGTTTACAAATACGCCCCATGGAGCTTTCGCCACGTCTTGGATTTTCCGTGAGCAAATATAACTGGCGCGCATGCGCACACACAGGCCCACGCACACACAGAGAAAAAAAGGCGGTTTCGCATAGGATTGAACTGAATAAATCGATTACCGTTGCGGAAACGGAAAGAGTGCGACAGGAAATGTTAACAAAATACACACTCGGTGCTGCTGACAGAAACTCCAACGCTTAGAATCACCCAAGCAATAATAATACGGCAACTTCTAATCCTGTGAAATGTTGATGTTGTTTAATGTTTGTTAAGCTTATGGGACTTAACTACGGGGTCATCAGTCCCTAAACTTACAAACTACTTATCAACTACCTTATACTAAGGACGGCACAAATATCCATGTCCGAGGGAGGATTCGAACCCCCGACCGTAGTGGCCGTGCAGACCGTGACTGAAGCGCCTCAGTCCCCTCGGCCACTGCTGCCGGCGATGAAACATTGAAATGGACTTTACGTTGGTACTTCGTAATCCACACTTTCTGCAGTTGAATGTCATTCAGGAACGAATGGTAGATTACAACCGTACTTATTGCCTCTCTACTGAGTCGCAGTTTTTTCATTACAACAACCAGGTATTTTAAGATGATACTGTATATCGCAAAGGCACCAGAAGCTAAACTAAAAGAAATGAAAAAAAATTTTTTTTTTCCTTTTGGTTGGAAGCAGGGAAGGGTGGGGGCGCTAGCTGATTTTACGCACTCCGGCGCCCAATATAATTAACATGGCTGCTAAGGCGCTCCTAGCGTACTAGTCCCGAACTATAAATTCAAGTAAGATCTTGCTTAGACGACAAACATAAACAGGGAGTGAACTCTACCACCGATGTGTCGCGAGTTTCTTTTGTTGTTGTTTTGTTCGAAAACTCGTGACACACTTTCGAAACTACCAAAGGAAATTGCACACGAACTAAACTATTGTCTGGTAAGGTGAATTATCTTAGACCATATTTTAAATAGAAGCTATTACGATCCTATAACATTCAGATATACTTGAATCCAAAACAATCATTTGGTGAAGACACAAAAAAAAAAAAGACAAAAGTAAGATCAGCTAATAACTCAACCTAGAAAATCGTCCTCTGACAGAAGAAGAAATTCTTCAAGTGATTTCTGGGGATATCATAAATGTGTCAAGCCTCGGAAAATTGAGCTATAAACTCGCGAATTGGTCAGTCAATATACAATACACTTTCTACAATCGTTAGGGAAACTTTTTTTATATTTATATTTTTGATTTATTTATTTATTACAATTTTGGCCAGGATTTCAGTACACTGTTCGGTGCCAACCTGAGCTAACATGTATTACGGTGATGAGTATTTTGCACACTTATTCAAACGATGACAATAAACGGTTTTAGAACTGTTTAGAAATGATAGGTTTCAAGCAGGTATCATAGTAGAACTACTGATACGCCTTGAAATGTTAATTGGTTTCAGGTCACTGTGGTTTTTTGGGAGCTGATTTCTGTTGAGTACATCTCTATGTGAGCTTCCGTAAGGCTCAAAAACCTGAGCATAACGGAGCTGTGCCACTTTTCAAACGTTCATCAGGTTCCGCTGCTGAGGGGTATCAAAAGTGTTTGCAACATGCGTCTCGTTTCCCTGTCTTTTTATATCTGTATTCTGTTCTTGAGGCTTAGTAATCAACATTTAACACTAAAGTTTCAATATTGCTAAAGGTGTTTTTTTATTCCTAGTACTGTGAACACTAACCACAATAATAAAGTCATGCATAAGCGCAACATTATTTTGTGTCCTTGCCGCTTCATGCCTAAATGTAGTGCGGGAAGAGTGTGTGTCGTGGTTTTCAGTTCGGAGACTGGTTTGATGCCGCTCTCCACGCTACTCTATCCCGCCGGCCGCGGTGGCCGAGGGGACTGAGGCGCTCCCGTCACAGTCTGCACGGCCACTACGGTCGGGGGTTCGAATCCCCCCTTGGACATGGATATTTGTGCCGTCCTTAGTGTTAGCTACTTCGTAAGTAGTTCGTAAGTTTAGGGACTGAAGACCACGTAGTTAAGTCCCATAAGCTATACAAACGTTTATAAATTTATATACTCTATCCTGAGCAAGTTTCTTCATCACCTCATATGAACGGCAACCCACATCCATTTGAATCTGTTACTCCTCTTCTCCCGAATTCTCTTCAGCATTTCCTCATTAGTTACGCGATCTACACACCTAATGTTGAACATTCGTCTATAGCACCACATTCCAAAAGGTTCTATCCTCTTCCTGTTTGAACTGTGTATCGTCCATGTTCTACTACCGTACAAGGCAACACTTCACGCAAAGCAGAATGGCAACGGGAAGAAAAGCGTTTCTGAAAAAGAGAAATTTGTTAACATCGAATATTAATTCTGAAGGAAATTGTGTGGAGTGCTGCCTTTAACGGGAGTGCAACGTGGACGATAAATAGTTCAGACAGGAAGAGGGTAGAAGCTTTTGAAATGTGGCGCTACAGAAGAATGGCAGAAAATTAGTAGGTATCTAATGAGGAGGTACTTAACATAATTGAGTAGGAAAGGAATTTGTGACATACATTGACTAAAAGAAGGGATCGATTGGTGGGACAAAAATGTTCAAATGTTTCTTAAGCTTATGGGACTTAACTACGGGGTCATCAGTCCCTAAACTTACAAACTACTTATGAACTACTTACGAACTAGGACGGCACAAATATCCATGCCCGAGGGGGGATTCGAACCCCCGACCGTAGTGTTGGTGGGACAGATTGTTAGACATCAAGGAATCGTGAATTTAGCATTGGCGGGAATTGTGTGGGGTAAAAATCGCACAGAGAGACCAAGAGACGAATACAGTAAACAAATTGATGTGGGTTGCCGTTCTTATGAGATGAAGACGCTTGTTCAGGTCAGAATAGGGTGGAGAGCTGCATCAAATCAGTCTCTGGACTGAAGACAACAACGCCAATACGAAAGACGGAGGAGCTGGCAAAAACGGTATTAGAGGTTTGTAAGGAAGGGAAAAGAAGACAGGGAAGGAAGAAGTTTTAGATCGTGGATGATGTGACGGATGGTAATACCTACAACAAAACTAAGACGAAAACAACGGATCGTAGAAAATGGATGTGCAAAGAACCTGCCAATGTAGCAGGAAACTGTTACATTGAAGGTCCGAACCTGTATTACTGTCAATAAACTCATTTCGTAGAAAAATTCTTCTCCAAATTTCTTTGCATCCAGATTCTTTAGATTTTTACTCTTACTCCTCAGGCCCTGACGGAAGAACATCAGAAGAGATATGTATGATCTGCGGCACGTGTCTGAATCCTGAAGTTCTCCGCTTTGCATTCAGTGGCAAACTTTCTCTAAAGTTGAGGAGGACAGGTTTAATATCCGTTCTTGAATCTATATGCAAAGCAGCTTTCTGTTCTTGGTATACTTCCCTTCATTTGTGGGTCCAAAATCAAATGTTGAAATGTTTGAATCCTAAGGGGCTGAACTTCTAGGTCACCGGTCCCTAGTCTTATAAACTATTTCAATTAAGTTACGCTAAGGACAGACAACACACACACACACGCCACTCCCGCACTGGTATTTACTGGTCTTACTGTCAAGCATGCATACGTGGGGACCCCTTTTCAGTCATATGCTAGATTACCCTTACGTTGTCATTCATTGATGGCACAGAAGCAACAAGCCTGGATGATTTGAGAAAGCATACACGGAATCTGTGTTCACTAAACGCCACAAGATGTTGGAGCGTTAAGCAAAGCAACATAAAGCAACTGTCCTATGAATCATTAAAGTGGTTTTTCTCCATGAGAAAGAAGTGTGCACACAATTCATGTTTAGATGCGAGAGTGCTTTAAAAATACAGCATGTGAATAGCAATAAAATATTTTTTTATTTCCTAGCGAGTTCAACAGAAACGACACAGAAACAAAATCATAAACTTCGTACCATCACATTTATAATTACCATTCCCAACTACATCTAAAACCATACTCCGCAAGCCACCCGACGGTCTGTGTTGGAGGGTACCTTGAGTACCACTATCGATTTTCCCTCCTATTCCAGTCACGTATTGTTCGCTGAAAGAAGAATTGTCGGTACGCCTCTGTCTGGGCTCTAATCTCTTTGATTTTATCCTCATGATCTCTTCGAGAAATATACGTAGGAGGGAGCAATATTCTGCTAGACTCCTCAGTAAATGTATATTCTCTAAACTTCGACAAAAGCCCGTAGCGACAGAGCGTCTCTCCTGCAGAGTCTTCCACTGGAGTTTAGCGATCCTCAGGCGATCGTTTTCAAGTTCCATAAAAATCTTCTGTTTCGAAGTAAAAGCCGTCTCACTGTCGGATCATGTTTCCGTTGTTTACTGTTTAATATATGCATCGTTGTTTATAGTGACTATTTTTTATGTTATACTGTATTTCTATTTCGTAGGTTGGATTAAGACTGAAGCATACCACTAAAGATCGACTCGAGCTAGATATGACGAACCTTCCACATCTGGTACCAGTGCTTCACGCAATATGACGGTGTTTATAATGTTAGCAAACTGAACTCTTGTCTGAAGAAGGCAAAACATTGCTCTCGTAAATACAACTTCATCTGAAATATGAATCTGTGTGTTGAAGTCGTTGCTTATAAGAGTAGAAATCCTAAAATTTACCAAGACAACGTGTAGAACATGTAAATAAGCCGATTTTTTTTTTTTTTTTTTTTTTTTTTTTCGAGAAGTCGAGAAATTTTAGTGAAAATCAGTGATGATAAAATCGATTTCTGGTGAACAAAATAATCAAACAACAATAGCTTTATATCGACTACCTTTACTGATAGCTAAAAAAAGGAGCAGCACACACCGGAGAAGAGTGTATTATTGTTTTACCAGGGGCCACAATAATATCTGATGCACAACCCTAATCCTAGTTTGGATTAAAATAAAAGAGATAGGTATGGGTGCTTGCAAATTAAACTTTGACTGAATTTATGGGATTCACAGCCACGTAATTTTGCGAGTGTGACTTTTAGTCTTTTATATTTATTTATCTTTTTAAACAAATATCGAAACTAGTTTTTCGTAGTGAACGGTTTACGCCAATAGAAAGTATCATTATGTGCTGTATATATTACAGGGTCGCGTAAATTATATCCTGGAAGATTGTGGGCCCCATTATACAAAACGATTGCAAACTATAGATCTAGACAATTGTTTGTGATCAGCTTCAGCTCTCCTTTCGAAAACGCTCTTTAATTCGTTTAACGAAGAGTCAGTTACGTTTACAGGTACGATATTTGCTTAATCCGTGCTAAATCGTTTTCTTCAGCCGATGTCATAATGATGGAGCAAAGTATATACATAATCTTACTATAAACTGATGTCAGTGATATGGCCTTTCCGCCTGCGTGGAATCTTAGAATATTCGGTCAGAAGACCGGCGACCTCTAAAATAATAAGAGCAATAACAATACAAAAAGAACCTGAGCTAAGAACTCAGATCAACCTCAAATAGAAACGTTTTAAAGCACTGCTGACTTTGTGTCGATCGTGAATTTATCTCAATAATTAAAAGGTTGCTTGAAATATCCGGTAACAGTTATAATTATGATTTATGTGTTAAAATATATTTATTGACGACATGTTTCGATTATGAGTATTATCGTCAGGCTATAGTAAGCTCATAAATTATATTACTAAAGCGTGGTCTGTTGGGGTTGAGGTCAATCCGAGCTAACTTGATTTCTCAAATGTTCAAATGTTTGTATAGTCTATGGGACTTAACTACGGGGTCATCAGTCCCTAAACTTACAAACTACTTATGAACTACTTACGAACTAGGACGGCACAAATATCCATGCCCGAGGGGGGATTCGAACCCCCGACCGTAGTGGCCGTGCAGACCTCAGTCTCCTCGGCCACCGCGGCCGGCAACTTGATTTCTAAAAATAATAATAACAAGGTGAACGCTCGTCGGCGTGCGGTATTGCGCCTTTCTATTTAATGAAATAAATGGAAATGTGCGATCACTTATGGCTTCACTGTACTAGGTTCAGATATAATACAAATCTGCCGAATGCCGAATGAAATATTGTGCCCGGTCGGGATTCGGACCGGGATCTGCTGCTTACTAGGCAGACGCGTTGAACACTTCGCCACCGAGGACGCAGTGACCAACCCCGCTGCAGAGGACTCTTCCCTGCACGTCTCCCGCCACAACCAAATCTCCATTCACCACAAAGTCTCTTTCTTATTACCACAGCCTCTTAATTCTGTTTTCCCTGATGCGGAAATACAGCATTGAGGCTGCGAGCATTATGTAATTAAGAGGCTGTGCTAATAGGAAAGAGACAGTGTGGCGAATGGAGATTTAGCTGTGGCAGGAGACGTGCAGGGGAGAGTCCTCTGCAGTGGGGTTGGTTGGTTGGTTACTGTGTCCTCGGTGGCGGAGTGGTCAACGCGTCTGCCTAGTAAGCAATAGATCCCGGGTTGGAATCCCGGCCGGGCATAAATTTTCATCCGCCGCATACTGGTATTACATCTAAACCTAGTACAGTGAAGCCATAAGTGATCGCAAATTGCGATTTATTTCATTAAAAATGAACGCTGTAACGTCGTCAAAAATATATAATTGCCTGCCTTTCTATTTGCCTAAGCATGGTCGGGGGAACTTCATGGTGGTCTGGGGGGAGGCTGTAGCATGGTCTGAGGAGGGTCTGGAGGGGGCTACATCATCGTCTGGAGGGGTTCAAGGAGCGTCTGGGGGGGGGGGAGGCAGCAGCCCGGCAGTCCTCCACCTCCACCTCCCCCCTGGATACGCCACTGATATTGACATCATGATGTTTGTGACAATGATAATATGACACCTTTCTGTTTTCACAGGTTTATTGCCACAAACATCAAGACGTCAATATAGATTACTGTACAGCTTCAGTGATATATTTTGTATGCCTAATAGGCCGATGATGATGCATAGCATTGAAACATGTCGCTAATAAATACTTTTTAACACTTAAATCATAGTTATGACTGGTAGCGGAAATTTCAAGCAACCTTTTAATAAAAACGTTCTCGCGTTTGCAAAGGAGCAAATTACCTGGTTAGCCGGAAATAAGAAGGGGGAAAAACGTTGTGGCAGCGTCACTGACAGCCATGCAAGGTGCCCGGGTTCGATTCCCGTCTATTAAAACTTCATAATAAAATGGCCAATAATTTGGCACATTTCTTGCAATAATGTGACCTTAGGGTAAGGATATTTCGCCGAACAATGTTGCATCGGCACACGGTGAAAGGAATTTAAGTGTAGTACAGTTGTGCAGCAGAAGAGTGTAATTTATGAAGTGACTCGGGGACACCGGAATCCTGCCTGGCTCGGCTGTTTTACTTATCACGTAATTGAGATCGCAGCTGCGGCTAAGTGGCTGTGAGCTACGAGGCGCTAGTCGCAGGCGCTAGAACAAGTTGGCCGCGCGCCATGTGCGCTGCACAGCAGATGGGCGACACCCCGCTGCCCGCGCGGCCCACGTGGGAAGAGTGCCAACTGCCGTTATTACAGGAGGGCCTCCATCATTCCATCTGCGGTAATACGCCGCTCCCAAATGTGCCGCAACCTTCCATTTTTAGAGTTCTCCATGTGCCGTAGGTTTGCGAAGATAGCTGCGCCGTTGAAGGTATCAAGGACGTCTCCTCCGTTTATTTATCAGATCTCTTTCCTTAACCCTTTATTTGGCAATGTTGCTCTCAACCAACATCAAAATTTCGCGTGATTTCATGAAACCTTTTTTTAAGTTTCATCCTTGGATGGGCTACACTGCTTGAAACTAACATTTAAGCTCTCCAATAAAGTGATGTTTCGTTGTCTTTTCCGAAAAGTTTAGCAATGAACTGAATATTTAGCGGACACTCCAAGAATACATTACCGAGGTACATGTTTGTTTCAATTTTGTGACGATATTGCCGGCCGCGGTGGCCGAGGGGACTGTGGCACGCCAGTCACGGTCTGCACGACCACTACCGTCGGGGGTTCGAATCCCCCCTCGGGCATGGATATTTGTGTCGACCTTAGTGTTATATGGTTGTAAATCTTATGGGACTTAACTACGGGGTTATCAGTCCCTAAACTTACAAACTACTTATGAACTACTTACGAACTAGGACGGCACAAATATCCATGCCCGAGGGAGGATTCGAACCCCCGACCGTAGTGACCGTGCAGACCGTGACTGAAGCGCCTCAGTCCCCTCGGCCACCGCGGCCAGCCCTTAGTGTTAGCTAGTTCATAAGTAGTTTGTAAGTTTAGGGACTGATGACCCCGTAGTTAAGTCCCATAAGCTATACAAACATTTGAACATTTTTTGTGAAAATATTTTTTGAGATATATGGAAAACTGCTTATAAAAGGGATAGAGGAAGCCTTGAAGTTTGTTTATCATGGGAAATTATTGACGAGTTCTTATATGAGAGACTGAAAATGGACTTATATTGATTGGGAAGGGCGCTATAAAAAGGGCAACAAGACCAAAATAAGAACGAAACGGAATCTCCTGTACCAGTCAATGATGTACAGTACGACATGTATGACAATATAGTGTTACTTGGTAGATTATAGGCCAAAACAAATTTGCAAGTTTTGTCTTCAGTGATACTTGACTGTAAAATGTGGAAATCATGGGATTGATCCAGTAACTTTCGGGTGTGCGGCCGGATCATGTCGTCATTCTGACACGATATTTCGGCCTGGAAACGTCCGGCAATCTTCAGGGGAGTAGCGAGTACTGAAGAGCCCAGGTGCAGTCGCGGTGTTTGGCAGTAGAATAGGTCGGAGCGCCAATATTACTCACTATTAATCTCAGTGGATCACCATCCTTGTGGATCTTGGGTATACCATAAAGTCTCGGTGGTACTGCATTATGTAGTTTCAGACTCTCGGTAACTTGTTCAGGTAGAAGACATTCATTTAACAGTGTAGTAGTTTTCCTTGATAACCGGCTTGTTGGATCCTTTCCGATTTTGCGATACGTAGAATCACTTAGCTGACTGTAAATCTTGTCGTTGTAGGCTTCCCTTGTCATCAGGACTGTGGCATTACCCTTATCTGCGGGAAGAACGCTAGTATCTTCTCGGTGGCTGCGAAGAGCAGCTCTTTCAGCTGGAGAAATATTACTACGTTGAGGATCACATTTCAACAGCATACGGCAAGACTCTCGTCGAATTTCATCTGCAGATTACACAGAGAGAGGTCTTATAGCTTTATCAATACAACTGACGAAATCCATCAAAGGAGGCTTCGTGGGCGTAGGAGCGAAGTTTAATCCTTTCGCGAGAACAGAAATCGTCGCGTCGTCCAAATATTTCTCTGTGAGGTTCGCCACAGATCGCCCAGAGGAAGCATCTTGTGACTTATGTGTTGCGAGTCGGCTAAACTTTGCACTTTGCCTGCTCGTACTGTCCCTGTGCGCCCAGTCTGCTTTAGCCCAGGATAATCCGTCAATACAGTCCCAACTGAAAGAAGAACATCTTGCTGCAATCTTCAGATGTAAATTAAATAAGTATCCAGAAACAGCTTCTAATTCACGACGTGTAAAGCGAATACGTTCTCTGACTAAGGCCAGACTCGCTTTACGTTTTATATTTTTGGCAGCAACACTATTGATGAAATGAACAACTCTGGCGAAAGCAGAAATCATATTATGGTCTCTACATTTCAACAAGAAAATCAATGAACACAGTAACCTAGCTCTTCTCACGTAATTTATCCAATCTGCGGACATCTTGAATCATCTCCTCCCCGTAGAGGTATTTCAGCTCGACAAAATTTGGAATCCTGTGATTAACATCATCCAGTCACAGCGTATTGGACACCATCAATCGATTATCAATGATTAGCAGACTGTTGCTCTTCCACCACCGAGGTTAGCACATACAACTCGGCTGTATCGCGCATGACACCATCTAACGCATGCGCAAAACGTTACCAGCACTTTTGGCATGCGCAAGAAGCACTATAAATACCGCGACTGCACCTGGGCTCTTCAGTACTCGCTACTCACCTGAAGATGGCCGGACGTTTCCAGGCCGAAATATCGTGTCAGAATGACGACGGGATCCGGCCGCACACCCGAAAGTTACTGGATGAAGAAATACGCCGGGAAAGCTTCGGAAGTCACATCATGGGATTGTTCTGAACTTTGCACCAAAAACGACTTGTTTTCACAGGTTTCGCATGAAATAGTCCAAAATACAATAACTTCTACAGTCATAAGAACAGCACTGTAGAATTGATACTGTCCCAACAAGCGAAGTTTTTTGGGCAATGTTACCTACAAACTAGAAACTATATCTTGAAAAAAAAAAACGTATAAATCTGTTCACATGGCCGTACACATTTAAGTAACATAATACTTTTTATTCTCGTGATTTCTGTGTGTACCAAATAAAGGTTAAAAAGACATCAAACACATCTTAAAAGGTGTTTCACCATACTTTTTCTATTTCGTGTTTGCCGTTATAATATTTACTCAAAATTCAAAATTCAAATGTTTGTTAAGCTTATGGGACTTAACTACGGGGTCATCAGTACCTAAACTTACAAACTACTTATCAACTACCTTTTACTAAAGACGGCACAAATATCCATGCCCGAGGGGGGATTCGAACCCCCGGCCGTAGTCGGTCTCCTCGGCCACCGCGGCCGGCAATGTTTATTCGATTCTTAAGTAATTACTGTTCATTCTACCATTTTCAAACAAGTTACTCAGCTTTTCAACATTACGATGTATGGGGGTTCTGCTCGCTGCAAAATTCTTCACCTGGGGCGTCGTGGTAAAAATAAATATTTGTAGGTAGAATTTTTCACTTCTTCTTTAATTTGTAATCAAACTTCTTCTCCACCAAAACATTACAACTTCAAAACGTGTACTATGCAACAGAACTTAACTGACAGAACTTCCATTTTAAAACAACAGACTGACATAGCTTCCAGAGCACTTTGCGAAAGCCAGAACGCGAACTCCCCCACACAAGGCGGTGAGGCAAATATATAACATTGACAATAATGACGTTACATTATGCATTGTTCATAACAATTGAATATACTAATTTACAATTACCAAGCACACAAGTAAAACATTTCATGTACACAAAAATAATGACAATATAGAATGAAAACTATACATACAATAATTTTAGATGGTGCATATCTTTTTAAGTCTTAATCGCAGTACTATTTGTTTCACAACATACAATAATGATAAACGTCAATTAATTTGTTAACGAGTACATCATTCATGTTTCTAACATATATCGAACTATCAAATATATTAGCAATTCTGAAACTAGGTTTAAAATCTCACGTCAGTCCATATATACAACGAATCATAATATTTAAATCTCGACTATTGCATTAATTAACACAATTAACTGGTCAACACAACTTGTTTATGCGCCTAGCATATATAAAATGCTATTTATTTTCATTTACATAAAGTTTCTAAAATTCGTCTATCTAGTTCTTGAAATAATGTGTAATGACAAAACTATTGTTTATAGAACTGTCTGGAAAGCATCTAAACGAATCTCTTAATTAATGAAATCTATCACTTGTTTTAATCACAGTATCACCGAGACACTGTCCTACACTAATTCCTAGGCTGGCTTTTTCGTTTGTAACTAACTTCACACGCAACACATATCACTATTAAACCACACGATTCCGGGTCCAACGCAGATGGTATCGTACGATAACACTGAGATGAGAGGGTCAGCAATATCATCACACCGTGTACAGCGTGATTGTGATGAAAAGCTTACAATTTATCGTTAACTTGCTATGGACGTCGTCCTTATTGATGCAAATTATGTACTTTGGGCTTTATGGTGAACTTCTTTGCTGGTCGTTCTCCAGACCACAATATCGTCTACAAATAATAACAGATTCATCTCCCTATTTCCATACGCTTCCTTTGCCTCCTTTATAATTTCGCCCATCGCCATCAGAAACAACAGAGGCGATAGCACACACCTCTGTCTCACAAGGAAAGTACTTGGGCTCGAACAAACTCAAAAACACCAAAATCGTGTGAGAGATAGTGTAAAGGCCCCTTATTGCACTAGAGATACCCCCGCATCTGCAAAATTCTGCAGTCGTCCGTTAGAGGTCTCTGCGTGTGCCTTGCCGTATTGCAGACTGACCTGATGTTACGCCAGTCGGGACCAATAGGGACGGTGCAGTGCGCCTCTGAAGTTGCATTTTGTGACGTTATTTGTGGTGCGTGGCGTCAGATGGGTCGGTGATTGCTAATCAGTCCAGCTAATGTATTGCGACTGGTTGAGACCGGTATCTATTATAGTGAAGAAATATGAGCATTAAGTTAGAAACAGATATTATTGTAACGCAAATGATGATGATAGGGATGATAATGATGAACAACATGGCATTCATCACTTGTATTATAAAATGTGCAAATATGCTATGCGATCAAGTTGCATTTCTTCACTTTGCGTTTCGCAGTTATTCATATTGCTGAGAGCATTTTTTGACGTTCCTCAGTTACATTTATAGTTAAGAATTCTTCATTGCGTATGGCGTCTACAATTACATCTGCAGTGCTATCTAGAACATGACGCCAGATTTTTGCAGAAAAATGACACCCACCAGTACAGTGAGGGGTACGTAATGGTCCTGTATCCAAACGTTCATACAGATACGTTTGTTCAAGCCCAAGTAGTTTCCTTGTCATTCCAGTTTCATTTCTAAGCCATTCCGCCTTTCCAACTGGAGTCTGTACGCTGCTGAAACAGTTGCTGCACATTGCTTGCATCATTTCTATATCTTGTGTGCCCAGTCTCTTTCTAAACACGGTGTCCCAAATTTTCTCCCTAGGAACACAAGCGGAAGCCTTTACTAGAGATAATAAGGCCCTAATTGACGGATAAAAGGGGAACTAGATTCCAGTAGCAACTAGGACACCCACTGCTTTTTGTCGTTTCCTCTAATTCAAATGTTCAAATGACTGTAAATCTATCGGACCAAACTACGTGGTCATCAGTCCGTAGCTTACAAACTACTTAAACCTAGGTAAACTAACCTACGGACAAACACACACACCCATGCCCCAGGGAGGACTCGAACCTCCACGGCGAGTAACCGCGCGCTACGCAGCGAGGTGCTTTAGACCGCTCGGCTACTCCACCGCGGCTCCTCTAATTCAAAATGTTCAAATGTTTGTATAGCTTATGGGACTTAACTACGGGGTCATCAGTCCCTAAACTTGCAAACTACTTAAGAACTAGCTAATCCTAAGGACGGCACAAATATCCATGGCCGAGGGGGGATTCGAACCCCCGACCGTAGTGGCCGTGCAGACCGTGACTGACGTGCCTCAGTCCCCTCGGCCACCGCGGCCGGCTCCTTTAATTCACCCCAGACCACATTCGGAAGGTCGATTTCCATTAGGCGCGTTTCTAATGACCGTACTGTCAACGGCACGCTAAATGCTAATTAAAGGAAAGTTTGGGCTAAGTTATGGGCGCTAGTTTGTGGGCGTGAATACCTGCTGCATTGACCAGGCCGCCGGCTGATGGGATTACCCCAGCCAGCCAGGCGGCCGCGCTGTTGCTGGAGATTGTGTCAGCCTCTGTAGTCAGGCTCTGACGGCTTTGGCGCGAGTTGGCCGCGGCTGCATAGCACCTCTTGACGCGACCATCCACCTGTCGAGTACCATCGTCAAGAAGAAATACCGCCCAACTCTGTATTCAGTCGCCGAATAAAACTTCCGGGCTAAATTGCCGTGGTCGATTGGTAAAACTTCTCCCCCCTGACGTTTCGTCGTCTACTGCTGACAACATCTTCCGAGGTGAATCGACGACTGCCTCCTACGCTCGCTTGCACTGGCTGCATGACGGAAACAACTGGGTTTCCGATCGGCTGTGGAGTTCAGAAATGTTCTAATGTTTGTAGAGCTTATGAGACTTAACTATGGGGTCATCAGTCCCTAAACTTACAAACTACTTATCAACTAGCTTATCCTAAGGACGGCACAAATATCCATACCCGAGGGGGGATTCGAACCCCCGACCGTAGTTGCCGTGTAGACCGTGACTGGAGCGCCTCATTCCCCTCGGCCACCGCGGACGGCGCTCGAACAAACACATATACACCAAAATCGTACGAGAGATAATGTAAAGATCCCTTATTGCACTAGTGATACTCCCACATCTGCAAAACTCTGCAGTCGTTCGTTAGAGGTCTCTGCGTGTGCCATGCCGCATTGCACTTTGACCTGTCGGTTCGCCAGTAGGGACGATGCAGTGTGCCTTCAAAGTTGCGTTTTGTGATGTCATTTGTGTGGTCAAGCGTCAGATGGGGCGTCGATTGCTAATCAATCCTGCAAATGTATTTCGATTAGCTGAGATGAACTTACGAAGAACCCTTCTTCGTGAAGATGGTATTAGTGTAGAAGATGAATCATTTGCATGCTTTCTCGTATCTGTTATGGTACAGAAATATAAGCGTAAGTTAGATACTGTTGTTACAAACTCATAATAATGATAATAGGGATTATAATGACGAACAACTCATTGCAAGCGGTAGTGCTACGGTAAGTAGCGATGGAAGCAGTGGCAGTGAAGACCAACAGTCTTCCGGGAAGAAGGTTCAAATATTTGTAACTCTATCGGACCAAACTGCGTGGTCATCAGTCCGTAGCTTTTAGAAACTACTTAAACCTAGGTAAACTAACCTAAGGACAACACACACACCCATGCCCCAGGGAGGACTCGAACCCCCACGGCGAGCAACCGCGCGCTCCGAAGCGAGATGCTTTAGACCGCTCGGCTACTCCACCGCGGCGGGAAGAGGGTTAAAGTTACAACTATCATCACGGCTTTCGATGACAATTCGCTAGAGAACATGTACGATGACTATTATATAAGTTATAGTTAAGATATCTGCATTACGTATGGCGTCTACAATTACATCTACAGTGCTATCTAGAGCATGGTTGCAGAGCTTTGCAGAAAAACGACACCAACCAGCACATTGAGGTGTACGTAGAGATCCTGTAACCAAACGTTCATACAGATATGTTTGTTCGAGCCCATGAACTTTCCCTGTGAGACAGGGGAGTGTGCTATCGCCTCTGTTGTTTCTGATGGTGATAGGCGAAATTATAAAGGAGGCAAAGGAAGCGTATGGGATAGGGAGACGAATCTGTTACTATTTGTAGACGATATTGTGGTCTGGAGAACGAACAGCAAAGAAGTACTGAAATAAATTCACCATAAAGCCCTAAGTACATAATTTGCGTCAATAAGGACGACGTCCATAGCAAGTTAACGATAAATTTTAAGCTTTTCATTACAATCACGCTGTACACGGCAAACACGAAATAGCAAAATTATGGTGAAACACCTTTTAAAATATGTTTGAGGTCTTTTTAACCCTTTATTTGGTACACACAGAAATCACGAGAATAAAAAGTATTATGTTACTTAAATTAAATGTGTAGGGCCATGTGAACGGATTTATACAATTTTTTTATTTTTTTTATTTTTCGAAATATAAAGCTTCTAGTTTGTAAGTAACATTGTCAAAGAAACTTCGCATGGTGGTACAGTATCAGTTCTACAGTGCTGTTATTATGACTGTAGAAATTATTGTATTTTTGACTATTTCATGTGTAACCTGCGGAGTTCGAGCCGGTGGGCTATGCCTCCAAGATGACGTGGAGGAATGCGAGTCCTGACGGGAGTGGTTGTTGAAATGTTGCACCGGTGCTCAATATTTAAGTTACGCACTCAAAACGACGTTTCACTGCAAATACTCAGAAATTTGTCCATACATAAGTCCAAGTTAACTGGATAGTCTAACAGGTTCTCTATACAGATCACTACTTTGTTGAGAAGACAAACAAATTTATTTGAACCACAGTCAAAAACACAAAAGTCACTTGCACTTACAATTCTTTTATACTGTGTATACTCATACCATACATCCTACATAGTCTCTAGGTTTCACTGCTGGTGCTACTATCACCGGTACTACCAATACAGCACACATTTTCCTTCTGCCTTTGGCATCTGTCAACAGGGTTTTTATACCATTCAATAAGGCGGCTACGTCACGTTTCATAATGTCATGTGACATCACGTGACGTTCAAAAAGTTTCTATTAAGATTATTTTGGATTTTTAAATAGAAAATATACTTCAAATTATAATATAAATTATATTTTAGTGTTTAGTAAAGATTTTTTATACAAATGAAATTGAAAGTACCAGTTACAACTGCTACGCACTTTTCTTTTAAAGGTACAAACAAATATTTAATTTTTAAATAACAGATATTTATGTAATAGCATTATTATTTGATTCTTTGTGCCTACTAATGGCTTTTATACAAAATAACATTTTAGTAGCAAGTTACAATCATTACGTACAAATGCTGATAAGATCGTCTTCTATGTTTAAGATCTTTGGCACAGTTTTTATGATAAATCAAAACAAACTTCAATCTCATACATGCTTTCCCAGTGATTTCCAATTACAAAAATATACTTAACATTTATGTCCAGTTTATGGTAAGCTTAACCCATACAGATAACTGTGGTAGTTACAGTTCACGTAAAACACGCGAATATTTGCGCGATTTTCTTACGTTACTAATATTGAAAGTGCCTATGAATCGTAACATTGTCCTAACGGTTGCAGTCGACTGATATGATCGTGTGTATGAGATCACAGGAGTTCATGTTACAGATAAAAGACACTTACGAGCCTGGAA
Source organism: Locusta migratoria (assembly GCA_026315105.1). Lineage (NCBI taxonomy): Eukaryota > Metazoa > Arthropoda > Insecta > Orthoptera > Acrididae > Locusta > Locusta migratoria. The sequence goes on from CM048744.1 coordinate 262,242,033, forward strand.
ATTAGATGAGTTGCACTCTGATTGGGACTCTATAAGCACTGCAATACAGGTATACAGTATATTCCCAGACATTAGAAACAGACTCAGATTGCGGTACATTGCTCCTACTCGAGGTACGGTACACCTATTAAAAACCATGGTCCATATCCGAAATATGTACATCACTTTAAACGCAGTAACACATCAATCTGTGAATGTGAAGATGAGGATATTGCTGATCACATCGTTCTAAGTTGCCCCCGTTTCCAGGAAGAGAAGGAATGCAGACAATTAGACTGCGATCTGCAAACAGTTGTAAGAGACCAAACCTTGTGGGTTACAGTTAATGCTGTTGCGCAATGAATATCTAAAAGGCAACTGCTTAATTTTTTGTCTATAGCTCCAAATCAACGATCCTAATGCCAAAAACCTCTATATATCAAATATAATCTAAAAACAACCAGCCACTTCTTTAATTTATGATATATAATCTATGTAAATGTAAATCTTTGAAATTATTTGTATCAACGTTTCCCCATTCTAGTATCAGTTGTGTTCTCCTCTTCGGAGACTGGTTTGATGCAGCTCACCACCCTACTCTATCCTGAGCAAACCTCTTCATCTCCTCATAAGAACGGCAGTCCACATACATTTGAATCTGCTTACTGTATTCGTCTCTCCCTCTCCTTCTGCGATTTGTACCCCACACACTACAATGTTAAACGAATGATTCCTTGATGGCTAAGAATGTGTCGTACCAATCGATCCCTCGTTTTAGTCAATCTACGCCAGAAATTACTTTTCTCCCCAATTCTGTTCAACACCTCCTCATTACTTACGTCCCCATCCTCTTGTCTGAACTATTTATCGTCAATGTTTCACTCCCGTACAAAGCAACACGCAAATTCCTCCAGAAAAGACTTCCTAACATTTAAATTAATATTCGATGATAATGATTTCTCTTTTTCAGAAATGCTTTTCATCACATTGACAGTCTGTCTTTTATATCCTCTGTACTACTACCATAGTATGTTATTTTATTGTCAAAATAACATAACTCATCTACCACCTTTAGCGATTCCTTACCAATTCATTCACCATCTTCTGATTTTCTTAGTATACATTCCATTACCCTTTTTTTGCTCTTCTTAATGTTTGTCTCACGCTCTCCTTTCAACACAGTACTTTCCTGCCTCTTAATAGAATTACAATGTCATCAGCAAAGGCGAAAGTTTTTATTTTTTCACCTTGAACTTTAATGTCTTCTCCAAATTTATTCTTCCTTTCCATCGCAGCTTGCTCAATGTTCAGATTGAATAACGTTGGGGAAAGGTTAGAAACCTGTATTACTCCCTTCCCATCCAATGCTTCTCTTTAATACCCTTGGACTCTAACAATTGTTGTCTTGTTTTTGTACAAACTGTAAATAATCTTCTGTTCCCTATATTTTACCTCTGCGGATTTCAGAATTTAAAAAGGTGTATTTCTATGAACAGTGTCATAAGCTCTCCTATTTATAAAATGTATACAAGTTTATATATGAAATATACGCTATTTAAACAATTATTTATAAGAAACATGCTCCTATATCAGGTCAACGTTCTGTAAATATTTCAAAGCTTTCCGTTAAGAACTTTGGAAGACTTGCTTTAGGAACATCTACATTTTCTATATATCTAAAAGTTCATTTGTTCAAAATTTCAAATGTCCGAAAATTTTTTACAGACTGCGTTGAAATTTTGAGATAATGTTGCATTCGATTTAGTACACGTTTTTAGTACCCACTGGAACATTATCCAGCATATATGAAATATTTATGTGATAATTTAAATGTTCGTTTGTACAAAACCGTTAATCTCCAAACGTTCTTCGCCAATTGCTTTGAAATTTGAATATAACGTTGCATTCTAATAAAGGAAGGTTTTTATACCTGTCTTTCTTTACTATACGATATGTAAGATATATAGAATCAACAACCTGAAACTTCCATTGCAAATATGGAGGAAATGAAAAGTTGTATTGATGTGCAGTTTTCACAAGAGATATAGCTAGTCAGGAGCTCTTACTGTTAGCCAATAAGCAGATTTTAATAACACTCAGAAATTGTATTTTTGTGAAAAGATACACTGTTAAAAGTGAACAATGCCTATTGACATTAACAGACTAAAAGTATGATAAATTAGAATGTCAGTGGAGTTTGCTGCAGGACCCTAGTGGCATTCTGTTAAGAGATTAGTGACAGACTACGGCGTGCACACACTCTTCTCAATATGATATTCGGGTTTAGGTTACGAATTGTTCGATATGCCTGCCTTCCGTGGCGATTATGTGGGGCAGACGAATAGCGAATTTCTGCACGACTTGCTGAAGTGTCGGAACACCGATGCTATCGATGACCACATGGAAGGCGGTTTTAAGCTCACCGATGATTTGGTGTTATTTTTGTAAACCTTCTGGTTAATGGTTACCGATTCAACCACTTGGAGCGTCCTGGAATGGTTCCAGTAGACAGTATCTTCCAATGTGCCCCACAGAAGCTTGTCACACGTAGTCAGATCAGGCGAAAGTGGAGGCCAACGAATCCCTGCGCCAGTAAATTTGTAATAATCCAACATAATGACCCTGTTGCCAAAGTACTGATCATGACAGTGAAACACCTGTTCGGTGCTATGTAGTCTGGCATGATCTTCTATGAACCAGTCGGTGGCTCGTTGATCCTCCAACGCTCCCTGTGTGATGACAAACTGTTCCAAAATTGCAATTTACCGTTCACTAGTGACCGTTTCTCGCATGAAAAAAGGATCCGTAATGTCTCTGCTGGATACCGCAGCCCACCACTAAGTATGGGCGAATGCAGTGCTTTTGCCTCGCAAAAATGGAGATTTTAAGAACCCAAAATCAGCCATTTTTGTTGATTCACAACTCTATTCTGGAGGAAGTGTACTTCATCTGTAAACAAGTAACTCTATTCCAGTGCCACTTGGCGACTACGATGCGCTTCGAATATGTTGTAGTCTAGGTCAAAATATGAGACACGTATTTTCTTTTACTCGTGCTCTTACGGCCGGTCAAGTGGTAATAACCCTCTCGAAGAAAACGTGGTTGTTATGTTTCTGAGCACATGTGGAAAACAATAGGAAGCATGGAACAGTATTGAAACATAATCTCCATCGTTGCTACTGGACTTTAAAACTGTCCAATCACATCTTTAAACATTTTGATATGAGTATAAATCGTCTCAATTCACAGTTTTTGAAACGGTGAATATTTTTATGTAGTAAATCTAATAGTGTATTTAACAACAGATTCAACTATACATGATAGAGTTACATACCAAGTGGCAGTAGTCACATATAAGTTGGAAATACCCCTATACACCACTATACGCAAGCTGTGTCCTTTGTATATCATTTTTGATAGTAATACATGTATTTCCCAGTGGACGGGGGGCGTTATTTTGATTTGCCGCCGCCCCTGGCCCCCAACAGACTTAGTCTGCCGCTGGGCGATATTGTTGTTTGCAGTTCCACCTTATAATCATAACACGAGCTCCTGGAGCTCAAAAAGGCAACTGAAGGATTTAATTGAAACGATAACTGTTGTCACTAATACAACACTAAACCTTGGAAACACGGTTTATTCAACACGATATATAAGTCTGTCTGCACACCACAATAGTTCACATTAACTGAAAACACTCGGGTCCATTCCCGGCATAGATTAACAAAGTCTATTTCTTTACTGACAAAGGTATACGCCGTAGCCTGAAACACTAACTCCTAATCGTGATACCATCGGTTGATAGTGGCCGAGTCGGAGTCCGTAGGTGGTCCAGTGGGCTGGCGTAGTCGGTCCTCGGCGTAGTAGTGGTTCGTAACATTCCTCGAGGTGGAACCTGCCGTCACGTCGCTGCGTCCTCCAGATATAGCTGGCGCTTGGCGGAAGGATCCTCTGTTGCGAGTGACAGTGACCTCTGTATACGTCAGCGGACAGTGACGTGCCGTGTGAGCTGCCACCTCTGTAAAAGATAGCACCCTGTTTAGCTTTGGTCTTTATGTGGATATCTTCCTGTCAATGTTTACCAGGCGCGATGGTTGTCTCTAGCCGTCGGCTTTTCGGCTTCGCCTGGTACTCCGCTACCTGCGTACGTGGACGTCTGCCGGGTGGTCTGCTTTGTAGGGGCTATTCTTACTGGCGTAACAATAACGTCTCGCTCTCTGTCGATTCTGGAACTTACCAGCATGGAGGTGAAACTGAAAACAACACGATCACCATGTATTACAAACGGCATATGGCGAACAGACCGCGTTATAGCGGTGTATATCTGACTACTGCAACTTCGGGATGGAACTTACTTGGTTGAATTTGATGTCGAATATACTATTGGATTTACTACATATACATTTTTTAACCATTTCAAAAATTGTGCCGTGCGGAGAGGATTTAAAAATATATCAAAATGTATGAAGCTGTGATTGAACAGTTGTAAAGTACAGTAGCAATTATGGAAATTATATTTCAATATTACTGTTGTGTCTCCTACTGTTTCGGCGATATGTGCTCGAAAAGATAATAACCACGTTTTCAAAACTACAACAACCTTTTGGGTACAAATAAAAAACTACGGGCAGTATATTTTCCTATAGACTTCAACATATATGAAATGTATCGAAATCGGCGAGTGCACTTGGATAGTGCTACTTGTGAGCTACTCAACGGAAACTGGTTGCTGACTGAAGCGCTAACGTGTCCGCTATGACTCACAAGCCCTATAATTCGGTGGGATGCCACACACTGCGCTGCTTGATAATAAAAAAGTAAATCGTCCGGTATTAATCGTTTGCAAGTTTCGGGACATTTAGAGTTCCAAGAGACTACTTAACGCATAGCAACAGTGCTCCGTTCACGAATAACAGAGAACGCCAATGCGGTGAACATGAAATTGGTCAATACAGAGGCGAAACATCCAGTATGATACAACCATCGAGTTTGGGAAAGGGCGACACGGGAAACACGTGGACTGAAATGGCCAAAGAAATTAATATTGCTCATATAAAATGTTTTATGTGACTGTAGCATGAGTAAAAACAAGTGAGGGTAGGAGTTCTCGAGGCGCAGTAAAACAATAAGCCAAATAATTCCTTAAATATTTATCGAACCTGCAGCAGTGGTTGGTGAGGTGTCATTAATATCCGTTGCTTTTGATTGACACAATCACTCGGGCAGACATTTTGTCTGTGCAGCATAGGAAAAATCGATTTCACCAATTGCAAATAACTGCCTACGACAAAATGATAAAATACAAGGTGACAATTATTCAACTACATGAAATAAGCCGCGGTGGAGCGGCCGAGTGCAGTGAGGTGATATGCTGCGATGCGCGAGGCCGTTCCCCGCCGGGGGTTCGAATCCACCCTCGGGCATCTATGTTTGTGCTGTCTTTAGTATAAGCCAGTTCATAAGTAGTTTGTAAGTTTAGGAACTGATGACCCCACAGTTAAGTCCCATAAGCTTCACAGATATTTGAACATGTTTGAACATCAAATAAAATCGTCATAACTTCTGCACGGTTTGTTTCAGAACGTTCAAAATGCACGGTTGGGGTATGGTGGGAATTAGTAAGCACTTGCACACGCACCTCGGTGTTATCGGCTAACTGAACGTGAAAATGTAGCAGTACAGGTGCCTCACTGAATAGCGCAGGGGGAAAAGGGCTTTTATTCGAGAAATAACAGCCCAACTCTGGCTTGAAGGAAGTTTGCGACCTAGTGGAAGACAACCGGTCCAAATGTGCTAACAACCAAGACTTTGCAGTTTGGGGACCACATCTACATCTACATCTACATAGATACTCTGCAAATCACATTCAAGTGCCTGGCAGAGGGTTCATTAACCACTTTCATAACTTTTCTCTACCGTTCCATTCTCTAATAGCGCGATGGAAGAAAGAACACCTAAATCGTTCCGTTTTCGATCTGATTTCTCTTATTTTATTGGGATGGTCATGTCTCCCTAAGTATGTGGCTGTTACCAAAATATTTTCATATTCAGATCTAAAAGTCGGTGATTGAAAATTCGCAGCACATCACGCCGCAATGAATAACGTCTTTCTTTTAATGATTTCCACCCCAATTCGTGCTACATTTCCGTGACGCTTTCCCCCCGTAACGCAATAGAACAAAACGAACTGCCCTTCTCTGAACCTTCTCAATGTCTTCCGTCGCCGGACGCGGTGACCGAGGGGACTGAGGCGCTTCAGTCACGGTCTGCAAGGTCACTACGGTCGGGGGTTCGAATCCCCCCTCGGGCATGGATATTTTTGCCGTCCTAGTTCGTAAGTAGTTCACAAGTAGTTTGTAAGTTTAGGGACTGATGACCCCCCCCCCCCCCCTGTAACGTGATAAAACAAAACGAGCTGTCCTTCAATGAACCTTCGCAATGTCTTCCGTCAGTCCCACCTGGTGAGGGTCCCACAAGGGGCAACAGTACTCCAAGAGAGGACGCACAAGTGTGATGTAGGCAGTCTCTTTGGTGGAGCTGGTGCATCTTCGAAGCGTTCTGCCGATGAAACTTAACCTTTTGTTCGCCTTCCCCACAATATTTTCTATGTGTTCTCTCCAGTCAAAGTTGTTCGTAATTGTAACTCCTAGGTATTTAGTAGAATTTACGACCTTAAGGTTTAACTGATTTATAGCGTAATTAAAGATCAGCGGATTTCTTCTAGTGGTCATGTGTATTACTTCACACTTTTCTTTATTTAGTGTCAATTGCCAATTTTCGCACCTTGCAGAAATTTTGTCTAAATCGCTTTGCAGTTGCTTTTGATCCTCTGTTGACTTCACTAACCGATAAACGACAGCATCATCCGCGAACAATCTAAGGGAGCTATTCAGTTTGTCTCCTAAATCGTTTATAAACACGAGGAAGAGTATGGGACCTATAACGCTTCCCTGTGGAAAGCTCTGGGGTACCCACAGGCCTTTCTCATGGGCCTCGATTGCCCACCATATTCTCCCGATCCGGATGTAAGGAATCAAGATTTTCTGACTTCCTTCCATGACAATTTCATGGACAGAATCACATTCTACTCGCCATTCCGATTCATTTGATAACTCACACGTCATACTTGTATTGGTCATTAATGTAATAAGTAATTACACATGAAGTACATTTGTCAATTGCGTTTAATTTTTAACGAGAGGATTCCGCACACGGACAAGTGACACTTCATGGCGTTGCTGGAGCGAGGCAATGACATGTGAATCAGCAGGTGGAGAGCCACAACCGAAGCTGACTGACATAAAGAGGTCGCCTTTTATACAGCAGGAGGGTCGAACCAAACATCTTCTAAAGAGCTTTTTGGCGGACAAATGCAGGAGGAGCAGGGGGCTACTGCCCACATAGCATTCTACAGAAAAACAAGAAGTTTACGCAAAGGCCTAAACTGTGCGTAACACGCGCTGTTATTGGCGAATGCTGGCAGAAGGCGTGTTGTTACGATGACACTGATTGGCTGATGAGGACAGAGACGTGGTAGGAGAGATTAGGTAGCGTTAGGTGCTACCGAAGTATATTGTCGACGGACACTTAGGCGCCTTCTGCCGCCTTGTGCAGGCGACGGGAATGCGCGCTCTGTGAATTCAGAAAGCGGTTGCTGTGGTTACGCCTGAGTGCGTGTACAGCGGAGTTTGCGGTACCGAGTGTTGAGTTACACGCATAACGTGTAGCTACGGTACGATTACAAAGCAGTGGACATTTAGCCAGTTCATAATTGTGAAATTTAACTTCTGCGGACGATTTTGAGTGGCATTTTCTGGTGGGCTACTTTGCTGAATTAGCGTACCCAGCCAATATTAGTTTGACTAGGGGAAAATAGCGAACATTGACTTCACCAAGTTCAACAGGAAGTTTTTGGCTGATTTATCCCAACCATTCATTTAACCAACTAGATTTCTGCAGGTTTCAGAGGCGCAGCCGCTGTCAGCATCTACGCAGCATACGGTATTTGTGCGATTACGCAACGCGAGTGTAAGAAAATATTTGAGAAGTCTAACTTCCGTAAATGCCACAGACACCACTACAGTATTATTCCTGACATTATGGTGACATCCTATCGTCCGGTATTTCAGCTTATTAACGAAGAACTAAGATCCTTGACGGTTCACAGGAAGATAAGAGAGTCTGTATATGGAAGAATGAACAAACCGGACTGCCAATAACGCCAAAAGAGGAAATGGCACCTGGAAACAAGCTTCCCTATACAGTTTGGAGAACACTAAACAGGATGAGGGCTGGTGTACCCAGATGTAAAACTAATCTGCGCAGGTGGGGTCTGCTGACTAACGATAACGATGCTCTTTGTGAATGAGGAGAGGTTCAGGACGAGGCACATCTGCTTACGTGCCGACTATTGCCGCAGCCCTGCAGTTTCAGTGACCTGCTACAAGCCAATGACAAAGCCGTGGCGGTGGCTATTGGAAAAACAAAACTTGATCTGGACTAGGGATGGAAAAAACCGACCGGTTAAAACCGATACCGGTATTTTAGTTTTGAATTACCGTTTTTTTCGGTATTTATTTGCTGTCGGTTGTAACCGGATTTTTTAGTTACTGCCAAGAACCGGATAAAAAAACCGATACGACTACTTCCTGTAGTAGTGGTAATTTAAGAACAATCCCGCAGTCAGAGACGCGCAACAAACGCGTGGCACAAGAACTTAAGAACTGGTGCAGCTATTGAGAGCCGCGGTGGAGTAGCCGAGCGGTGTAAAGCGTCTCGCTGCGGAGCGCGCGGTTGCTCGCCGTGGAAGTTCGAGTCCTCTCTGGGGAATGGGTGTGTGTGTTTGTCCTTAGGTTAGATTACCTAGGTTTAAGTAGTTTGTAAGCTACGGACTGATGACCACGCAGTTTGGTCCGATAGATCTACAAACATTTGAACATTTTTTTGAGCTATTGAGGCATCGATGCACCTGTTGTCGTGTGGCGTGGCCTATTAGACGACGCGCATGCACCGGCAGTGTACGAGACTTGCCTCCGTCTGGTCATGCGGCAGTTCCTTGCTGTCGTCGCCAGACATTGGTTGTGTCTTAAATGGCACCATCCCGAGTATGGAAGTACTTCACGAAGTACGGGAGCAGTGAGGTACAATGCTCCATTTGCTTCAAAAAGCTGAAAACAGGTGGAGGTACTAGAAACATGCTGTGTTATTTAAGGAAAAAAACATCCAGCCACACATCCATTTCGATCCAGAGCTCCTACTCCTTTACCTTCATTAAGGCAGATCACCCTTTTCGAAAACCAAGAAAGAACTTTTAGCTATCAGGGGTAAGTCATAATTAAAGGAGTGGTTGGCTCAATATTCGCAACTGCCGGATGGAAGTACTAGGCCAGTAAACCTGTATGCTTCGTATATCGTCTTCTACGGACTCCTGGCTAGGCTTACACACACTCAAGAAGGCATAATATTGGGAGGGGACCTTGCAAAATATGGAAAGACTAGTGATTTGTCGTATAACGTAAATTTACCTAAATTTTAACCAAATTTCTTAAGTTTTGGCCGAAACTAGAAGAACCGAAAATTCGATATCGGTTTCTGTTTCGGCCGCAAATTATGTTTCGGTCGAACTCTAATGGAAATAATAGCAATAAACAACCGAAAACCGGTTATTTAAAAAAAAACGGTTATCTTGAGCAGTTTTTACAGTGCGGTTAAACTGGAGATGAAAATAACCGGTATAATCGAAAATCGGTTGTTTCAGCGATAACCGCCATCCGTAATCTGGACACGGAAATGAATGAATATGACTGTTCAAATATGCAAATGCTTGTATAGCTTATGGGACTTAACTACGGGGTCATCAGTCCATAAACTTACAAACTACTTATGAACTAGCTAACACTAAGGACGGCACAAATATCCATGCCCGAGGGGGGATTCGAACCCCGAACGTAGTGGCCGTGCAGACCGTGACTGACGCGCCGCAGTCCTCTCGGCCACCGCGGCCGGAAATATGACTGTCTTGGACATATCTGAGACGAAAAACCGTCTCAGGGTAACTTAATTTACATTTAAAATCGTCTATCGATCTTCATTTCGTTGTATTTAATTTAGAAATGAGGGTCTCCGTCGCTGGACACCCTGTAAATTGATTGTAAGAAACGAAGCGACAGCAATTCTGGATGACTCTCCGCTCCTACCGAATGCGAAGGGAGTTTAGAGTTTCCAGTTTGCTCAACAGAGCCCCTAGCTGCTGGAACAGCGGTCCTCGCGGAACGCTAATGTGACAGAAAATATTGACGGAGCGGCTTTGCAGAGTGGCAAGCGATGCTGGCGCGCCAGACAATCGCGATATTCAGGTGGCTGGCGGCGGCGGCGGCGGTTCGCGGAATGACTGCTTTGAAGCGTGCCCGCGCTGTTTGCCCGCCACGGCTGTTTACCCCGCTTTGTGTACACCGCAGGCGTGCTGTGTCTCCTGCCCTGGGGCACAGGTCGCTGTCTCACACACAGCCAAATATATCTCTCTCTGTATGTTTTGAAATTTGTTGGATACGCACACAGTAAACCTCGTACTAATCACACAACAAAAAATTTTAAAACATTAAATTCTAATGAAGTGATTTTATATTGTGTTTCTTGAAGTTTTCCCGGCGTACGGAATATTCCATAAAGTTTCGGGGCCGGCGCGGTGGCCGAGGGGATTGAGACGCTCCAGTCACGGTCTGCACGGCCACTACGGTCGGGGGTTCGAATCCCCCCTCGGGCATGGATATTTGTGCCATCCTTAGGATAAGCTAGTTGATAAGTAGTTTGTAAGTTTAGGGACTGATGATCCCGTAGTTACGTCCCATAAGCTATGCAAATAATAGATTTTTTGAAAGTTTCGGTATTTGCAGCCGGATTCCGTCGACTTCTTGCGACGATATTTCGGCTGACAACCGTTCAGCCATCTTCAGGTGAGTGCGTTCCACTGGAGATTGTTAGTTTTTTTTCCTTTATTGAATTTTTAATGCCCGAAGGCAGGCTGGCAGCAGCCAAAAAAAAAAAAAGTTCAAATGTTTGTAAATCTATCGGACCAAACTGCGTGGTCATCAGTCCGTAGCTTACAAACTACTTAAACCTAGGTAAACTAACCTACAGACAAACACACACACCCATGCCCCAGGGAGGACTCGAACCTCCACGGCGAGCAACCGCGCGCTCCGCAGCGAGGTGCTTTAGACCGCTCGGCTACTCCACCGCGGCGGCAGCAGCCAATGATGCTGCTCTACAGCCGAGCGAATGTAAACAATGGACATAACAGAAAATAAAATGAAAGGTGATAAAAGGCGCTTTTACAATATGAAAATAAAAAATTGGGAGAAAGTTAAAAGACTATGACAGCGGGCAGAAACATACATGATTGTTAAAACAAGACATTGCCACGGTGGCTAAAAAACACTCACTGCAGATGATGAGACAAAGACAGCGACATTGAGGTAAAAAACACTGAACACTGGTATACGCAAAGTTAAAAAAAACACACACAGGGCGATGATACACTATACACACGAAGCACTGAACACTTAAAACACAGCACTGTACTGGCCCTGCAGGGGGAAGGGGAAGGAGGTGGGGGAAGGGAGAGTGGGAGAAACCGGAAGGAGCTCCTGGGGAGGTGGAGAAAGGAAGGGGTGGGTCAAGCAGGGGGACGGGAGTGGGAGGGGAGGGGGAGGGAGGAGGAGGCGGCAATCCACAGAGAGGGGTCAAAGTTGGAAGGAGGGATAGATGTCGGGACGGTTTTGGAGAATGTCGTCAGCGAGAGGAAGGTGGCGGAAGCCACCCTCAGAGAGGACGTAGAGGGTGTGGAGGTGAAGGGAGGGAGGGATGTGGCGGTAAAGGCGTGGCAGAGGCCCGGGATCCAGGAGAAGAGGAGATACCAGTGGGTTATGGGACTCTATCTTGCGGTGGATGTACTTGAGGCGGATGTGTTGAAGGAATTTGACCAGGTGTGGGAATGGGATGAGGTCGTAGAGGATCCGCGTGGGGGAGGGGGAGATTGTTAGTTCCCGACGACGCCTTTATGGCAGAAATTGGCGCGTAGGCACATGCGCATCAGTGGCCGTCACAAGCGCGCCCTCTTTCGCATTTACCGCCCTCTGTGAAAAACAGTTGACAAGCGGCGCGCGGGAGTCTGCGCGAAGTTGAAACTGCATGTCTGCCATCTATCGGAACGCGTCATTACTGCATAAGGTGAAAAAACAGTACGTGTCCGCACTCTGAATGCGCACTCAGTACATTGCTTGTCAGATGTATAAAATTTTTAATTATCGCTAGAAGTGTCGTCCTGAATAAAATGTTTCCTCTGAGATGATATTAAAGAAATCACCGGGTCCCAAGTCTTGTCCAGATGAAAGCCGCCGTCACGATTAATAATATCTTGGGCTAAACGTATTTCCACAGTTTCTTTGATTAGTGAATCCCAGAAGTATCTCGTCATGGTGAAGATTTCAGTGGCGGGGTAATCCATACAATGTCTTGTGGTAATACAATGCTCGGCTACAGCCGACTTACTGGGCTGCAACAGACAAGTGTGGCGTTCATGTTCAAAGCACCTTTCCTGCACAGTGTGCGTCGTCTGGCCGAAGTAAGCTTTGCCAAACTGGCAAGGTATTCTGTAAATTCCGGCTTTCCTCAATTCCAGATCATCTTTAACCGAGCCGAGAAGTGCCTAATCTTCGCAGGTGGCCGGAAGATGACTTTTACTTGAAACATATTTTACTTCCCAAGTAACAAAACTCATCTACCACCTTTATTGATTCGTTACCTAATCTAATTCCTTCAGCATCGCCTGATTTTCTAAGACTGCATTCTATTATCCTTGTTTTCTTCTTATTAATATTCATCTTATATGCTCCTTTCAATACAGTATCCATTCCATTCAACTGCTCTTCCAGGTCCTTTGTTGTCTCTGACAGAATTACAGTATCATCAGCAAAACGCAAGGTTTTTATTTCTTCGCACTGAACTTTAATTCCTTCTCTACATTTCTCCTTGCTTTCCTTTATACCTTCTGAATGTACAAATTTAACAACATTGGAGAAAGGCTACAACCCTGTCTCACACCATTCCCAACCTCTGGATCCCTTTCATGCCCTTCAGCTCTGATAACTGCTGTCTGGCTTTTGTACAAGTTGTTAAAAGTTTGTAACCATGACTTATTAAACTGATGATTCTGTAATTTTTATACCTGTCAGCACCTGCTTTCTTTGGAATGGGGATTATTACATTTTTCTGAAAGTCTGAGGTTATTTCCCCTGTCTCAAACATCTTACGCACCAGGTGAAATGGTTTTGTCATAGCTGGATCTCTCAGAGATTTAAATAATTCTGAGGGAATGTCGTCCACTCAAGGGGCCTTTTTTCTACGTAAGGTCTTTCAGTGCTCTGTCAAATTCATCTCTCAGTATAGTATTTCCTATTTCATCTTCAGCTACTTCCACTTCCCTTACTACAATATTGTCTCTAAGTTCATTTCCTTTGTAGAGCGCCTCTATATACTCTTTTCAGCTTTCCCTTCTTTGCTGAGAACTGGTTTTCCAGCCGAGTTCTTTATATTCAAATAGTTGTTTTTCTTGTCTCCAAATGTTTCTTTTATTTTCCTGTAGGCGATATCTATTCTTCCCCTATTTATACATTCTTCAACAGACTTGAATTTGCCTTTTAGCCTCTTCTGCTTAGCTATTTTGCACTTCCTGTTAATCTCATTTCTTAGTCGTCTGTACTCCATTTTGCCTGTTTCATTTACTGCGGCGTGTATCTGGACATGTTGGAGCAGTCTGTGTACCTTCAGACACAAACCTTGCAACCCAACATCACTTTCCAACAAGATGGGGCTACACCGCATTGGTCAATGGCTGCTTGCTTGTTCCTGGATAGGAAATGTACCAATCGTTGAATCGCACACAGTGACCCATTGCCTGGCCACCAGGTTTACCCGACACTACGCCGCGTGTGTGTGACCAAAGTGAACAATATTCCTACATCGTACCACTAATTCAACTGCAACAGTAACAAATGAAATGTTACAAAGAGCTTGGCAAAAAATTGAATACAGACTCGATACTCTTAGTACTAGAAATGGTTCACATGTAGAGGTATATTGATAATAAATAAACAAATTCTTTGAGATGCTGTAAAATGTGGTGCATCTTTCTTTGTCGTATCTACTGTGGTTTACGTTTCCTGGGTCTTTGAAATCAGCCTATTTTGATTGAGACACTCTGTAGTGTCTCTTTATGCTTAATTCATAGCATATTATAATGACACGGTTTCCTTTCCTCGCTATTATTGAAAGAAAATTTTGTGTTTTTATATTATTACGTGTTGTAAAAATAATTATCTACGAATGTCAGAGAAACAATTTAAGAACATCACATTCATTTTTTTTTTTTTTTTTTTTTTTTTTTTTTTTTTTTTTTTTAATATAGTAGATAGTAGTAGCATCTCGCAGACGAGAGCTGTACTTTATTATTTTTATGTGTCGTCTCTTGCGTTGATTTGTACATTCAGGTAAATATATGTGTTATGCGCGGATCTTACTTTTCTAAATAAACCCCACCTCTCACTTAAATTCGCACTTATGAATTTTTATTATTAATTTTGCCTTTTCCTCCCTCCGCCCATGATGCTTTCTTTCAGCCTTGTTGCATCGCTGCAACAATGGATGGCACTGTTTTTAGTTAATATTGAATGATGATATTTCGTGTAGCCTGCCTCTCTTTTTTTATTATCATTTACCGGCAATAGAATCTGCAGTCGATTATCTTGTGAAATTTTTTGGAAGTCCGATGTGTTTGATTTACCTAATGTTCCTATCCGAATTTAATCATGTCATGTATCTTACTTTACGGTCTGCTACACGAGTCGTAGTTTGATACTGACGAAATGCCATCCACTGTTCGGCGAGTGGTTATTAATTTATGAAAATTTCTTTTACAGCCAGATTTCAACCACCGATGGATCTCTTGTCACAGGTAGCCGCTCGTCGATTCTTTTTGTAATGTTCTGCCTGCACAACACTCCACCGTTAATTAGCTTGCCATTTCATTTAAATGGATGTAATAATTTTCCAATTTTTCCCCGTAATTTTCTGATTGGGATCTTTCATAGCTTCCAACTTCAAACCTCTTCCTTCTGTAAATTTGTTAATCTCAAGCATTAATAGCCAGGCTCGAACATTATAATATGTGAAACTTCCTGGCAGATTAAAATTGCGTGCCGGCACCGGGACTCGAACCTGGGACCTTTGCCTTTCGCGGGCAAGTGCACTACCGACTGTGCTATCCCGACACGACTCACGATGCCGCCTCACAACTTGACTTCCGCCAGTACCTCGCCTCCTACTTTCCGAACTTCACAGAAGCTCACCTGCGAACCATGCAAGACTAGCACTCCTGGAAGAAAGGATATGGTGGAGACATGGGTTAGCCACAGCCTAAGGGATGTTTCCAGAATGAATCTTTCACTCTGCAGCGGAGTGTCATATCAGCGCACACTCCACTGCAGAGTGAAAGATTCATTCTGGATTATAATATGTATCATTTGTGGTTATAGCACGGCTGTGTGTTACTTCCGCGACACCACTTGCGTCTGTGTTATCACCGAAAGTAAGTGGTCTCTGTTCCGAACAATTTTTATTTTTATGTTTTCTCTCTTGGTGGTATGTTTCGTCTGTCTTCACCGTCTTAGGCGGGGTATTGCCAGTTCCGCAGCGTAAGAGATTATTGCGAATCTTGGCTTTCATAAAGTCCTTTCCTCAAAAAAACCTAGCTTTGCTGGAAAGGAATTTTGTCTCTCTTCGTTCTCACGAGCTTAAATAACGGTGTCTCGGTTACGGCGCCAAAGAGACGGCCGGTGTAGCTTCTAGTTTTAATGAAAATGCTCCGGGTTTTCGTTTAAATGTCAGGCGACTGGCTGCTATGGGGGGAGGGCTCTTCTTCCTGCTGGCAGCGCACCAAGAGCTTTCTTGTGGAATGCAGAGGGATCGATTGCAGACTTAGTTAAACAAAAAGCCTAGCTCTGACGTGCACTCGTTTACGAAAGACGGGAGGAAATTAAATCAAGGTCGGCAGATGGGACATCTATTTCACATCCTTCTTCTGCAGAGACAGAAGCAAGTGAAACGGCGCCAGGAACAATCTTATTTCCACTATCTCGATTTATTTCTTGCTTTTCGTAAACTAGTTGCCAAATTCCGGCCGGTGTCCGCCGAGAGGTTTTCTGTTTCTTGCCGTGTCTTGACAAATGTGAACGAATTCCCCACCGATAATGGCTTTCTTGGAGAGCGCTAAGCCCGGAGAAGAAAGGTCTTACGGGGTATAAATTATCACACGTCACGGTTCTTTCGTAAGAAATGTTCGATGGTAAATCTGCCTTACTGTCCGCTTTTAGAAGAAGGCTCTTAACAATATTCATAAATATTGCCTGGAGAAACACAATTTCTTGCTTGTTACTTTTCAATACTGCAAACTCGTTTGATGTCTGTTGACGCTTTCTACATCTACCCCGACAGGCCAAATCAAATGTTTGTAATACGTATGGGACTTAACTACAAGGTCATCAGTCCCTAAACTACTTATGAACTAACTTATACTAAAGACAACACAAACATTAATGCCCGAGGGAGGATTCGAACCTCCGACGTGCCGCTCCAGACCGCTCGGCAACTTCCCGCGCGGCCTCGACAGACCAAAAATTTTTCAGATTCGATTGAAAAAAGACAAGAAATAAGTTAACACGGTGGTTTTAATCCTTCACGTGCTGTACAATTTCTCGTCCCCACTAAGAATGATCAGACAACAGAAAATTCCTTGGGACATTGTTCAAATCGCCGTTACTTCGCAACTTCCAGCGGCTTTCGAGGAACCATCACTAATCCGTTTTGCAGTTTGTCATTCTGTAGTAGATAGGAATTGATAATCAGAAGTTTTGTCGACCGTGATGAGTTTTGCCAGAAAAGAAATGTCTGCGATTTCCTTTTAACTGTAGTATCGCCAGGTGTCCACGAATCACTAGATTGTCTTCAAGAGTCTATCTATGTAGGACAAACACTTTTCTGCGCTTAGGAACATTCTGGAAAATGATATTTGTAGTGTATGGTTGACGGCATTTGCTGTTGTATCATACAAAGCGGTTTACTTTTGTTCAATTAAAACATGGTGCAAGGAAAGAAGAGCTCTGTCTACATTTGCAGGTAGATGTAAAATGTATTTCTCTGAACGTGCTTAATTGGTAAGATGTTACTTTCATGGTTCGTATTAGCGGAGTACGGAGAGAGCTGTAATATATTTGCAGATTTCTTGTTTACTACTCGTAATGCTATTACTTTTAAATAGACGGTTGCGTGGTATTTGGTCTGCCAATTCTCGTTTTTAAGAATTTATGACGTTATCCCATGGGATGAAAAAACTATGTATATCGTTTTCTCCTTTATTTTGAGCAAACTATATTAACTGTCATTTGGCAAGGTTTGAGATCATCCTATACTTACTTTTTTCATAAAAGACATCAGCAGAAATTCAAATCATCGACATTTAAAATGATCTCCAGTCCATGGAGTGACTCGTACAGTAACCGGAGAAATTTTTAAAACTTCGTTGTCAGTCTTAGATCACTTATATTTCTTAAATGGGCAGTTTCAGGCCAGTTGTCCATCTTCAGGTTTTATTTTGAAATCAAAGCCGTCTTGGTTGCAAACTAGTCTACTAATTCTTAATGACGCGTTTCTCTCTATCAGCGCGATATTATCAGATTATCTGTAGTTCATACAGCCCTTTTCACTGTTATAACTCTTTAGTAAGTCTTGGGTTACATTTTTCATGCATATGATCTAATGATTCGCTGCTGTTAAGGCGAAAAGCTTTATTAAGCATTAATAGTTTGAAACCAAGACGACTTTTATTTTGTGAACATATTGTCTTGGACAACGTTTTAAATGCTCAAATATTTGTAAACGTATTGGACCAAACGGCTATGGTCATCAGTCCCTAGACTTATGAACTACTTAAACTAAACTAAAGACAATACACACACCTAGGCCCCAGAGAGGACTCCAACTTCCGACGGCGAGCAAACCGCGCGTTCCGCAGCAAGGCGACTTAGAGCTTGCGGCCATTCCACCGCGGCGACAAGGTTTCAGGTCCACGGGCTCACTTTGATTTTGAGGAGAGTTTAATTTTATAAATAAGAAAACAAAACTGTGTGTGGCGTTTGATTGTCATAATACAGCAGACAGTAAAACGGAATGTATGTTACCGCACTTCAGTACGGTGTTGTAATCCGCATTACCTGTGTGTTATGTATTTATTAGTATCGAATCGTGTGAAGCCGCAGCTCTGGTGTTGCAAATATCTGGCTTACCTCAGCAAATACACGCCTCTGTACACCTGAGTTCTTTAAATATTGTCACTTGTGACCTCATTTTTATTTCGTATGTTATAAATGTGTGAAACTGGTTCCATTTCATGCGGATACCTAGTGCAATAACCGGTTGTGAATTTGTAGAAGCTGCGGCGGAGCGGCCGACCGCATTGAGGCGCTATGCTCCAATGCGCGAGGCCGTTCCCCGACGGGAGTTCGAATCCTCCCTCGATCATGGATGGTTGTGTTGTCTTTAGAGTAAGTTGGTTTGTAAGTTTAGGGACTGATGACCCCCAGTTAAGTCCCCTAAGCTTAATACACATTTTAATAATTTGTAGAAAGAATATTTTTAAATTATTTTTTTATTATTGTTGGCGCGTATCGCACTTCTGGGAAATCATATCAAATACGGCGAAGATACACTGTTCGAGCAATGCCATAAATTTCTGTCCCTTCCCGCCCTCGTTTTTCTAAGGCTATTGTAAAATGTATATTAAAATTTTGTATAATTTTTCAATATGTGACTCCTCACACCCAATTTCCCTACAGTATACCTCACACACAAACACAAAAATTATGCCCTCTCCATTAACACTCGTAAGACGTATATTCTATTTGCAGGGGAAAAAATCTAGTAAACGTGTGATACTTCTGATGTGTTTTCATATAACTGTCAGAAAACGTAAGATCAAAATACTATGAAATACATGTTTTTATGAAATACAGGAGTAGGTAGTACGAATAGAGAAGGAAGGATGATTAGGGCTTAATGCCCCGTCGACAGCATGGTTATTAGAGACGGAACTCACGCTGGGAAGTTTTGGGGAAGGATGAGGAAGGAAATCGGCAGTGCTCCTTCGAAGGAATCATCCCTGCATATTCCCGGACTGAATTAATTATATCACGGAAAATCTAAAGCTGGGTGGCCGGAGGTGGATTTGAACCACCGTTCTCCCTAATGCGAAAAGTTTGTAGGTAGTGGAACACCAGAACGACAAAAACAGCTAAAATAACAGCTAAACGGAATATTGTCTGCATAATATCACCTATACGTTTTTATTCATTGTACAACAATAGCATATAAGATTACGGAAACATTACTTATTTGCAGACATGTACACCTACCTTCGGTCAAAATGAGCAGCTCATCCTGTATGCTGTAAGTATTAATAAATACTAGAAGAGGTGGAGGAGTAGGAGAGAGACGGAACACGGAGGAGAAGGAAGCAGCTAGAGGCAGAGGTGGAAAAAGGGGAATAGATAGATTGAACGTATAGAACAATTGCTTTTCTGAAGGATGGTCATAAAACATCGTATCTTTATGTTCATTCAGAGAGACGACAAGCAAATAATTTAGTAAATTCACTCCCTTCATAAAATATCATTTTATGAGAAAAAATATTTTTTGTGAGTTTCATTCCACATAGACACAGAAGAGCAAATTGGGTACTGATTTGCCTGATCTATTTTCATTGTAAGCCTATGTTTGCATGAATTCTTTCATTTACTTTCACATTCATTTTTGTTCAGACTTAGCCATACAGCAGCACGGCCGGTTAGTTATGTTAATACGTGAAAATGAAAACTGGAGTACCAATTTCTAATAACAATTACACTCGCTTCACTGTGGCTCAGCCTGTAAGTAAAGGAGTGAAAAACTAAATAAAACAATTATTGCAAACGTAACGGTCACCGAGAGAATGTACCAATCAAATCAGTAGCCTGCCTTGAGTTGCTGTAACTATGGTAAATAACAGGAAAGCTAGGAAAATATGTTTCCAAAAAATCATATTTTGTTGTAAAGCCAGTGGATTAATAAATGTTTTGTTTGTATGTTTTCTCATAAACTTAAAGATAAGACGGTTTACTGACTGCGGAGTATAGAACATATAATTGCCCTTGAGAAAAGGTATAGGTTGTTGTTGTTGTTGTTTAGAGGGGACTAGACTGCGTGGTCTTCAGTCCCCAAAAGGTATAGGATTCCACATTGTGTAGCTTACCCTCATTCTATCCATGTACTTCTCTGCTTCTATCAACCTCAACTTCTTTCTCTTTCCCCTTCTTCCTCTTTCCCCTTCTTCCTCTATCCAATCCCTACATTTTCCCCCTCCATCCCTACCTCTCCTTCTCCCTTCCCTCCCCTCCTCTCCCCCTCCCCCCCTTTCTGTCCTCGTCCATCTCACGGCTTGCTTTATATTTCGCTCCTTCGCTAGTCGTAACTATTCCAAACGAAGACATTAAAAATAAGGAATATACTTCTGATTTTGTGATAACGGTGGCAAATGGCCACAAAGTTACACTTAATAAAGTAATGACACCAAGAAACAATGTTTTATACAGACTTAGTCACTGTGATGTTTCGCAGGGATAGAAATAAGGGCAGAGCCACGGGTCGTACACCATCGCAGGCGCTCCTGTATGTGATGCTGCGTCAAGGGTAACCGCAGCCATGGTCTCAGAGCTGATAGTCTATGCTGTTGCAAACGTCGTCGAACTGTTCGTGCAGATGGTTGTTTTCTTGCAAACGGCCCCATTTGTTGACAGGGATCGAGACGTGGCTGCACGATCCGTTACAGCCATGCGGATAATATGCCTGTCATCTCGACTGCAAGTGGTAGGAGGCTGTTGGGATCCAACACGCCGACCGCGGTGGCCGAGGGGACTGAGGCGCTCCAGTCACGGTCTGCACGACCACTACGGTCGTAGTAAAGCTTATGGGACTTAACTACGGGGTCATCAGTCCCTAAACTTACAAACTACTTATGAACTACTTACGAATTGGACGGCACAAATATCCATGCCCGAGGGGGGATTCGAACCCCCGACCGTAGTGGCCGTGCTGACCGTGACTGGAGCGCCTTATTCACCTCGGCCACCGCGGCCGGCCGAGCAGCAATGTCGCGATATGATAAACTACAATCATGGTAGGCTACAATCCGACCTTTATCAAAGTCGGAAACGTGATGGTACGCTTTTCTCCTCGTTACACGAGGCATCACAACAACGTTTCACCAGGCAACGCCGCTCAACTGCTGCTTGTGTATGAGAAATCGGTTGGAAACTTTCCTCATATCTGCACGTTGTAGGTGTCGCCACCTGCGCCAACCTTGTGTAAATGGTCTGAAAAGCTGATCATTTGAATATCACAGCATCTTATTCCTTTGCTTAAATTTCGGGTCTGTAGCACCTCATCTTCATGGCGTAGCAATTATATATATATATATATATATATATATATATATATATATATATATATATATCTGTGCGTTAGTGTCTCTATAGCTCAGAAATGGCTTCACCGATTTCAATCATTGGTCTTTTGTTTTAATCGCAGGCTTGGTTTATAAAAAAAGGAAAACAGTTATTGGCCAATGGAAAAGAAGACAAGTCGAAAAAGTCGAAATTGGTAATTTTGTATGGGCATCGCCACTTGGGATTAGACTCGTACTTTATGTGCTCCATACTGTTTACCACAAAGCGATAAAACATTACGTACTTTTCCTTCAAATCAAGAGGAATGGCACTGTCTTCATAATGAGTCGTACGGTGCCTGGCGGGGGGCACTTGACAACAAACTGCGACATCATTCTACAGTTTTATGCTGATCTTAACGAAATTTAGCACTTCTCATCTTCCAATTAACAGCAAGGTCACTGCTAACACAGAATTTCGTATCGTGCATGGAGGGGAATGGCGTAATGTTTCGTATACAGGGGGGACTGAACATGAACAGAGAGACGACGACATGGGCAAAGAGCAGTTGAGGTAATGACAAATGCCGAGGGGTGGATGGGACGATAAGAGGAGGAGGAGGCAGAAGTCCATAGATGAGGACAGACAGAGGTGGAATGTTGTGGTGGTCCAAGATCAAGTGTATCTGAAGCTAAGGGACCAAACTGCTGCGGTCATTGGTCCCTACACTGACGAACTTCTTAAACTATTTGATGCCTAAGACAACACAAACATCCATGCTGAAGGAGGACTCGAAGATCCGATGGGAGCGCCCGCGCATTCCGCGACATGACGACCCAGACCGCACTGCCATTCCTGCGCGGTAAGATGGACAAAGAGAGGAGGCAGGTGTATGTGGACTAACTCAGTACTGGAATGAATAAAAGGCAGAGTAGTTTTACAGCTAGGCAAACAGAGACAAGGCTGAGAGGACAAGGAGGAAGGTGTGAAATAGGCATAGAGATGGGAAACTAATGGACAAAGAAATTAAGAGAAGGAGTGAAGGACGCATTCCTAGTAACCGAGAAGAATTACCGGTATCACTAGTTATTACTGAAAAAAGTAACTCCAATTCTCAGGTTCACGTTGTAACAATATAATTACAGTGTTATGGATATGTGTGTGTGTGTGTGTGTGTGTGTGTGTGTGTGTGTGTGTGGGAAAGGGAGGGGGGGTAGTACAGTGTTAAAAATGTCTTTTAATGGCATGTTGAGATATTTAGGCCGAGACATAGCTTTTCAAATTTAATTATAGCTTTTCTTTGGCTTGTTTCGGCATCATCAGGTGTTGTGAGATTTTCTCAGTTGGATGTCAATCTGTCAACAGTCTTACACTGTGTTCATGTTTTACAAAATCAATTTTTATTAGTAATTGCGACATACAATTATATCAACCTAGTACATAGAGTCGCGTGACTTGTTTTAGAGTGAAAGGACGGTCTAAGACACTTGCCGTATAGCCGCGGAGGAGTGGCCGAGCGTTCCAAGGCACCTTGCTGCGGAGCGTGCCGCTGCTCGCCGTCGGAGGTTCGAGACCTCGCCGGCCGCGGTGGCCGAGGGGACTGAGGCGCTCCAGTCACGGTCTGCACAGCCACTACGGTCGGCGGTTCGAATCCCCCCCTCGGGCATGGATATCTGTGCCGCCCTTAGGATAAGGTAGTTCATAAGTAGTTTGTAAGTTTAGGGACTGATGACCCCGTAGTTAAGTCCCATAAGCTCTACAAACATTTGAACGTTTTTTTTTTTGTTCGAGACCTCCCTCGGGCGCGGGTGTATTTGTTGTCCTTAGCATAAGTTAGTTCTTAACTCTCAACTTCCGGCACACTTTCTCGCAGCCTATACTGGATGTCCACAAGGGATCAAGCATTGAATAGCAAATTTAGCAAATTAATAAGCAGCCAACCAGTTGCAATAAGAGTTGTTTAATAAACGTTTGACCATGATTTCGACAGATATAAACCCCTCTTCTTCAGAGATACATGTATACACAATGTGACATCATAAATTACTGATTGCCATCCACACTCCGAAAAAATTTGAAGACACTATCATTCTACACAGAAAAGTTAAAGGGCGTAAACTTGATCTTTGGGAAGAACTTGAGATCTTTAAACATCTAGAACTCAAGGATGGCAATTTATTAAATGATCAGTTAAATCTCGCCTGTAAACAATTTTTTGAAGGTTTCAAACCCATACTGCTCACGAAATCTTACAGCTAACGGTAGCCTTTGTGATTTGTTCATTTCCTCAAAAATCTATAATCTGCTTACGTTTGTAATTTTCTTTTGTAATTGGCATGACAGCCATTTTATCTCATTTGCGTGACCATAGTATAAGTCACGTACTAATCCAGTTCATTTTATTCATCTGAGAGGTACACTTTTCTATTCTTATTGTTCGTTTACGCAATGTATTTCAACACTATTTGTTAGTCAGCATATTGTTACAATTGATCTTTGTAATATTAGTTTCCACAGCTTCCCTCAAACTTCTCACCCTCTTTTTATCAAAATATTCAATTTATTGACATCGTTATAAATTCAATGTACAGTCTGCCAATAGCTACGTAACCTACTGAAAGTTCCACGGCGCATGCGCCACCGGTCCTGGTATGCACGCTCCTTGCTTCAAATCAGTAAGTGTGAATGACTGCAGATGCGCTGGCGCATCTTTCAATCTAAACCACATTCCATAGATCATAGGGATGTCAAATTCCTGTGATATGCAAGTATAGTAAGTAACAGTTTTATTCTGATTTGTATTTCACAATGTTTTAGACAATTGGCTTGGTATAACGCATATTTCAGGCATAACGATTATGAATTTTTAATTTATGATGTCACATTGTCTATAGGTATACATGTATTTCTGAAGAAGACGGGTTTATATCTGTCGGAAACATCTTCAAAAGTTTAATAAACAACTATTATTGCAACTGGTTGGCTGCTTATTAATTTGCTATCCTATAAACGTTTCTGAGACGCAGTCATGTTTAAAATATACAAACACTGAAATTGTCATTTGCCTGTAGGGGGCACTTCTTGGATGCATAAATGTATTGGGCACACGACATCTAGGTCTTCCGCGCTATACAATTAATGATATGGTGTCTGTTCTTTCGGTCATGCTCCCAATAGGCAACTGACAATTATTCGAAAAAATATACAATTATTGGTATGGTGTGTGTTCATTCCAACAATTGTCAATTGCTTGTTGGAGACATGTCCGAAAGAACAGACGTCATATCAATATTTGTATTGACAATTTCATAGCATACAATTAAACACGCTCGATCCCTTCCGAGAATCCAGTATGGGCTGCGAGCAAGCGGAAATAATGGGCAGGGGGCGCTACGATCAAGATGAGAATTTGGGCAGGAAGGGAAGCGTGCCTGGGTAGCCCAATTGGTTAAGGCGACCGCTCGACCGAAGCGGAATATCCTGGTTCGAATCACGGTCCACCACAAATTGAACTTTGCCACTGAATTTATTTCAGTGCTCTGAAATGGTCGCTATTGTTCCAATATTTGGAATTCGTAAAATTACTGATATTAACGTCATATCAATAATCGCACTGACGTGTTTTACGGCCCACTTTAGATTTGTAGTTTTATAAGTGTTTGTAAACATTTAAATAATAATCTAAATAATAAAAAATTAATTACTAAGAGTGTCTGAAACCCTTGTAGGGAAAAAATTTTGGTAATGACAGGTTCCGAACAACCGACCTTTAGCGTCATAGTCCAACGCCTTGCCCACTGCGCTACGGCTATCAATTAAAAGATATGTCCATTTATCTCATACTATTGATGGCCGTTGTTAACTGATGCTAATATGGCATTTGTAGATACTAGATTATCAATTATCGTACGAAGAACGATGTGTATTTGTTAATTCTTCAGTGCGCCATTGCTTTGAATTGACAACGTGTAATAAGAAAATCACCAAATACGCAACGCAAGATGGCATATGCCAGAGACAGTTCTGGGCGAGGAATGTCACGTGACGACTGCGAACGGCTGGTTTTCGTTAATTCAATGGAGGGTGTCAAATCTCCGTCATTTTTGCAAATATGTCTCAAACGATACGAGATATGAAACAACAACATAAGGGAGCTAAGTTGTAGAGAATTTTCTCCTCTACAAATTCGTTTATTCAATTTTCGCCTCAGATGAACAGTTTATTTGCAATTAAAATTACATTACAAACGGCTCTTTTTGGTATTACTACCGTATTTCTTGTCCGAAATATTTCAAAAAGCTAGGTTCTGGTCTCTGGTAGCCAACAATTATGTCTGTAAAATTTGGTGCCCGTCGGTTGAACGGTTCGACCTAAAAAGTGGGAAGGTCTTACAGCGAGACAGACATCGTTAAATAGCCGTTATTTTTGCAAATATCTCTGCAACGACGCAAGATATGAAAAAAAAGAAAAAGAAAAAAAAAAAGGAACCATAATATAGCGAAGTTGTAGAGAATTTTACCCTCTACCAATTACGTTTTCTACCAATTAGGTTATTCAATTTTCGTGTCAGATGAACAGTTCGTTTGCAATTACAATTATATTACAAAGGGCCTTTTTGGTATTACTACCATATTTTTTGTCCTAAAAGTTTGAAAAAGGGAGGTTCTGGTCTACAATCATGTCTGTAAAATTTGGTGCTCATCGGTTTAATGGTTCGTCTTAAGCACACGGAACGCGTTACGGACAGACATACATACATACAACCCAAAATCGGCGTTATTTTTGCAAATATCTCTGAAACGCTACGAAATACGAAAAAAACATAAGAGAGCAAAGTTGTAGAGAATTTTCTGCTCTAGAAAGTCTGTTATTCAAATTTCGTGTCAGATGAATAGTTAAGTCGTTATTTTCATTTAAATTTCGAGCTGCCAAAAGACGATCGCAAAGGCCCACTTTTAGTGTTAGTACCGTAACCAAAAGTGGGCCAAAAAAATCATACGATCGTTCCGCGGTATGTTTATCCGACCCAGCCGCTTGACGGCGTTGGAATTGCGCAGTTGCAGAAATTATCGGAAAATTCGGCGACTCTTTTATGTTGGACTGTAGCGAAACTATTGCAGACTGTAAACACTGTTGGTGTGCAGAGGCCGGCGTGTGCTGGAGGCACTGTGCGGCACTGTGCGGCCGCGGCTGCTGCCGCTTTGTCGCGGCTGCCTCGTCGACGGCCGGCTCATTACGCCATTCCGCCCGCTGCCCCGGGCGCGGGAAATGCCTTTATACTTTTCTCAACAACAACTTCTCATTTACCCATCAACTTCTCCACTGTCTTACATCCTTTTCTCTTTCTTCCCTTCTCCCCCTCCCCCCCCCCCCCCCCCACACCCTCCGAGCAGACTCGAGAAAGGTCACGAGGCTTGCCTGTGGGCGCGCCAGGATGGCCGAGTGGATTTAACTCCCTTACTGCTAGAGTCTGAAAACCTCCACACCGAGCGTTGTGCTTCGTGATTTTAATATCGTTTCTCACACTGAATCCTACATTCAGCTTTCCGATTTCGTCACAGCTGCAGTTTTTTTCAAACAGAAAAAATTTCGCGGCTTAGGAACTCCGCGAGAAATCCATGGTCGGACATTAACGCAGCCGCGGTAGTGTGGCCGAGCGCGGAGCGAACGTTTGCTCGCTGTCAGAGGTTCGAGTCATTCTCCTGATATGGATATGTGTTGCTCTTAGCTAAGTTAATTTAAGTAGTTAGTAAGCCTAGGGACTCATAATCGCGGAAGTTAATCCTTTAGACTTGCAAATATTTGACTTCAACGCAGATGCTAACCAAGCCTGTATATCTA
This sequence comes from Locusta migratoria, assembly GCA_026315105.1. Classification (NCBI taxonomy): domain Eukaryota; kingdom Metazoa; phylum Arthropoda; class Insecta; order Orthoptera; family Acrididae; genus Locusta; species Locusta migratoria. The sequence goes on from CM048744.1 coordinate 262,269,440, forward strand.
CTAGAGGTCTCCGGTTTCGCTCGCTCGTACTCGGTCGAGTGCGCAACGCTCGGCGGTGGCGCGGCGAGTGTGTTACGCTCGCAGCGAGCGTGTTGACACTCGAACGAGGCCGCGTGGGGCGGGGCGGGCAGAGGACGCACAGCGTAGTGCTGCCGCTGTACACACAAGGAAACCCACCCAAGTGTCACTCTCCGATTTTTATGAAATTTGCATATAATACATGAAAAACTATGGGACACGTAATTTTTTTAGCGGCGGAAAAAAACATATTTAAGGGGTGAAACGGTCCCTCCAAAATTGGGGCTAAAATAGAAAAATGGCGACGACTTAGAGATTAATGAAGCGATTTTAATGATTTTTGGTATGAAAGTATCTTTTGATAAAAGACAAATTTCATAGATTCAACTTCGATTAAATCAAAACATTTTTGAGCTGAAAAAATTGGTCACTTTAGGGGTAGCTGCCTCTCTAATTGTCACTCCCCCTGCAATGTACCTAGGCCGATCTCTTATCCCGCAATTCCGAAAACATGCAGTTCATTCTTTTGGGTGGTGCACCCGGGTGACATTCTTCAGACGGCCCTAAATAAATATAATACAGATATCACTGAAACAGCAGGAGCACCATAAATTCGTACAGCTGTGTAAAGTAAACAACTGGAGTAAGAGGATTTAAACCAGGTACAGAATATATGAGCATTCGACCAGCATATGACCCTGACGACGGAAGAAAGGGCGGATCCTATATATTGTACAAAAGCTCGCATGCGTTCTTTATTATGTAGACAAGAAAGACGACAGTGGCAGTAGGGTTACATGAATGTTGCAACTGGAAAAATTCTCGTTAAGGGCTCACTTGGAAAAAGGTAGAGGCGCAGCAACCACGCACTGTGCCAAAATGCTACGGGAATAATATATTAACGGGATGCAACAGAGAGAGGGATGCACAAACCTAACCTAACGGGTGTACAGCAATATCGTGTATTTAATATCAATATAAAAGACGCACAAATTATTCCAGGACTTAAGAGTGATGAGAGGAATGAATATTAAATACAATCATTTCCTCGTTAAGACGGCAAGTTACACCTACCTCTAAACAGGCACTAACAGTCCACAAAATGGTAACAAGAAAGAAAGAAAGATCATGGATAACTCATTTAGTAAATGATCTTAACACAAACTTTGTATTAATCACGTATAATAACTTGTATGGTAAAGTACAAAATTCGAAACTGAATGGCTACTTCAAGTGGACGGGAGAACAGCTTTCGAAGCACTCGAGAAAGGAAACAATTCCAAATTTCGCAGTCGGGATTTATTCTCAAGCGTCTAGTTTGCTCCCTACACTCGCCTTGTACTGGAGTAACGCTGCGGTGGGCGACCGAGTGGCGAGCGGGCAGTGTGGGCGGTCGGGCCGGTCGAGCGTGCGCCGCTCGAACGAGCGTGCAGGAAGTCGAGCGCAGAGACACGCCTTGCCGCAAGCTGCAGTACCGACACCTGTCGGACTGTCATACAACGACGTGTATCACGCGATTGGAGCGAGCAACCGAGCGAGGTGCAGACCTCTAATATCTACGACGGCAACTATGCTTTGTGGTCATAAGTGTTCCGTGGAGTCTTGACAGCATTATTTCGCAGATAAGTCAAATGTTCAAATGTTTGTATAGTCTATGGGACTTAAGTACGGGGTCATCAGTCCCCAAACTTACAAACTACTTATGAACTACTTACGAACTAGGACGGCACAAATATCCATGCCCGAGGGGGGATTCGAACCCCCGACCGTAGTGGCCGTGCAGACCGTGACTGGAACGCCTCAGTCTCCTCGGCCACCGCGGCCGGCGCAGATAAGTGAATTCGAAGGTGGAAAAAGTGTAGCGGACAACAAGTTCCAGTCAGTTTAACATCATATTGCCGTCAATACATTTTTCTGTAGCTACCTAGAAGAGGTGAAACATTTATAGACATCAATAATTTATCTCTCAGTACATTTTTTTAAACTACTGTTCTCGCTTGACATTATGTTCTTTTTGTATGAATAGTATGAAAGTATGGAGTATGAAAGAATGAATGACTCGACACTTTCACTATTTATACCTTACGAAAATCGTAATATGTTAATTTTTTTACAGATAAGCCTGCAGTGGCTCGAAAACTAGTTCTGGGTGATAAAAAAAAAATCCATAAAGGCAGCTGGTTGCAATTCTTTTACGAAAATAAACCGTCAATCAAATTTTTCACTTGCAATAAGTACGGATGTTTCTGCCGCACCTACTTAGAACAAATCGTGAGTTTCGGAGATGGCTACTAGGAAGTGCTGAAATCGCAAAGGACGAAAAAAAGATGACAAGGTTCGTTTTTGATATGAGGTCTTCAATAGTTCGTAGTCGTATGGTGTGTGCGTCTGTAACCAAAGTAGCCGGAGCTTCCGACGTTTCCACAGGCACCGTGTCCAAGATGCATACTGGGTTCTGGAAAGCGTTCAGCATCAACTGCACTCACAATACGGAGTGATCGTGACAAGCGCTCACTCAAGAGAACAGTAACGAAAAACACGAAGACAGGTGGAAAACTCATGGTAGAATTGAATGTTCACTCACGAAAACTGCAACATAACTTTCATTGTGAACTACTAAAAAAAGGGGGAAAAAATGGTACCGCTGCTATGGCTCTGGAGAAGAGGGGAGAATCCCTATCGTCCGCCTCTCACCCACACGCACTGTTATCTACGCTCGTGCTATCAGCAGCGACCAACTCGAATCGCTGCATAAGCAGAGAACTGCAGGGCGTGCTGGAATTCCAAAAGCCATTCATCAGTGATGCAAATGTCCGTAACGGAAAAGCGTTTTGTTGAAGCTATAAAACCTCCACTGTCGCGCTACGGAAGAAAGTCATCATTTGCTCGGATAAACCTTGTTGCACGCTTAATTAATAGTGGCCATGTTGTCAAAGTTTACAAACCGTGACTGTATGGAATAATTACTTCTATTTTCTGCTACTGGTCACTTTTATTGTTCCCTCCTGTTTTATTAAACACAACGAAATGCCTTTCGAGCATCTGTTGCTCTTCTTCAGGCTGGTTTTCCTTTTTTTCCTTTTTTTTTTTTTTTGTAGTTGCAGGAACTGTTACTTATAGATTAACTTAATAGCCTTACAATAACACAGAAATTGTTTATTCACACTTCACTTGTTGGACTGCCATTTGGTTATTTGGTGAGAGGGTGATTGTGGTGGCCGGAAATGGATTTCCATTCATTTCTTCTGCAGGTATCGAGCAGTGCCTTGTGGGCTGTGATTGATTTTCCCTGATTTTCCCAATCACTCCAGACAAATGCCTGTATCGTTCCTTTCAAAGGGCTCGGCTGGTTTCTTCCCCATTCGAGCGTAAGCTCAGTCTCTTCAAATCTTCAAATGTTTGTAGAGCTTATGGAACTTAACTACGGGGTCATCAGTCCCTAAACTTACAAACTACTTATCAACTACCTTATACTAAGGACGGCACAAGTATCCATGCCCGAGGGGGGATTCGAATCCCCGACCGTAGCGGCCGTGCAGACCGTGACTGGAGCGCCTCAATACCCTCGGCCACCGCGGCCGGCACGTATTTACACAAGCTGAGTATGCTAATATGGTGTTTGTGTATTGGTTAGGAGCATTACTGGAAGAGATTCCTTCGTCTACAAGAATGTGTATGTCATTCCAACATAACGGGACTCCGGCACATTGTATAGGCACTTCATGTAAACCTACGAGTAACATTTCCAGGAAGACGCATCGGTAGATATAAACACGTTTCTTAGCAGCCGAGGTCCCCGTAGGGATGGTTAAATGCGAAGTCTACAGCGAAAAGTAGACACAGGATCCAATTTGATCATTCGGATTATGAACAGACCCATCTTATTCGCATTGATTTGCAGTAGGATTTTGGAATATGTAGTTTGTTCGAACATTATGAACTACCTCGAAGAGAACGACCTATTAACCAATAGTCAATACGGATTCAAAAAGTATCGCTCTTGCAAAACACAGCTTGCCCTTTATTCACATGAAGTGATAAGTGCCATCGACAAGGGATCTCAAATAAGTTACATATTTCTGGATTTCCGGGTTGCTTTTGACACTACCTCACAAGCGACTTCTAATGAAATTGCGTGCTTATGGAATATCTCCCCAATTGTGCGATTGGGTTCACGATTTCCTATCAGATAGGACACAGTTCGTTGTAATGGACGATAAGTCATCGAGTAAAAGAGAAGTGATATTTGCCGTTCCCCAGGGAAGCGTTATAGGTCCCCTACTCTTCCTTGTGTTTATAATCGATTTAGGAAACAATCTGAATAGCTCCCTTAGACTTTTCGCGGATGATACTGACGTTTATCGGTTAGTGAAGTCAACAGAGGATCAAAAACAACTGCAAAGAGATTTAGACAATATTTCTACATGGTGCGATAATTGGCAATTAACACTAAATAAAGAAAAGTGTGAAGTAATACACATGACCACTAAAACAAAATCCGCTGAATTTCAGTTACATGATAAATCAGTCAAGCCTTAAGGTTGTAAATTCTAACAAATACCTAGGTCTTACAATTACGAACAACTTAGACTGGAGAGAAAACATAGAAAATATTGTGGGGAAGTCGAATAAAAGGTTACGTTTCGATGGCAGAACGCTTCGAAGATGCAACAGCTCCACAAAAGAGACTGCCTACATCACACTTGTGCGTCCTCTCTTGGAGTACTGTTGCCCCTTGTGGGACCCTCACCAGGTGGGACTGACGGAGTACATTGAGAAGGTTCAGAGAAGGGCAGCTCGTTTTGTTTTATCACGTTACAGGGTGGAAAGTGTCACGGAAACGCTGCACGATTTGAGGTGGAAAGCATTAAAAGAACGACGTTATTCGTTGAGGCGAGTTCTATTTACGAAATTTCAATCACCAACTTTTACTTCTGAATGTGAAAATATTTTGCTAGCACCCACCTACTTAGGGAGACATGACCATCCCAATAAAATAAAAGAAATCAGATCGAAAACGGAACCATTTAGGTGTTCTTTCTTCCCGCGCGCTATTAGAGAATGGAACAGTAGAGAAAGGTTATGAATGTGGATAATGAACCCTCTGCCAGGCACTCAAATGTGATTTTCAGAGTATCTGTGTAGATGTAGATCAATCGTGCGGCCCTCATAAAAGAACGCAAAGACAACCTCAGAAACGCCATACGTTGTGTTATCAAGAGAAGTCAAAAGTGCAATGAAGTTTTTGGTGAAATTTTTGAAAATAAATTTGGAAAGTCTTGTTTTCTTTTGCTTTAATTCTGCTTGGGTTACATACTAGCTTATGTATTTCTCTAGTCAATAAAAATTGGACACATATGGCATTTTACTGCAGTTCGTCTATAGTGCCATCTCCTAAAATATTTAATACTAGCTTATATGCCCGTGCTTCGCAACGGTTGTTGATGGAGGGCCTGTGTATCATGACTTTTTAGGGTTCCGGACGTCAGTCAGTAAAAATAGAATCCTTGTTGGATCGCTATGTCAATAAACTCAGTTGTCCTAGCCAAGATGTCAAATGTAAGTAATAGTCATTGTTCGAAACGATGTATCTTCATAAAGATGTCAAATGTAAGTAAAAGTCATTGTCCGAAACGATGTATTTTCATAAAGTTTTTGATGCAAAAGGTGAAACTTGCCAAAATAAGAAAACGAACTCATTAACACAATGTTCAATGTTTGTTGGTATTCGTAGACATAAGATTGCTTAATTCTGTTACAGACGTTCCTTGTTGTAGTGCCTCATACTCGTTATGCAGCAGCGGTGTTTATTAGTTGTTTGGTGCACTACAGCGCCCCTATTGCTTGTTTGCTGTACTACGCAATCCATACTTCAAGCATAACCTACATCTATAACAATTTCCCTGATTCCACCTTTATGAAACGAAGTTGCTCCATGCAACTCCGTGAAGTAGTTTAGGAGATTAGGTATTTCTAATAGGTGGACAGACAGTTCCTGAAAATACTAAAGATTGCGATGTATCTTTTTCCCGTGATCTGATTTTGATGAAATCATGCCTATATGTTGTCCCAATCGCAGGTCAAATTTCCTGTGGAAACCGCATGAAAATTCGTCCAATAGTTTTGGAGATTGAAGCGAACAGCGATAGGCCTACTTTTATAGATTTATTATTAGTATAGATATGTTGTACAATTGTAAAGTTTTGCAGGAACATATTGATGTGTTTAAGTGCTGTGTGTCGGTAAAATCTGTTGCGAATACAGTTAGTGGTAAAGAAGTAATAGATTAAAGCTGTGATGCTTGATGGGGCGATTTCCATGAGTATTACTCTTTACGTCCTCATATCTCATGAACAACGTGTCGTACTGTGATACAATTTCCAAGGTACATTCATCTGTATATGTGTATATTGTCTGTAAAATTTCCAGTGGCTACAATTTGTAGTGTACAAATTATAAATTGTAAAGTCATTCCGAATGTCGTAGTTTTACTCCATAAACAGCGGAAAAGTAGTAAGCGAGAAACTTTTTTCTTTTCATCATTTTGCTATGGTTGTCAGCGAGAAAAAGTTTAATAAAGGTTTGAAATTATGTTTAAAGTTTATTGCAAGCCGCTAAGTACTCTCATTCTCATACAGTGTATTCGTAAAGTCTCGTCGCATTACGTGGAGTTTCTTGCAACTCTTATTGTTTATGATGTTATATCTCCTGAACCATATGTCGTATGTGGTTCGTAGTCCTACAGCAATTGTTATCTCACATAAGGAATATGTGTACCAAATTTGGTTGTAATCAGTTCAGTGGTTTAGGAGGAAATGTGGAGCATTGTCGTTTGACGAAGAAGTTTTTCGCGCATCTCATTGTTTATTACGTCTTATCTCCTTACGTACGTGTCGTAGGTTATTCTTACCCAGACAGTGATTGTTGCCAGATAGTAAGGAAGATGTGTACCAAATTTGGTTGAAATCGGTCCAGTAGTTTAGGAGATATGGAACATACACACATACAGTCTATTTTATAAGGCCGGCCACGGTGGCCGAGGGGACCGAGGCGCTCTAGTCACGGTCTGCACGGCCACTACGGTCGGGGGTTCGAATCCCCCCTCGGACATGGATATTTGTGCCGTCCTACTTCGTAAGTAGATCATAAGTAGTTTGTAAGTTCAGGGACTGGTGACCCCATAGTTAAGTCCCATAAGGTATACGAACATTTGAATATTTTATAAGTATTAAGATTCCTGTTGAAGAACCCAGAGTGTATACAAGGTGGAGCAACCACTTTATATCATATAGTATCGCTGCTTGTGTTATGTATTAGCTAGTGTCCGTAAATTTCTGAGAACACATGTATGACTCTCCCTTCATTAAACATATAGCCTAATTTGCACCTTTCATTTCGTTAATATCAGCAGTGACGCTGTTAGGTTGCTCGCATATTGTCCTATTCGATAAGTACATAAAATAAAAGCAGTAAGAATTATTGACAGATGAGACGAGGCAGCCGCGGAAAATCTGCACATTTAGAACTCGTCACGGGATCGGACAGGAGTTACCGCCCGGGGGATGCTGTGAATGAAAAATTCATTTCCATCTGTGGGCGCATTATGCGGCGCGCGCGCTGCGCCACAATAGTGGCGGCCGCTCGGCATTACCGATGTCCAACTTTCCTGTGAGCCGGAGTCAATAACGAATGGGCCCCCATCCATCCGTCTGGGCTGACTTGACGCGATTGCAATACGGCCATTTGGAAGTTGGCCCATCACCGGCATTCAGCAGTTAGCACTGTGAACTTGGCGCCGAGTTACAGGCCGGCCAACGACCCGTGAAAACTCTGACGTCTTTCGGTCTCAATGGCACTGCGTCTGCAGCTGCCGGCAGCCGCTTCAGAGAATACCGACTTTACGCTCTCGTAGTCGCTGTCGCTTCCCGCAGCGTACTCTCGCGTGTTTGTCTAGCTATATTACTTCCTGCGCAGCATTACTGTTTGCGCGAGTATGTGCACAAGGAAACTGCAATATGGCAGTATTCTACAGTTTCGTGACGTGTAAATTTATGTAATTAATTTAATGTACACAAGACTCTTCACAAAAAAAACAGAGAACAGTTCGTGTGTCAAATTACCGTAGTTAATAAGGCATGGCGGTATGTGTTATATTTCATGTTGTGTAACACAAGGAAACATCAACAGCGCCCAATTTTCTCTAGTAACAGACACGAGAAAAATACAACATTCTTCACTTTTAAGTTATGTTAGCGAAAACTACGAGTTCTTAGCACGGTTTAACTGAACTAATTAAATGATGATGAATGTTCTTCCACTCAATTTATTACTAACTCCTAATGACAAGTGCCTGTAAAATCTGTAACACGAAGTTGTAATCAGTTACTTGTATTTTCGTATTTTAAAATTAATTGACGCTTGTTATAGATTTAAATAAATTGTTTATCTACATCTACATGGGATTCATCGAACCACGATTATACTATTTATCTCCCATTCCATTCTCGAATAGCGCGCGGGAAGAAAGAACACCTGAATCTCTCTGTTCGAGCTCTGATTTCTCGCATTTTGTTCTGATGATCGTTTCTTCCTATGTAAGTGGGAGTCAACAATATATTTTCGCATTCGGAGGGGAATGTTGGCGCTTTGAGTTCCGCAAGTAGCCCACGCCGCAGCGATAAGCGCCGTTGTTGTAGTGATTCCCATCCCAGATCCTGTATCATTTCCGTAACGCTGTCTCGCCCGTATCATGACAATCGATGTTCTCCGTTAAACCCACCTGATAAGGATCCCACACTGGGCTGCAATACTCCAAAAATGGACGGACAAGCGTACTGTATGCATCTTTTGTAGTTCTGTTTTAAGGGTTATGTTAATAAAACGCAGTCTCTGGTTCGCCTTTCCCACGATATTATCTACGTGTTCTTTATTAAATAAAGAAATGATTATTTAACATACTCGGACTTCTAACTATGCCGTTTATAGTGACTACGTTGTTGATGGGTCGTTAAACCCTAATCTACATTCCTTTTTCCAAATTCTGGCAATTCTTATAGCTTGGACATTTTGTTATAGAAAACGTTTCTTGTACTTGCCATATTACATACCCCCGAAGAAAGCACAGTTTATTTTGTTACGACAGATGAAAACTACTGCTACATCCTCAGTTCGCACACTTGAGTGTACCATCGTGACTTCCTTCTTTTCCTACTTCAGTCGTGTATGATCTCCGGAAAATATGATTGCCGGTATGCCTATGTGTGGGCTCTATAGTACGGCCAAAACACGATGATCCCTGGCTCCGCCGGGAAACGGCCGCGGAAACTGAATGCAACCATGTTGCCAAGTAGTCAGTTCGATGCCGGACAGTACAAGGAGGTTAGAATACAGGGAGAAGCCCTTATGCTGAAAAAGTGAAGCCTGTTTCCGCCATATTGCTAAGTTTTGCAGAAGTGTTTGTACTGTAGATCTAATGTTTTGTGACACTTAAAACAGGGATAAAACTTCCGACGGTTTTGTCGTGATGTACAATGTGATAAAAGACTGCAAAATTAGCCGTTAAAAAGTAAGTTTTCAAATATATTATGATGTGTATTTATTACTATTTACTCAGGAAAGTGTACTGCTTGAAAGTACATTCTTTGCAGTTACTGTCAGTTCAATTCATTAATAGTAAGAGGGTCGACTTAACGCATAGTTTAAACAGATAAATAGCATTACAAAACTGACCAAGATGGCGGACGGGCTTCAACTGACGTATGTGCTCGGCACAGATAATGCCGTCTCCCTTTACTCTAACCTCCTTGCGACAGTATAACTGCCGGTCGTCGTTGTCTGACAGAACTGGCAAAAGTGCACAGCGCCACCGAACGCGCGCATGCGCAGAGCAAACCTCGCCTTTGACGTACTCCATTGGTCTGCTGCCACAGCCGGCCTTCAATTCCGATTGGCGCATCCATCAGAGATCATCCTATTTCGGCTCGACTATAGTCACTTTAAAATTATAGTCGTGGTCCTTTCATAAGATATACTTAGGAGGTTGACTCTTCGTGATACGTACGCTCTCGGAACTTTGATAGACGTCCGTACCGCGATGCGGTACGTTTCGCTTGCAGCTTCTACCATTGGAGTTTTCTGATCGTGTCTGTCACTACGGTCGGGGGTTAGAATCCCCCCTCGTGCATGGATATTTGCGTCGTCCTTAGTCTTAGCTAGTTCATAAGTAGTTTGTAAGCTTAGGGACTGATGACCCCGTAGTTAAGTCCCGTAAGTTATACAAACATTTCAACATTTTTGATCATCTCTCTAACGCTTTGACGCTTAGGAAATGAGCCCATAAATAAGTTTGCTGCTCCGTTGGATCTTGTCTATGTCTTATATTAACCCTACATTTTACCCACCTTTAGTAAATATCACTGACACAGAAATTACACTCCAAAGAAAAACTGCTATTAGAAAAAGATTTGAAACATTGCATCAATAGCAGATTAGACAATAAATACATAGAAAATCTCATTGTAAGAAGTGGATATATCCTCACACATGAAGAACAACAAAAACAGTGAAGTGTGTGCTATGAGACTTCCAGCAGTGTGCCGGAACCGGGATTCGAACCTGGAACCCTCTCCTTCCGCGGGCAAGCGCTCTACCTTCTGATATAGCTCGACTTGCTTCACGGTCCGTCCTCACAACTTTACTTCTGCTAGTACCTCGACTCCTAGTTACCACACTTCACACAAGTTCTCCTTCGAACCTTACAGGACTAGTACTCCTGGAATAAAGTATATGGTGGAGACATGGCTTAGCCACAGCCTAAGGGAGTTTCCAGACCGGTCTCAGGTTCGAATCCCGGTTTCGGCACTAAATTTTAATCTACCAGGCAGTTTCATATCAGCGCACACTCCATTGCAAAGTGAAAATGTCATTCAGGAAACATCCCTTAGGCTGTAGCTAAGCGATGTCTCCACCATAACCTTTCTTCCGGGTGTGGTAGTCCTGCTTTCGTAGGAGAACTTCTCTGAAGTTTGAAAAGTAGGATACGAGGTACTGGCGGAAGTAAAACTGTAAGGACAAACAGGAAATCTTGCCGGGATAGCTCAGACCTCAGAGCGCTTCCCCGCGAAAGGCAAAGGTTCCAAGTTTGAATTCCGGTTACGGGACACAATTTTAATCTGCCATGAAGTTTCAAACATAGGGCCTACTAGGGAATCGTTAAAAAAGAAATGATAGTAAAAACACACACATAATAAAAGAAACACAGCATGAACAAAACAAGAACAACCAATCGGATATAGGCACCATTAAATCAATTAAACAAAGGTTAACATCAAATAACATTATAGTAACTAAGGCAGACAAAGGAAATATTGGACAAAGAACAATAATCACGAAACCAAAGAACATGTTATCATATCACTAAAATCAGAACCAACGACCCGATTTGAGGAAAATGTGAAGAATACACTAAAAAGCATCCAAAATATACTCACAGACAAACAGAAATATCACTTAACACAGAAGAACAACAAGCATCGACACTCAGCAGCCAACCAGAGATACATGAACATCAGATCGCTCTAAGACCAGTTATAAATTATAGAAACGCCACAACATATTACTTAGCCAGACGCCTCCAAAAGTAATCTCAAAACACTACAAAATAGAAAGTGATAAGACAATGAAAACCACAGGTGACCTAATAGAACTGATACAGAACATAAGGGCACCACACGCAGCATCACTGAAATCATTTGACATAGAATACATGTACTCATCTATCCACAGTAAGGAAACAATAGAAATCAAACAACATAAAACAGCCCACAGCAACCTCAATACAGAACCAATATCATAAATAAGAAGTTTGCTCAAACTAACTACGCCTACAGAACAAAATTACTCCCAGTTCGAGAACAAATATTACCTGCAGAGTGAGGGATTACCCATGGGTTCCCCAGTATCAGGAAACTTAACTAACATTTTCATCAGTCACTTAGAAAACCAGATATTTGAAAAGGTAAAGACGGATGGAAAATATAAAGTTATATATTGGCACAGATATGTAGATAACATATCAGCCTTTTCATCTCCTCATAAGAACAGCAACCCACGTCCATTTGAATATACTCTCAACACACTGTCCATTCCACTCAATTGCTCTTGCAGTTACTTGGCTGTCTCTGACAAAATTACAGTGTCATAGGCAAAATGCAGTGTTTGTATTTCTTCACCTTGAACTTTAATTCCTTCTCCAAATTTTCCCTTGCTTCCCTTCACAGCTTGCTCAATGTTCAGATTTAACAACATTGGAGAAAGGCTAAATCTGTCTTTTTTTAGTCGTCCGGTTGTAAAACCAGCTAACGAAAAAAAAAAAAAAATCAGAATTGCGATAGACATGTCAAATGAAAGGTTTAAGAACCCTCTATAAGAATGTGAATATACCAAGTCACAAAACCCGCTATAATTGCTTCAAAACGACAGTAAAATGTTGTCTACGGTTGCAAAACCTGCTGAACGCAAAGAAAGTAGGGATGCAAAACCTGCTAAAATGGCAAACGGTTGCAAAACCTGCTGTAAACCTCTAGCAACGTAGACGCTGCACGTTGCGTGGCTGTAAGACCTGCTATAAGGTGTATCAGTTACCGATGTTGTCTTTGCATGCAGATAATATATATATATATCCCCGTTAGTCGGAGATTTTATGCAAAGGTTTTGCGCCAAATGATGTAAAAGCTTGGTTACGTAAGCATTGTAGTGATAACTGTGGACAACAAAAAGACCTTAAATTTTATGTTGAAATCTTTCAAGTCCAAAAAGGAGTTCACACACCTAACGAAGGAGAGGAGGAGACTTTCGATTTAATGGACACGGACGTGACGGAGGTGTTGTAGACTTTTCTTTTCGCCCACTGATTGGTCCTTTTGTTTGACCTCTCTTACGTTTAGTACTGGCAGTGATTGTAGCCGAGTTCTATGGACAATAACTTGTCAGATTCTGAGATATATTATAATTTTGTGTTATGTTAGGTTTTGTTCTATTTTTCAAATTATCTTTTTCATAATGGAGTGCACTGTGTTGTCCTACAATAGATACATAATAATTACTATTTTGCTTTCCTTGATTGTTTCCTTCGACACCTTACAAACCTCCGTAAATTGAAATGGCACTTTCAGTACTTAATTTTTGCTCAAAATATTTGGCATTTAACCTTTAATATATATGTTGTATCTGAATCAGCTACTTACTTCATTATTTATTTCCTTTAGTTCAAAACGTTACGCAGCTACAGCACTAGAGCGCATATTTACGGAATAATACAGCGTTTCTCAAACCAAAACAGTTGCAAAACCTGCTATTCGGAAACTTTGAATGAAAATGTCAGAAAAGTAGTCAGTCTGAGATTATACAAATTTCTACACGTGAAAGAAAAGTTTTCTTCAATTTTTTTTTTTTTAAATAGAATAGTTTGTTTATCTTGTACAATACGGGTCGTCCACGTTTTCCGTGATTTGCTAGGTTCAGCTTATGACTCGTTTAACAGGTTTTGCATTCCTTTCACGTCATTCGACTCTTATAATTGCTGTCTGGTTTGTCTACAATTTGTAAACAACCTTTCGTTCCCTGATTATTATTATTATTATTTTTTTTTTTTTTTTTTTTTTTTTTTTTTTTTTTTTGTGGTTTTAGGGCGCACAACTGCTGTGGTCATTAGCGCCCAATACTGCCCATAGTAAAATAGAACCGGGGTTAGAACTTAAATGGCTTTCGCCATATTTGCACGATGTATAAAAAGTAAAACTCTGTTAACAGAATGCTGATTATCAGCTAAAATATCAGACAATTCTAATGGTAAACATAGATCATGACGGAGACGGTTAAAAAATGGACATTGCACTAATAGATGGTTCACAGCAAAAGGTTCAGCACAGTGCTCACATAAGGGAGCAGGACCACCACGTAATAAATACTGGTGGCTATAACGGCAGTGGCCAATACGAAGCCGGGCCAGAACAATCTCCTCTCGGCGGGAGGGTCGAGATGACGTTGACCAGAGATCAGGCACCGGTTTAATGGCTCGCAATTTGTTCCCTGACAGGGATGACCAGTGTAAATACCAACGGGAGATAATACGCTGGGAGATACCAGCGCGAAGGTCATCAGAGCTAGTTGAAAAGGTAGATAGCCGAGGAAGGAGAACTGCCTCCTTGGCAGCCGTATGCGCAGCCTCATTCCCCAACACTCCCACGTGGCCAGGGACCCACAGAAACGTCACTGTAGTTCCGCTCGCTGAAAGAGAAGTAAGGCAATTGCGGATGCTTTGTACCAGGGGATGGGCCGGATATAGCATGCGAAGGCTCAGCAAAGCACTCATAGAGTCCGAGCAAATGACAGTCTTACTGAGCGAGTTTCTCAGGACGTATTGTGTGGCTTGATATAATGCATACAGCGCAGCTGTAAAAATGGAACTCCACTCAAGAAGACGATATTTAAAAGAGACGTTGCCAAGTACAAAGGCACACCCAACACCCTGGTCAGTCTTTGAGCCATCAGTGTAAATGAACAAATTGTCATCAAATTTGAACCGGAGTGCGTGAAATTCTCTCTGGTAGACGAAACTAGGTGTGGAGTCCTTTGGAAGAGAATGAAGGTCAAAGTTAACACTGACTTCGGGGCTTCGCCACGGTGGAGAGGTGCTCTCTCCAGCCGAGAAGATAGCAGGCATTGTAACGCCAAGCTGGCCGAGTAGCGAACGCAAGCGTACTCCCGGCGGTAGCAGAGCAGACGGGCGCATAGCAAAGAGACTGTCAAGTGAGTCGTTAAAGAAAACTGCGTACGTTGGGTGTCCTCACATGGACGACAAACGACTAGCGTAACGGCTAAGCAGGATTTCCCGACGGTAAGAAAGGGGTAGTTCGGCGGCCTCGGCATAGAGGCTCTCAACGGGGCTAGTGTAAAACGCTCCTGTCGCCAGACGGAGACCTTGGTGGTGGATTGTATTAAGGCGGCGCAGTATGGACGGTCGAGCCGAAGAATAAACGATGCTACCGTAGTCCAGTTTGGACCGAACTATGGTGGTGCGATACAGATGGAGGAGAGTAGACCTGTCAGCTCCCCACGAGGTGCCACTTAACACCCGCAGCACATTGAGAGAGCGGGTACAGCGAGCTGCCAAACGGGATATGTGGGAAGACCAACTTAACTTCCTGTCGAAAACAAGTCCCAAGAACGTCGTGGTATCCACAAATGGAAGTACTATGGGGCCCAGACGAAGGGACGGGGGAAGGAACTCCTTCCGCCGCCAGAAATTCATGAGGACTGTCTTGTTAGCTGAGAATCGAAAGCCAGTGTCCATACTCCACGCGTGGAGAGTGTTTAGGCACCGCTGAAGTTGCCGCTCCAGGAGACCCGTTTGCTCAGAGCTGCTGTAGATCGCGAAGTCGTCAACAAAGAGGGACGCCGACACTCCCAGTGGAAGGTGATCGGCTATAGAATTGATTGCCACTGCAAATAAAACAACGCTCATGACCGAGCCCTGGGGGACTCCGTTCTCCTGAATAAAAGTGCTCGATAAAACCGAACCAACACGCACTTTAAAAACACGGTCTGTTAAAAATTCGCGGATAAAAATTGGCAGGCGACCCCGAAAACCCCATGTATGCAGAGTGCGGAGGATGCCCATCCTCCAGCAGGTGTCGTATGCCTTTTCCAGATCAAAGAACACCGCTACTGTCTGGCGCTTCCGTAAAAAGTTATTCATTACTGAGGTAGACAGGGCAACAAGATGATCCACCGCAGAACGGTGCTTGCGAAACCCACATTGGACATTAGACAGGAGATGTCGCGTTTCAAGCCACCATACCAGGCGCCCGTGAATCATGCGTTCCATCACCTTGCATACGCTACTGGTGAGGGAAATGGGGCGGTAGCTGGAAGGGAGACATTTGTCCTTCCCAGGCTTTGGTATGGGAATGACTATGGCTTCACGCCAGCGTCGCGGAAAGGTGCCTTCTATCCATATGCGGTTGTAGGTGGCCAGTAGGAAGTGCAAGCTCGTTGGTGAAAGGTGTTGCAGCATCGCCACGTGAATGCCATCTGGTCCTGGAGCGGAGGACCGCGAAGACGAGAGTGCGTGGTGGAGCTCTCGTACAGTAAACTCGGTATTGTAGCATTCACGGTTCTGAGAGGTAAAGGGCAATGGAGTCGCCTCCACCGTCCGTTTCCTAGCTAGGAAAGCGTCAGTGTAATGTGAAGAGCTAGAGACCTCTGCAAAATGTCGACCCAGTGCATTGGCTATTTGTGGAAGATCGACGACGGTGTCAGATGCGACACACAGACCGGGAATCGGGGAATGAGCCATAGTGCCGAAATTTTTCTGAGGTTACCCCAAATTATGGAGGAAGGGGTAGACCTATTAAAAGAACTCGTGAATGAGCGCCAACTGGCGCGTTTACAGTCGCGAAAGAGGCGACGACAATAGGCCCGCAGCCGTTTGTATCGGATGCAGTTGTCGAAAAAAAATGTTCAAATGTTTGTAAATCTATCGGACCAAACTGCGTGGTCATCAGTCCGTAGCTTACAAACTACTTAAACCTAGGTAAACTAACCTACGGACAAACACACACACCCATGCCCCAGGGAGGACTCGAACCTCCACGGCGAGTAGCCGCGCGCTCCGCAGCGGCAGTTGTCGAGCGTGGGCCGTTGTTTGAAGATTCTAAGGGCACGTCGCCGTGCTCGCAGAGCGTCACGGCATTCCGCAGTCCACCACGGGACAAGGGGACGACGTGAGTGGGAAGTCTTGCAGGGGATGGAACATTCCGCGGCTGTCAGAATAACTGTGGTAATGTGTTCCACTTGGTCGTCTATACTTGGATAATGGTAAGTACCAAGATCCGCCAGTGACGAGTAGAGCTCCCAGTCCGCTTTGGTTAACTGCCAGCGGTGTGGATTCTCAAGGGTGTCAGGCATCATTAGGTGAATTACACACGGAAAATGATCGCTCGAATGTGTGTCTGAGAGAGCAGAACATTCAAGACGCCGTGCCAGCGGTGCAGTGCAGATAGCTAGATCTATATGGCTGAAAGTATTTGTGGTGTCCGAAAGATAAGTTGGTTCAGCAGTGTTAAGGCAGATGAGCTGAAGGTGGTTTATGATATTTGCCAGGAGGGAGCCCTGTGGACATGGTCGTGGGGAGCCCCAAAGGGGGTGGTGGGCATTGAAATCTCCCACCAACAAAAACGGACGCGGAAGCTGGTCAATAAGATCTAGGAGATCGGATCTAGTGACGGGAAAGGAGGAAGGAGCGTAAATATTGCACAGTGTGAAGACAAATCCAGGAAGGTATATCCGGACAACAACAGCTTGTATTGGAGTACACAAAGGGACCGGTGTACTGTGTACGTCATTCCGAATAAGCAACATTACGCCCCCATGGGCTGGAATTCCTGCCACTGGAGGAAGATCAAAGCGAACGGTAGTGTAGCGTGGAAAAGTAATTCGAGTACCAGGGAGCAATTTTGTCTCCTGTAGAGAGAATATAATTGGGTGATATGTTTGCGTTAGAAGCTGCAGTTCTGTCCAATTCGACCGGATACCACGAATGATCCATTGAAGAATATCCATAATAGGGTAAAATGAGATGAAGGTGGACATCAGCCCGACGAAGGCGGCGGGCCACAGTGCGAATGTTCGCAACTGGTGGTGTCTGAGACGGGAGGGTCTTGCTCCATATTCTCAGAGGTGACCACAGCAGCTGCGTGAGTGTGGTCGGCAGCCCCATCTTTGGCTGATGCACCTGGAGAGACTATAGGCTTCCAGGGGATGCCATCGTCACATTGTGAGGTAGGAGGGGGGAGTGTTTTCCCCCTATTTGACTTGTTGGAGCCCTGGTGAAGCTCCTTGGTTGGCTCAGATGTTTTGGAAGGGATGCGGAGGAAATCCTCGCGCGAATGCTCTTTCTTAGACTTTCGGGTCTCTATCTGTGGTTTCACAGCTGAAGATGAAGATTTGGAAGAGGTACTCACACTTTTCGTTGAACGTGACGCCGTTGTCGATGTAGACTTTTGACAACTACTGTCGTAAACTGTAGGTCACAAGTCTGTGTGGCCATATCCCGTGTCGGTGGAGGCGTTGCAACTACAGTACTGTAATTACCACACAGTGGGGTCTTAGGCTTACGACTGGCGTATATCTTACGTGCAACTTGTATGGGAACCTTTTCCTTCACACGGATTTCCTGAATGGCCCGTTCATCGGCAAAACACGGGACATTCCCGGGAGGAAGCAGCATGATTCCCGTTACAATTGACGCAATGGGGGGACGGTGGTGGACAAATCCCCTCATGTGCCTCTTTACCACAGGTGACACATGTGACCGGGTTCTTGCCAGACTGGCTTGTGTGGTTGAATCGATGGCACTGATAACACCGAGTAGGGTTAGGGATATAAGGTCGTACTGTGATGACCTCATACCTGCCTTGATCTTCGGCGGCAGAGCCACTCGGTCGAAGGTCAGAAACACTGTGCGAGTGGGCACTAAAACATTGCTCTCTTTTTTTGTCACTCTGTGTACTGCGACGACGCCTTGAGCTGCCAGATATTCTTTCAGTTCAGCCTCAGTCAAACCGTCCAAACTGGCCGAGAAGACTACCCCTCGGGAATAATTGAGGGTTGGATGGAGCTCAACACGAACCGGGTAACTGTGGAGCAGAGTAGCCTTAAGCAGCCGCTGTGCCTGGGAGCCACTTTCTGTTTCTAACAGTAGTGTTCCATTAGGCAGGCGTTTGCAGGTCTTAACTGGGCCGGCAATGGCATCAACCCCTTTTTGAATAATAAATGGGTTCACCGAAGAAAAGGATTGTCCTTCCTCAGTATGCGTCACCACAAGGAACTTTGATGTCTGTAAATTTTTCTGTTCCGAGACACTATTGTCCAGTACTTCAATTTCTAAAGACTCTTTACATTTTCTTTTTTTAATAACCATCGCGGATGTATCCCCCACGATTGCCAGTGTCTCCGATGGCACGCTCCTTCCTGCTGGGGGCCCCCAACGGAAGCACACCCGCCTTGGGTGATTGTTCCCACCCCAGGTCACACCTCCCGATCAACAGACGGAGGGACCAATCGGCGAATCGGGAAGGTATCAGCGCAGGCAATCGCCCCTCCCCTGGCCTGGCCTTAACCAGGGGGTACGCACGCTCCCTACATGCCAGCCCGGGGCTGAGACTTACGCATTATCCAGTCACCCATTTGGGTGGCCTTCAAGTGCGTACAGGGAGGAGGAAGAGAGAAATAGTGGGAGGAGAAGCCTCAAACGCAGACGCGGAGGCAAAGAAAGAGGTGAAAGAAGAGTGTAAAGCCAAAAAGGTCAGAACTTCGGTTCCCCGAAGGATGCACAGACTCGGTCCCCAAGAGAGGGGAAAAGGACAGTAGAAGAAGCGTCATGTAGCACGGAAAGGAAAGAGTGCTACAAAGGCTGGGGCCCCGTGCTCGCCACGCACGTACTCACCACAGAGCGGTGAGCCCCCTGAGGGGTCGTTCCCTGTGTTTCATCCCTGCTGACTTCAGAATTTGAAACAGTGTATTCCAATCAACATTTTCAAAAGCTTTCTCCAAATTTACAAATGCCAGAAATGTAGGTTTGCTTTTCCATAATCTATATTCTGTGATAAATCGTAGGGTAAGTATTGTCTGCCGTGTTTCTGCATTTCTCCTGAATACAAACCGATCTCTCCTGAGATCAACTCCTTCAAGTTTTTCCTTTCTTCTATAGATAATTCGTCTTAAAATTTTGTAACCAAGACTTATTAAACTGGAGTTCCTGTAATTTTCACACCTGTCTGCCCCTGCGTTCTTTGGAATGGGGAGTATTACACTGTCCTTAAAGTCTGTGGGTATTTCGTCTGTCTCATACATCTTACACACCAGGTGAAATAGTTTTGTCATGGCTGGCTCTCCCAGAGAATAGCTCTGATGGAATGTAGTCTACTCCGGGGGCTTGTTTTGCCTTAGGTTTTTCGGTGTTCTTTCAAATGATTCTCTCAGGGTGTATCTCCTATTTCATGTTCATCTAATCAAAAAGAAATGAGCACAATAACATAAATAGCAAGCATCAGTGGATAAGACACACAACTAGTACAGAAAATCAGTCAGACAATTAAAATATAAATAAAAAATAAACAGAACATTGCAAACACAACCAAGAAACAACAAAATACGAAACACCCTAACACACAAACACTAACAACAGACACACACAGTGACAATATCACACCAAAAACAAAACAAATAGTATACCATGACATATACATAGAGTGACAAACATTCTAAAGAAACAGGAACTCCACAAAGCGCCCAATCTGCAGAAAGAAATCTACAACCAAAAATCAAGAATCAAATTCCAAGGATCAGAAATATACAAACTTGAACGCCAAAGTAGTGATGCCGGGAGATTTCAAAACACGATGAAAAGAATACATCAGATGTTGGAAATATGAAACAAACCAGTCCATATTTGCGGAAAACTTAAATCAATACAATCATTACCCAACCAGTATAAAGCAAGAGATAAAAATCATCAGCACTAACAACCACAAGAAATACTCATACAAAAACAAGAAATCTACCAAATCGAGAACAAGGTATTAATAAAAGAGCAGAGAAACATCAATGAAAACTCACTGCTAAAACTAATCAAAGAAATGAGACAGTAATTTAAAACAATCACACACACACACCGTTTCATTAGGGGAAAAACTGAAAATAAAAATTACTCATGACCAGGTAAATACGCAAATACACATCTCACATCTCTGTCTCTTTCCGCCTCTCTTCTCTGAATATCCTGTCTCTCTGTATCTGTCACTCTCTCTCTCGCTCTCTCTCTCTCTCTCTCTCTCTCTCTCTCTCTCTCTCTCTCCTCACACACACACACACACACACACACACACACACACACACACACACACAAACAGGAGTATTAAAAAAAAGATAATTATAATAATAACTGATGCAGTATTTTCAACAATTATGTCGGAAACACGCACACAGTGACATAAAGAAAGATGGGACAAACACACATTCAACAGTCGGATAGGACACCCAGAACAATAACACAACGCAAACAGCCTAGTGCAGAAATGGAAAATCCAAACGAAATAAAAGAAGAAAGAAACACAACAATCTGATTTAACAAACAGCACATATAAACCAATATCTACAAAATATCATTAGCTATACTTAAATAACGCGCCAGAACTGTTTATAACCTAAAATACTAAAAACGTAAAAAGAAGAAAAAATATTGTAAAACACCATCATATATATATATATTCCAGGCCACTGAAGATGCCTTGCGAATAAGGTGTAAAGTGTAGGTCAAAATAACTTGTCTTATTTCAGCTGCAATATAAAAAGTATCTGTGGGAAGAAGTGACAGAAAACAACTAACAATGGTATCGATATTATTTAATACACCGGCAGATATTCCCTTATTTGATGTACAATCTATTCAATTTGCGGATTTTTACCCGAATCGTTTGATGGCTATGTATTGCCCACCATACCCAGCCAGCTCTGTTACCCAGAATTTATTCTAAAACCTATGCATAGAGTCCAAGCAACACAACAAGCTGTTCCGCACTCATGCGTTTGTAAGAACGCAGTGTAATGTATTATGGCCTGGAAAGTCTCGTTTGTTTGGATTAATGAAACGTATGATACCATAGTTGGTCGTGGTATTATACCCTAATATTCTATGTTACATAAACATTTTATGGAAAGTCACATTGCTCTTATCACTTTCATTACTTGGGTCTTTTAATGTACTAAATAAATAAATTATTGAAAGTCGTAAGCTTAATATTGAACAATAATGTGTTTGTTAATGAAATTAATAACTAACAATATCTGAGGTCCTCTGTAATGTATTGACTATAATGTAATACTTTGCTGACCATAAAATTACATAATAACTCAAATTTAACCATTTTAAATAATGTAAACATATATTAACAGTACACTAATTGTTATTTACTTACGATCTTTTGTATTGTTTTGTTTTGATAGGAAAAATCTATTATTGCATTTGTCATAATTATCTTTACGTAAAGCAAGATTCATTTATGTTTCATAAACAAAATATGTAATATAAATATTGTAACTTCCGTTTTCTAGAAGGTTCTAGAAATTAGACTATGTATTAAAACGCGCGAATCGGCGCGAACTCAGTCAGTTGTAAAGTTAGTATCACTTCGTCAGTCAGTTGTAAAGTTACTTTGAACACAGTCAGTCTCATATCAGTATTGAGTTAGTTGTGAACCAGTCTTATTTTTGTCATATTACTTCTATTTGTGCTTCATCACGAATGAAAAATAAACCAGTCCAATTTGAAAAATGACACAAATGTGGAATAAAAACCCGACGTCCTAATATTTTTTTGGTGATTTAATGGCAGGCGAGCTACGAAATCTACGAGACCACTGAACAACTAAAAAAAAGGTGAAGTATTCATAATGTGGCTTTAGTGTTGTGCATAAAAAGCGCCACAACAGGAAATCGTGTCCTGAACTTCTCAGTAGTTACATAGCGTTCGGCGAATAACTTGAAAGCCGTGTTATCGGATAGCAAACACATCTATTTGGAGGTACTGAACCGGTACAGTAGCAAGTAGCTCAACACGGAAGCTTCTCCCTATTTGTCAGTTTTTGCATCCGTAGACGGCACGGAGTCTTTTTCTGGATCCGTTCACCCTCATTTGTGCTTATATGTTTGCATTCTATCGCAGATTTTTGGCCTCTTAGTGCTGCTTGCTGCTGTATTTTACTTCTTGTTTACATTGGCGGTTAATTTTCTAGCTCGCCCGGCCGCCATCAGTCACATTTCGACTGTATTTGCTGCCGATCGCCGTCCAGGGCCTTGCAAACACATTTCGCGGCCGTATTTTGCGTATTTGCTTGCGACGTATATATGGGTCGAGCACTGCATTTGCAGCGCGCACACTGATCGTGAATTTCGTGCCGATCTAGCATTTATCCCGCTATGATACTTTTCGATAGTTTATGTTTCCCACTTCAGCGCATTTCATTCGTTTTGAAATGACTACCACTGCAATTAATTGTGGGCAAATCACATTTACGACAAAGACCATACATATCCATAGCTTTAATGAACCATAGCTAACATTACAAATGGCGGTTATAAAGTGGCAGAAAAACTTATTAACGGGTCTCGGATGACGGCTCCCCGTGTTGATGTCGGTCAGTGTAGTTTGTTACACTACCCACGTGTTGACAAAGCCTCGCGTTCCATGTTTAATCATGGGCGTAAGGTCATGTCATTCTGTTTTCCAATTTCAGATGCACTTCTTCGCTCGGGAGGATCTAGTTGCTACCTTCACGTCGAATAGCACTGATGCACAGCAGCAAATTTAGAGAAAGTAACCTTAAAAGCTGTGTGCGTGTTGTATGATGTTGAACCTGTCGTTAAATCAGACAAATAATTGTTCATTAACACAGCAATTTGGTTTACTTATGGCCCTGATATTGATGTAAATACTGTTAAATAAGAAATAGTGCATTAAACTGATTATGTGCGCAACGGATCTTTTAACAAAACAGTTGTGGCAAGTCACCATTTGAAACAGACACTGACTATACTCAAAAATTTTGACTGCGAGAAAGATATTAAAAAACCACGTGTTTGACTGTGAGAATTTTATGCAGATCAGTATCTGATTATTGAAATTTAGTATCATAGTCAATTAACTGTAGTGTTGCATGACAATCATTTACTATGGCACCAATAACGAAATCTGTACAATATTATCAAAATCAATTCTGCACTTTAAATCCACTAATAACTAATTATCAAATGAAGGAAGTAGGTTAATCTTCTAACTACGTAAATGAAACAGGAAAGAAAGGTCAACTTTGTTACTTGTTATTAATAATCAGCATTACATTACCTACATAATACAACTTCTTCCTAATGACATCAAATGCAATTACCTTCATTCCAGCGGTGTTACAATACAATACAATATATATTCCAAATACAATCAAATCGACTTGCTGGCACAGCAGCCTCTGCTCTATATCGGAGCCATACACACAACTCAACCGCTCTCTAAGCGAGCTAAACCACAAGTGCCACCCTCTCTCTCTGCGCGAGCTACAATGCTATGCAATACATGATCTTTGCCAAAGATGAAACTTCACAGAGTTAAGTACACATATCGATACACACAGTAGAAGCGATATTATACATTTTCTTGCAAGCAAGTTACTCGACACAAAACAGGAGGCACAATATTAGACATTTTCTTACAAATTTTTTTTATGGACACGTTTCAACCTATATTTTTTTCTTCTACGCCAACATATCCTAATGAGGCAAAATATTATCACAATTACTCAGCACGAAATTGAAAGCCAGCTGGCTGCACCTCGGGCTCGTAACGCGATAAGGGTTGTAGACTAATAGGGGACGAAATTCCTACCATAGCGATATGCACGGAAGCAAATGGCGATAGGATCAGAGAGACAAGGGTGGTGCATCAGCAGAGCCGTCGTTTTTACGCCGGTGATTTAAGTTTGCGACGTGCGTTAACAGACATTATATGCAGACTGCTGGTTAGAGCTAAGTGCATAGGACGTTGTTTCAGAAATACTTAGGGACTTCATTATTCCGAGATCCGCGGTGTCAATTTATTTATTTATTTATTTTTTTTTTTTTTTTTTTTTTTTTTTTTTTTTTTTTTTTTTTTTTTTTTTGATGTATTATAGTTGACCACGAACATTGTAGTGGCCGGGCCGACGGTCTGAGCTGAATGACCTACGGAGATGGTCCAGTGTGTACCCGACCCAAAAAAGAAAACACAAAAAATTTCGAAACAAGTATTTATTTTTCAACATAATCTCCTTTCAGCTCTATACACTTTTTCCAATGATATTCAACAGGTTAGGTACCCTTTTTATAATTACTGTCTAACTCCTCAAAACTGCCAAAATTACGTCACCATTTTTTAAAATCGTCGACCACCGAGCCATTTTTTCAAGTTTGGGAACAGAATATAAGCCAGTGCGGCTATATGTGATGAATAGGGTGCAATAGGTAGCAATTCAAACTTTAATAAATGAATTTTGGCCATTGTAATAAGGGAATTGCGAGGTGGTGTATTGTTCTGACGAAACAACACTTGATGCTTGGCTAAATGCGGCCACTTTTGCTCTATTTTTCGCCCAAAATGTAATAAGTTAGAATAATACTCGACGTTGATAGTTTTTCCTTTTTCAAGGTAGTCAATGAAAATTATCCCACGCGCATCCCAAGAAACAGACGCCATGATCTTGCCTGCAGATGAAACGGTCTTCGCCTTCTTTGGAGTCGATTCTCCAATTTGTGTCCATTGTTCTGATTGTTCTTTTGTCTCGGAAGTGAAGTTGTGGACCCATATTTCATCCACGGTTATGAAACGGCGCCAAAAAAATCTGCTTTGTTATTGCGAAACTACGCTTAATTGAAACATCTTGGCCGGCCGCGGTGACCGAGGGGATTCAGGCGCTCCAGTCACGGTCCGCACGGCCACTACGGTCGGGGGTTCGAATCCCCCCTCGGGCATGGATATTTGTGCCGTCCTTAGTTGTAAGTAGTTCATAAGTAGTTTGTAAGTTTAGGGTCTGATGACCCCGTCGTTAAGTCCCATAGACTCTACAAACATTTTAATTTAAAATTTTGAAAAATCTTGACGGCACTGTTTCTGCTTGAGTGTGAGCAAACGAGGCAAAAACCATGCACATAATTTCCTCATGTTGGTAGTAACCCAAACCGTGATGCAGATTTTGGAATCAGATTGTCCCGTACCTATACATCTTTCGCCTCATATTTCCCGACACCTTCCGAGAATTTTTGTAAACCATCCGATGAAGTCGCCGCAGTATTGCTCCCCAAAGATGTATCGAAACATCTTGAGTTTCACACACAATGTGTTTGCGTCAATTATCCTGTTGAAAATTCACATAATCTTCGTGTTACAAGAATGTCATAAAAAACGGATCTTACAACATTCCGCAAACATTCTTGTCTGTGCTGTGGTAGATGTAGCATCTGTCGCTGCTATGTTCGCATGACCACTGCAACCAGCATCGTTGTCCCACTGTCCAACGTGTGTAGCAGTCCTGCCACTCAGAAAGCCACAATTGGATCCTTTCCAAACTCGCTCAGTTGGCTGCAGTAAATACGAATCCGTTCTCTGTGACATGGCGCCTCTTTGCTTCACGCTAAACCACTAGATACACCGAGCTGTACAATCCGCCTGTTTGAATTACATTCCGACGACAGTGTTGCATGCTTTGAGTGGTGTAGCGAAGCGACTCAGCTAATGTGTTTTACAGTGTCAAATGATGGGTTGTGCTGTTCTAAACTGCCCAGATAAAAGCAGACCTGGATAATATTAGTGTTGTCGGTTTCCTTCAAACATAGATCGGCGTAAAAGATGGCCTGTAAATTCCAGATGCCAAGTACGGACGCCAAAATCTAGTAACTATCTCTGTAACGTCAAGAACAAAACTTTTATTTACTTGTATTAGAAATAGTTATGCTCACAGATAAGTAGTACTGAAAATACAGGCCTATTCACGTTAGCAATGATTTATTTTAATTTTTCTACAGATTGTTAACATAACACTACATAGAGTGTATTTGAAGTAAGCTACTTTTCTTGATTTTATTTAGACCAAGTACGGAGTAATTCTATGGACCGTTAATTGTATTTCAAATGATACATGAGTGCATCTGGATTTTACCAGCTTGTGGTTTTTAAATTAAATTATTTCCCATTAAGTCAATGTTTGATTTAAATGTGACTCTCAAAACGGTTATATGTAGGCCTAAGCCAAGCTGTGAACAGGATATCTGAAAACTTAACATTCATTTTATTTTAAAGTGCATCTATCTTTATTTACTCGTTATTTTACGAAACCAGACGTTCAAAGTTATTAAACACATTTTGGACGTAAAATCTTCTCTGAAATGTGGTGTGTGTAAAATATGTGAGGCATTCGAGGGAAATATGGGTAGTATAGCAATTTCCGTAACTGTTTTCGAACACAACTCATAGTTGCTATACACATATGTGGATGTACTACATATAAGCCAGGAAATACGATAATTGTAACATATTTTAACTGTATATAGTAAATATTTAGAATGGCAACATATGCCTTAATTTGGAATGTACGGTATGAGAAGGTATCACATCTCTACATATCCATCCAATCAGTACTAGCCGCGGTGGAGTAGCCGAGCGGTCTATAGCGTCTCGCTGCGGTTGATCGCCGTTGAGGTTCGAGTCCTCCCTGGGGCATGGATGTGTGTGTTGTCCTTAGGTTAGTTTACCTAGGTTTAAATAGTTTGTAAGCTACGGACTGATGACCACGCAGTTTGATCAAATGTTCAAATGTTTGTTAAGCTTATGGGACTTAACTACGGGGTCATCAGTCCCTAAACTTACAAACTACTTATCAACTACTTATACTAAGGACGGCACAAATATCCATGCCCGAGGGGGGATTCGAACCCCCGACCGCAGTGGCCGTGCAGACCGTGACTGGAGCGCCTCAGTCTCCTCGGCCATCGCGGCCGGCACGCAGTTTGATCCGATAGATTTACAAATATTTGACCATTTTGATCAGTACCAACTTTAAGTAGCACGCCTCTTACAGTCAAATGTAAGCAAAAAAATTTACTACACTGTAATATTTTCTGCGTTAGGAAAGTACATTTAATGGCCCTAAAATCATATTAAAATGCGCGCCTTCAACGTGGGATTCAAAATGGGGTATTTTTCTGCTTATACTATACAGTGCTCCACTTCACACTTTGATATCAAACTGAGCCTCATGGCTGTAAGCATTCCCTATTAAAGGGAATACACGCATGGCGCTCTGGTAGCTGAGTCGCTACATTATCTCTCGGACGGCAAAGCTGAACCCATTATCAGCTCACCTACTGTCAGCCAGGTAGCACTTGCCGTCGTCACAGGTCAGAGTCGACGTCGTCTTTCCAGGAGTTCTTCCTTTTTTCTTTTCCCGGCAGTTTATTTCTAGAGGTTTCTTTTGCGTCTCCCCGATTGCTGTAGTGGAAGAAGGTGGGCCGTGGCTAGCAAGGATGGGGACAAGGTCTGCAACTGAAAGAAGCGATAAGTTCTCAAAAGATTTATTGACAGGAAAAATCAGTACTGAACTTTGTTGTTCTTGTGTTCGTAAAAACGTCTTGTACTATTACATAGTTCTACTATGCAATAGCAAACTTCGCCGGCTTGTGCATAGACAGAAGGCTGGCTCTTCTATGATGATATTCTAGAACTGTAGTATTCCTGGTGCTGCCTCCTACTGACTGCACTTCCATACTCCCCTGTACTGACTGTCGTGGCTGTGTTGCGCAGGCATATCTAGGCGAGCTCCCTTCTTTCTATTGGCCGGCGCGCGAAGCAGACAAAGAGGTAACGAGACTGCGGACGCCTCCGGCGGCCGAAGTACTGTGGAGCGACTTATCGCCTCTTCTTGAAGTTGCGCGTCGACGTGTGTAGATCTCAAGCGTTCTGGCGAAGAGTGATGCCACAACAGTTACTTGGAACAGTGTACTGAACAACACTAACAAGGGTGTTTCTTCACTTTTATACTTTATATGTAGCTACTAGCTGCTAAACCCGGTATTGCCCGGATATACATGCTTTTTCCAGTCTTATATTACAAAAGAAAAAAATCGGAAAATATTTCATCTTTATGTGTTCAGGAAAGCAGCTTAGAAATTATGAAACAATAAAACAAAGAAATATGCGTAATGTACAAAATTATAGGTGCAGTATCACAAGAAAGAAAAATAGTAATAAAATACAAATGATGTATTACATTAATTTAATTCAAAACTTGACTACAAACAATATTTTGTCTATCTTGTTCTTCCCTTTCTGTCCATTGACTTCTACCTTACTAATTGAAGTTACGTTTTCATGCAGCTCAGCACTTATGACATTACATATCCTTGACTATGTGTCCTGCAATATTATAATTGCCCAGATCTTTAGAGTGTAATACTAGGAAACTGTCTGTGATGAATAAATAGTGTATGACTGCAGTCTCATAAATCACGTGTCGCGTGATAGGAAAATTTTTGTGACTCATAGTTTACGATGTCATATCTCATACACTACATGTCGTAGGCAGTTTTTGACCACAAAGCGATTGTTCTCGGATACTAAGCAATATGTGTGCCAAGTTAAGTTGAAATTGAAACATTACTTCAGGAGGAGAATTTAAAAATATTGCATGATGTAGCAGTTATTCGGAAATTTCGTTGTTTGTGACGTCACATCTCTTGAAATATGTGTCGTACTATCATGTAAATTTGAAGGGACATTCAGTGGTATATGGGCCTAATGCGTGCAAAATGTACGTCGTGAATGGTGCTAGTAGTAAAAATGCGGTTTTTCAAGAATCAAATTGCTTACGACTTCATATCTCATGAACTATATGTAGGACAGTGATATAATATTAAAGGAACATTCAATGGTATGTATGTGAACGGTCTGTGAAATGTCTCTCGAATACATGTTGAAGAAATAATTTGTAACATCGTGTCAAATGCTGTAGATCTACATCATGAACAACGGAAAAGTAGTAAGCGATAAAAGTTTTTCGTTTCATTATTTTGCTGGGTCTATCAGCGAGAAAATGTTCCGAAAAATATTTGAAATTCTGTTTAAAGTTTATTGCAAATAGCTAAGTGCTCTCATTCTGAAATCGTTCACGAATAAAATCACGCGCCGCAAGATGGGACAGTGTACAGTGTTTATGAGGTGATATTGTATAAACTATGTATCGTAGGTGGTTCTTGCCACCATACCTAATAATTGACCTTAAAGAATATTTGTACAAAATTTGTTGAAATCGGTCTATTAGTTTAGGAGCAGATGTAGAATATTATCGCATTATGCGACCGTTTTTCACGGATATTATTTATGACGTCATATCTCCTGACGTACCTTATGTCATAGGTGGTTCTTACCCCCGCCGTGATTGTTGCCTGATAGTAAGAAACATTTTGTACCAAGTTTGGTTGAAATCGGTTCAGTAGTTTAGGACAAGATGTGGAACATACATACACGCATACAGCCAATTTTATAAGATCTATAGAGTATAAACGTATGTTTTCAGGTTAGGTATTACATCCCCGTATTCATAGCCCCAGGACGACTATATTCCCGGAGTCTCTGGCCAAAGACAAATGACGCTCGACTACTGTGCTCTTCGAGGCGTGAATGCGGGAAACGTAGTGGAAGTCTGTATGTCAGGGAAGGCGCTGTTCACTTGCGGCTCAGGTACGGCAAAACAGAAAACATCAGGTTGCAGCTTTTCTGTCTGTCGTGTGGGCTGACTGTTCGATGCAGAGAAAACAGATGCGAGACACTGATATCTTTACGTATTTAGGAACCACACACACACACATGCACCCATACACACACACACACACACACACACACATATATATATATATATATATATATATATATATATATATATATGGTGAATCACCTAACACTTGCACCGCAAATATTGCGGAAACTGAAAGTGCGATTGATGTGCGGTTTTCACAGAATGGATTGGTAGTCAGGGGCTCATATTTTTAGACAACAAACAGATTGTAATATTACCTAGAAAGTGTATTTTTAAGTAATAATACAGTTTTTTAATGTAAAATGCCTGTAAACATTAAGAAACTAAAAGTAAGGTGCACTAGAATATCAGTTGTGTTTGTTGCAGGATTCCAGTGCAAGTCGTTTACGAGATATCGTCTTTAGGAACGTTCCCACACCGACACTTGTACAATACCTGTGGTGACACACACTAGAGAACAACACAAGTGCATGCACTAGTTACGTGGATTCCAACCGGTAATGCGACAAATGGCCATCACTGATTGTGTTCAAAATGGCCACCGGCAGCAGAAATACACGCTGTCAGTCTGGTATGGAACGACCGCTGCACACGTGCTAGCATTTCATCGGATATTCCGAGCAGGCTGCAGTAATACGTCGTTCATATAATCGGGTGTGGTTGGTATGTCCTTGTAGACAGCAACATTCAACTGTTCCAAAATAAATAAATAAATAAAATAAAATAAAAAATAAAATTAAAAAAAAATTAAAAATTAATAGGCGTCAAATCCGGGGAACGGGCGGGCGAAGGTACTGGTCCCCTGCGTCCAATCTATCGATTTAGAAGCAATTCATGAAGACATGCTGTTCACTATGAGCTGGACAGCCATCATGTTGGTGCCATAGATTTCTCCTAGTTTGCAGAGGAACGTCTTCTAGCACCCGTGGAAGATGGTCTGTTAGAAGGCTGCGATTACTTGTCCGCGGTCAGTGTTCAGTCTATAAAATACGGGCCTATGAGCTGCTGGTTCACTATCCCACACCACACGTTTACACTCCATGGACGCTGACGGTCCACCTGTTGAAGCCACGAGGGATTGTCAGCAGACCAATAGTGTATGCTTCTGCGATTTACCTGGCCATGATTGGTAAATGTGGCTACATCACTAAACAAGATACATGATACATCTGGAGTATCCTGTCGTAACGCCCGTCCACAGAACCTAACACGACTCTCAAAATCGTTTCCATGCAGCTCTTGATGGAGAGAGATGTGATAGGGATGGAACCTATGTCGATGGAGAATGCGTAGGACACTTGCCTGACTCAAGCCACTTCCTAGTGCCATTGCGCGGGAGCTGACATGCGGATCAACTGCAACAGCAGCAAGAACATCAATTTCTCCCTCGTCTGTCGTCACTTGTTTCCTTCTGTTACGTTGTCTCGGTGTTACACTACCACTTCCACATAACTGGTTGAAGAGGTTGATGAATAATAGCCAAGATGGGTGACGTCTATTTGGGATATCTTGCCGCGTACACCGTACAAGAACGAACGGCATTCTTCCTACACTCTCCATACACCATGAAAATGTCGGCTTTTTCTGCATTGGTAAACCCATCGTACACTCACGATCTACCGCTTGAACTGTTACACGCTAAATGACTAGCGAGCCGCAATGCACTCAAGGAACACACAAGCACGCTGTAAGCAAACATAAGATCTTCGCACCTAGCAACTATCCGGGTTGACTGGCACATGCAAATGTCGGTGTGGGAACGTTTCAAAAGCCGATATTTCGTGAACGACTTGCACTAGAATCCTGCAACGAACACTACTGATATTCTACTGCACCCTACTTTTAGTTTCTTAATGTCTAGAGACATTGTTCCATTTAAAGAACTGTATGTTTGCATAAGAATACACTTTCTAAGTAATATTACAATCTGTTTGTTGGCTAAAAATACGAGCCCCTGACTACCAATCTATTCTGTGAAAACCGCACATCAGTCACACTTTCCGTTTCCGCAATATTTGCGATGCAAGTTTTAGGTGCTTCACCATATACAGGGTGTTTCACTAAGTGTGTTTGCCTTTGTAACTTATAAAATAATAGCTGACGGGAAATTTTAATGCGGTATGTCAACACAAGAAATGTTACACTGTCTGCGAAGCTATGAACGTAGTTTATTGTATCATTTTCCAAAGAGTTACAGCACACACACACACACACACACACACATATATATATATATATATATATATATATATATATATATATATATATATATATATAATGGAACAATAGTTTTTTTTCTATCGTGCATTGGATTCGTTGAAACCAGCTACGTCCAAATCAATTTAAACTATATTCCTGTCACTGTTAGTTTGGGAGCTACAGCCCTTCAAAGTTTCAGGGGCAGATACCACACGCTGTACATAATACATGGCTGTGTGGTGGGTGATGGATGTTATGGCGGTGGGAACTTGATTTACATGAGATATTCAAATGTGTGTCCATGTTCCTAGATGCATAATCCAATGCGCCGTCGAAAGGATCTATGGACGAGATGTAACGGTGCGACATGCGTCTTCGATGCGCCGTTTTAGATCATCTGGGGATGTGGGCTCAATGACATAAACACGATCCTTTAGATATCACCTTGCGGGCCATGAATGAGGATCATGGCGCCCCAAACCATCTTCCTGTAAACCTGTTTAGTTCTTCCACAGCAGCACGCGCAGAATGGGCTGGGTGACCACCGTGCTGCATCCACATATGGACTCTCATGTGTAGACATCATGTTCAAGGAGACCACCCAAACTGTCGGCTATAAAAGCGCGATATAACTCACCTGTCAGTGTACCTGGGAAGTAGTGTGGACCGATGCCTCCGTCTCCTCACTTCTTGCAGGTATTCGTATGTTACTGCGGCGCATTACCAAGATGTCTGTTTGCCGAAGTCGTTCGGCACTTGAGAAAGTAACGGCTGCCGGGGCTCTTCGCCTAGGATATTTCACGGCTGCTTCAGTGACATCGTGTCGGCACTCGCTGAGCATCAAATCAAAAAATCAAATGTTTGTACAACTTATGGGACTTAACTACGGGGTCATCAGTCCCTAAGCTTACAAACTGCTTATGAACTAGCTAAGACTAATGACGGCACAAATATCCATGCCCGAGGGGGGATTCGAACCCCCGACCGTAGTGGCCGTGCTGACCGTGACTGGAGCGCCTCAGTCACCTCGGCCACCGCGGCCGGCTCGCCGAGCATCAGCAACATGTCAACCTACTGGTTGTTCGTGTATGCCATCGTCATCTGATGCCAGTAACTGTGGTATATTGAGCCCCGGTTGTTTGTGTGGCTCCAACTGTCGGGTATACGGCCGTGTGCGGCGACAGTCGGCAGTCTAACAGCGCATCGAGGAAGCTTCTCACTCCGTGACACCGGCGACGTTACAACTCCGCCGCACCACATTTAGGAGGCGCATTGCATTAAGCGCACCGTTTGTGGTATCTGCCCCTGAAACTTTGAAGGGATGTAGCTCCCAAACTAACAGTGATAGGAATGTAGTTTAAATTGATTTGGACGCAGCTGGTTTCAACGAATCCAATGTACGATAGAAAAACTATTATTCCATTTAAAAAAAATTGTATCTTTGTGCTGTAACTCTTTGAAAAATGATACAATAAACTACGTTCATAGCTCCGCAGAAAGTGTAACATTTCGTGTGTTGACCTACCGCATTAAAATTTTCCGTCACCTATTACTTTATAAGTTACAGAGGCAAACACGCTTAGCGAAACACCCTGTATGTATTTGGACATATCTAACAGAACAGAGGTACATAGGAAGATTTATTAAGAGAGTATGTAATTATCCATAGAGTTACATATGAATAGATAAGGAACATGATATAGTAATAGGGATGTATGACGATAGTTTAAGGCGACCGCCGGCTCTGAGCGGGAAATCCAGATTAGAATCTCGGTCCAGCACAAATTTTCATCATTGCCATTGGATGTATTTCATTGTCCTGAAACGGTCGAAATGTTTAAATATTTCTAATTCGTTAAGAAAGTGTCAGTTGCAGCACCTGTGAATTTTCGGGCCGCCGCGCCAGATACATTTCCGCACAGATGTGCGCAGCTGGTATGCGTAGACTACTATGAAGACCCGTCGTTAGGAGGGGCGCGGCGCGACCCTTATTGTGGATTCCGGTCGCTTTTCGGCTCTCAGTGAGCACAATTTCGGAAGGTCCCGAAGTTCCGCGGCTGCCGCCGCGTTCGCAGACCCTTCTCTTTTCTTATGTAAATTTGAAACCGTGCTGTAATCGAGTACAAATAGGCAAGGATTTTGCGTTCGGTTAGCTGTAAACTCTCCTTTTTTTCACTCTCTCTTTTTTCTTTTCAGCGCTCGTTAACGTCGAGAATTCATTTCTCTTTCTACATTCATGTTTTATGTCACTAGTCACGCTCTGGTACTCAATGACGATTGAAGAAATACGCTTCCGACTGTTAAAGGGTACAGTTACATACACGCCAGATGTGATTTCACTACCACTACTACACTCGTCTTCAGAAAAGATAGAACACCACTGAAGACTAGAAATAGTATGTTGCGCGAACCGCATCGTCGAATCGGTGACTTTGAATGAGAAGTAATCATTCGCATGAGTTTTCATATTCACAGAATATAAGACTTCAACTGCGAATGGCCAAATCTGAAAATGTGTTCCCTGCCGGGATTCGAACCCGGGTCTCCTGCTTTCTAGGCCGTTGCGCTGTCCCCTACACCACTAGCGACACAGTGATCACCGCACCTGCAAGGACTACCGAAGCACGCCTTCCGTCAGACACAAATTCCCAGCTTTACCCTGATTAGATTAGTACTTGTTCCATAGATCATGAATACGATAGTTCGTAATGATGTAGAACGTGTCAGGTTAATGAAAAGTGTTTTTACAAATTATTACTTTGTACTAAATATTACATGACACATTTTATATATTATTATTATTATTATTATTATTATTATTATTATTATTATTATTATTATTTAAATTTACTATTTTATATCTAAAAATTCATTTATAGTATAGAAGGAGTTGCCATTCATAAATTCTTTTAATTTATTTTTAAATGCTTGTTGGCTATCTGATGCTGTTTTGATGTTGTTTGGTAGGTGACCAAAGACTTTTGTGGCAGCATAATTCACCCATCTCTGTGCCAAAGCTAGATTTAACCTTGAATAGTGAAGATTATTCTTTCTCCTAGTGTTGTAGTTATGCACAGTGCTATTGCTTTTGAATTCGATGGGATTGTTAATAACAAATTTCATAAGTGAATATATATACTGAGAAGCTACTGTGAAGATCCCTAGCTCTTTAAATTAGTGTCTGCAGGTTGATCACACGCCTTTGTGCAATGAATACTTTTTTTACTCAATGATGAATTGCCCAATGAAATGATGCCATACGAAAGCATAGGATGAAAATAGGCATAGTAAACTAATTTACTAAGACGTATATCACTAAAATTTGCAAATATCCTAATAGCATAAGTTGCTGAACTCAAACGTTTCAACAGATCTTCAATGTGTTTTTTCCAGTTCAACCCCTCATCAATGCTTACACCTAAACATTTTGAATATTCTACCTTTGCCACAGATTTCTGACAAAAGTCTATATTTATTGATGGTGTCATTCCATTTACTGTATGTACTGTGTTTTATCAAAATTTAATGATGGTCCATTTTAGACACCTCATCTGAATGGCAATGGAGAACACATCTGCAGCCTCCTCGGCTCTGGCACGGCAGTGGACCAGTGTGACACGTCGTATTCTATCAGGGACGACAGTCTGTCGCTGCATTTAGGGCTCGGGTGAAGTACGCATCGTCCATTCCTGCGCCTACCTCTGACTAAAGTACAGAAACATGCTAGAAGGCAGTGGTGTACGGACCTACGTCACTCGGGACAGGTATGACATCACATGGTATTTCCGGTCGAATGGAGGGTCTGTTGGTTTGATAATCATGGCCGCATTTTGGTTCAACATAGTGTTGGTGGAGCGGCATAACACACAAGACATATAGGGCGTTTTCAAGGCTTTAGTATTGTGAGGGTTCTATTTGGAGGTATAATATTTTTTATTTCGTTTTATTTAATAGACAAATTTTGTCGCGAGCCTGCGACAAATACTTCTTTAGCCACGGCAAGGCAGCTCGTCGACAGCAAGAACCGTTATAGTTTCCCACGGCCGAGACGCACCATATGGCGTCAGCCAAGGAGGTAGGCTAACGAAAGTTCCAGATCGCTGCTGCCGTGATGTATTCCGTTGCAGAGTTGGGCAACACGATTCTTTTTTATAAATCGATTCTTGCGATTCAATTCCACATTGTGAATAAATTCCTACGATTCGTTCACGATTCTTTCGCGATTCTTTAGTCTGCATTGGCGCGATTCTTACTTCTACATCTTGCTCATAGATGGCAATGCATGTCTGTGTCATGGATGTTGGAACCTTAACCTTTTGCATCTGTTCCTACGATTCGTTCACGATTCTTTCTGGTCTGCGACGGCACGAGTCTCATAAAATGCCGAAAAGGTGACAAAATGGGTATCGGATTTTTTAATATTTATGGTGCGTAAAGTTCAGACTTAAAATAATAATGAGGCAAAGCCATTCGTTTCAGCTCTCAAAATTCTCGAGAAAACAGTCTAACGGGCGCGCTGGCCGAGGAGACTGAGGCGCTTCAGTCACGGTCTGCACGGCCACTACGGTCGGGAGTTCGAATCCCCCTCGGGCATGGATATTTGTGCCGTCCTTAGTCTTAGTTAGTTCATAATTAGTTTGTAAGTTTAGGGACTGATGACCCCGTAGTTAAGTCCCATAGACTATACAAACATTTGAACTTTTTTTTTTTTTTTTAAACAGTCTGAAGTTTAGCGAGCGGTTATAAATACATATTACACTACCAACTATTTCTGCTGTCTTCATAGCTCATTTAGTAGCGTTGCAGGTTTAGTGAAAGTAGGTCACTTATTTCGAATTCTGCAGTAACCTTGTAAATTTTTTTTTCGTTCTGTTTCAATACTTCGGCCATTTAAATATAAATTTAAGTAAATCTATGCTAATTAACAGATATCTAATCATTATAAAATCTATTAGTTGAAGGAAGCACGAAATAAACATTAAAAATAAAAATCCGTCTCTAAATATTAAATTTCTTTCGAGATGCAAGAAAATCACGTTTATTAAAATGTTTCTTTTTTCTGAAATCTGTTTCTTTCAGGAAACTTGATAACGTAAAAACCAAAATGGCAAAAAAGATTTTTGATATGGCTTTAAAAACATTTAAAATCGCGTTTTAGTATAAAAAGAATATTTTTGTAAAATTGAGTTTTTACAAAAACTACAACTACTTAGATGAACTCGAAAAGCTTAAACCTCTCTAAACACAAAATATAATATAAATCGTTACAGCCACTTACGGGATACGCGAAATATAAATGTGTAAGGATTGCTGGTTTAAATACATAATATGTAAACTGTATAAAAGACGTATATTCGTATGTATTGGCAGTTGTGTATTTCGCTGCGTTTTGTTTCTGTCATCTGTGTTCGTGAATAGGCTAATAATTAACAGCTCACGATCTTCGTCCTGTGCTTCCTTTGTTCACACGCTTTCTGGCTTTCGTAATTAAAAAAATGATCAAATGTTTGTAAATCTATCGGACCAAATTGCGTGGTCATCAGTCCGTAGCTTACAAACTACTTAAACCTAGGTAAACTAACCTAAGGACAAACACACACACCCATGCCCCAGGGAGGACTCGAACCTCCACGGCGAGCAACCGCGCGCTCCGCAGCGAGACGCTTTAGGCCGCTCGGCTACTCCACCGCGGCCTTTCGTAATTATTCGGCTCGATTCGCCACTTGCTTTCGAATCATAAATCGTTAGACAGGCGATTCATTTGATTGACGATTCGTCCCCCCTCTTCTCTCCGGCATTCGGCAAGATTCGGCAGTCGCCTTCCAATCGTGAATTGTTGGAACTTAAGAATCGTCACGGGGCAGACGATTATTTTGAACGACGATTCTTCCGTATCACGATTCGATTCTTACGATTCTTTATTTGTATTCGTTCAAATGAACGACTCATTGACGAATCGCTAAAACTATTCCCTTGCGGCCGCTTCGCCTATAAGGTGGGGAAGTCCCAAAAGTATGGCGCGAAGTTATCATTTTTAATTTATTATTATTTATTATTGAACAATGTTTAGTGGCATACAGGCTGTAGTAGCAGCCTAGGGGTCATCAAAAGTCGGTGCTGTTAATGTTACTTCGTTTAAAGTTGTTCAGATATCTAATAATTGAATGACTAGATCTTTGACGAACACTTCCGAACATGTACGACGAAACACGAAATTTACTAGGAGATCTCGGCAGCGCGCCACTGTAGTCAGTCGGCGCTAGGAACTAATCCGTACCGGACAAGTAGGAATATGCTCTCAGTATCCGCAGTAAAATTAAAATTGTTCAACACTATTATGGAGAGGCTAGCAATGAAGCCCAATAATTGGCAACCAGAATTTTATTCAGAAGAAATACCTACCCATAACTCCTACACGTCGGCTCATGAGTCTGACTCGAAGGTGGGTCAGCTTCTTTCGCAGTTCCTGGATGGAAAGTGTGTGCCGGTAAATCCGCACGCCCCATACACCATCTTTACGGACTCATAAGTACGCCTACAGCTGCCGGCTGCGGTGGCCGAGGTGACTGAGGCGCTCCAGTCACGGTCAGCACGGCCACTACGGTCGGGGGTTCGAATCCCCCCTCGGGCATGGATATTTGTGCCGTCCTAGTTCGTAAGTAGTTCATAAGTAGTTTGTAAGTTTAGGGACTGATGACCCCGTAGTTAAGTCCCATAAGCTTAACAAACATTTGAACATTTTTTCGCCTACAGCTCCAGTATAGGTTTAGTACTAGGAGGGGTTCTTGCGGTATATTAACGGCAAAGCACAAACAATACCTTCATTACACGATTGAAATGGTGATGATACTGTTGACAGTTCTGCTAAAGCAGAATTACTTAACACAGCTT
Source organism: Locusta migratoria (assembly GCA_026315105.1). Classification (NCBI taxonomy): domain Eukaryota; kingdom Metazoa; phylum Arthropoda; class Insecta; order Orthoptera; family Acrididae; genus Locusta; species Locusta migratoria. The sequence continues at coordinate 262,309,000 of CM048744.1, forward strand.
TCCGAAATTCCTTCACTAGAGAAGACTAAGCAAAGACTCCAAAATTCCTCTCAAGAACAGCTTCCACCATGCGTAATTTATAAGTAAATATCCCTGGAGTATTAAAAGAACTTAAATCAGTTAACAAAAGTAAGTCTCTCGATCCCGAGCTATATCAGTTAGGCACTTTTCAGACTATGTCAATGCAGTAGCCCCAAACCTAACTATCATATACAACCGCTCGTTTAGCGAACGTTCCGTACCCAAAGACTGGAAAGTTGCACAGGTCACTCCAATATACAAGAAAGGCAATAGGAGTGATCCGCAAAATTACAGGCCTATATCATTTACGTTGGTTTGCAGCAGGATTTTAGAACATATACTTTCCTCAAACTACCTCGAAGAGAACCACCAACACGGATTGAGAGGGGGGAGGGGGCGGAGGTTGACGAACTAGGATGTCAGCCCCTGCCGGCATTCGCAGAGATATCTTCAAGAAACGGCACTGGTGTAATTTTATGATTTTTGCAAATATCTCTGAAAAAAATTAATAAACATAGAAATGATATAAAATTAAATATAAAAATAATAACACAAAATACAATATTAAATAAGATAATAGAAAATTGAAGATAATGATATAATATGCACCGTATTTACTAGGCTATAGTGGCCCCCTTAATTTTTTAACTGAAAATCGTAAAAATTTATGAGTGTTAGTTACGTGAAATTCGGGACCAGCAATTTACACGAAATTTGGCAACATTGCCTGTCGCTGGCTCCTGGAACAGTGGTAACACCAGCTCGATACCCCTCTTCATTCAGTATCGCTACGCTTGTATTTTCCCTCAGTTAGTGTGCAATCAGATTTATATCGTTAACGACATACGAAAATGAGTGCCGATTGTGGGAGAAATGGGTTTATGGCATCATTTGATTTCAGAGATGTCGAGTTTGCAACGAATCTTGGTGTTCGTGCAGCAGCTCTTGAAGCTGAAGTTTTCGTATTTCAGGTGTTTACTTGTAACTGCACGTGTCTTCTGCTAGCCACGAACTGCAACGTCAGAAGAACATAGCATTGGCGAACGTTTGCGATGGAAACTGTGACACATTGAACAACATACTAGTTATATATTTATTATACAAAAAGTTTTAATAAAGTAAGCTTTTCATATAACTTGATAAAATGATTTACGAAGTTACCGACTATTGTACCCTCCCCAATTTCAGAAGTGAAAGAATTGGAAAAAAGACAGGTACTAAAGGCGAGTAAATACGGTATTATTTTTACATATTTAAGTTCACGTTATTTATATCACATATTTTTATTATTGTTTTGTGCGAAAAGCTGCATAAAAAGACCAAACAACAGGACAGCCCGATTTTATTTTTTATAATTCTTTTACTTTTCGGCCTTACTGAAAGACCTTATTAAAGAAAATGCAATTATAGCAAAAATTTATAAATTGGAAGACGCGTTCGTAAATAATGAAACCAATCCTAATAAAAATGAATCATGATTGTTAATTAAGAAGATATTATCCTTTGATATATTCATCAAATTTAATGACTTAAAGCAAAAGAATATGACAGTAGACCCAGATGAAGAATTATATCTTTAGTCGTGTGTACCAAATTTCAGACCCAAAATATCGAAAAAAAAATTCTGCCAAACGTTACTGGATATTAAATTCTGAAAAACTTTTACTTGCAAATTTTTTTGATCCGACGCATAATAGCAGAGACAGGGCACAATGCCGCCCTCTAGCGGCGCTCCGTTCTGCCGCCAGAGAAATTATAAAAATAAAAATCACACTGGCCTGTTTTTCAGCCCAAATTTGCAATTATTTCGTACAGATTATTATAAAAACATAAATAATATAAAATAAAGGTATAAAAATATTGTTATTAAACGTGTATTAATGTTTTATTACTTTACTAGCTTATGTGCCCGTGCTATCAAATTTTTTTAGGGTTCTGGTCCTAAGTCTGCAAAAACAGAATGCTTGTTGGATCGCTCTGTCAATAAACTCAGTTCTCCTAGCCAAGATGTCAAATTTTCATTGTCGAAAACGACGAATTTTCGTAAAGTTTTTCATATAAAAAGGGAAATAAATTCAAGTCCGTACTTCGGAACGATGTAAATTCAACGTTAGGCTGTGTTCATAAAGTGTCGACTGCGGTGTGTAAATGTCTATTTGGCGTAAGCTACTGAAAACACTTCTGTCATTGAGATGAGACATAGTAGTAGTAATAATAATAATAATAATAATAATAATAACAGCGCCATGTATTGGTTCTATGGTGTAGTACTAAACTGTTTACCTCTCGCCGTAAGTGTATGCTGAAGTATTGGTATGTTACAGTGTAGCACTGGGGACAATGTAGTTATTCTGTATGCAGTGCTCCCTATTATCGAAAACTGGACAAGTGCTGAAAATCTAGTAATTCAATCAACAGAACAGTTCATATATGTTGAAATAAGACGTCGTGGTGGTATCAATGTGAGATAAAGTAAGTCCGGGTAATCGTTGAAGAAATGGCGTCAGCGGTTCGTCTGTAAAACTTTGCATCAAATATAATATTTCCACTAAATTGTCTTGACTGTGTTAGCAGCATCGGCCACTCTTTCAGCTAATAAATGTCCCCACGTCCTGCACTGATTACTTCGTAAAGTACGAAGTTGAAATCGACCTTGTGTAACAGAACTATATATTCAGAGATCGGATTATAACTCTAAGTACAATTGTCTCTGCAAAAGAAGACGTCTTTATCTTCAATGTAGACCACACCAAAAGTAACTAATTACAAATTTTAATCACAGTATTGTACCGAACAATTATGAAAGCAGAGAGGTTTCTGATGAGTTTGTCGCTCGAGTGTGTATATTATCTCTACTGTCAGGCATAGAGCAGAAATATCTCTGAAGTGAGCATTCAGATGGGCAGAACAGATTTTGTGTTCTCAACATTTAGGTGGAAATGTCACGCGATATTGGGAAAAGTCTACTAATCGCTGACTTTGTCCTTTTTCGTTTGCTTAAGACGGATGACTATGTGTAAATGGCCCTTTTAGCAACGCTTCCTCAACTCGAGTGTTGCTTCTGTGACACATTTATTTAGATATTATTTCATGTTATATGGTTGCTCTCCAGCCAATGCGATACAAACAAATCGTAAGAGGAAATAAAAGAAAAAAAAAATTGTGTCCTACCTGGGCTAAATTTTGCTTGAAGTGGCAGGGATTAGTTTGCTATCGTAGGCAACGAACTATTCGCTTCCAAATATTCAAATGCTCGCCAAACTATAAGGGACTCAACTGCGAGGTCATCAGTCCCTAAGCTTACAAACTACTTATGAACAACCTTATACTAAAGACGACGCAAACATCCATGCCCGAGGGGGGATTCGAGCCCCCGACGGGGAACGGCCTCAGGCACCGGACCATAGCGCCTTAATGCGCTTGGCCATTCCGCTGCGGATTATTAATTTACTGAACAGAAAATCATAAATTATTTATTTCAGTGAACATAAATAATTATTCCCCTCATTCTACGTGACTGATTTTTGAAAAAGCATTCAACGGCCGTTCCCAACATCAGCTCACAACGCCGCCGTCGTAAGTGAAATTTCCCCGTTCTTGTAATGTATTACACCACAGTTATGAGAATGAAAATAACGCAGCAACGCCATAATTAGTTATTTGGTGTACTATGAAACTAACGTCAGCTCACTTTGTCCTTAACTGTACTATGGCGTTTTCGAGGCATTCCTAAACAGAACGCACTCAAAATGCAATGAAGATAAACCGAAATCAGAAATGGAACTACTTATATTCGATTTTTCTTGCAAATAATTCTTATGTAACTTAGAATATCGATAAACGTGCAAGAATGTTGTTATGTATTAAATTCAAAAGTTCCCTGTTAAAAGAAGCAAGGAAATGTCGTTAAGCTGTGAATATACATAGTGTATTCAGCAACTCTATGTTCAATGTTAGTTTGTATTTGCAAAGATTGCGACTCTTAATTCAAAATACTTCTGTTACTAAGGGAATTCGCACAGCACCATCATGTATAGTTTCCCTGCAGCACTATAAAACCATCAGGACCTTTAGTGGTTCGTTGCTGTTCTATGGTATAACCATCGAAAAGAAATTTAAAAAATAATAATAAAATAATAATAAAAATTGCAACTGCGCCAGCTTTTAGTTCGCTGGCGCACTACGTAACTAACAGGGTCTCTATTTGTTCTGTACATTACTACACCAGTTTCTAGGCATTCCTAAACAGAATGGACTAAAGATGTAATAAGTAAGCACCGAAATCAGAAGGGAACTACATATATTCGTGTTTCCTTGCAAAGAATTCTTCGTAAATGAAAACATATGTTTTAATTCAAATAATACCCGTGGAAAGAAGCATTTTTTTTCTTTCCATGGCATTGCAAGGCATGCGCTATAGAGCTAGTAAGAAACAAAAATATGTGTATCTTACCCGGGTTAAATTTTACTTGTAGTGGCAATGAATTAGTATGTTAACGTTGGCAACGAAACATTCGCTTTAGGGGGATCATTAATTTGCTCTTCGGAACAACCTTAATTATTTATTTCATTATCAAAACAAAGAATTATTCCCTTCATTGAACGTGACTGATTTTTCGAAAACGATTCAATAGCCGTTGCCAACATCAATCCACTACACCGCTGCCGTAAAGAAAATCTTTTTTTCGTGATCCGATTTTATCAAAATGTTGATCCAAACTTTTCTCATATTTCCTGTGAAAACTGCATGAAGATTCGTCCAATAGTTTTGAAGATTGAAGTGAACAGCGACAGGCTTACATTTACAGATGCATTATTAGTATAGATTAAACATTACATATTATGTTATAATTTTTTTATATTTAATTCCACATTATTTCTACTTTGTTATTTTTTGCTAGAAATATTTCCAAAAATCATAAAACTGCGCAAGTGCAATTTTTGATAACAAGAGACACAAAATGCATTGGCACTAATGACGTCCGACCCAGGTATTTCATTCCGGGAACATTGTTGACGTAAGAAAAGAGCCCAAACACAGTTCTGTTTTTGTGCAGCAGCCTTTTCTTTTACTATTTTTTTCCTTTTTCTTTTTTTAATTCGTATAAATCTTCAAAGTGGTTCCAGTACAGTTAAGCGAGCGTGCTTGCGCACGACTGCTACCGTATTGTTGATTGTGTGTCAAAGTCAGTGGCGGAGGCTTCCACCCCCGTCCTTTCCGCTCACAACTCCCCCTTTTATTTTACTAAACTTAATACCATCGGAAGCACAGACCACGATACATTGTAGACACTCCACAAGCTCCACGATTAACCTGTAGCATTCATGAAGTGGTACCATGTTAAACTTTAGAAGCGGCTCGAGCTAAAACCACATTCAAGACGCAACTGGCGGGGAACAGTTGATAGCTGCTGCCTTCAGAGGATACTTACTAGTACACTAAAGCAGCCGCTAGGTGGTACTGGAATGCCTATCCAACACGTCTGTATTTGTTGAACAACCTTATGGAAAGACTTGCGTATCAGGAGATCCAACAAACCTAAATGTTTCAAATGTATATAATTCTGCGGAAGCAAACTACTCTGGTTGTCGGTCCAAATACTTACAAATTGCTTAAACTAAGTTATAATAAGGGCAACACACATACCCATACCCGAGGGAGGACTCGAACTTCCGACGGAAGCCCAGAGCGCACGCCTATTCCAGTGGGATCCAACAAAAATAGAAGGAGGCATAGCGGCAAACGATGATTTAATTTTTCAACATCTTGCACGGCATTTGAACATGTCTGTGTGCCCCCACCCCCTTCGCCAGATTCACTGCTTAAACATAATCAAATAGTCAACCGAAGAGATACAAACGGTGATTTTGCTTAGTTATTTTGAGATTGTAACTGTGTGGCCTATGGTATTGTTTCCAGTATTGGATGATGAAACATTTGGCAAAGAAATACACCTTGCATTGCGGAAGACGTAGAGATGTGTTTCATTTTCACAAAGAGTAAGTTAGTGTAACTTGTAGAGTGGGAATATGTGCTGAAAACTCATTGCCATCGACTTGAAAGGTGAATGCGCAGCTCCACTGTCGCGGCCTGTTTCTTACGACCTGATAACTAAAGATTTATGACTGTTTCTCGTATGAAATGGTCTGAGTGGTCAACCGCTGGTACAACTTTAATTTAGTGCGGTATCGATAGACTTTTCTCGAACGTTCGGTTAGGAGAAGTGGTTAAATATCCACGATCTTTCGGTCGAGTGGGCCTCTGAAGCCACTGGCTGTAAGACTTTTATAGTACATAAGGACGGCTCAATAACCACAATAGGTCACGTGCACTGCTGTATGAATCTTATCCGGAAAACAAGGCCAGTCGAGGTACCATAACCGCTAATTTATGAGTAAACATGTTCCGGATGGATTACCGCAGATTCGGTATTGGTGCCACGTCCCTAAAAACTCTACACAGCTGATATATCTCCAATCAGCTGCATCCACCATGAGCAGTACGCCAATGGCAAAGCTATCGACACGAGAAGGTGAACGCCCCTGGTGCTCAGAGTCTCTGACGATCTCGCGGATTGAGCTGCAATTTAATACCAACAACAGCCAGGACAACAGTTTTGCAAGGCGATTCATGCCAGTTAAAGATGGGCGACGGTTCCATCCCACGGAGGAGGACTCCTACATATAATGTTATAAATAATATAACATATAACGTTATAAATAATGTTAGTGGCTCGAAGATTACTTAAAAATATAACGGAGTACCTAGTCCTCGATGGCGAGTGTTCATCCGAAACTGGGGTATCGTCAAAGATGCCCCAAGGAAGTGTCATAGGACCCACATTACTTTCTGTCTATATACATGATCTGCCGGGCAGAGTGAGTTGCAATCTGCTGCTGTCTGCTGACAATGCTGTGGTGTAGAAGAGAGTGTCATCATTGAATGACTGTAATGGGGTGCAGCATGAATTGGACCATATTTCTAGGTGGTGTGAGGAATGGCAGCTAGCGTTAAATGAAGAAAAATGTCACGTGATCTACATCTACATAGATACTCTGCAAATCACATTTAAGTGCCTGGCAGAGGGTTCATTAACCACTTTCATAACTTGGTCATGTCTCCGTTAGTAGGTGGGTGCTAGCAAAATATTTTCATCTTCAGAAGAAAAAGTCGGTGATTGAAACTTCGCAAACATATCACGCCACAATGAATAAGGTCTTTCTTTTAATGATTTCCACCCCAATTCGTGCAACCTTTCCGTGACGCTTTCCCCCCCGTAACGTGATAAAACAAAACGAGCTGCCCTTCTATGAACCTTCTCAATATGTTCCATCAGTCCCACCTGGTGAGGGTCCCACAATGGGCAACATTACTCCAGCAGAGGACGGACAAGTGTGATGTAGGCAGTCTCTTTGGTGGAGCTGGTGCATCTTCGAAGCGTTCTGCCAATTAAACGTAATCTTTGGTTCGCCTTCCCCACAATATTTTCTATGTGTTCTCTCCAGTCTAAGTTGTTCGTAATTGTAACTCCTAGGTATTTGGTAGATTTTACGACCTTAAGGTTTGACTGATGTATCGCGTAATTGAATTTCAGCGGATTACTTTTAGTGGTCTTGTGTACTACTTCACACTTTTCTTTATTTAGTGTCAATTGCCAATTTTCGCACCATGTAGAAATTTTGTCTAAATCGCTTTGCAGTTGCTTTTGATCCTCTTTTGACTTCACTAACCTATAAATGACAGCATCATCCGCGAACAGTCTAAGGGAGCTATTTAGATTGTCTCCTAAATCGTTTATAAACACAAGGAAGAGTAGCGGAACTATAACGCTTCCCTGTGGAATGTCAGATATCACTTCTGTTTTACTCGATGACTTACCGTCAATTACAACGAACTGTGTCCTTTCTGATAGGAAATCGTGAATCCAATAGCACAATTGGGGAGATACTCCATAAGCACGCAATTTCATTAGAAGCCACTGGTGAGGTACAGTGTCAAAAGCCTTTCGGAAATCCAGAAATATGGAATCGATTTGAGATCCCTTGTCGATGGCAATTATCACTTCATGTGAATAAAGGGCAAGCTGTGTTTCGCAAGAGCGATACTTTCTGAATCCGTGTTGACTATTGGTTAATAGGTCATAATGTTCGAACAAAGTGTATGTTCCAAAATCCTACTGCAAATCGACGTCAATGAGATTGGCCTGTAATTTTGGGGATCACTCCTATTGCCTTTCTCGAATATTGGAGTAGCTTGGGCAACTTTCAAGTCTTTGGTTACGGATCATTCGCTGAGTGATCGGTTGTAAATGATAGCTCAATACGGAGCTATTGCATCAGCATAACTGAGAGGTATCTAGTTGGTATACAATCTGGCCCAGAAGATTTGTTTTTGTTTAGTGACTTAAGTTGTTTTACTACTCCAGGAACATCTACTTCTAAGTTTCGCACGCTGGCAGCTGTTCTTGGATTGAATTCTGGAGTGTTCTCTTCGTCTTCGGAATAAGAAAAGGAGTGCTTATTGGTGGTACAGTGTACCCTTCGCCACATACCTTGTGTTGCGGAGTATATATGTAGATATATATGTACACCACAGCATCATCAGCAAACAGCCGCAGATTACAGCTCACTCTGTCCGTCAGATCATGTATATAGCTAGAAAATAATAGCGGTCATATCACACTGACACTTTATGTGAGTAACGACACGTTCTGAGTATGTCTACATCAACATGGGATACTCTGCAAATCACTTTTAAGTTCCTGGCAGAGGATTCATCGAACCACCATTATACTATTTATCTGCCATTCCATTCTGGAATAGCGCACAGAAAGAAAGAACACCTGAATCTCTCCGTTTGAGCTCTGATTTCTCGTATTTTATTGTGATGGTCATTTCTATCTATGTAAGTGGGAGTCAACAATATATTTTCGCATACGGAGGAGAATGTTGGCGATTAGAGTTTCGTAAGTAGCTCACGCCGCAGCGATAAGCGCCGTTGCTGTAATGATTCTCAACGCAGATCCTGCATCATTTCCGTAACGCTGTCTCCCCTGAATCGTGACAATACGAAACGAGCTGCCCTTCTTTGGACTCTTTCGATGTCCTCCGTCAAACCCACCTGATAAGGGTCCCACACTGGGCAGTATTACTCCAAAAACGGACCGACGAGCATAGTGTATGGAGCTTTTTGAGGTTCTGTTGTATCTTTTAAGGGTTCTGCCAATAAAACGCAGTGTCTGGTTCGCCTTTCTCACGATATTATCTACGTGTTCTTTCCAATTTAAGACAGAAGTAATTGTAATTCCTAGGTATTTTGTGGAGTTTGTAGCCTTCACTTTTGATTGATTTACCTTGTAAACAAAGTTTAACGGATTTCCTCTCGTACTTTCTTTTCGTATGTGGACGACTTCACACTTCTCATTTTTAGAGTCGATTGCCAGTACACCATACTGATATCTTATTCAGATCGTTCTGAAGTTGGTTTTGATCTTCATATGATTGTAGTAGAAGGTAAATGACGGCGAGCTAGTTAGATTTTCCCCTAAACCGTTTATGTAAATAAAGAACAGCAGAGGACCAATAACACTACCCTGCGGAACGCCCGATATCACCTCCGTTTTAGTCGATGCCTTCCCATCGATTACTACGAACTGTGTCCTCTCTGACAGGAAATACCCTACCCGATCGTAAATTTGGGGCGATATACCGTAACCATGCAATTTGATTAAAAGCCGTTTGTGAGGTACGGTGTCAAAAAAGCCTTCTGGAAATCTATAAATACGGGATCGATTTGCGAACCCTTGTCGATAGCACCAATCACTTCGTGTGAATAAAGAGCTAGTTGTGTTTCGCATGAACGATATCTTGTAAATCCGTGTTGACCTTGAGTCAATAGATCGTTCTGTTCTGTCTTCACTGTGCGTCAAAAGGTCGTTCTCTTGGAGGTAATTGACGATGTTTGAGGAAAGAATTAAAAAAAAAAGGTAAAAGGTAAAGCAGTCAACAATCCGAAGATTGGTTTCAACACCGCAGTGGTTCACTAGGCATGGTCCTGTTTGGAGGTGGTATGCCGTTGCCTTCCTCCTACCTGACTTACCGAGCCAGTTGTAGGAGGACCCACACTTTAACGTGGGTTCCGATATGTTTCATATCAGCAACACTGCCAGAGGTGAAAGAAGTGGAAAGTTAGAGATAAAAATCCAGGACCTGGCGGGGACCGCACCTGCGACCTTCGGATCTGTAGTCTGGCACTTTACCACTGTGCTACGGAGCTGCACGAGGAAAGTATAAGTTCTAAAATCCTATTTGAAAGTGACGTGCAGAGGCAGTGGGAGAGGTGGCGGTGCCCCAGCGACCGCGTGGGGGTCGCGTGTCGACATTGGTCGCGTCTGGCTGCACTGAGGCTGCGGCAGCGGCAGCGGCGGCGCCATCGATCGACGCCAGCTGTCCGCCCCGCGCAGCCGACAGCCGCGCGTCTTAAAACCGCCCCCCCCCCCACACCCCACCCCCGCCCCAGGCGCACACTTCCTTCCGGAAGAGGACTCTCCGGCTACGGGCCGGCTGTCACGCCGATCGATCACACCAACTCTGGCTCGACCAGGTGCCTCCCAGAGCCGCCAAAAACGCCCCTTTATCCTCCAACCGGCAAATCCCCGCCTCCGACACGCCGCCTCGCCGGCATCGGCGTTTGCACTACCGGACTTTCGCCTCCGAGGGTGGCGGTAAACACCGCAGTCTAACTGGTGCAGTCCTCCACCCTCCCGCTCGTCACATTGCATGTCCTGTCTCGAGCGCTTCCGTCCGAGTCTGTTTAACCCTTTCGCGGTTGTTGGGACATATACGTCCCACTAACTTCGGACCTCATTTGTACCACAAGGTGGCGAGTTGCATAATCACAGAATAAGGAGTATACAGAAAGGAAACTCCCGCTGCAGCCTGTCGTCCAAAATTTAGTGCGCATGCGCGGAATCGGCCATCTTGACAAGCAGTAAACGTGTGATCACTCCCTACTCAGTGGCGTAGCTATCATAGGGCTAGGCGGGGCAGTGCCCCGGGGCCCCGAGCTCAAGGGGCCCCTTGGCCTACGTGAGCGACGTTCGAAAAAAGTTACCGTAGATCCTTGAACACTTTCATGTCCCCCAATTACTTCGGATAATCGAAGTTCTACTGTATATAATAATTTAGTTGAATGAAGGTTTTCCGAATTTGAACTTTTTGAACCCTGACCAACAAACCTCAAACGCACGATGTGAAATCCAAAAATTATTCGCACCTGAGAATATAAACATAAGAAGGTCCTTTGCTTGTCCGCTAAGACGTGGACCCTGCCATCGTTAGCGTATTGTCCGTTGAAGTCGGAGTTGCCGTCCCTGTCAATCTTTGCGAAATAACAATGAATGGTGCTGAATTACTAGCACAGTGTTTGACAGTAGACAGTGTGACCACATTTGAATATGAAGTCTCTACAATGTATTATTACAGAACGGTATTATTATGGTAACTCAACTGTTTGTGTAGTGAATTTCCCAAGGGTGTTCTCCATAATCATAGATCCCAATAAAGTGTTCGTTCAAGAAGAAGAGAAAATATGGTTACTTTGTCACAATAGTAAATTGTGCATTCAAGACACTATCCTGTCCCCTACTGCCACTATAATAAGAGAAGATGTCAACTTAGTTATTTTACTTATTACTTTTTCCTGGCCAGACATTAATATATACTTCATGAAGCCTGGTAGGGGCACGGCTCAAACCAAAGTATCCCATGAAACAAAATCCGGCAACTTTATTTTCTGAAACCATCCTACACGAATATTTCCCCTATTTTCCTTCTTTGATTGGGCTATCAACGAAATTAGGCTGATCGGTACGGAGTAATGGCCTAGCAGCGAGAAGTTTAACGACAGTGAGATGTCGGTACTGACAACAGTCCGCCTGCTGTCACCGCGGACTTGACTGTTCCCGGTTTGCTTCGCGGCAGGGGGCCATGTTTTGATCGTTAAGTAACACTTATTCATTGTTTATTTTTACCAGCTTATGCCTGCGACTTCGTTCACCTTGTATGGAGCAACTTCGGAAACTATTCCAAGAGGTCATTTATCTTTATGTCCTACCCAGGTCCAAATCTATCCCTCTGCAAAATTTCATTCAAATCCGCTCAGTAACTTTTGCGTGAAAGCATAACAAACAAACCAACTTTCTCAGCTATAATTATATTTGAGAGTACAATTAAATATTATCTGATGCGTGACACACAATAATTTGCTTAATAGTATTTAAGTTTGCCTTATTATATCTTTCAGTGGGCGGTAAGGACCTGATAATGAAGTAGTTTTGCATCTGTACAGTATTAGTGTAAACAGGGCCCCAATGTCATTTTTGCCCCGGGGCCCTTGGTGACTTAGCTACGCCATTGTCCCTACTCTGTGGCGTAGTTTGTTAATTGTATATTTTAACAGCCTGAATCGCATATAAGTAAACAAGTATTTGGTGCAGTGAAAAGAAAGAATTGTGTGTCAGTAGTTGGAGCTGTTCCGTTTTTATTATGAGCTGTAATAAAAGAAAAGGCGGCCGATGGTGTTCAGCACCTAATTGGCGCAATAATTCGAATACAAATAAGGCTATAAGTTTCTTCACCTACCCAAAAAATGCTGAGAAGTAAGTGAACGTCGCTATATGTGTAGTAAAAGTTAAATGTTATCAGTTTCAAATGAGAGCAATGTGTTCATAGTTATCAAAAGTAGCCTTGCTTCGTCTCTTGACGATAACTCTCGTTGTTGCTGCAGCAGTTCAACAGCATCGAAATGATGATGTACATTTATATTTATAAGTTTAACGTTGCAGGGAATAATTTAAAATGAATGACAGAATAGTGCGTAAGTAGGCAGGTAAAATTTTACTTGCGGCATTGGAGGCGTAGTGTGCTAATGTTGGCAACGAATGCTCTTCTGATACTCAAACAAAAAGATTAAGGGGAATAATTATTTTATGCTGTTTCTGCTCTGTGGTTGACAGATTCCTCTATATGCCCTTCTCCGATCAGTAAATTAATGATACTCCTAATGCAAATACATCTTTTATATATGCCCAGACGTCATTAGTTCTGTGTAATCACGTTGTACCGCTAAGTCTCACTCAATACTTTGTGCGAATTTATTCGTGTCAAATAAAACCTGGCAGTTGTAAAGTCACTTTCTTGTTTATAACTAATTTCCCAAACATAACTCCACGTTATTTGGGATTTTCCTAGAGATAAGCATCAAATAAAACGATCATCGATTCCACCGTACATTTTCGTAGTTGTATTAAAATTTAGGCCTATTTTTTTTCGTTGGATTACAGTTAGGTGCAAGAAGAGGGCGCAAAATAGATGAGAGCATAATGAAAAGCCGTTTCCTTTCGTAAAAGTCGGTGAGATTAGGTGCAGTTCGTAAAAAGTCCATTTCCAGCCAAAGTACTAAGTGGCTATAGTTCCGCCTTTACTGCTTTTCAATATGGCGTCAGGCTCAAAGCTTGGTAACATACAGATCAAAGGCGCCGCCCCCAGCTTTCCCTTCTGTATGCTTCCTATTCTGTGGCGCAATTCTGCATAGTGCTGCCATCTGTTGGTGAACGCGAAAAAATTCGAGGCACTGAAATTCTTACAGTGTAGAATGCTGTGACTGTTTATATGGGCTGCCGCGTGAATTTTCACGCCGTAACCACTGTTTATTCTGCCTTGAATCGGTTTTCGTCGTTTTCTCGCTACCGAAAATTTCCGAAGTAAGTATATTTGCTAATTTAGGTTCCTTAGAAGTTTACAAACAACAATTACGCTTTCTAAAACTCAATTTACTTCAAACGGTTTTTTCAGTGAATTTACAATTAGTGGGACGCATGTGTCCCAGTGACCATTGTGTAGCCTATAGTGCATTTATGTTGCGATATTATAGTACTCATGTCTCAAATAAAAACAGTTTTTCTGTAAATTTTTGCGCTAATGAAACACGGTATGTGGTTTTCTATTATCTGCATTTTCTTTTATAGAAGCTACGACACAGCTCTCTCTCGTTCTTTTTTTTTTTTTTTTTTTTTTTTTTTTTTTTTAAATATTGTGTGGATTACAAATTTTTGAATCATGTACTTGTTTAGACCCTATAGCAGTTAGGATAAGTTAAGAAATTATTTTAAAAAGTCTTAGGTAAATCGGTGCCAGAAATGATCAGTGGGACGTATGTGTCCCACCTTTTTTTTTTTAGGAAAAATGGAATGTGCTAAAAATTTTTGAGTGTCATATTTGTAATCCTGACCCAAATCAGACTCTGTAACAGCTGAGATAACTTAAGATATTCTAAAAAATGAGTGAAAACCACGAAAGGGTTAATGATATATACATGTGGCGTCTTTTCCGCAAGAACAGATGTCACTTCTGATCCTGAAGTTGTTATTATTAAATATTCATAGAATATATGACATCAACTGCGATTGGGCAAAGCTGAAAATGTGTACCCAGCCGGGATTCGAACCCGGGTCTCCCGCTTTCTAGGCCGTTGCGCTGACCCCTACACCACTTTTTTTTTTTTTTTTTTTTTTTTTTTTTTTTTTTTTTATAATGGGGGGAAGGACCTTAAAAAAAAAAGAATTACTTGCCACCGCCACTTTTATCCTAGAAAATAAAATAAAATAAATGACAAACTACACCACTTCAGGCGTTGGCCCTATCTTATCCTAGGCCCAGTGCAACTAACCTATTTCTAATAGGGGGAACAATAAAAAAGGGGGTGAAAAAAATGAAAGGACATTCAGTGTAGCTACAAAAATGAAGTGTATTAATTCATTTGAAGTTTTCTTTACTCTTTTTTTTTTTTTTTTTTTTTTTTTTTTTTTAATAATAATAAAAAAAAACCGTAAAAGAAAATGTAAGTATCAACTAATTCATGGCAGGAACACCCCAACTTCTGGGTGGATTACGAAAAACACTATAAAGAAAATTTGAGAAATATTGCCCGTATTTTGGATTGCGGACAACTGTGCAATGTCGTTCGTTCAGAAAGTTCCAAAAATCGAGTTCGTTTTTCTCTCCATGTACAAACAAGTAGTGAACCGCATGTCCACATATCCATTTCACAGCGTTTGTCTTCGTTTGTGGGTAATGTCCCGAGTCTGGAAAGAGGAGCAAATGGGAAAGTATATGATGAGGTGTCGTACGGGTAATCAAAGCCAGCATCTGTCGCACCAACATCCAGACGCCTTCCGCCGATCCGCATACAAGTCGATGCTCGTCCGTGTCCATTACATCACAGGCGACGCACAGTGGTGTGTCTGCGAGGTGAATCCTGTGAAGTCGTGACTGGCACACTTGTTTCCCGTTGACTGTCAGGTACCATGTCGACTGTACGTCAGTGCCAAGGTAAGGAGCACTCACAGAGCGCCAAACGACACTCCAGTTGACGCTGGGATACTTCCCTTCAATCACATTTGGTGATCGGTTCTTCTGAAGAAAGCCGTAGATCGCCTTCGTAGACATCAAGCGTGTCGGCAGTATCGCAGTGTAGATATAGCTCAGTTCGAGGAAAAAGCGTCGGAAGTAAAAGAATGGCGCTGGAACATCTGAAAGCATGATAGGAGCCGAAAGAGAGCGCGGTGCAAAGGCCTCCAGCAACAGGCTGGTAAGGCATGTGGGATTACGGCGCCACAGCATCATGTGAGAGCTGAGGAAGAGGGCTGTCGCTCTGTTAGGCACATGGTACAGGCCTAGTCCGCCTCTGTTTCTCGGGAGAGTGAGGGTCTCGTATCTTATCTTGAACAGCAAGCCATGGCAAACATATGAACCCAGTGCAGCTAACATGCGTAATGCCATGGATGGTGGAATGGGTAGGGTTTGTGCAACGTGAGGGATACGTGACGCCAAATATATATTAACATACTGTGTCCGCTGTAGAAGGTCGAGAGCCCTGAGACGATGATCGAGAAGACCAGCGCGTAACTGGTTTAGTAGGCGCCGGCAGTTGAGGGCGATCGTACGCCGCATGTCTCCTGTGAAATCGAGTCCTAAGCATCGGATAGCAGTAGTTACTCGTAAAGGTGCAGCACTGTTTGCAGGAAGCCCCACACCTATAGGCATGGCACATGATTTTCGGACATTAAGACAGCTGCCAGATGCTTCACCATATGTGCTCACCCACGCCAGTGACTCTCTTACCTCTGCATCGCTGCGTAGAACGAGGACGAGATCGTCAGCATAAGCAGTGCAGCAAAATAGATGGCCACCGAGTGAGATCCCTGACAGCCGCTGACGGAGTCCACAAAGCAACGGTTCCATTGCATAAGCATACAACAATGCAGAGAGCGGACAGCCTTGACGCACCGAACGCTGTATCGATATTGGTTGAGTAAGGCGACCATTGTATAACACACGGGACGTCGCTCCTCGAAGAAGGCGCATTATGACGTTGACGGTAGTATCATGGTATTTCATATTACGGAGTACCTCTTCCAAGTACTCGTGATCAACTCTATCGAAAGCTTGGCTGAAGTCAAGAGTGGCCAAAAATCCAGGCATACGTTGAGTATGTGCTAGAGCGATTATGTCTCTATAGCGAGCAAGGGCGGTGCGGATGTTGTTAATACCACCCAATGAAGTTTGATCAGGAGAAACCACATATCTTGCCGTGCGTTTGAGCCGTGCAGCCAGAAGTCGAGTAAAGATCTTTGTATCGCTGTTGAGCAATGTCAATGGACGATAATCGCTTATCCTCGATGTTCCATGAGGTTTATGTATGGGAATAACGATACCGTCGAGGAAACCTTCAGGGATCTGCACCTGGGGTGACATAAGGTCCCGACAAATTTCTGTCCACATCGGTGCTATCAGGTGACGGAATGTTCTATAAAACTCAAGTGGGATGCCGTCAGGGCCAGGTGACTTGTTGGTAGATCCTGCTTTGATAGCATCATTGACTTCTTCCTCTGTGACGTCAGCAAGCATATCCAGTTTTGCATCCTCAGGAACCGAGCCAAATGTAAGTCGGGATACCTCCGCAATGTTATCAGGGTGACGACGGTGTGCAGAGTACAGCGTAGTGTAATGCTTGTGAAGGGCGTGCCCTATTTCAGCTTGGTTATCGACAGGTCTTCCATCCTCAGTTGTCAAAACAGTAATCAAATTTCTCCGTCGGTGGCGCCTTTCAGCTATCACATGATACATACTTGGACGTTCCTGCGTTAAATCTTCTTGTGTGCGCGCCCTGATCATAGTTCCTTCAAGATGACGGCGGGAGAGGGCACTGAGCTGTGCCTTGGCTCGATTCACTATCACCTGACGTTCTGGTGAATAAGGCATTGTCGTACATTCTCGGAGGATGGTGAAGTAGAACTCCTGAGTGTGTCGTCGCCATTGCGCGATATCCCTTCCGTATTTAATCAACGCCTTGCGTAGTGTAGGCTTTGCACAAAGGACCCACCATGATATGGCAGACTGATATCTGTTGCGACGTTGAAGACAAGCCGTCCATGATGTCTCAATTTGTTGCCGACAGTTCAGTGAAGTAAGATGTTTTATGTTCAGTTTCCATAGTCCCTTGCTGCGCCACACCTTTTGTTGGCAGATGTTGACGGTACAAATATATGCTTCATGGTTGGAGAATGCAGTTGGCCAGATTTCAGCAGCCTGAGTGCCACCGACAATGTCTCGGGAAATGTAGACCCGATCAAGGCGACTGGATGAATGGCTAGTGAAATGTGTAAATCCCGGACGATTGCCATGAACATGCTCCCACGAGTCCACTAGATTGAGGTTCTGAATAATTGTTGCTAGTGCCGCGCACGGAGAGTGGCGTGGCAGTTGGTCTTTGGGCGCCTGGGTGGAGTTGAAGTCGCCTCCTATGATCAAGGAATCTTGCCGACCCACGAAGAGAGGCGTTACTCCCTCAGAGAAGAAACTAGAACGTTCACGGCGCCGACCTGAACCAGATGGTGCATAGACGTTGATGATTCTTACGCCACCATACGTGAGAGCCATACCTCTGGCATCCGGGAGGTATATAATTTCAGTAGCGTCAATGCCGTCACGTAAGAGGATCGCCACCCCACTACCTGTATGGGAGGCGTGGGAGACGTGTGCTGTAAATCCATGGGGAGCGTAGAAGGCGGCAACAAATACCTCCTGAAGCAAGACAATGTCAACATCCGCAGCGTATATCATGTCGTGAAGTAATGTCAGTTTATGGCGCGCACGTATGGTATTGATGTTGATCGTAGCTATGCGATAAGTTTGAAACGCTGCCATCGTCAGAAGAATGTGTGACGCACTATGGGGAAGCACATCACTCCAACTGGGATGGGGCCGACATCGTTTAATGTGTTCCTCCTCCCTCTACACCACCAGAACATCCATCTTCTTCAGGAACAGTGTCTCCCCAGTTGATGGTTGCCTCTCCATGATTGGTCGGTAGAATAGGTTCATTGATGGGCATGGAAGTATGATCAGACTCTGGAAGGGACGAAACTCTGCCAGACAGTAGCGATGTAAAATCTTTTGTTGGCTGTTGACTCTTGAGAGATATGGGTGGCTCTTCGTCAGGTGCCATGGCATTGGTGGATTGCGCATTATCGGGAGTAGAGTCGCCATCTTGAACATTCAACTGTTTAACGCTGTCGTCTGATAAAGTACGGCGCTGTCTCTTCCGTTTCTTTGGTGAACGTTGCTTCCGTACATGCTGCTCCGTGTCGGATGTTGTACGACTGTCGTCTGACATCTGGCTGGATTCCATAACATTAGATGGCGGTACAGTCCCAGTTTCAACTTCCATGGAATCGGAACAAACGTCTTGTGTTGCTGCTTGGTCGTCACCTGTTAGTACTGTGTCCAGTGCTGGTTTGTGGGAGACAGATGCAACTTCCATCTCATCTTCGAGTTGGTTCGACGCCGGTGCGGACTGGATTAGCGTGGGCGTAACAGGCCGCCTAGCCGCGTGCGCGTACGTCAGAGGCAGCGCAGTGGGCACCGCTGGGCGAGCGTCGTCTCCGATCGGCGTCTGCGTCAGTCTGCGTCGGAGGCATTCTGAACGGACGTGGCCTTCTTGTCCACAACCGGAGCAAGTGCGAGGCTGGCCATCGTACATTACGACAGCCCTACAGCCGGCTATGACGAGGTACGAAGGCACGTGCTTTCGAAGTTCAATTTTTATCTGTCGGACGCCGTTGAGGACACGGTACGTTTCAAAGGTCTTCCATGTTTCTGCAACGTGACTAAGTACGTTGCCGTAGGGTTGAAAGGCGGCCACCACATCTTCCGACGGCACCTCAAACGGAAGTTCGAAAACTCGCAACGTTCTCAGGCCAAAACCCGCATGATCAATCTCGACGGACCCAATATGGCCGTCAGAGTATCGGAACTTGAGATCATTAGCATGGCGCCGTACTACGTCGGCGCACATCTCTTCGTTCGCCAACTTGATGTACACTGTGGTACTAAGGATCGAAAAATGAATTCCTATAACGTCTTGTGGTGGGAGACGCATTTCTTCACGTATAAAATGTTCGACTTCATGCGCTCTTGGTCGTACATGATCAGTAGGGAACGTTAATTTGATCGTAGATTGGCGGTATGAAAACGCCATATCGGTCGTTGACTGCGGACTCTAAGGCACGCCGCTACGCGGAAATAAACAAACGGGCGCTCGCTCGCAGCACAACAGGCGGGACGCAGCGGACGTCCACGCCTCACCGCAGCCGAAAGCGGACTGAAATATTGTGTGGATTACAAATTTTTGAATCATGTACTTGTTTAGACCCTATAGCAGTTAGGATAAGTTAAGAAATTATTTTAAAAAGTCTTAGGTAAATCGGTGCCAGAAATGATCAGTGGGACGTATGTGTCCCACCTTTTTTTTTTTTTAGGAAAAATGGAATGTGCTAAAAATTTTTGAGTGTCATATTTGTAATCCTGACCCAAATCAGACTCTGTAACAGCTGAGATAACTTAAGATATTCTAAAAAATGAGTGAAAACCACGAAAGGGTTAATGATATATACATGTGGCGTCTTTTCCGCAAGAACAGATGTCACTTCTGATCCTGAAGTTGTTATTATTAAATATTCATAGAATATATGACATCAACTGCGATTGGGCAAAGCTGAAAATGTGTACCCAGCCGGGATTCGAACCCGGGTCTCCCGCTTTCTAGGCCGTTGCGCTGACCCCTACACCACTGGGGACACAGCGATCACCACACCTGCAAGGACTACCTAAGTACGCCTCCCGTCAGATACAAATTCCCAACTTCACCCTACCCACAGTACTCAAACTCGTAGTAATGAAACTAATTCCCGTAAGAGTAAGGGCTTAATACTTGCCCACCCCTCCCTACTAACGATAGGATCATTGCCCGTCACCGGCATATTATATATATACATGTGGCGTGTGTTCCGAAAGAACAGACGTCACTTCTGATCCTGCAGTTGTTATTATTAAATATTCATAGAATATATGACATCAACTGCGATTGGGCAAAGCTGAAAATGTGCACCCAGCCGGGATTCAAACCCGGGTCTCCCGCTTTCTAGGCCGTTGCGCTGATCCCTACACCACTGGGGACACAGTGATCACCGCACCTGCAAGGACTACCGAAGCACGCCTCCCGTCAGATACAAATTCCCAGCTTCGCCCTGCCCACAGTACTCAAACTCGTAGTTATGAAACTAATTCCCGTAAGAGTAAGGGCTTCAAACTTGCCCACCCCTCCCTACTAACTATAGGATCATTGCCCGTCACCGGCATATTATATATATATATACATGTGGCGTCTGTTCCGAAAGAACAGACATCACTTCTGATCATGCAGTTGTTATTATTAAATATTCATAGAATATATTTTATGAATATATTCTATTTCTCCAGCGCTAATAGCTGGTATTGCCGCAGATTTCTACACTAAAAATTCCAACCGCAGGAAATTTTATAGACAGTATGCACACATACGGTTGAAGGCAATTTATCGAAATTGTATCACAGTACAACGAGTAGCTCACGTGATATGAGGTCAATAATGTTCATGGGAAAACTGCCCTATCACGCCACCAAGTTTTAATCCATTACTTCCTTACTACAAATTGTATTCTCAAGATATTCTAGAAACATACAGCACTTATACAAATGAATATATACGTGAAAAATGATACAGTTGTAAAACATAGAATTCAATAAATGAAGAGTGGAATTGCTAAAGGTGCTAAATGCCGAAAATGAAATTGTCGAGGAAACGAGAAGAAGTGTACATCTGTCTCAGAAATGGATATTTATTTCTAAGAAAACAAAAATTAACTCTTTACATGGTTATAGAAATGTTGACAAAGGTTTTTCTACTTATTTTGAAAAATCAAAAAGTTACGTAGCATTTTATGCAGAAAGGTGTAACTGAAATAGGTTTTGTCATAGCTAATAGATCTACGTGCCACGAGACAACATTGACTTTATGGACGTAACAGCTGTGGGAAAAAGTCCTTGTTGTTTTCGTCCACGTAATCAATACTAGTGGGAAAATCGTTTTCTTATTTGGTGCCAGGGGAACAGTAGTTAGAAGTTTTATCAATTCCACAGCTGCAGTGTCTTTCATTGTCTTGCCTTTCTTCATGACATAAAAGTTCTCCCAAGCACACTGATCGGAAAAGCTTCTTTTGCAGAACACAATACCGGGCTGTTATTTGCTTATTTTGATCAAAGAAAGCTGTGTCTTTGAAAACTTAAGAACCTGATTTTTTCTTCGTAACAATTGTTTGATTCTTTTGGCGGAAATATTAAAGGTATTTAAAAATGTAGCTTTGCATATTCTTTTGAGGTGTCATGTCCCATCAGGAAGTGTGCAGCAGAGAGTTGACTGCCTTTTACCTATCTGCGTCTTCAGTATACGTCCCATGGCGTGCCGGCCGCGTTGGCCGCGGGGACTGAGGCGCTTCAGTCACGGTCTGCACGGCCACTACGGTCGGGGGTTCGAATCCCCCCTCGGGCATGGATATTTGTGGCGTCCTTAGTATTAGTTAGCTCATAAGTAGTTTGTAAGTTTAGGGACTGATGACCCCGTAGTTAAGTCCCATAGACTATGCAAACATTTGAACATTTTTTTTGTCCCATGGCGTCGTCTTTGAGTATGAAAAATGTCTATAAGCCCCATCAGGTAATTGCCTTGTTGGTTCAGGTCAATTTGGTGGTATTCTTGAGAGCTGAGAGCTGAGTTTTCATATCAACTGTACTTACACATGCAGAACACCTAAACACAAAACAAACGAAAAATATGTACATCAACCTTCTACAACTGGATAATGTAGGCTTGTTTCATATTATAAGTTTACTTCATATGTACATAAAACAGAACTAACCTGTAAAGATCACGGTTGCTTTGCAGCAATTTCCGTTCTTGTTCTGCTTCTTCTGCGTGAGGTACAACGTTCCGCTTAATCTTGCCTTATCCCTTTTCTTCCTAAACGTAACGTTCGCAACACTTCCATCACCACTAAAATCACTGGCGTTCATATTATCATTATTAACTGGTACATAATTTTAGATAGCAAGCAACAGCTTCAGTAAGCAAAACAATAGTGTTGTGGCAGAACCTTGCCTACACACTGCTGTTCGGCTACTGCCAGATGCCTGTGGCACATAGATCCATTAGCACAGCAGACCCATCTGGACATAGGACTAGTGCAACCTCTTGGAGTCAGTAGCAACTACAAGGAATGACTGGAGCACATAAATCTCTTACCAGAGTATTGGCGCGAAGACAATAGATCGGTTACCAGTGAAAAAACCCGAAAGAAAAAATGGCACTTACATCCTTTAGCATTTGCACTCTTCAAATATGAGATCGGCCGGCCATGTGGAGGCGGACTTTCAGTTCATTTTTTTCTCGTTTTCCTCTCTCTCTGCATGATTTGCTGAAGTATAGGAATTAAATAAAAATAAGTACTATTCAAGAAGGAACGTAACATGAGGGCCATGTCCATTTAAGAAGTGAATCATAATGTCCGGGATCGATGTGTTTCACCATCAGCCTCTTTCTGAAATTTGAGAGAAAGTTGTACATCTAGGGACGGATTGCAGTCGCGCTCTTGGGTGCAAATTGTACACGATGTTTCTATAAGAGCTTGCAAAATTTCAGTGGGTCATTGAGAACGCTTCATTCATCCATTTGGGGTCGGCACTGCCCGACCACTCCCGCCTGAGTTTAGATCCCTCCCTCGGCCTTTGGTGTGTGTATGTGTGTGTGTGTGTGTGTGTGTGTACTCCTTACTGTGAACATTACCTGACATTGCCATTTTAAGAGGCGATTTTGTAAACTGTCATGTTTTAACTTTTGTATTTTTGTACGGTGACTAAATTGTATCTTGCACTTCTTATTTTATATGAATTTTTGTAAAAATAAGATGACCAGATTATGAAATATATATGACCAGATGATGGTGGTGGCACAGTCCTCCGAAACCAGTCGCCATTAAATAAATTATTAATTCGCGATCTTGGCGTTTCATTATGAAGAATATAAAACTTTACTTATATTCATGTGGCATCTATTCCGAAAGAACAGACGTCACTTCTGATCCTGCAGTTGTTATTTTTCTCATATTCGCAGAATATATTACTTCAACTGCGAATGGGCAAAACCCTAGAGAGCGGGAGACCCGGGTTCGAATCCCGGCTAGGTGCAGATTTTCGGATTTGCCCATTAGCAGTTGAAGTCATATATTTCGTGAATATGAAAACAATAACAACTGCAGGATGAGAAGTGACGTCTGTTCAAAAGTGTTCAAATGTTTGTATAGCTTATGGGACTTAACTACAGGGTTATCAGTCCCTAAACTTACAAACTACTTATGAACTAGCTAACACTAAGGACGGAACAAATATCCATGCCCGGGTGGGGATTCGAAGCCCGACCGTAGTGGACGTGCGGACTGTGACTGACGCGACGCAGACCGCTCGGCCGGCATTCCTTGATGTCTAAGGATGTGTCCTACCAATCGATTCCTTCTTTTAGTCAAGGAATGCCAAGAATTCCTTTTCTCACCCAATTGTGTTCAGTACCTCTTCATTAGTTATGCGATCCACACACCTAATTTTCAGCATTCTTCTGTAACACCACATTTCAAAAGCCTCTATCCTCTTTCTGTCCACACTGTTTATCGTCCATGTTTCGCTCCCATACAAGGCCACACTCCACACAAATTCCTTCACAAAGGACTTCATGACACTTAAATTAATTTCCATGTAAACAAATTTCTCTTTTTCAAAAACGCCTTTCTTCCCATTGCCATTCTGCATTTTATATCCTCCGTACAGCAACCATCGCATGTGATTTTACTGCCCAAGTAACCTCATCTATCACCTTTATTGTTTCGTTACCTAATCTAATTCCTTCAGCATCAACCGTTTTTCTTAGACTGCACTCCATTACTTCGTTTTGCTCTTGTTAATGTTCATTTTGTACGAACCTTTCAATACACTGTCCATTCCGTTCAACTCATCTTCCAGGTCCTTTGTTGTCTTTGGCAGAATTACAATATCATCAGCAAAACGCAAGGTTTTTATTTCTTCGTCCTGAACTTCAATTCCTTCTCCAAATTTCTCCTTGCTTTCCTTTATAGCTTGCTCAATGTATAAATTGAATAATATTGGACAAAGGCTACAACTCTGTCTTACTTCCTCTCCACTCTCTGCATACCTTTCATGCCCTTCAACTCTGATAATGGCTGTCTGGTTTTCCTACAAGTTGTAAATAACCTTCCGTTCCCTATATTTTACTCCTGCTGATTTCTGAATTTGGAAAAGTGTATTCCAATCAAAATTATCAAAAGCTTTCTCCGAATCTACAAAAGCTACAAATGTAGTTTTCCCTTTCCTTAACCTATCTTCTAAGATAAGTCGTAAAGTGAGTATTGCCTTCCGTGTTCCTACATTTCTCCTGAATCTAAACTGATCTTCCCCGAGGTCAGCTTCTATCAGCTTTTCCATCCTTCTGCAAATAATTCATGTTAAAATTTTGCAACTATGACAACTGATGGTTCTCTAATTTTCACACCTGTCTTCACCTGCTTTCTGAGGGTATGTCGCCTGCCTCTTAAATCTTACGCACCAGGTGAAATAGTTTTGTCAAGGCTGGTTCTCCCAGATACTTTAGTAGTTCTGAGGGAATGTTATCTACTCCAGGCGCCGTGTTTCGACTTAGGTCTTTCAGTGCTCTGTCAAATTCTTCTCTCAGTATAGTATCTCCTATTTCATCTTCATTTTTTTCCTCATCCCTTATTACAATATTGTCTCAACGTTCATTTTCTTTGTTCAGCTCCTCTATGTACTCTTTCCAACTTTCAGCTTTCCCTTCTTTGATGAGAGCGGGTTTTCCATCTGAGTTCTTGATATTCGTAGAGCTGTTTTTCTTGCCCCCCAAATGTCTCTGATTTTCCTGTAGGCAGTATCTACTTTTCCCCTTGTAATACGTTCTTCCATAGATTTGCATTATGCTTCTAACCACTCCTGCTTAGCCATTTTGCACTTTCTGTCAATCTCATTTCTTAGTCGTCTGTACTCCATTTTGCCTGTGTCATTTACTGCATTTTTATATTTTCTCCTTTCATCAATTAAATTTAGTATTTTATGTTATGGTTAGATCCTATATCTGCCCCTGGATATGTCTTACAGTTTAAAACCTGGTTCCGAAATATCTGTCCTACCATTATAAAATCTACCTCGTAGCTTCCGGTGTCTCCTGGTCTCAACCACGTATACAGCCTTCTTTTGCGATTCATAAACCAGGTGATTTTTGTAACTAAATT
Source organism: Locusta migratoria (assembly GCA_026315105.1). Lineage (NCBI taxonomy): Eukaryota > Metazoa > Arthropoda > Insecta > Orthoptera > Acrididae > Locusta > Locusta migratoria. The sequence continues at coordinate 262,334,823 of CM048744.1, forward strand.
AAGTTCCGTGCAAAATTCTACCAGGTGGCTTCCTCTTTCATTTCTTTTGTCGAGTCCATATTCCAAGACATTATATTTCATAAACAATTCCTATTGCAATCTGATGAAAAACTACGAGCTAACCTAGAGCGGCAAGGCGTTCACTTTATCCGACACATTTATAGGGATTCGAAGGACAACAGGGTTGCCAGCGATGCCTTCATATTGGCTTTCGAGGGTGATTCATTGCCTGAGAAGGTCAAGGTGATGATCTATCGGTGCGACGTTAAACCCTACATTCCACCCCTACGTGTTGTTTCAAGTGCTGGAGGTTTGGGTACATGTCATCCCGGTATGATGCCAATCCCACCTGCCGGGAAAGCGGACGTGCATCTCACCCCAACGTCCCATGTACCGCTCCTCCATTCTGCATCAACTGCAGCCAGCATCACGCGCAACGCTGGCCACATTGCTCAGTTCTGAACAAAGAGAGGAATATCATGGAATATAAGACCTTGGACAGACTGACATACTCAGAGGCTAAACGTAATTACAAGGCCTCAATCTGTTCAGCCAGTTGTAGGGATCCAACAGGCCCTACCATCTTCACCCGCCTCCCACATGATTGGGGCACCTCTTCCAGTGTTGCTCCCAAAACTCCAACTCAGGTAGCAATTCCCCCTCCCCCAAACACCGGGGACATTGGTCCCCACCCCAGAGCCAGAGAAGAAGTAGCCTCTTCTGGCTCCTCTCGCAAGGAAGGGATCATTTGCATCCCGTCCTTCCTCTGCTCCCTCCACTGAAGAAGCGGACACCAGAGAGTGACAGATAGTGCCAACGAAGGCTGGTCCTAGGGCTTCTAGAACATCTTCAGCCCCAGATACTGAGTCAGCGAAGCCCTCCAAACAAGAGAAACCAAAGGAGCAGCGAGAGGCACAAAAGAATAAGTAGGAAAGTGGTAAAAAGAAACAGACCACGGCGTTTTCCACCCCCCCCCCCCCAAATATCCGCCTCTGAGGATGAGGTGGAGATTCTAGCGTCCCCTGAAGAGCTAGATCTAGATGAAACCTCGGAAACGATGGATATTGATCTAACAGCCTCGCCAGCAGTGACAAGTGATCCTGAGGTACACAAAGCCATCCCTGGTGCCTTATGTCTTCCCAGGCCATCCTTCAGTCTAATTGGGTGGGGTTTTTCGGACACCTAGCTGAATTGTGAAAAATTTTAAGCACTACACCTGCATTTTACATTGCCCTCTAGGAGACCTGGCAGCGGTGGAGTAGCCGAACGGTCTAAAGCGTCTCGCTGCGGAGCTCGCGTTGCTCGCCGTGGAGGTTCGAGTCCTCCCTGGGGCATGGGTGTGTGTGTGTTGTCCTTAGGTTAGTTTACCTAGATTCAAGTAGTTTGTAAGCTACGGACGGATGACCACACAGTTTGGGCCGATAGATTTACAAACATTTGAACTTTTGAACAGGAGACCTGGTTCCTGACAACGTGGACCCCTGGCTTTCGTGGGTACAGGGGCTACAAAAGTCGCAGCGTTTATTGTAGGGTGTCAGGTGGAGTCTGTCCTTAACAATGTTTACAGTGAACCCTTGCCCCTTCAGACGCATTAAGAAGCTGTGGCTCTCAGGGTAAGGATACGACACGACATAACTATCTGTAGCCTATATCTCCCACCAGATGCTAATGTTCCACCAAACATATTGGCTGCACTGGACTGCCGACTCCCGCCGCTTTTTCTACTACTGGGTGATTTTAATGCCCATAATCCATATGGGGTGGTGTCATGGTCAATGGATGTGGCAGAGATGCTGAGAAAGTAATATCCCAGCTCGACCTCTGCCTTTTAAACACCGGTGCTCGCACACATTTCAGAGTGGCGCATGGCACCTTCTCGGCTTTTGACTTCGGTTTGTAGCCCTAGCCTCTTACCATCTGTCCACTGGAGAAAAATTACGATTTGTCTGGTACTGACCACTTTTCTACATTTCTGTCACTACCTCATCCTCAATGCCCCGTACTCCCTCCCCGATGGGCTTTAAACAAGGCAAATTGGGATGAATTCAGTCCTGCTGCCACTTTTGGACCTCTCCACACGACACGATCGACATGGTGGTTGAGAGTGTTGATCAAAAGATTTTATTTGCTGTAGAGCACGCAATCCCCGTTCATCAGGATACCCCCAGTTAAAGACAGTGCCTTGGTGGTCGTCGGAAGTTGCTGAAGCCATGGGAGACCGTATGCTTGCTCTTCAGCGCCATCGCTGGAAATCGTATCGCGTTCAAACGACTCCGAGCGCGTAATCGCCAGATAATATAGAGACGCAAACAGGAATGTTGGGAGAGGTATGGTTCAATCATATGTTCCCGTACCAACCCTACCCAAGTCTGGACGAAACTCCGGCGCCTGTATGGCTACCAGAGCCATGCAGCAATTCCTGGGATCTCTATAGATGGAGCTGTTTGTACAAATCACGGCGCCATTACCGCGGCTTTTGCTAAGCGCTACGCTCGCGTCGCTACGCTGAAGTTAGGCTCACGACAGGGGCTATCAGAACAAGTCCTGTGGACAGTCTTCTTGTGGAGACTATCAAAACAATTTTAATAGAAAAGAAGAAGGTTTAAAATTGGGCAAGATACGGCGGTCGACTTTGCACCAATCACCTGTAATCGAGAGAAGTGACGATAATCACAGATAGTTGCATAGCCGGCAGCACGTGAAGTGTAGTGGCGCCCTCTGTCTACTCTACATAAGCGACAGTTTCACCACCTAGAACCCAGTCGTCGAATCACCTTAGAAGATTTTGTCCGCAGTTGAGAGCGAAACGTCAGTGGAAGACGTTTTATCGATCGACCATGGCAATTTAGCCCGGAAATTTTACTTGACGAGAGTGGCTGGATGTTCTAATTTTATTTCTGTGAACACACAGCCTAGACACTCTGGTATTCTCTTTTAAATCTCTCTTCTTTGTTCCCTTTTATTTGTTTCTTTTATTTCTGACATTTACAGTTTGATGTAGTTTAAAACTTTGTTTTATGTCCTATTTTAGCGATTTTTCATGTCATCTCTGTGATTGGAAAAAGGGATTGATGACCATCGTAGTTTAGTCCCTGAAAAAAAAAATAAAAAAAAATAAAGAAACCAACCAACATACCTACTGTGGTTATTAGTCCCTAGGCTTTCAAACTTCTTACAGGAACTTAAACTAGTATAAGGACAACACACAGACGTCCATGCCAGAGGGAGGATTCGAACCTCTGATGGGGAGCATCCTTGCGCTCTGCACGAATACGCCTGAGAGAGCTCGACCATTCCACCGCGGCGAACTGGATCTAACTCAGAGATTTTACCTACAAACAATACGTACCGTACCAACTCGTGGCTAAACTGCTTCCAGAGTTTCTGTTCAATAAGGAATACTTATAACTCAACATCGACGAATACGACAGATACGTATTGAACTAATAAATTGGTGTAGTCCTTTTTTCAGTAAATAATGTGAGAAACGCCGTCAACTTAAATTTGCGTGGACTGAAAAGACCTTGAAACACATTCATTGAGATCACTAGTCCAGTGTATTAGACATGGCTCTTCCTCGATTGGTCCAAGTTCAACAAAGACTACCGATTACCTGCACGGTGCAATAGTGATGACCCTCTATAACTAAGCTCGTAAGGGCCTGTTCATCCACAGCCATTGGAGAAGACTTTCAATGGTATTAGAAAGCACAACCGCAGTATTGTGCTGCATATTACAGAGAGCTGAAACTAGCGTTGAAACAGATTTATCTGTTCATTGCCGTGTTGCACAGACTACAAACACACACACACACACACACACACACACACACACACATAGGCACACAGACCTCTGTCAGTGTGTCATGTCCATAATTGCACACGATACAACAAGACACAATTTCCTGTCATCAAAGCCGGAATAATAAATAATAAAAACAAACACAGGCCGAACGGAACTGTCGATTCGAGCAAACAATGTGGGTGAACAACACAGGCAGCGAATGAACTGAACATTCGGAGGAAACAACGGCGCAAAAACTATTGTGTCCGTTTATAATACCGCCCTCATTCCACCACGAGACGCTCGCTCTGTATTCAAATTTTTGTGCAGAGAGGACTCATTCATGCATAAATTCAGAAAATTTCTTTTTGAGATGTTGCAGGAAAGTGCACGCACTTGGTTCAGAATCATTTAGATAAACACACGGATAATGAGAGCCATTAAAACTGCAACACCGTAAAGGCTAGAAAAGAACTCAATTTTATTTACTGTAGGTATACTAACGGCCGTACCGCAGTGGGCACTAGAGCTGGGTTTGAACATGATTCGAAGTGTTCAAACAATTCGGGAAATCTCGGGATATGTTCGAACATTCGATCACGACGCTGTCTTGCAATATCATGAGGTACTGCCTCTACGATTTATCAACGATGATATTCGTAAATCTTTTCGGCGCTGTGCAGTAAACTATTTATAACGATGATAGTGTCACTAATGTACTATCGGGATTAGTAAATGTGAAATGTAGTCTGTAGTAGTTTCTAGGGTGCAGGACATAAATAAAACAATAAGGAATATGGACTACACGTAAACAATAGCAATAGTGATTTAAAATTCTAGTGCTGTAATCTAGCTACGTCTGTTGGTACTACGTACACGGCAGTTCGTGCACTGTGAATTCCGAGTTCGCAATTACAGTTTATTTTTATATGACTTAGTTCCGTAATTGGGTACTAGCTGAAAACCCGGCGTTGCCAGGGTATTTATTTATATATTCGAACCTTGAGTTAGTACTTTTCCTATACACCCTCTCTCTGTCCATCTCCTTTTTTCTAAAAACATGTTACATTTATCAGAGAATATATAAGAAATCACAGGTAAAAATGCCCTCATTGCGAAGAATCCAATCACGAAATTCAACAATAATGATTGTAATAATATATCACAGACGGATCACTTGATGTAATGCGCGAAACGTCAAATCGATTTTTTTAAAGAGATGTATTAAAAGGAATTTCTTTTTTACTGCTTTGTTTATTTATTCTTATATTTCCTTATTCGTATGTTTATCCTCACAGAGAAAGAGCTGAAGACATTGTAGCACGCATAGACCAAAGATAAGGTCTGTGGCATGACGTTTCGCTGTACGTAACCTCCTTGCTATAGAGTCGCAAACGTCATCGCTGGCCTTCAGTCCGATTTTTTTTATATTTGACAACTTTCAGCCATCATATCTTCCACCCCCTTATAGCTGTCGGCATGGAACTGCTAGGGTGTACAACGGGAGACTTCGGACAACAATGACACACACACACACACCATTCGTTTGCGTTCTTTAGTTTTCGCTGCAGAGCGAAATATTACCAGACAGAAGAATTTTATATACACCGATAACTTTCCATCTCAATATACTCCATCCTTTTATCATTATCAACCCTCAAGCAATAATGTAACCAATAAAACCATTTTCAAAGAGTAAATATAATTTTCAAAGAATCATCATTGTTCTGCATTTCGCGTTATATTCTTCAAATTAGTAAATATCTATCAGATCGCTTTAAAACCGTGCCTAAAACCTTGCTCAGGTATAAATTAGTAACTGTACAAATTTTTAGCTCTTTTATGTCTTGTGGTTCAGACGTGATAAACGTACACTGAACAGACATTCACATTTATAGATATAGATTACATTTTTAATATTTTCCATATTTCATATCTTTTAATCTTGTTTTTAAGGCGATTAAAATGTGGTAACATTTGTATCTGTTACTGTACCGCATTAACAATGAATGTATTGGTCATTTGCAACCTGTATCTTACAATCACATTAAACTTAATTTCTACTTACGAAGGATTCGCAGTCACGTAACATACTTCCAGATATAAGATTTTTTTTTTCCCTTTGAGTGTTAGCTTTGCAGTAATTTGATGCAGTAGTTCTATTATAGTACCAGATATATTGTTTTTATCAATGTATCATATTTTGTAAACGATATACAGTTTTTCATAGTGATGCCCTTCTTTCCTTTTACGTGTACTTCCTATGAAATTACTTCTGAGCAAAGCGATAATACGGCAACTTCAAAATTTTCCGCGTATCGTTTGCAGATACACAGCGCGAGTCATTTGTTATCTGAGTGTTCGAAGAGTTGGATACTATATCGAGTTCTCCTCTGTATCTGGAAATCTCGAACATCTTCAAACACGAGTAATCGATTGCCCAGCCCTAGTGGATACACAAGTTGCCGCCAGATCGCTGTTGGCTTTGTCTAGCACTTAGGTGGTTCACCGTCTGGTCTGCGCTGATGGCAAGCGGGATGCGTTCAGCCTTCATGAGGACACTTGAGGATCTACTTGAGTGGCAGCTCCGGTCACGAAAACGGTGTGTCTGCATCTACATGTAGTGTGATGTCGATATGAGGCTGGCTGGTCAGTTCCGCTGGGCTCTCCGATAGCCGTTCGATCGCAGTTCTCTACATCTACATCCATATGCCGTATATCACCTGACGGAGTGTGCCGGAAGATCCTTCGTGTAGCACTGTCTCTTTCTCCTTATCCTGTTTGGTTATATTTCGCGGAGAAAACTAATGGTAAGCCTCTATGAGGGATCTAGTTTCTTTACTTTTGCCCTCATGATCTTTTCTCGAGGTATACGTACAAGGAAACAATATACTGGACGACTCTTCAAGAAACGCAAGCTCTCGGAGCTTTTACAGAAGCCCATTCCGTGATGCAGAACTTATCTGTTGCGGCGTCAGCCACCGGAGTTGGTGAATCATCTCCGTGACGTTTCCACACTTTCTAAACAAACCTGGGATGAAGTGTGTTGCTATCCTCTGGAACTTCTGTAACTCTGCTATCATTATAGGTTCCCACATATAGCTCTAAGACTACTTAAGTACGATGTCCTCGCTGGCGAAGAAATAGGGTATCGTCAGGAGTGCCCCAGGGAACTGTGATGGGACCGTTTTTATTTTCTATCTACAAAAATTATCTTCCGGACAGTGTGAGTAACAATCTACGGCTATTTGCTTATTATGCTCTGGTGACTGATTGACTGTAGTAGTACGAAGGATGACTTACGCCAAATTTCTAATTGGTGGCAGTTAACTCTAGAGGATTAAAGAAGTACGGTGAGTAGGAAAAACAATCTCTTTTCTTTCGAACTAGTATTGCCTGAGGTCGAAAATCGACCAATTGTGCTTACAATGGTCACTGGGGATATAATTTTACGTATCATGTCGGCGGCCTCGCGTGATTATGTTGGCAACATCAACAACACGATAAAAAATCTTTGCCCATTTGTTCGAACCAAATAGAATGACTCGATTAGTGTATCGTACAGACCATGAAGTAAACAAATAATGCTGTTCATGCTTTATGGTTGACAGGTTCTTGTACATACCCTCGTCCGCTTAGTAAAAATAATTGCCCTCGTAAAGCGAAGATTCCATGAGAAAACATAAGCGTTGTCAAGCGATTGGCTAAAATGAAGATTCACAGGATTCTCGCTATTCAGCATCTGTTTCCAAAATTATCATAGGAGGCCGCTGGGATATTTGGTAAAATTTAACCGGCACTGGGAGGTATGAAACGGTATCTTTTACGTGTTAGGGAAAATGCCTGACACAATAACAACAAATAAAAACGGAAATATATACTTATGCCATTTTCGAATTATATAAAGTTCATTAGCCTAATATTTGAAATGGAACTACAATTTCGGTGTTCGTATATTTATACAATGCCTAGAAATAATGTTATTTCGATACTGCGATATTCAGAATTCCAGAGCTGACAACAAGTCGACTTCGTAATTCCACCCGTGCACCGCGACATGCCTCTCCCGGCGCTTCATCATTTATATCGGCATTCTCGACTTCGTAGTTCCACCCGAGCACCGGTAGATACCTCTCCCGGCGCGTCATCCTTTATATCGGCATTCATCTGAAAACATCCATTTCCTTTAACCACTCTTAATCACTGCGAAAATGAAGCATTTGAACGGCACAGGAAAGTGAGTTGGGAGCACTCCATGCTATTCACTTATTTTAATACGTTATTTTAATACTGCAGATGCGCTGTATTACTTCCTTTTACCACTTTTAATGGCTAAATGCACACAAAATATTTATATTCGTGAAACCTACGACAAACGATCTTTCGAATTATGTAACTTTCATTGGACTTCTTGTACGAATAAATCAGTAATATGTACCACAATTTCGTGTTAGCGTATTTATATAATGATTATTTATCAGCTGCAGGGCACGGCCGCGTCGATTAAATATCTAGGCATAACTTTGCAGAGTGACATTGAATGGAACGAGCGTATAAGGACAGCCGTTCGATGGCGGATGGTTGGCCGCATTACTGTGAAATTTTGAGAGGTGTGATTCACCTGTAAAGGAGACCGTATACACAATGCTTGTGCGACCCATGCTCAAGTATTGGTATCTGCACCAGATTATTTTAAAGAAAGGCACAGAAACTATTTAAAGGCGGGCTGCTAGTTTTGAGTAGGTAGGTTCGATCAAAGCGTGAGTGTTCCATGGCAATCTCCGGAGGGAAGACGTTGTTCTTTCCGAGAAACACTAATGGGGTTTTTAGACGGCCTAAATTTGAAGCTGACTGCAGAATGAATCTACTGCTCCGAACTTAATATTTCGTGCAAACATCACAAAAAACAAGAGAAATTCTAGGTTGTACAGAGGCATATAGGCTTTCTGTTTCCCCTCGGTTTTTTTTCGGCTATGAAACAAACACAGAATGGCTAGTGGATGTGAGGGGTACCAAGCGCCACGTACCGTGTGGTGTTTTGCAGAGTATGTATGTAGATGTAGATCATGCCCACCTAATGTGGATCAAATGCTGACGAGTAATATTCAAGTATTGCTCCAACGAGTACTTCTTAGGCTACTTCCTTTGTTGATGGACACCAGTCACTGAGGATTCTTCCAATGAAACTAAGTGTGCCACCTGCGTATTGTCGATTAATTTTATGTTGTCCTTCCACTTCATAAAATGCATACTTCCGGATATTTTATGGAAGTAAATGATTCCTGAGATTGTTCTACAATTGTTTAATTTCATAATGAAGGCTCCTGCTGCATGTATATTCGTAGTACATTAGTATTTTTTTCTTAAATATTAACGGTCATTTGCTACTTTCTGCATCAAACGTCGATACACTACAGAACACTGCCTCCTGAAGCTTCCAACAGTATCTTCTAGATGTGTGTGTGTGTTGAAATTTTTATTTTGTGTACGTAGTATGGCTACAAAAGAGCTCATTACCGAGTCTGTCTGTGCTTGGATGGCATACGGATACGTCACTTCATACGTATCCAACGCTATGGAAAAGTTCGCAAACACGTTGGCTGCCCGGTGATTGTATTGCGGGCTCTTGTCAACCCATGAACAAATGTTTCTTTGTGACTGAGGTTTTACGGGGAACGTGTTAACCAGAGCATCAGTTGAGAGAAATCAGAACACGCCGCTCAGTATACCGTCTTGCGTTATGCTGTTGAAACATAATGACACGGGAACGTTGGCCTTAACATGTGATGAACGTAACTTAGGCTCTTAATGATTATCTCAAATGATTAAAACTACTTCATAATATTATTGCCGATAAAATAAATGTCTGAACGCTTCCAATTGCAGTTAATCAACTATTTCATTGGAGCCTGCTTAATTTCGTACTTCACTTTTACAAAGTATAGGTGTAGCTCTTGACTACCAGTATGAAAAAGTGAACGTGTAAGCTACAAATACATATGTCCGTGTACGCACCGTGCTCGGTGCGTACTTACTAGTTGCTTCAGTTTTGTTTTAGCGGATTTCGGAAATAGTAATATTTTCAAAACTAAACACGAATTTTAGGTTCTTAGAGAGTAGGTTCTACATCTTATTAAAGACGCTGTTTTCATTTTGTTCTTCTTCTGTGCCTTGCGTGTATCTGTCATGATTGTAGCTACTTTTCAAGCATAAAACTGATTGTCTTAGGACGTTAACAGTTTATACACGGACGTAATATTTATTTGTAGCTTACACGTTCACTTTTTCAGACTGTTAGGAAAGAGCCAAAATATGTCCGCATATAGGCCTATAATATCTGAAAACGAAGTACGAAGTTAAGCACGCTCCACCGAAATAGTTGAATAACCGTAATCGGAGACGTTCAAACATTTCTTTTATCAGCATTAATATTGTGAAGTTTTAAGCATTTGCGATTATCATTAAGAGCCGAAGTTTCGAAGTGAATGAATTGTTAAAGATTTTCTTTCATGCCTAAAAGTAACGAACACTTGCTAATCGTAACATTATTCTCTTACTTGTCAGCATCCTTTGCAAATGAGAGATATCCGAATTATATTTTTGAAAGCTGCTACAATTTATTGCGCCGCGTAAGTTCCTAAATACGAGGGTGTTTTGAATGTTCTGTTTCACGCCAAATGCACATCCAATACACAATCGTTTCGTGGTGTGTTTATACGACCCAGCAGCTCGGTAGCACTGCAGTTACAAAAATCTAGGAAATCACTGGCAGTTCTACATCTACATCTACAACTACATAGATACTCTGCAAATCACATTTAAGTGCCTGGCAGAGGGTTCATTAACCACACTCATAACTTTTTTCTACCGTTCCATTCTCTAATAGCGCGCGGGAAGAAAGAACAACTAAATCGTTCCGTTTTCGATCTGATTTATCTTATTTTATTGGGATGGTCATGTCTCCCTAAGTAGGTGGGTGCTAGCAAAATATTTTCACATTCAGAAGTAAACGTCGGTGATTGAAACTTCGCCAACAGATCATGCCGCAATGAATAACGTCTTTCTTTTAATGATTTTCACCCCAATTCGTGCAACATTTCCGTGACGCTCCCCCCCCCCCCCCCCCCCTCGTAACGTGATAAAACAAAACGAGCTGCCCTTCTATGAACCTTCGCAATGTCTTCCGTCAGTCCCACCTGGTGAGGGTCTCACAAGGGGCAACAGTACTCCAGGAGATGACGCACAAGTGTGATGTAGGCAGTCTCTTTGGTGGAGCTGGTGCATCTTCGAAGCGTTCTGCCAATGAAACGTAACCTTTGGTTCGCCTTCCCCACAATATTTTCTGTGTGTTCTGTCCAGTCAAAGTTGTTCGTAATTGTAACTCCTAGGTATGTGGTAGAATTTACGACCTTAATGTTTGACTAATTTATCGCGTAATTGAAGTTCAGAGGATTTCTTTTAGTGGTCATGTGTCTTACTTCACATTTTTCTTTATTTAGTGTCAATTGCCAATTTTCGCACCATTTAGAAATTTTGTCTAAATCGCTTTGCAGTTGCTTTTGATCCTCTGTTGAATTCACTAACCGATAAACGACAGCATCATCCGCGAGCAGTCTAAGGGAGCTATTCAGATTGTCTCCTAAATCGTTTATAAACACGAGGAAGAGTAGGGGACCTATAACGCTTCCCTGGGGAACGCCAGATATCACTTCTGTTTTACTCGATGACTTAGCGTCAATTACAACGAACTGTCTCCTTCCTGATAGGAAATCGTGAATCCAATCGCGCAATTGGGGAGATATTCCATAAGCACGCAATTTCATTAGAAGCCGCTCTTACGTCAAGTTCTTACGTCAGACTCTGTACTGTGCGTTGCTTTCGGCCGTTGCAGGCCCGTAGCGCTGCCACAGCGGGCAGCCAGGACCCCGGAAATCTGCATCAATCTTCTCCATTCACGTTGGCATCTCGCTTGCATATTCTATGGCCTCTCTAATCTTGCTCTTCGTCGTAAATGGGTGGCGACTACACTGAAAAATAGCCTCTTTCCGCACTCATCCTGGTGTTCTGCCGCCGCTGACTTCCGGTGTGCAATCCGGATCCATCTTTGTCTGTTGTGAAATCCTTGAGCTCATTGTCGCCGGGTTTCACCTACATACACCAGTATACACTCGCAACCTATTTAGTCGACAGTTGGTCTACTGCAGCTTTCGTGGAGCCTAGGATATGATTTATTTAATTACTGGAAATAACACAGATCGATTTCGGCTAGGTAACTAGGCAACGTCAGTGTCATATAAGAAAACAGGATCACACAATAACATAAAAGTACATCACATCCATTTTACATAACAAGATTGCAAACATTATAAACGTACAGTAGGTATGTTTCACAAGCTGCAGTTTAAATTCAAGTGGTAAAAGTTGAGACATGTCTGTACAAATTCAATAATATTGTTTCGCCAGTCTTGTATCCATATTTGGATGTAAAATGTTATATGAACTTCTTTGAGTAGCAACGTCTATAGTTTACTCTGCTGTGTAACATCTCTGTCAAAGACTACGTATGTGAGTAGTAGTTGAACAGAAAGAGAGAGTCGGTGTGTAGCTCTGGTATTGATCGGTTGTGCTTTGGTTAGCTGCTTTTGTACGAGATGATGGAATAATTTTGAAATCTGATTTTCACAGACACAGTTCTGTCTTTATAAGTGGTACAAGATTACGCTAGTAAACAGTAGCGCTACAGTTGGTTCATAAAAACAATGGCGCCCCCTATATGGGGGAATTAAGAATACATTGTTTATTATTAAGCAAATTTGTCAAATACTAATATATATAAAAAGGGTATTCATTTATGGTTCAATTGTAGCTATCTAGTTACAGAAGTGATACTAAATTTTATTTAATGATAAAGTGGATGGCGTCGTAGAATGCTTATAGAGATAGAAACAGTTTTGGAATAACTTAATATGCCGCGGTGGAATGGCCGTGCGCACTGAGGCGCCATCCTGCGGTGCACGCGGCCGATCGCCGCCCGGGATTCGAGTCCCTCGGGCATGGGTGTGTGTGTGTTGTCCTTAGGTTAGTTGAACTTAGTTCAAGTAGTTTGTAAGACTAGGGACTAATAACCAAGCAGTTACGTCCCATAGATTTAGAAACATTTGAACTTAAGATGTGTACTTAATATGTGTACACACAAAATGTTCAAATGTTTGTAGAATTTATGGGACTTAACTACGGGGTCATCAGTCCTTAAGCTTACAAACTACTTATGAACTAGCTAAGACTAAGGACGGCACAAATATCCATGCCCGATGGGGGATTCGAACTCCCGACCGTAGTGGCCGTGTAGACCGTGACTGGAGCGCTTCAGTCCCCTCGGCCACCGTGGCCGGCTGTACACGCAGTTGTACAAATACAGAAAATTGTTTCAATAACATTTTGCATCACTATATTTTAAAATAAAAATACGAAGTGACAGATAAAGAAGGACGCCAAGGAGAGCCCTCTGTGGGTGGTGGAGATCATACACAATCGTGTTACAAAATAGAGCATCTGTTTTGACTACAATCGTAAGTAAAATGTACAAGCAGCATCCTTGGGTATCTCGGTTCCTGGTAGACTGGTTATGTTCCATGTTTCATGATAACCGCATTCAAAATGTTCAAATGATTGTAAAGCTATGCGACAAGACTGCACTGGTCATGCGTCCCGCAAGCCGCGGTGGCCGAGGTGACTGAGGCGCTCCAGTCACGGTCTGCACTACGGTCACTGCCACTACGGTCGGGGGGTTCGAATCCCCCCTCGGGCATGGATATTTGTGCCGTCCTAGTTCGTAAGTAGTTCATAAGGAGTTTGTAAGTTTAGGGACTGATGACCCCGTAGTTAAGTCCCATAGACTAAACAAACATTTGAACATTTTTTTAAATCCATTTCATTCCCAATCTCATTCTTCAACTCCGCCTCTCTCTGATCTTATTTATTGTTATTCTGACCCTGATTGGTAATATAAGTCAAAATGGATGGGTAAATCAATTGGAAACGGGTTATTAGAGAAACCTTTCGAGTTGCTCTATCTGTGAGATTAGTAGCTTTAATGGCCTTACTTTTCATGATTTTATTGTACTAACAGACGTAATTATACATTTAAGCATAAAAAAACTTTCCTGTTTCATGTAAAAAATGACCGGAAAAAGGAAAACAAAACCGCGCATTTTTGCAGCACAGCTTAGCAAGTTTTTCTCCCAGCGAACAGAATAGAAATGCTTTTTGTAACTTGTTTACACTATCTTGAGAGCCTATGAGTTGAAAACAAGGTAGTTATAGCATGCCCATACTTTAATGATAGAACGTCCTTATGAAACAAAATAATTAACTAAAATACGTTTCGCCGGCCGCGGTGGCCGAGGAGACTGAGGCGCTTCAGTCACGGTCTGCACGGCCACTACGGTCGGGGGTTCGAATCCCCCCTCAGGCATGGATATTTGTGCCGTCCTAGTTCGTAAGTAGTTCATAAGTAGTTTGTAAGTTTAGGGACTGATGACCCCGTAGTTAAGTCCCATAACGTATACAATCATTTGAACTTTTTTTTTAAATACGTTTCGGAATTCTTTGTGTTGAGTTCATTGTAACGCTTGTAGATGAACGATATTTTTTGTCTTTCCGTACGCAGAGAAAACTAACTGTGCAAATGGTTTACCAACTCTCGAACACGTCACGTAAAACTGCCCATGTGAAAAACACGGCGATTCAAGATTTAATCCACAAACTTCCAACAACTGCTCATGCGGTTTATTAACCGTCATTGTGAACGCAAGGCGAACGGTAAACTGCACACGCTTAAATCGAACCGGCAAATCGGATGGAATCAGTGGTATTCTTGAAATCGTAACATTCTCTCCTTTGAATTTTTCTGTGATTATCGTTGCTTCAATCACATTGTTTATCAGCTTCTTCACAGAACGTCTTGTTCCACTGCATAGTTACGGTTGGCGTAGATTGCGTAACATGATTATCAAAGACCCAATCTTGATTTGAAAATCGTTCGGTGGCATTCCTAGCAAATCCAATGAATTCAGGAGTTTTGTTGGGTAATTGACGACTTCAACAGGATCGGAAATGGAAACCATCGAAGTAAATGAATGCAAACATCAACAATAATACATTTCCTTGAGACAATATTAATAAATGTATGTTATTCGCCAGAGATTTGACTCTGAAATTTTATGTTCAAATCGTCTACGTCCTTATTTTTCGTTGCCAAAATGGCTAGTTCGCTCAACCAGATAGTATGGTTTTTGTAAGTGACCTGTAAGTGAATAATGAACTCTTATTAGGAATATAATTGAAACACGATTAACAACATTGCTATATACCGGTAAAATTTTACAATCCGCGACACAGGCGTGGTATAGCTATGTTGGCAACAGCTACTGGATCGTGGGAATGAAGCCGACCAATCGCGGCAAAGCTTGAGATAGCCAATGAAATTTTAGATGGCAACAGTTGTTTTCTCTTCATGCTAAATAATATTATTTTGAAAAATTCGCATAATAATTTAGTTTCAGACACATTAAATTTACTGAGGAAGATGATGTTGATGTTTCTCATGCATTCTCAGCATTGATAACGCTGTCTCCCTTTAATCTAACCACCTTGGCGTATTTGCAGCGTATTTTGTCGCTAGGCGAGTAACGAATGAATAAGCTGATCTAGAAAATGATCCCATCTGGAAGCGTACTTTCAGTTTTATGTCACGTAACACGGGAACGCAGTCGAACGGGACAGAAATTTTCCTATGTCCGTCTCCTGCTTCTAACCTACCTGCCCAACAATTTTGAACCAAATCGGTTCAGACGTTCTTCAATTATAAATAGTG
Source organism: Locusta migratoria (assembly GCA_026315105.1). Lineage (NCBI taxonomy): Eukaryota > Metazoa > Arthropoda > Insecta > Orthoptera > Acrididae > Locusta > Locusta migratoria. Next base: position 262,350,481 of record CM048744.1, read on the forward strand.
TAACTAACACGACTTTCTTCTAATATATAAAGCAGAGTGTCCGTATGTTTGTACGTGTTGCATGCATATCTACAGTTTTGTTCCAATCCTTGTGAAATTTTGGACACGTAAGCTTCAATCCATGAGGACGGTCGCCGTAAGTGTAAGAATCACATAGATATATGGTTAACGAGATATGACGACATAAACAATGAGATGCGCGAAAAACTGCTGCATTTTGCGACAGTGCTGCTCATTTTCTCCTAAACCATTAGACCGATTTCAACCAATTTTGGTACACACATTCCTTACCGTGAGGTAACAGTTGCTGCATGGTTAAGAATCACATACGGCACATGGTTCAAAAGATATTACGTCATAACCAATAGAAATCGCAAAAAATGCCAAATAATGCGGCGAGACTTTTGAAATACACTGTATGAGAATCACAGTACTTAGCGACTGGCAACAAACTTTAAACATAATTTCAAACCTTTATTAAACTTTTTCTCGCTGGCAACCGTAGTAAAATGATGAAAGGAAAAAAATTTTCTCGCTTACTATTTTTCCGCTGTTTATGGAGTAAAACTACGACTCTCTGTATGACGTTACAATGTATAATTTGAACACTACAGATTGTAGCGACGGGAAATTTTACAGACAGTATACACATATATAGCTGAATATAGCTTGTATATTGTATAACATTCCGACACGTAGTTCATGAGATATGAGCACATATACAGTAACGTTCATGGAATATTGCTCCATCCGACTGAAAGCGAAAGCTGTTTACTTTCATAGAGCTACAAGGAAAGGAACAGAATGAAACAGAGTACACCCAACGATTTTTATAATATCTGCTTTCCATCTACACCTACTGCAGTTACAAATGCAGCCTGGCAGATTTTTAACATCCCGGGCAACGCCGGTTTTTCAGCTAGTTTATGTGTATAGATTAATGGCAGAACGAGAAAAGTGTGAGATCTTTTTAATAAGCCGACAAACAGCGGATGGTTCCCTGGAAGGTAGAAGCTTCTAATTATACACTTACGTTTTGCTGTACGCTAGTCACTGCGGTATACGAATTCCATAAGAATCCCGTCACGCTGCGCAAACCGATTTTCCTCGGAAATAGCTCAGGGTTGGAGGCCGAAAGGGAGAGCTTGAGTTCATTTACAGCGAATACGTTCTTATCCTAAAAAGGTCTTTAAAATATGTGCGGCCGTCTGCTTGTTAGCGCGACGCTCGCGGCGGCTTTGATGTTGGCGACATGTGTGCGGACAGCGGCGGGGTGGGCGGCCGGCGGCGCTGTGACGTCATCGCTGGCGTCAGAGCTCCTAAAAACACAGGCTGGCGCATCCGCCATTTTCATTCCGTGCGCATGCTAAACACAGCGCGTAGCTTATACGAACAATGTTGTTCTGTTCAAGTTCAGTGAAATATTTTGGAAGTGCCGTCATAGAGCCTTAGATCGTGCTACTTTGAGCTTGCATTTCGCTCTTGTTCACTTCGATATGTGGATTAGACACAAAAATCTCGCTTATTGCTGATTTTCTTTTCGGTTCGAATAAACAAAAAAGCGCAAGAAACATATATATATATATATATATATATATATATATATATATATATATATATATATTGCTGTGGTAAAAATCGCGTACTATGTCTAATTCTGCCAAAAATGATAATCTAGATAGAAGTTTCAAGTGATCTTTGCTTGTATTTGAATAATGGCTGTCAATATGCGAGGTTTGTTTGCAGTCCTGCAGTAACTGTTTGTTGTCCGCTGTGATAAATACACCATATCTCATTGTCGTACTCACATTGCTGAATGTACTTCTACTACGTTATTGAAAAAGTTTCAGAACGTATTACTAATACTAAAACGAAAAAGAATATTAGTGTACAGGATCTAAAGTTTACGGTCGTAGAGGTACACAGTGCCGATGTTGGCAACAACTGTTGAATGTTATTGGAAAACCTAATCGTATAGAATGAGGGGAATAATCCTTTGTGTCGACAGTCAAATAAATAATTCTGCTCCTTCTCTAGGTTGACAAGCTTTTATATGTAACAGTAGCCTTGTCTTATCAGTAATTTAATAATCCTTGTAAAGCAAACATTTCGTTGCCAACATTAGCACACAACGTCGCCCCAACCGTAAGTAAAATTTACACAGTATTCCTTGTCCGTTGTGTTATAGTCTCTTATAGATAAGCGTGAATATTGGCATTTAAAGACACACATATTGTGCTCTAAAAACAGTATGTTCTGGGATGTTTTGCTGTAATATATTTTGCGGCTGCTAATTCCGTACAGGCAGCTTTTCTGTTAAGAGGTAGTACTTTCAGAACAGCTAAACAAGAAGTTCAAATATCACAGACGAATTTTACTATTAAATATTGCTTCAAGTCATAATAATAACTATTCACTTACAATACATAACTGTGGGCTCGGCCTGGGTTCCCAGTATTTGCACCGACATTTAATGATCCATTTCTTCTTCTTTTAGAATCTCTCGGAAAACTAAACGTTCCGTAGCCACCTCTGGAATGATTTGAGCGGCTTATGACAACCCAACCACCCGTAATGTCGTGCTAAAGTGACAAGACGCAAGTCCTATAGCACCGCGGTGTGTTTATCTTAAGAGTGCCGAGAATGGAAATGGCGGATGCGTCAGCTCGTACTTGTAGGAGCCTTAGCTGGCGTGCGGAGCAACTGGCGAGCCAGCACGGCCGCTCACTGCATCGCGCTCTGCACACGCTGGGCGAGGCGGCCGCGCTTTCTTTCCGCTCAGACGCAATTGTCCCGACATGTCGGCGCACCCCACCCACAACACCGACAGGGGCGGATGGCGACGCTCCACGTCACGACAGAAGCAGACAGAGGGTCATTTTCTGTGCACTTTTGTCACGGGCGTGCCCCATTTGACAGATATTAAATGTGTTTATTAGATATCACTGCAGGGGCATTGGACGGTCACGTATTCCTCGCTGTCAACAGAAAAGAAACTCTGTGGCTTGGTTACATGGTCTATCCAGTACAATTCAACAATCACTACGATCACGATAGTGTACTAATTCAATCTGTCATGAGCGTCAACACATATTCCTTCAAACCGCCTTGATTGCAAATTTCTTTTATTGTAAGAAGGTGCTCAGTAAAGGTCCGGCCTGTCTGTCCTATATATTCAGCTGAGCATTCGGGACATTGTAGTTTGCAGACTCCTGAGGAAAGGAATCTGTCCTTATTGGCTTGTTCGTTGTGTGGGAGAATTTGCTGTATGCTCAAAGGGCTACTAAATACGACTTGTACATTTGTGCCACGAAAGAGTTTAGGCAGGTCATAAGAAATATATCCCATGAAAGGATTGGGGATACGTTTAACTTCATCGTCAGGTGTTACCGAGTGAAGCTGTGGTACATCTTTAGAACGTTTTTTACTGTACATTTTGGGAATCAAGGACGGGTTGTAACCATTCATTTCGGCGATGTATTCCAGATTGTTTATTTCTTTATTGACGGAAGTTTCAGAAAGGGGAATCTCAAAAATTCCGTTAATCATTGATTTAAAAAAGCTCATTTTGTATTGCCATGGATGGCATGAAGATGCATATATGACTGAGTCACTTGTGATCGGTTTCCTATAGGTTTGGAATACAACTTTGTTTTCAGCTAACTGTAACTGTAGGTCCAAAAAATTTAAGACACTGGAGGAGTTCATTATTTCATGTGTAAAGGTTAGTTTCGGGTGTAAGTTGTTGAATTCATAAACTAGAACTGTTACATCAGCTAGGGTGCCATTGAAAATAATTTGGATGTCATCCACATATCTCTTGTAGAAGAGTATTTTTCTGCTTATTGTAGTTCTTTGTTGGAAGTATAGAGATTCAATGTGACTGACAAATATATCGGTAAGGAAACCTGACAGACAATTTACAATCAAGATTTGGTCACTTTATGTTGTTGTTGTTGTTGTTGTGGTATTCAGTCCGCAGACTGGTTAGATGCAGCTCTCCACGCTACACTGCCCTGTGCAAGTCTCTTCATCTGAGAATACGTTCGGCAACCTACATCCTTTTGAATCTGCTTACTGTATTCGTCCCTCGGTCTCCCTCTACGATTTTTACCCCACACGCTTCCTTCTAATGCTAAGTTGACAATTCCTTAATGTCTAAGAATGTGTCCAACCAATCTATCCTTTCTCTTAGTCAGGATATGCCAGAAACTCCTTTTCTCCCCGATTCGGTTAAGCACCTCCTCATTACTTACGTGATCGACCCATCTAATTTTCATCATTCGTCTGTAGCACCACATTTCAAAAGCTTCTATCATCTTTTTATCTGAAATCCTTATCGTCCACGTTTCACTCCCATACAATGCTACACTCCAGATAAATACTTTCAGAAAGGACTTCCTAACATTGAAATTAATATTGGATGTTAACAAGTTTCGCTTCTTTAGAAACGCTTTTCTTCCCAAAGCCATTCTGCATTTTATATTTTCTTTACTTCGGCCATCAGAAGTTATCTTGCTACCAAAATAAAAAAAAAAAATCATCTACTGCTTTTATTGTCTCATTATCTAATCTAATTCCTTCAGCATCGCCTGATTTTCTGGCATTGTATTCCATTACCTTCGTTTTACTCTTGTTAATGTTCATGTTATATCTTCTTCCATTCAAGACACTTTCCATTCCATTCAATTGATTTTCCAGATCTTTTGCGGTCTCTAACAGAACTAATATGTCATTGGCAAACCGCAATGTTTTTTTTTTCTGCACTTTAATGCCCTCTCCATTCCTACACTGCCTGCTCAATGTACAGATTGAACAACATTGGGGAAAGGCTAGAACCCTGTCTTACTCCCTTCCCAACTTCTGCGTCCCTTTCTTGCCCTTCGACTCTAATAACCACTGTCTGGTTTTTGTATATTTTACCCCTGCTTTCTTCAGAGTTTGGAAGAGTGTATTCCAGTCGACGTTATCAAAAGCTTTCTCCAAATCAACAAACGCTAAAAACGTAGGTTTCCCTTTCCTTAGCCTGTCTTCTAAGATAAGTCGTAATGTCAGTATTGCCTCCCGTGTTCCTACATTTCTCTTGAACCCAAACTGATCTTCCCCGAGGTCGGATTCCACAAGTTTTTCCTTTCGTCTGTAAATAATTCGTGTTAGTATTTTGCAACCATGACTTATTAAATTTATGTTAGTAACTCTAAAAGTGGGCCGTTTGAAAATAGCCTCTTAACCGTCCATCTCACACAAAAATCGAATAAACGGAGTACTAAAAAAAAAAGATTCTGTACAACTTCCCTCTCTTACCGTTTTTTCTACATTTTGCGTTGTTTCAAAAATATTTTGATAAAAGCTGCGCTTTGACACTTTCTTAGTGTCTGTCTATAACGTGTTCACAATATATAGGTCGAGCCGCTCAAATGATTCGCACCAAATGTTACAGGCATACTTGTTGGCCGTCAGTAACCAGAACCTTCCACTGGCGAAACAACCAGACGCCACTAGAGGACGTCAACATCCCAAGACTCGGCTATGATGCGTCGAATTGAAAGAATTTCCATTAAATGTTGTTCAGAACTTAATACCCAGCGTTGTTACTTTAAAATTTGCTTCGACTATGTAACTTCGTAAATACGTCTAAAGATATAATACTTCATATGTCTCTTACCGTCATATTCTTTTGATGTAAGTCATTGAATGCAGTTCCGAAGAAAGGTATGGGGCTGATGTTTTATCTAGAGATGAATACACAGCAGAAAATAATTATTCATAAAGAAATAAAAAATTATAAAATTAATGAATCACATTTAAGATTTATGATTCATGACTATTAGGAACGGTTCCGTTGTTTCCGAAATCCTCTCCGAAACATATGAATTTCTGCTATATCAGAATTTCTTTGAAAATGTTTTCCAGAAAGACCGAAAGGATAAGAAACTAAAACGTAGCACTGTATTGTTTCTCAACCCCTTTTTGCGAATATTTCGGACAAAAAATAATAAATAATCTTTATATATATAAGAATTGAGGTGTTTGTGCGTATATTTCACTCTGCAGCCAAAACTACACATCGCAAACGATAGTGTTTGTTTGTGGTAGTAGGTATCAGTCTCCCACTGTGCATTATGGTGGTAGAGGGTTGATAAGGGGGTGGAAGATATGGGAGTTGAAGCTTACCGACTTATATAAAAGTCTACGTGTGGCTGTCAATATTTTGCTCTTCAGTAAAAATTTTACAATGGAGACGAGTTGTTGTAGTACAAAGTCTCCCGTTTGCGCCATAGCAGTTCTGTGTCGATAGCTATAAAAGGGTGGAAGATATAGTAGTTGAACGTCGTTAGCTTATATAACACATAAAAGGCCAGTGATGACGTTTGACACTATAATAGCAGAGAGGTTATATACAGCGAAACGTGGGACACATTCTTCAGTTGTTTTTTCTGCAACAAGCTTACGAATAAAGAAAAATAAGAGAATATTGCAGTTCAAAAACTACCAAGAAAGATGCCAAAGCGTAAGAAAGAAATCTCGCGTTCTCGATCCTTTTCTAAAAGACAGAAAACGGCACTGAAAAGTGAATAGAAACTTTGAAGTTTGTAGACGTTATTTATCTCACAATGTAGACATAAGCGATTTTTAGATATGCCCACCCCCAAAGCGGGTGAAATAGGGAATGAACGGTTTCTGGAAATACCTTGCTATTCAGGCAATTTTGCCGGCCGCGGTGGCCGAGGTGACTGAGGCGCTCCAGTCACGGTCAGCACGGCCACTACGGTCGGGGGTTCGAATCCCCCCTCGGGCATGGATATTTGTGCCGTCCTAGTTCGTAAGTAGTTCATAAGTAGTTTGTAAGTTTAGGGACTGATGACCCCGTAGTTAAGTCCCATAAGCTTAACAAACATTTGAACATCAGGCAATTTTGAAGGAAGAAATACATATCTTCGGATTTAGATTTTTTATTGGAATTTTAAAAACACGGGTTTCGACATTTTTTGTAAATTCAACTATTAAGCGGCTGAAATAAGGAAAAATTTTGAATAGTGCTACTAAGACTATTTTGATACTAAAAATGCGAAAATTTTTATTTGGAACCATGGTTAGAATTTAATAAATGTGTTTCGGGATGTTTTGAGTTCTACCATCAATCGTGTAATACGGGGTGGCTAGTTGTATCAATATACACCAATATACCTCATTATGCATGAGGTATTGATTTATTACGTCTTTACTACTAACACCATTCATGACATAGGTTGCAGACGTTAGGCACATATAGCACCGAATATACATTCGCATTTACATCATAGTACGACATATTTCATGAGATATTTCATCATAAGTAATGACATTTCTGAATAACTGCTACATAATGTGCTGTTTTCCCACATCATCTAAAATATTGGATCGATTTCAACTAAACTTGGTACATATATTGGTTACTATCAGACAATAGCTGTGGGTTTAAAACTCCCTACGAGATGTAGTTCAGGTGACATGACGTCATAGACAGTGAGTCACAAAAACTTTCCCATCACATGACACGTGATTTACGAGCCTCCATTCATTCACTGTTTATTCATCGCAGACAGTTTTCTAATATTACTCTCTCTCGTAGCACAGATGGAGACAATCAGATATTAGACCGTAACAGTTCTTTTGTCTTCATAATAAATAATATTGTTTTCAAACGGAATATCTGATGTTTTAGTTTGGAACATGTTAAATAAGCAGGTTAGAATTCTGGTAGACACCATTAAGCTGGAAAAGTGGTACCCGGACAATAGCGGGTTGAGCAGCTAGTATATTAATATAAATCCTAGTTGGACTTGTCTTACTTCTTGTATTTACATGCACGTTCACTCAAGTTCAGAATACATATAAACAGGGTGTCCCAGCTATCCTGTCCACCCAAAATATCTCTGTAGCAATAACAGCTATTGGAAAACGACTTTCACCGGTATCAATGTACGTCTGGGGCCCATGAATGCACATATTTGGAAACATTCTAAAACGAAATCAAATGTGTTTTTTTTAACACGAACTTATGTTTTTTTTTTTTTTTTTTTAATGGACACCCTATATTTTTTCTTCAGCAATCCATAGCATGACAAATCACATAAACAATGGCGTTGATTGTATCGCAATATTCCAATTACATCCCGAGATATTGCGACGCGAAGTCGATGCTTGAAATACGCGAAACGCGCGGCTAGCGCACGTCCTGAAACTCAGGCGAGAACCCCATGCTGCTCAGGACGTGCGCTAGCCGCGCGTTTCGCGTATTTCAAGCATCATCTTCGCGTCGCAATATCTCGGGATGTAATTGGAATATTGCGATGCAATCAACGCCATTGTTTATGTGATTTGTCATGCTATGGATTGCTGAAGAAAAAATATAGGGTGTCCATTAAAAAAAAAACATAAGTTTGTGTTAAAAAACACATTTGCTTTCGTTTTAGAAAGTTTCTAAATATGTACATTCATGGGCCCCAGCCGTACATTGATACCGGTGAAAGTTGTTTTCCAATAGCTGTTATTGTTCCAGAGATATTTTTGGTGGACAAGATAGCTGGGACATATATATATATATATAAACAGAACACCTTTATTGACTACAGATGAGTATTTCATATTCACAGATAATGTTTATTAGTACTTCCTGAAGAAAGTATTAGCATTTCAGTTACCTCGGTTTACAACGTGCGCTTTTGCCTTGTTGGCACACAGGCATCAATGGGCCACGATATCTTGTTCCATTCGTGAGGGCATCGGCTGGTACAAGACGCCAATGACGTCCTAATGTAAAGCTGTCCATGATACATTCGCCTGGTTGGCAGGTTCATCTGTGGTGTTTGGCATAGGATCACATCGCCACACCCTTAGATTCAACGTATCCCACATATTCTCCATTCGCGACAAGTCTACTGGTCGGAAGTGTGAGAGCAGAAGTCTGACATCCTGTGCCACCAAGAAGGCACGTGTTTGTTTAGGAACCTATTATCGTGTATTGTCTTGGTGAAAACTGGCGTTTGGTGAGTTGTGCGAAAAGGTATGGCTACATAATTCACGTAGGCCAATGGTTGTACTCAATAGTAAGCCAAACTATAAGGAATTGAGTTGGGACAGTATGTCTTGTGTGACGCCGCTCCCCGTGTCTAGGGCGAAACGAAGAGCGGCCGTCATTTTCAAACAGAGTATATGATGCCATTCATGTCCGATGCAACGATGTTCCGTACACCACTGTCCTCTAGCTAGTTTCTGCACTTTAGTCAAAGGTAGGTGGAGAAGCCAACGATTCGTACGTAATGTATGCCGTAATAAACGACCTCGGTGTGTCATCCCTGATACTGTACGATGTGTTCCATCGTTGATCCAGGGCTGAGGATAAGGCTTTCAACACCGCATTCAGGGCCTATATCTGGCACGATCAACAGAATCTCAATAATAGAGAAAATCGGAAGTGCGCTTTGTGCACCAAACAGGTTCAGGACACTTCTCCGGGTGATCAAAGCTGAAAGGATAATCAACCGAGTATTAACCAGTTATATACTTTGAAAATCACGAAATTTCCCGACATCTAATGTTCCTTTAAGATGGACAAACGATCTGCAACACATGAATATTTGTGCCGGACCGGGATTCGAACACGGGTCTCCCGCTTTCCGAGAGCGGTCGCCTTAACCACTCGGCCACCCCTGCATGCTTCCCGACCAGGCCCAAACTTCCATGTGTTGCACTTGTCTCTTTCCCTCACATGCTCGCACACGTTATAGTGTGAGTCCCGCAAGAGGGAGAGACACAATTTTCTCACCGTAACCTTGTCAGGCGTTAATGTTTATTATTATTATGCCTGTTTCAAGGGAACAGACATACAACGTGTGCAAACATGTGAGGGAAAGAGACAAGGGCAACACGTGGAAGTTTGTGTCTGGCTGGGGAGCGTGCACGGGTGGCCGAGTGGTTAAGGCGACCGCTCGCGAAAAGCGGAAGACCCGGGTTCGATTCCCGGTCCGGCACAAATTTTCGTGTGTTGCAGATCGTTTGTCCATCTTAAAGGAGCAGCAGACGTCGGGAAATTTCGTGATTTCCTAAGTATATATATATTGATATATTTATCTCTGCTGCGCATCACCGCCAACGTCTGTTCCCTTGGAACAGACATAATAATAAATATTTACCAGTTCCCATGTCAATACGGTATGTCATATCGTTGACATGAAACAGAACCGTTGAAATAATATGTACGGATTGAGACGTAGCAGGCTACGACTGGCCAGTAGATCAGCTATAAAAGAACACTGGAATTTGATCACGCCATGGGTCATGATAAAACCAGGATCCTGGCTCAAGTCCCCAGGTGCTGGGATAGTACCAAAACGCAGTCACTTGTGATCACGACGGCGGAGAATGTGGCAAACAGAGAAGCAGGATACCGCATCAGTACAACGTGGAACAATGCTACATAAGCAACGGAAAAAAGAATTCCCTGCTCCACACAAGCGGGGAAAATTCTCCAGACGACGGGCGCCGCCACGAGTACTTGCTGCAGCGTGCGCGGCCGTAGCATGCAACACAAATAGCAGCTCGGTGCGGCAGGAAGCCTACGTCGCAGGCGCACACCCAACTCTGAATACGAAGAGGGTGGCACGGCCGCGATACCGCAACCTAGAGACGCCGCCAACGACGGGAGCATCGTGTCGATACTGCTAGGAACGAGCCTGGCATTGACGGTCCGACTATGGAACGCCATCGGACGGTCCCCAATGCGGAAAATAGCCGCAATAGGCGCGCACCGGTAACTGAAAACCCGTAGTCGTATTACCGCTGTCAGAATCAACAACAGCAGGCGTAGATACTATAGAAAGCACCAGACGCAGCATACGCAAGAAATATGGGGGACGATCGGCTGATCGAGGCTGCGAGTTACGACGTCGAAATACCGACGAGAAGCCGCGGATCACTGGCAGCACTCCCGATTAAGCCAGACGCCCCTCTCTCTGTCCAGCCCCTCTTTTCCACTCTCTCTCTCCAACTCTTCCTCCCCCCTCTCTCTCTAACCATCGTCTCCTTCATCCCAACCTATCAGACCAATTCCCGTCGTTTATTCCTCTGTATATCTCCTCTCCACGCCTGTCTTGGGCCACTGGGACAACTCTACAAAGTCGGTGGTTGTGATACACCTGCAACTCGACGACTTTCTGTAGAACATACTGAAAGATTTAGGCAAGTATTTGATGATAGACACCCTCTCTTCGAAGCACCAGAGCCACTGAGGAGGCTGAAATTCCCAAGAAGTTTTCTGAGGTCTGTCCCCGTGGAACCGCCAGACAAATATCCAGTAACTCAGAAACCAGGCTATCACTTGGACAGGAGAAGATGGAAATCTCTGAACCGTTTCAGAACAGGAGTCGCCCCTGTAAGAACAAACTTAGTGAAATGGGAAGCCATCGGTGAAACCGACATGAGATGTAACTGTGGGGAGAGACAGAATATGGAACATCCCTTGACGTGCAAGAATTGCCCGAGGATCTGCTCCCTTGATGATTTATGGAGCGGTAGAGACTGCGCCCCGGACGTGGCCCGATACTGGGCTGATGTGCTGTGACATTGATTCGGACACGAAAAAGTAAGGTAAGGCTTCATTCGCCTTCTTCTATCTCCTTCTGTCTGTTCACCTGATGTCCCCTCTCTACCTGACCACCTCTCCTGTCCACCTCATACTCCTCGGCGGAGTGGCCGAGTACATTGAGGAGCTATGCTCAGATGCGCGAAGCCCTTCCCCGTCGGGGGTTCGAATCCTCCCTCGGGCATGGATGTTTGTGTTGTCTTTAGTATAAGTTAATTCATAAGTAGTTTGTAAGTTTAGGGACTGATGACCCGGCAATCAAGTCCCATAAGCTTAACATTTGAACATCATCATTGTGTCTGACCATCTCGCCCTCTACTTCTCTCACTGTTTCTTGCCCTTGACATGTCGACTGCCCTGGAGGCATAAGGCAGGTTCATATCACTCTGACACAACACACCGCTTGTGCAAGGCAGCCTATTAGCAGGTGCTGGAGAACACCTTTTCGCCCGTATCTCCACTTTTATGGGAGGTGGTCATTCTCGTGTAGCAAGCAGCAAGAGTACCAAATTTGGTTGAAATTGATTCAATAGTTTTGGAGGAAATGTGGGAGATACATACACACATCCCATAGGGAACTTACCAAAAATTCTAATTTTTGACAACGTTATTGTAGGCATCTTGTTATAAAATGTTTCCAAGATCTTGCCACTATGTAGCGTGATTTCAGTCAAGCTAGAAACAAGTATTGACAAAAGTAACTCTCCACAATCACATCATCAGCTACTATGTTGTAATGGAGGACAGCTACGTTACATATGTATATGTTATAAAAGTAGCTTTTCTGGATCTTTCTCTTCCACAAATGTCTATCCAGTGCTTCTTCTCTGAGCCATCCACTCTCCTGTAGGGCCGCTGCTACCTTATCTTTCCATCTCAGTTTAGATCTTCCTCTTGTCCTTGGCCCTTCCATTTCCAGGTCTGCAACTCTTCTCCCCACATAGTACTTTCGCTGTTCCCCTGATGTACTCATTCTTTATTCTATCCTTTCGTGTCACCCCACTCATCCACTCTAACATTTTTTTCTTGGGCTTATGTGATTGGCCACATTTCTGCAGTATACAACATCGCAGGCCTCACCACAGACTTTCATTCTGCAGCTAAACTTCTTATCATACGGTACTCCGCTCAGTTTCCTCCAGTTCATCCATCCAGTATTTAACCTGTGCTGTATTTATGCCTCCAGTCCTCCATCACTTTGCATGTAAGATCCCAGGTATTTAAAATTCTTGACCAGTTGTTATTCTTGCAGGTAAATATACATACGGTGTATATTGATGACATACCTGATGATAGCAGTATAATCTACCGAAAACTGTTATCTGACTAAATAAATAATTAGCTATCTTGGCTGTTGTGTTTACACAACAAATGTATTGATCGCATTGCGTGGTTGTGGTATATCCCCCCAAATTTTCGATTGGATAGGGGATTTCCTGTCAGAGAGGACACAGTTCGTAGTAATCGATGGTAAGGCGTCGAGTAAAACAGAGGTGATATCGGGCGTTCCACAGGGTACTGTTATTGGTCGTTTGCTGTTCCTTATTTACATAAACGATTTAGGGGAAAATATAAATAGCTCTCTTAGGTTGTTTTCCGTTATTTACCGTCTAGTAAAATCATCTGAAGATCAAACCAAATGCAGAATTATCTGAATAAGATATTAGTATGGTGTAAAAATTAGTAATTGACTCTAAATAATGAGAAGTGTGAAGTCGTCCACATGAGTACGAAAAGAAATCCATTAAACTTTGTATACAAGATAAATCAATCAAAATTGAAGGCCGTAAACTCCACAAAATACCTAGGAATTACTATTACTTCAGACTTAAATTGGAAAGAACACGTAGATAATGTCTTGGGAAAGGGGAACCAGAGACTACGTTTTATTGGCATAACCCTTAAAAGATGCAACAGAACTGCTAAAGAGACTGCATACACTACGCTTGTCCGTCCTTTTATGGAGTATTGCTGCCCAGTAACATCGAAAGAGTCCAAAGAAGGGCAGCTCGTTTCGTATTGTCACAATACAGGGGAGACAGCGTTTCGGAAATGATACAGGATCTGGGATGAGAATCATTACAACAACGGCGCTTATCGCTGCGGCGTGGCCTACTTACGAAACTCCAATCGCCAATATTCTCCTCCGAATGCGAAAATATATTGTTGACTCGCACTTACATAGGTAGAAGTGATCATCAGAATAAAATACGATAAATCAGAGCTCGAACAGAGAGATTCAGGTGTTTTGGCCCACTTTGGCCCCATCGTCTTTTGACAGCTCGAGATTTAAATGAAAATAACGGCTTAACAATTCACCAGACACGAAAATTGAATAACGGAATTTGTAGAGGAGAAAATTCTCTACAACTTTGTTCTCTTATATTTTTCATATCTCGTAGCGTTTCAAAGATATTTGAAAAAATAACGGCGATTTTGGGATATGTCTGTCGGTCTGTCCGTAATGTGTTCCCTGTTTTTAAGACGAACCGTTCAACCGATCAGCACCAAATTTTATAGACATGATTGTAGGCCGCCAGAGACCAGAACCTCCCTTTTTCAAATTTTTCATAGAAAAAAATACGGTAGTAATACCAAAAAAAATCGTTTGTAATATAATTGTAATTGAAAACGAACCGTTCATCTGATACGAAAATTGAATAACTTAATTGGTAGAGGGGAAAATTCTCTTCAACTTAGCTCCCTAAAGTTTTTTTTTTATCCTCTTCACATCTCGTATCGTTTGAGACATATTTGCAAAAATAACGGAGACTTGACACCCTCCATTGAATTAACGAAAACCAGCCGTTCGGAGATGTCACGTGACATTCCTCGCCGAGTACTCTCTACGACATACGGCATCTTGCGTTGCGTATTTGAGGATTTTCTTATTGTAACTTACACGTTGTCATTTCAAAGCAATGGCGCACTGAAGAATTAACAAAAACACATCGTTCTTAGTACGATAAATGATAATCTAATGTCTAGAAATGCAGTATTAGCATCAGTTAACAACGGCCAGCAATAGTATAAGATTAAAGAACACAACTCGTAACTTGATTGCTGTAGCGTAGTGGGCAAGGCGTCAGAGGTTAGTGGTTCGAAACTTGTCACTACCTACATTTTTTTTTTCCTAAAAGGGTTTCAGGCACTCTTATTAATTAATTTTTTATTATTTAGATTATTATATTTTGATCCAAAATGTTTGCAAAAAGTTATAAAACTACAAATCTAAAGTGGGCTGTAAAACACGTCAGTGCGATTTATTTTTTTCCGCGCGCTATTCGATAATGGGATGGGAGATAAATAGTATAGTGGTGGTTCGATGAACGCTCTGCCAGGCACTTAAATGTGATTTGCAGAGTATCCCATGTAGATGTAGAAATCGCTCCCAAAATTGAGTAGCTACTATTTAAAAAAAATTAATTGGTATTAAAGAATTGTGGTAATTGTATGATTGGGATAATCAGGGTAGCGGGTTGAATAATTTGTCGGGGTGAAAAACGCGGAGGGTGCGCGGGAATGCAGGCGGCGTAATACGGAGGCGGGGAGTTTGCCGGCGGCGTAACCGGATTGCGGGTCGCCTAGGTAAGGGTGAGGGTGAGGCCTGGCCTGGCCTGGGCCGCGCTGGGGTTAGGTTGGGTTAGCGGCCCGGGCGCTGCCGCCGCCGCCAACCTAATTGCGGCAGGGTCGCGTTCGATAATTAACTGTGGCGGCGGCCGCGTGGAGGCGCGCGCCGCGCCCCCAGCTGCCGGCTACCAGCTGCCCGCTGCCGGCTGCCGGCTGCCGCTACACGCAGTCGCAAGCGTGCCATTGCCCCACTAGCGGCTGACCCACTGCCCGGCCGCGGCGGGTCGCGGCACCAAAAGCAACCGACATCATCAGCAATTTGCCATGTTATGGCTTCACTTTATTAGATGCAAACGAAGGCTTCCGCGGCCGTTGTCATTGTATATAAAACTCTTCTGGGTTTCGGCCACTATTGCAAGTGGCCATCTTCTGGGTGTAACACCCAGAAGATGGCCACTTGCAATAGTGGCCGAAACGTCGGTGAAGTGTTTGATATTTTGACGATGCGGTCCAAAACCCAGAAGAGTTTTATATCACTTTATTAGGTTTACATGGAATGCCAAACTGTGGCGGAGTGGTCAAAGCGTCTGCCTAGAAAGCAGGAGATCCCGGGTTCGAATCCCGGCCGGGCATAAATTTTCATTTGCCACAGTTTGGTATTCCATCTAAACCTAATACAGTGAAGTAATAACATTGCAAATTGCGATTTATTTCACTCATTTGAATGCTGTAATTCGTCCGCCTCGGTTGCACAGTGGTAGAATGCCGGACTACAAATCCCCGCCAGGTCCTAGGATTTTCATCTGTCACTTTCCACTTCTTTCACCTCTGGCAGTATTGCTCATGTGAAAAATACCGAGTAGCACCGTGGTTCGGAGCCCCCGTTAATCTGTAAGCCCCCCTATAACTTGCTGGGTAACTCAGCTCGAAGGTCGGAGGAAGGCAACGGCATCCCACCTCCAAACAGGACCATGCCTAGTAAGGCACTGTGGTGTTCAAACCAATCTTCGGATTGTTGACTGCTTTACCTCATATATAGGGTGTTTCACTAAGTGTATTTGCCTCTGTAACTTATAAAATAATAGGTAACGGGAAATTTTAATGCGATAGGTGAACACAAGAAATGTTACACTTTCTGCGGAGCTATGAACATAGTTTTAATGTATCATTTTCCAAAGAGTTACACCACAAAGATATAATTTTTTTAATGGAACAATAGTTTTTTTCTATCGTGTATTGGATTCGTATAAACCAGCTGCGTCCAAATCAATTTAAACTACATTCCTATCACTGTTAGTTTGGGAGCTACAACTCTTCAATGTTCCGGGGACGGAGGCAGCGATAACGTAGCTGACTGGCCGAGTGGCTATCCCCAGGTGCACGGCCTACTGTCTCATGACCACCAGACATTTATTTGAATGTATATATATATATATATATATATATATATATATATATATATAATCATCAGCAGGGTTGCACGTTAGGTCCGTTTCTCGGGCGGATGTTGGCACGCAGACCGGTGACCAGAGTTGCCAGATGGCAGAGAGAGGAAATACCTACAGTCTCACAAAAATGTACCTACGTTTTCCCTACTTTCTCCCTACCGCCTCATTAATGTCCCTACATCAGGGTCGTAGCCAGGATATGTGTCTGGGAGGGGCTGAATCCAGGAGTCCAGCCAACAGAGGTTAACCAATTCATTAATGTGACATGTTAGAATTTTGAAAAACTTTTAAAATAAATATTTGTCATCATGCTTCACTTGCTAGATACGTTTTTCCAGTGACTGATCGTTACTGATTAGATTATGCCGCGAATTCCAAGTGCTCTGTTACAAGAGGATTACTGATTTATCGATTAGAGAAGGCTACACTAATAACGTGTCAGTCATAGAGAGGAGCAGCGCCGCGGTGGAGTAGCCGTGCGGTCTAAAGAGTCTCGCCGCGGAGGTTCAAACCCTCTCTGGGGCATGGGTGTGTGTGTGTGTGTGTGTGTGTGTGTGTGTGTGTGTTGTCCTTAGGTTAGTTTACCTAGGTTTAAGTAGTCTGTAAGCTACGGACTGATGACCACGCAGTTTGGTCCGATAGATTTACAAACATTAAACAGCGTCCACACATTGTAGCCAATATTCACTTGAATTGGTCGAGAGCCAACGAAAACATATCTAACGCACAAATCTCGGTCAATGCGTTAACGCCTTTGAGTGTGAATAATTACATTTTGTCATTATAAATCAAAGTGGGAAACATATGTAAAACATGATGGGATGTTCTATCACTTCCTATCGAACATTAATTACGGTACGAAATCATTAATTTTTTAAAATATGCTACAAGTAAACGATACACATTATAAAAACGTAGACCTGCTACTTTAAATGATTGCAAATAAAAAAATTTAAAAAAATAAAAGAAAGAGGTGTTTTGGAGGGATCCTATTCTTTTGGTATTACGCTTCGGTTTCTTGCTAAAGGAGACAATTTTAGAAGCCTACACTTTCCTTTTCAAATAACCATGTAATTGATATCACTTGCAGTGCTTGAAGTTTGCAAAACAATATTTAAAATTTGACAGGAAATATTAGGTACTGTACTGTTAATTTTAAAAATTACATTCAGTAATGGAGTGTGTCGAAAGTCTAAACAGTTTTTAATTTCACAGTTCATGTCTAAGTTTTGCTGTGGCATTTCGTTTTTTGAGGTTTCCTTCACAAATAAATCACTTTCTGATACATTTCTAATATTTACAAAGAGAATTCGAAACTTTAAACGGCGACGAAGAAAGAAACAGTTTAGAGATGAGCAGACGACTAAGACAGAATGAAACGTTGGCGTCAATGTGTGGACGACGAACCCATATTGGCCCAACGTACTTTGATGTTTGGTCGAAATACAGACAACCAACGTTGGCGCCAACGTTGGTTCCAATTTGTGGATCCGGCCTTATAGAAAACTGGCTGAAAACCCAGCATTGGCCAGGTATTTGTTTATTTATATATTTCTGCCATTTTTCAGCTATATTTGTTTGTATAAGGGCTGTATGTCTGTAAACACTCTTGGAAATACAATCAGTAGTAATGTAGTAATAGATAAAAACTTGGTGCGTGAAGGGGTGGCTTTCCATGAACGTTACTGTTTATGTGCTCATATCTCACTAACTACGTGTCGTACTGTGATACAATGTTCAAATGTTTGAACAGTCTATGGGACTTAACTACGGGTTCATCAGTCCCTAAACTTACAAACTACTTATGAACTACTTACGAACTAGGACGGCACAAATATCCATGCCCGAGGGGGGATTCGAACCCCCGACCGTAGTGGCCGTGAAGACCGTGGCTGGAGCGCCTCAGTCCCCTCGGCCACCGCGGCCGGCTACTGTGATACAATTTAGAAGGTACCCTTAACTATATGCATGTATATTGTCTGTAAAATTTTCTGCAGCTACAATTTGTAGTATAGAAATTATAAATTGTAATATACTGAATGCCGCAGTTCTACTCCATAAACAGCGGAAAAGTAGTAAGCGAGAAACTTTTTTCCTTTCACCATTTTTCTATCGTTGTCAGCGAGAAAAAGTTTAATAAAGGTTTGTAATTATGTTCAGATAAGTGTGAAAATTACAGAACTATCAGTTTAATAAGTAATGAGTGCAAAATACTAACACGAATTATTTACAGACGAATGGAAAAACTTGTGGAATCCAACCTCAGGGAAGATCAGTTTGGAACACAAGAGGCAATACTCACATTACGACTTACCTTACAAGATAGGCTAAGGAAAGGGAAATCTACGTTTTTAGCGTTTGTTGATTTGGAGAAAGCTTTGGACAATGTCGACTGGAATACAGTCTTCCAAATTCTGAAGGTATCAGGAGTAAATTATAGGGAGCGAAGAGTTATATTCAACCTATACAAAAACGAGACAGTGGTTATTAGAGTCGAAGGGCAAGATAGGGACGCAGAGATTGGGAAGGGAGGCAGACAGGGTTGTAGCCTTTTCCCAATGTTGTTCAATCTGTACATTGAGCAGGCAGTGAAGGAATGGAAGGAAAAATTCGGAGAGGGCATTAAAGTGCAGGGAGAAGAAATAAAAATTTCGCGGTTTGCCGATGATATAGTAATTCTGTCAGAGACAGCAAAAGATCTGAAAGAGCAATTGAATGGAATTGACAGTGTCTTGAAAGGTAGATATAAGATGAACATTAACAAGAGTAAAACGAAGGTAATGGAATGTAATGTCAGAAAAATCAGCCGATGCTGAAGGAATTAGATTAGGTAATGAGACAATAAAAGTAGTAGCCTAGATGAATTTTGTTATTTGGGTAGCAAGATAACTTCTGATGGCTGAAGTAAAGAAGATATAAAAAGCAGAATGGCTATGGGAAGAAAAGCGTTTCTAAATAAGCGAAACTTGTTAACATCCAATATTAATTTAAATGTTAGGAAGTCCTTTCTGAAAGCATTTGCCTGGAGTGTATCATTGTATGGGAGTGAAACGTGGACGATAAGGAGTTCAGATAAAAAGACGATAGAAGCGTTTGAAATGTGGTGCTACAGACGAATGATGGGTAGATCACGTAACTACAAATGAGGAGGTGCTTAACCGAATCGGGGAGAAAAGGAGTTTCCGGCATATACTGCCAAAGAGAAGGGATAGATTGGTTGGACACATTCTGAGACATCAAGGAATTGTCAACTTAGCATTAGAAGGAAGCGTGTGGGGTAAAAATCGTACAGGGAGACCGAAGGACGAATACAGTAAGCAGATTCGAAAGGATGTAGGTTGCCGAACGTATTCTCGGATGAAGAGACTTGCACAGGACAGGGTAGCGTGGAGAGCTGCATCAAACCAGTCTGCGGACTGAAGACCACAACAACAACAATTATGTTTTAAGTTTGTTGCAAGTCGCCAAGTACTCTCATTCTCATATAGCGTATTTATAAAGTCTCGTAGCATCGTGTGGCAGTTCTTTGCGATTCCTATTGTTTATGACGTCATATCTTCTAAACCAATGTGTCGTGTGTCTGCAACATGTACACAAAAACATACGTACACTTGCTTTATATTCATATAAAGACTAGCTGAAAAACCTGTCCTCTTGGGAGGCCTCCAAATATCTCTGGGGCCTATTCATATGTTCTTGGTGTTTATTATGAAAGAAAAATAAAAAACTTTCAGTATCTTTTTATAAACAAATTACTCAGCTTTAAGCTTGGAACAAAAGTGAAGTGTGAAATGAAGAAGCTTGGTAGCTTGGTAGGCCGACGCCTCAGCTCGAGTTGAAACAAGTGCAAACAAGCGAAGGTAAGGCATTCTACAGATCTTTTAAAGCAAATATGTCTAAAGGGTGTGGAGGGGCTAGGGACGGGCGCTGAAACATCGACGCGCCGAGCGACGAAAGGGGGGGGGGGGTTGGTGGGCGGAGCGACTATCAAGATCCGTGAACCCTCAATCATCTGATACACCAGCCGCCGCTGAATATTGCAGATTATCGTCGTTCAATACCGTCTTTAGATACGAAAACATCCAAATGCCAGGAAATGACGTTATCTCGTAACTGCGATATTTTTATCCACACTGTTGAGAATATGGTCTGCCTCGCACTTTCTCCCGTTCTACTACTACATAACTCTCACATTAGACCTGTGCCTCTAGCGGCGGATAGGCGTCTTATACCCCCTTTACATATGAAAACTTCCACTTCCTTTGACCAGTCTTAACGGTTGTCACCTATTTTTCTTTTGTGGCCGTCTATAGCAAAGCCACTTTCGAATTTTGTAAGTTTCATTGGCCTTCTTATTTAATTATTATTAAAAATCGGTACTACAATTACCGTCTTTGCGTATTTATATATTGATTCCGCAAGGTAATATTTGTGCATCTGCACAGAAATTGTTGTCAACCAATGGAGTCGATTGTTTTGGAACTGTCAGATAAGACATACACAACATCTATAATCTAATAGTCTGAGAATTTTCAGCTATCAGTCGATACTTTTTTTAAATTTTTTATTGGCAAATTGAGAACTCATACTTGGCGTGGTGTGAGTTTTTCCACATTAATAACATCTACAGTTAAACACATGCATTGATAATAGCCAGTTACTGGCCGAAATCATGATTTGCCAATAAAGAATTTAAAAAAAAAAAAAAAAAAGAAAGAAAGAAAGAAACATCGACTGATAGTTGAAAATTCTCAGAGTATTGGAAACATATCACAGTCGTGGAGCGCGAACCATGGAAAGTAACATCTAGAATCGTACATATATCCCTCCAACAGGTTAATGACAATTTCTGTGCGGCCGCAAAAATACGCCTGATCCCTTGTGTGAATACGACCAAAGACGCGAGCAAGACGGAGTCAGATTAGGTGGCTTTACTACTATCGTAATGTGTGGTATGATGAGAATATGGGCAGGAGTGTAAGCGTGTCTCGTTAGAAAGAAACTCGTCAGAGCGTTGACTACCCTCTGTAATAAAATAAAATATAAAAAATAAAATTAAAAAATAAAACTGAGCCAAGAACTCGATCAACATAGATCAAACACAATTTCATGTCCGCAAAATACCGAACTAAAATAAATAAATGATAAATGTCTTCAGATAAAACTTCCGGGGTGAGAGGCCGAGGTCCATGGATGAAACTTCTTCTCGAAGTTTCGTCTTTATCTTCGGGCGACATCGTCTGAGGTCTTCCGGCTACTGCCAATGCGGCTGGAGGGGCTCTCCGCGTTTATAGAGAGCATTGAGGGCGCCAATGATAATCACGTGATACCGACTAAGTTGTTATCTCAGGATGTCGTTGTCGTCATTCTCGATTACTTTTAATCGATTGTCGTTTTGTTGGCGTTTAGTACATCCATATTTTGTCTAACTTCTGTTAAAATTCTTCTGGTGTTTTTGAGTCTCAATGGCTTCCCTATAAATGCGTGCATATTAATGCGATGTTCTTGTTAATACGCTCGTCTCATTAAATTTTAAATGATAAATGATTAATCCGGCAACTGGCTCCAAGCGTAAAATCCGTGTTCTAATTCCGGTCCAGCACAAATTCGTCACTGAATTTATTTCAGTGTCCTGTAACATTCGAGATACTTGAGTATTTGGAATTTATAAATTCACACCATTTGATGTTAACCAATGGTGTCTGTTACTTCCAAAGTGCCCGAAATAATATACATCATATCTATAACCATTAATTAATTCTAGTTTTTATTAACTTTTTATTTTAAAAATTACACAAAGGTTTCTCAAATTTTTATGAGGCAGAAACCCCAAACATTGATTCTTTGCCTGACCTAGAAAATATTTCAAGTTTACTACCTCGATAATGTCACGTACTTCGCGAATTGTATTTTTTTCCATGAATGTCAATGTTCTTCTCGTTTCAAAACAATTTTATTCCACGTAGATGAATATTAACGTAATACAAAGCACAGAACAGGAGATACAAACACGAGGCAGGCAGCGGAAACTATAAAATTCACGGAGAGTCGATAACTGCACTGCTTTGGCTACCACCGTTAGCGCAAGGTGGACGATATATTCGTGTTTTCATCGGAGAGTAAAGTAATATTCCGTAATAAAAACCGTATTGGTTGCACAGCAGTTTATTAATCCTTAAAGAAGTGTTTCGCCCTTACAGCAGGGCATTACCAGATTATCTGCGTGACACGTGTAATAAGAATTACTGAACAGCTAGAACATTGAAAAGGGGGATGGACATGGGTTTATTTTGCGCTAAAGATATAAGTATAAAAAGGAAACAAATCTTACAAGGCACTATCCGTAGTGTGACACCGTTCGTTGGCTTTATGTCATTCATATCGTTAATAAATAGTTTTAATTTCTGTATTTTTCCTACAAACGATCGAATGATAAGATTAAAGAAGGAACAGACGCGGTTTTACATTTACAATCACAGGCAGTGGGCGGAGACGTAGTGTACTGCTCCGCCGACGAGTACAGACTAACAGAGGGAGCATGGTCGAGCAGTGACGTAGGAAGACCTAAGAGCGTGAAGAGGACATACAGGGAATTTCATAAGGAATGGCCCGACTTCAAAAATCCGCATCTATCGTTTTCTGTACAATAATGAAACACTAAAACCACTGTTTGGGCAAATTTATGTCGAAAAAATACTACACGAATATCCGAGGCGTTTTCACACGAAACATGAGCTATGTTACGAGTAACATACACGTATTATTTCATCAAGATTGAAACGTCGAAGAATGATATTTACAGTTGTCGTGTCTGCCTGTTTATACATGCCAGTTTCCGGAACTACTCGACGTTTATGTTTTGGGATTTCACAAACCACTCGATTGTAGCTTAGGACAACATGTAGGCCTTATTTCAATATCAGACCACGGAAATAGAACTTTTTTAAGGGATTTAACTAAGCCCGGCATGTGTGCCATTCTTTAACCCTTTCGTGGATAAACTTCATTTTTTACAGATTTTCAAAATATTAAGGTCATAATGGTTTCTTTTCAATCCCATTATTATACTTTTAGAGCCAAAATATTTTTTGAGTTCTTCATTTTTTCACTATAGGAAGTGGAATACATATGTCCCACGAACCAACGCGGGATACCTTTTCTGATGATTGAGTTATTTTGTAATTTTCTTTTTTTTTAGACATAAACGGGCTCTTGCATGGAATAAAATAATTACAAATTATACATGCACGTAATCCTTTGTTTACTGACAGTATAAAAAATATGCATTACATTTCATTTTTATGAAAGAGTAGCTGAAAACCCGGCTTTGCCCGGGTATTTATGTATTTATTCCTGCCACTTTTCAGGTATATATTCATATGTTTAAAGGATGTATGTCTGTATAATGTCTTGGGAATACAATTAGTAGTAGAGACGTAATAGATTAAAACTTGGTGCATGATGGGACGGTTTTCCATGAACGTTACTGTTTATGTGCTCATTTCTCATGAACTACGTGTCGTACTGTTATACAATTTAGAAGGTACATTCAACTATATGTGTGTATACTGTCTGTAAAATTTCCTGTGGCTACAATTTGTAGTGTACAAATTATAAATTGTAATGTCATACCGAATGCCGTAGTTTTACTCCATAAACAGCGGAAAAGTAGTAAGCGAGAAACTTTTTTTCCTTTAATGGTTTTACTATGGTTGTCAACGGAAAAAGTTTAATAAAGGTTTGAAATCATATTTAAAGTTTGCCGAAAGTCGCTAAATACTCTGTCTCGAATAGCATATTTATAAAGTCACGCCCTGTTATATGGCAGTTTCTTGCAATTCCTATTGTTTATGACGTCATATCTTCTGAACCATGTATCGTATGTAGTTCTTAGCCCTGCAAAAATTGTTATCTCACGTAATGAATGCGTGCACTAAATTTGGTTTATATCGGCCCAGTGGTTTAGGAGAAAATGAGCAGCATTGTCGCTAAATACAACAGTTTTTGGCACATCTCATTGTTTATGACGTCATATCTCGTCAACTATGAATCGTACGTGATTCTTACACTTACGGCGATCGTCCTCATGGATTGAAGGTTACGCGTACGAAATTTCTTAAAGACTGGAACACAACTGTAGATTTGTATGCAACACGTACAAACATACGGACACTCTGCTTTATATATTTGATTATAAGAAATTACAGACCTTACATGCCATGAGACTTGGAGAAACGTGGTGTGGCACAAAGTGGTACCCCACAAGCAGTAAAAACAATTTTTGTTCTCTTCTGTTTAGAGTTCCCGTTGCAGAATCAGCATCGTTTCTTAGTGTCACTGTCTTTCGGTACATATTTTCCTACGACCGAGAGCCTGACATTATCCGGCACTGGGAAGAAAGTGGGCACCGCACCTCTCTTTTTCCTGAAAGAATATCCATTAACCAGTTGTCTTACTAATCTGAGGAGAAAGCTTAATTGATCTGTCTTCTTTCGTTGTTTGATACAATATGTAAGAGTTGATAATAGCCGGATCAGCAACAAAATGAAATAATTGATACAACCATTTTATAGATGACTGCCTGTCGTATATTTTTCATGTAGCTGATCAAATGGGTTAACTCTACCCATTGTGATGTCCCACTAATTTTATTACGAATATAAAATAATGAAGTTGCTGAGAAGAACATTCAACAGTGTATTTATTCTAAAAATATTATTACACGAATAACAAGATGAATTACTAACTTCAGACATTTCTGGAAAGTGAGAAATGATTGAAACTGTCGTATAACACAAATCAGTGGCACTGTAGCAGCCGTATGTACGCACCAATGAACAAAAGAAGTTACAGTCTTCTTATTGGCTGTGCCGTGCAGTCCCGTATTTTTCTCACGTTCAGTACAGTCGTCCTTTGATGGCAGCAGAGCTGGTCACATACGTCCTGACACTTAAATCGACGCTCAAAGTTAGTGGGACATATATGTCCCATCAACCAGGAAATGGTTAACTACCGCTGCGAAGCACGGGCCCCTAGCTGTTGTTGTGACAAAACCAAAACACTACCGCGTCTGTCGTTTTTCTGTCAGAATACACATACTTCTAATACTATTCAACGAATTTTACGAGGTTTTCACAAAAACATCAGCGAAATTTGAGCAACATGAAGGTATTATTTACTCAAAATCGAAACCTCGAATTAGAAGATATAGCCGCGTCGGAATGGCCGAGCGCATTGAGGCGCTATGTTCCGATGCGCGAGGCCTTTTCCCGTCGGAGGTTCGAATTCTCCCTCGGGCACGGATGTTTGTGCTGTCTTTAATATAAGTTAGTTTATAAGTAGTTTGTAAGTTTATAGACTGATGACCCCGCAGTTAAGTCCCATAAGCTTAACAAACATTTGAACATGTTTTAGATTAGTTGGGTTGGGTTGTTTGTTGGGTTAGGGGGACCAAACTACTGAGGTTATCAGTCCCCCGGTGGGGAGGGGAAGGAGTGAGGATAGGAAAGGAGTGGAGGGGGGAAAGGAAATGCAGTTCGGGAAATAAAGAAGGAAGGAAGACTGCATTAGCTCGGGGCCCCTGCTCGGCACGCACGTACTCACGAAAGTATCGCGAGCCTCCTGGGGGAGAAAATTAGTGATTAAAACATTTATGTGTAACTGTCGCGTCTCTATGTTCGAAAACTCCAAACTCTGAACTATTCGACGAATTTCTATACTGTTTTTGTAGCTAACTTTTGTATAGTTTGTGGCAACATATAGGCCCCGTTTCATGTAAATCGGAGCCCAGAAATAAAATATATCGTAACTTCATGTTGTGTCATTAATTTTTGATTTAACGAGTATTGTATGCACAACAGCAGAGCACATTACACCAAAGAACGAATAGTTGGCACTCTTAATTTCGTAATACTCCAAAGAACTGACAGTGGCGCTGATACTTTTTTTTATCTTACAATCTGTGCTAGCAGTACTTACCGATCCTAATGTCAGCGACACAACTGAGATCCACAAGCTTATATTTACGAAAATACCCTAACACTGGCTTTACCTGACCAGGATATACCGATTTACTGATTTCACTTTGTGCATTAAAAAGTTACTCTGATTTCTCTCCTTCTTTCGATAGTTCTTTTGAAATTTAATTTCTAAGCTAAGAAAAACTTATTAATCGTCACTATCAATAAAACTGTCTAGGTTGTCAAAACTTATCTATAACGCCGTTACGGGATTTGCCAATGTTAGATCTAAAAATCTTTGAAGTTTTTAAACAAAATTTAGTGTCAGTGATAACACCTGTATCTAGTGGAGACGCCCTAATAGACACAGATTTTTATCACTGACACTGAACTTTGCTTCACAACTTCGGATCTTCTTAGATTTAATGAACGACGTATTAAAGCCTTGTGGAATGACCCCGTGGGCTAAGGCGTCATGCTAAGCATTGGGCGGTAGTTCGAGTTCTCCCTCGAGCATGGGTGTGTTGCCCTTTGAGTAAGTTAGTTTAAGTAGCTTGCCGCGGTGGAGTAGCCAAGCGGTCTAAGGCACCTCGCTGCGGACCGCGCGGTTGCTCGCCGTCGGAGGTTCGAGTCCTCCCTAGGGCATGTGTGTGTGTGTGTGTGTGTGTGTGTGTGTGTGTGTGTGTGTGTGTGTGTGTGTGTGTGTTGTCCTTAGGTTAGTTTACCTTAGGTTAAGTAGTTTGTAAGCTACGGACTGATGACGACGCAGTTTGGTCCGATAGATTTACAAACAAAAAGAAAAGAAAATTTTAAGTAGCTTGCAAGTAGAGGAACTGATGACCATAGCATTTTGCTCCAATAGGTTTACAAACATTTGAACATTTTGACGTTATGACTAAATGTTACTCATCTAGGAAAGCAAAGGTCTCAGACTCATACAGGAAATTTGCTTCCTTCATTTGAAAAATAAACAGAAATGAAACATCTTATCCGTTAACCAAGTGGTCCCAAAAAGATTCCGTTTTTTTACCGTTTGAGGTACTGAACTCTAAAAAAGCTACAGAATGCGAAGGATTTTATGTATAGCACTATAATAAAAAAATCGCACTGACGTGTTTACGGCCCACTTTACATTTGTAGCTTTATAAGTTTTTGCAAACATTTTGGTCCAAAATATTAATCTAAATAATAAAAAATTAAATAAAAGTGTCTGAAACCCTTGTAAGAAAAAAAAATTACGTACTGGCGGGTTCCGAACCACTGACCTTCAGCATCACAGTCCAACACGTTGCCCACTACGCTACAGCTAACAGTAAGAAATTGCGTTATTTAATCTCGTACTATTGATGGCCGTTGTTAACTGATGCTAACATGGCATTTGTAGACATTAGCTCATCATTTATCGTACGAAGAACGACGTCTTTTTTGTTAATTCTTCAGTGCGCCATTGCATTGAAATGACAACGTGTAAGTTACAATAAGAAAATCATCAACTACGCAACGCAAGATGGCGTATGCCAGAGACAGTTCTGGGCGAGTAATGTCACGCGACATCTGCGAACGGCAGGTTTCCGTTAATTTAATGGAGGGTGTCAAAACTCCGTTATTTTTGCAAATATCTCTCAACCGATACGAGATATGAAAAACACATATGGGAACAAAGTTGTAGAGAATTTTCTCGTCTAGAAATGCGTTTATTCAATTTTCGCGTTAGATCAACGGTTTACTTGCAATTAAAATTACATTACAAACGGCTTTTTTTGTATTACTAACGTATTTCTTATCCGAAATATTTCAAAAAGCGATGTTCTGATCTATGGTAGTTAACAATTATAACAATTATGTCTGTAAGATTTGGTGCCGATCGGTTGAACGGTTCGACCTAAAAAGTGGGAACACGTTACAGCCAGACAGACATAGTAAAATAGCCGTTATTTTTGCAAATATCTGTGCAACCATACGAGATATGAAAAAACATAACAAAGAAAAGTTGTAGAGAATTTTCTTTCCACAAATTCGGTTATTCAATTTTTGTGTTAGGTGCATGGTTAAGTCTTTATTTTCATTTATATTTCGAGCTGTCAAAACACGATCGCAAAGGCCCACTTTTAGTGTTACTATCGTAACCTAAAGTGGGCCACCGTATGTATTCAGTTTGGACAGACTTTTATGCAAAACAACTAAACGTATTTCCATGGGACTTTCACAGGTAACTTGAGTGAGGGAATAATTTATCAAAATCGGATAGTAGAAAAAGAGGATAATTTTAATTCCTTTCTTTTTCTGTCTTAGCACAACAATGTACAAAATGACAACAGTAAAGCCGGCCGCGGTGGCCGAGGAGACTGAGGCGCTCCAGTCACGGTCTGCACGGCCACTACGGTCGGGCATGGATATTTGTACTGTCCTTAGTATAAGCTAGTTGATAAGTAGTTTGTAAGTTTAGGGACTGATGACCTCGTAGTTAAGTCCCATAAGCTTAACAAACATTTGAACATTTTGTACAACAGTAAATTTCGTGTGGTTTTCACAGGCAACTGTCCTTATTTCAACAAAACCAGAAGATGAAAAAAAAAAAGGAAATAATACAAGACTCAGGTAAACTCCGTCATACGGGCTCGAAAGGTCCAACAGGTACCGACCGACCGCTGTGTCGTCCTCCTATGGGTGCGGGATGTAGCGGGGCGTGGTCAGCGGCCTGGCCTGCCGCTGTATCGGAGCGGCCACTTCTGCGTCAAGTAGCTCCTCAGCTGCCCTCGGGACTCACCACTTGCCGGCAGCTCTCGGCACACCCTGGCGGTCACCCGTGCAAGTGCTAGCCAAGTCCGACCGGATATCTAGCGGGATTTGGTGTATACATTTTAGCCCACTTTAAGTTACGGTAGTAACAATAAAAGTGGGCCTTTGCGATCTTCTTTTGTCAACTCGAAATTTAAATGAAAATAACGGCTTCACCATTCATCTGACACAAAAACTGAATAAGCGAATTAGTAGAGGAGAAAATTCTCTACAACTTTGCTCTCTCGTGTTTTAATTTTTAATTTTTTATTTATTTTTTTATTTTTCATATCTCGTATCGTTTCAGAGATATTTGCAAAAATAACGGCGATTTTGGGATGTCTGTCTGTCTGTCCGTAAGGTGTTCCCTGTTTTTAAGATGAACCGTTCAACTGATCAGCACCAAATCTTACAGACATAATTGTAGGCCGCCAGAGACCAGAACTTCCATTTTTCAAATTTTTTGGACAAAACATACGGAAGTAATAGCAAAAAAAGCCGTTTGTAATATAATTGCAAACGAGCCGTCCATCTGACACGAAAATTCAATAGCCTAATTGGTAGAGGGGAAAATTCTCTACAACTTCGTTGTATTATGTTTTTTTTTTTTTTTCTTTTTTTTCATATCTTGCATCGTTCCAGAGATATTTGGAAAAATAACAGCGATTTGACAATGTCTGTCTGGCTGTAACTTGTTCCCACTTTTTAGGTCGAGCCAATCGTCAGCAAATTTTACAGACATAATTGTTGGCTATCAGAGACCAGAACCTTGCTTTTTGAAATATTTCGGACGTGAAATATGTTAGTAAATACCAAAAAAGCCGTTTGTAATGTAATTTTAATTGCAAATAAACCGTTCATCTGACGCGAAAATTGAATAAACGAATTTATAGAGGAGAAAATTCTCTCCAACTTTGTTCCCATATGTTTTTTGCATATCTAGTATCGTTTGAGAGATATTTGCAAAAATAACGGAGTTTTGACACCCTCCATTGAATTAACGAAAACCAGCCGTTCGCAGATGTCACGTGACATTCCTCGCCCAGAACTCTCTGGGGCATATGCCATCTTGCGTTGCGTATTTGATGATTTTCTTATTGTAAATTAAGACGTTGTCACTTCAAAGCAATGGCGCACTGAATAATTAACAAAAACACGTCGTTCTTCGTACGATAAATGAAAATCTAGTGTCTACAAATGCCATATTATCATGAGTTAACAACGGCCATCAATAGTATGAGATTTAAGAAGGCAACTGTTTACCGATAGCCGTAGCGTACCCGCCACTACTTAAATTTTCAGGGCGCCGTGGCTCAGTGCGCCTGGTCAGATGGCTAGACGCTCTCTGTAATAAAAAATCTGAGCCAAAGAACACGTAGAACCAGAACGAACCAACAGGATCTGCGTCCACAAGAACACGAACTACCCATACAGAAAAAAAATAGCGTAGTGGACAATGCGTTAGACTGTGTTAATTAATTTTTTATTATTTACATTATTATTTTGGTCCAAAATGTTTGCATAACTAATAAAACTATAAATCTAAAGTGGGCCGTAAAACACGTCAGTGCGATTTTTATTACCTGAAACCATCGTTAATTCAGACAACATTGTCAAAGGAGAGAAACAGCGATCTATTTGGTATGATTAATATTACAAAAAAACCAGTCTTGATCGCAAAAATTAGCAGTTTCATTGACCAGTTTCAACTTGATGTAGGTCATCTTTGGAACAAACTGTAACCTGCAAGGATTAATGGAAATAATTACAAAAACGTCTAAGTACGAATTTAGATGTTACATAAAATATACACAGAGTAATGTTACGGCGTTTACCCATGTGGCCAGTGCGGGACTCAGCTGGGCTGTGCTGTCCTGGGCTGTTCTGCTGCCAGCTGTTTATTCTTGGTTTTTCTCAGGAAAAATCCATGAAGAAATGATGCGTTTATAAACCGAATAAACTCCGCCTAGATCACAACAACTGTGCACAAACCTACCGATTCGCTCATTTGGCCTGGGCTGTAGAAAGTGTGAAAAATTCAAATTTTCCTACTGTACTGTAGGATGGCTATAAAATTCCAATGCTTATTTTAAGTATACAAATGATCACTAGGCCAAGAGGTTTTCAGTACAATTTACTCCTTATCTCCGTAACCAACAAAGCCCGGAATATGGGCGTCTGAAACGTTCCAATCACACACGCGGCGTTTTCGAACATACTAATTCGAGCACTGTCTTGTAACTACTCTCTATGTGAGATGTAAATATATTTTTAAAGTGAATAGCAAATAGAGTAAATATTTAAAAAGTAATGAATTCAAGCGTTATGGCATATGTAAAAGTTTGAGCACACGAATAGCGAAATTGTAGTAAGTAACGGTCCATGAGAACACTTCTAGCTTCAAACTGACCCAACGCACAACCACTGCGAGAAGATTCGGATACGTTTGTTACAGAAAAGGACACATTGCTGCCCCTATCGTAGCAATGGACCCTCTCTTTCGGAGAGAACAGTAGGCCTACTGTTCAGCCCAAAAAAAAAAGTAGAAATGAAGGAATATTAGGATTTTAAAATTCCGTCGACAGCGTGGTTATTGGAGACAGTGTTTCGTCAGAAAATATCACGTTCCTCCGATCACGATTGACATTGTCTTCCGCAAACGCTGATCAGGTGACTAGAGTGTCATGCCAAGTTACCCGGCCTCCCACAGCCGAATCCTAAACGAGAAACAGTGTAGTATGTTTCAGGCGCACTGCGTTTATAAAACGATGTCACTAGGCCACGACAAGAGACAGTGCTAAACATCAAAGTTCAGTTCCCACACCATGTTCACCGTGCAGTACTGCCAAGAACATGATTCCGTGCTCCGACAGGGGACGCCGTTAAAGATAATTCATCTACAAGAGAGATGACTCGGTCGCGAATAGTCAGTTGATGAGGCATGGCGCATGACTAATGTGACGCGACTGACAGCGACGTGGTGCGGATACGTGATCCGGCTCGTCTACTGCCATTGGATATTACAGACCTAACGGCACGTTTGCAGACCTAACTCGCCACGGGAGTCTGTTACCGTGTAATATCAGTCAACCTTTTTCATTAATTGTCAGGTATGATCTCATTTAAATGCAGTAAATTTAAGTTTGCGACTCCAGGAAGGTGCAAATTGTGTCATATCTTCTATGGAAAATTAGTTGCACATCAAAAAAATTTATTCCATATGTTAAAATGGAATGCTTCACAGATTATAAAATATTGATCGAGAAGAATGTCTCTCTTATTGCGGAAGGAATCATTGGGAGCCGAAAATGAGACTTAACGTTTTTCTTTATTCCGCTATAGTGACCATTTACGAATATAGGCTATACCTGTTCTGTTAACGCTAACTATGTAACTGATACCAGTGTATTCCACTTTCAGGAAACATGTTTTATCTTCTAGGAACAGATCCGGAACAGTGACAAGATCAGAGTATGTAATCCTTAATTTAAAATTTCCTCGTGTACGCGTTACAAGCGTAAACGGAAAAATCGCATACCGCATTTCACTCACATGAATGCTGTACTGGACTGAAGCTCCGGATGCAATTCCCGCCGTCCAATTTTTGTGCTTTTAAATCTGCAATACGCTGAAGTGAATGCAATAATCCTCAGGCTATTTTCGTCACACATCATTAAATAGAATACAAGAATTGTTTCCATTGATAACATCAGTTCAACGGAGATATATGCATGTGCCTTATTTTAAGTATTTGCTTTACTTTGACAGTCCTGTGACTGAAACCCAATCATGGGAAGAAACAAAAACCTATTTATAACGATAGGAATTATTTCAGAGCAACTTCAAGCTATTTTAGCTATTAGTGAAGACACAGTAAATTGTTAACACTACATTTAACTTCTTTACCGAACATCTATCTATAAACACCTTCGAAAGGCCCGTGCGAATACTTCGCAACATTATTGGAATGACAAAAAAGTTGGGAATAAAGTTAAATGTTCACGCATAGCTTTTTTCAGAATAAATCAGTGCAATTGTTTAAAAATGCAAATGAAAGAGTTTGATCCGTGAAGTGTTGTTAGGTCAAAAAGAACTGCATACCTTAAATAGAACTGAAGATATCGTAAAACAAACCCATCAAAATATTCAGTGAAAGGACAGGAGGATGCCGCGTTTGAATAAAAATAAAGGATGGAGAGACTTAAGTTAATTTTGATACTTTATGACAAATCTGCAAATAAATACCTTTAATTTAAAGCAAAAATAAAGGATATCGGTTGGATAGAAAGGCCTGATCATGAGACGTAACAGACCACTTAGGAAAACACCTAAATACTGTATACTTGCATGTAGGCAACACCAGTACAATTTGTAACTCTTGTAAGAAAATCCCTTTGTATTAGCCCTATGCTGCTCTACAGATATCACATAACTTTGGTTCAAGAATGTTACCAGATTATAAACACACCACAGAAATAATAACTACTCAGTTAATGTTCATCCATTGGTAGAGTTATTGCATATTAAAACTGTATTTCGCAATATAAAGTAAGCACATGTAGAATTAACAGATAGTAACAGAAAACGTATTAAATGATATTAGATTCTCATCAAACTCAGTACATGGACTTAAAATGCTGTCTGATGCATTAATGTAATTCTGGCAATAATTTATGTGAATTCCGAAGAATTAATCTGAAACGAACATGACCACATGGTCAGCTTTTAAGCATTACTTGGAAACTATGATATTTATAGAACTAAAAGAAACTGTCAATAGTTAAGCTTGCAAAAACGTAAATCTGTACATGTTAGGAATTATATTCATAACATAATTCTCACTTTATTAACGTCTTTATGAATTCCATTGTTCAAATACATATATCATATATTGCTTAAGTATGGCAATTCATATCAAAGTGATCGTATTTAAAAGAATAAACATTTAATGCTCTACGTACCAATATTAAGTATATCGTGTACCAAATCCGTTGTTAATGATAAATGTGTAACTTCCTAGTTCTAACAATAATATGTATTGTTGTCACATGTCAAAATAGTATATAAGGATCCGAGCAGAGAGACTCGAGTCGTCATTATTAAGGCTGTCTTTGGGCTGTCACTATGTATGTCAGAATGCAGATTGATTCCAACAATGCACGTGGAGAACTTTACAAGCGAATCAGATTCTACGAGATACACCCAACCTACGACAATGTGGTAATGTGTTGAGCTTAATAATTTTGTAATTGTAACCTTGCTACGTGGAAGTGACATTTATTTAGCATCAGGTTATGGAAGTTATCAGTTTGTAGCAGGTACGTTACAACCAACTGACTTTAGTTTACAGCAAGGACATCCCCATAAGAAATATACAGAAGGAAATCGCGTTTGAATATAGAAAAAGGAAGGCGAGAGTTTGTAAATTTTGATACTTATGGCAAATCTTTCGTTTAAATCAAAAGTGAAGGAAATCGGCCGGATAGTTTGGTCTAGCTGATTGACATTAGTTTTCGTAGATTCTTTCGTAGATTTGAACATTTTTTAAAGTACGAAATAGACAAACCGAAAATCCAATTAAGGTGTTAAAATAGTACGGAAGGACACACTTGCAACTATTCGATATAACAAAACTATCCTCATTGGACACTTATTTAGCCACAATAAATATCGTATTTCAGAAAGAAATCTTTGCTTCAGGAAAAGCATGAGCCGTTGCGGAATAGCCGTGCGCACTGAGGCGCCGTGCTGCGGTGCGCGCGGCCGTTCGCTGTTAGGGGTTCGAGTCCTCCTTCGGGAATGGGTATATGTGTTGTCCTTACGTTAGTTTACCTTAGTTTAAGTAGTTTGCAAACTAGGGACTAATAACGAAGCAGTTGAGTCCCATAGATTTACAAACATTTGAACATTTGTAAAGCAAGAGGAGGCGAAGGAAATCAGTTTAAAGTCTATTGGAGCTGTTAAAGTTATCGAGAAATTAAGAGGACATCAAAATACACAGAAGACTGGCCATATGTCTTAGAAGTTGATAATACTTCTGACAACAAACGTGACGCACCGAGAGTTAGTGGCTGGAAGTGAATGACGCTACGTATGATAAAGGTCTTTTCAATTTGTTTAATTGATTACAATGTCCGGAGAAAGAGACAAGTTCGTTGCAGTTACAGGTTGAACGTTGGTGCCAGACCAGTAGGATGTCGCACCCTCATAGGAAACAACGCACACCCTTACGCCGTTCGGAATGTTGTCAAACAGCCTTTGGAACTCTCCCTGAGGCAACTTCGTTCACATTTGTTACAGCTATCCCTCCAGATCCCGCGATTTGGCACTTGGACGTTCATCTTTTCCAGTGTCATCCAGTAAGTGCTTCAAGGACCTTGATGGCCAAGGGAGAACCTCGGCATATTTTAGGCAGTCCATAGACACATGTGCTGCGTGATAGTGCGTTATTGTGTTGCAAAACCCAGCGTGCTGTGTCATCAGAAGTATGAGGTGCGGACGCAGGATGTCTGTGTCGTATCACTGTGCAACCAATGTCTTCCGTCCTTCCTGGGCAAGTCACCGCTGTAAACGCCGGCGTTGGTGTTCCACTGTCAACAATAACCGCCACGTGTGGCGTTAAGAGGCCAACCCTGCTGATGCGAGTCGTTAGAAACCGTGTTGGAATTCAAAGGACGCTGAAGGGTTTACGGGTGCCGAAGTCATGGGAACCCACGTTCCCATACGACGCTCCTCACTAAAGATTGGTGTTTGTTGGTCGACACGGAACTGCACGACGCAACCGGATGATGTCACGTACCGCAGCCAACGGGAAATATAGGCCTGAGCGCGCACATCATGCGACGTTAAGCAAGGTAGTTTCGAGCCGGCGCGATCGCTAGTTCAGTGGCTGCCCGCTATGACGCAGTGGGGTGTGCCCCAGCGGCCGGCCAATCGGATAGCAATCGCGCCGGCTCGGAACTACCTTGCTTACGTAGCATGAAGTGCGCGCTCAAGCTTGTATTTCTCGCCAGCCATGGTCACGTACCAATAGATTCCAACATGGGGCCGCTGTGTCATATGAATGGCTCTCATGCCTGGAAATTGCATGACACGACCTCGACGCTTCACGCTGTCCAACGACGCGACCTCTGTTAAATTCTTTCAGTTGGTGCACAGGCTGTCTAACGTATCTGCAACGCATCTTCGGTGCTTGGTACTGTACGTAAAGGCCTAGTTCCACTGTGTGACTGGTACCAAGTTTTAAAAATGAAATGTTCACTCTGCGACGGAGTGTGCGCTGATATAAAACAGATTATAACTGTCCCAGAACCAGGACCCTAACCTGGGATCTTTGCCTCTTTCTCGGGTAAGCGCTCTACCGACTGAACTATCCCGGCACGCACCACGGTCCGACCTCACAGCTTCCTCAAGTTAGGAAAGTAAGTGGCGAGGTACTGGCGGAATGTTCCAGGTTTAAAACTCGGTTTCAGCACACAGCTTTTGTGTGCCAGGAACTTTCAGATACCAATTTCACAATAACAAGGCAGTGACATCACAAATGCACATCTGTTGGGAGTTCTACAGATTACAGACCCGTGTAAATCTTGTCATTTACTAACACATCAATTCCATTCATTTATACCGAAAATGGATAATGTTGCACTTCTCATTCTTGATGCATGACTCTTTCTTCCAGAAATAGTTTTTCAGGAAAGAATTGACATGCTGCACGTCATAAGCTCAAAACAACAACAGAGAAGATTTTTTCAACTGAGTATTATTTCATTCTTCTCTAAGTAAATTCTCATACTATTGTCTACATGAGGTTCCCTACTAACAATCGTATTTCGCATCCTCATGAGACAACACCACTTTTTAAAATTTTTACTGACATTTGGGTTCATGTATTTTCTGTCCTAAATGCGAACAAAAGTAACAAGTAGAGTATGACATCATGGAAATCGTGAAACAAATCAGTAGGGAGATGCCGTATTTCTTCATTCAAGAAAAGCATTCAAATCAGTATCATATTAATGAAGCTACGATCTTAAACGCAATTCAACATCAGGGGCAATTCGTTTTAGTTATAACAGATATTTTCAATTATTTTAAATTGTGTAGATGGATTCAGCAGAGACAGATACTGCTCAACACGTCTTTCATACGACGCAATGCAAGTATAAAAAGTGTGAATTAGTTTTCCCGTAACAAATGAAATGATTTTTTAAAAGCGGAGTTTTATGTGCCCATCAGATAGTTGCCGGAAATTAATCTAGAGCGATATTTGCTTTCTTGCTTTGTTTTACAAGGAACAGTAAAATATAAAGAATAACGACGGAGTAGCGTTGGTGCATGGCAGTTGGTCCGCAATTACTGGTTACTCTTCCTGTTTACCGTCAACAGTAGGACATATCGCTAAACAGAATACAGCACGCGACTAATTTCCGACTGCTTTATTGAACTAACCTCTAAAAGTCAGCTTGAAAATACTCTGATCGTAAAGGGAAACAAACGGACGCTTCTCGTCAATACTAGACATGATGGGTGGTTGTTCGTACTAACTACAGCTACAAACGGCAGAAACATACTGAAAATATGAAAAGAGAAAATACTCTTAGGAGCGACACCAGGTAGCGTTAGTAGCCGGATATTCCTTTCTTAGCTTGGTCCATCTCCTCGTTCCCCCCTCCATCCATTGCCTTCTCCAACACACTGTCTATTTCACCTCCATCAGTAGCGAATTTCGGGTTGTACTTTCGTTTTCACGCACATCAATCCTTATGACGTGATATCTACCGACCAATGTGTCCACCAACAATATAGTTTTCCAGGAAACAGCGGAAAAGTAGTAAGGTATAAAATTCTTTCGTTTCAGCATTTTCTTGTCCCGACGTTTCGTTGCCTACTGCGGACAACATCTTCAGAGGTGAGTCGATGACTGGCTGCTAGGCGCCGGAGTCATGCTTATATGGAGCGCACAGACTGCGCCACGTGCCTACTATTATGAAGTTATCTTTGACCACTGTCATCTCTCTCGATTACAGGTAATCGATTGTCACATCGTGCATGCAAGTCCACCGCCATATATTATCTAATTTCAATCCTCCTCCTTTTCTAGTGAAATTATTGTGGTGCATCTGGATCTCTATGGATTCTCTATGCACGCGAGTAAAATAATGTGAGGTCTTTGTTACCACGCTAGTTTCGTTTAATTTTATTTCATGTTCCCAGTTTGTGAAGACATGTTCCGCTACAACTGATTTGTCGGTGTGTCCCAGTCAACAATTCCTTTTGCGTTCCATTAAGCAGGCATTAACAGTTCTTTCCGTTCTTCCTACAAAAGCCATGCCATAGCTACATGGAATTTCATACACTTCAGGCGTTGCTAGAGGGTGTCGTGCATCTTTCACCCATCTTAAACATTCACTAATCGTCTGGTGGGTTTAAAGATTTGCCACTTGAAACTTGGCCAAAACTTTCCCAATACGATCCTGAGGTTGTGGATGAACGGTACAAAAACTTTCCCAGCCGGCAGTTGTTGTTTTCGCATGTTTTCGTACACTTTTCTTCTAGTATGGACTGCTCGATCTCTTTATCGGCATATCCATTTTTCTTGAAAGCCGTTCGCAAATTATTTAATTCATCTTCCAGATAAATTGGCTCACAGATATTATTGGCTCTATTCACCAATGTTTTCATGACACCTCTTTTCTTCCTAGGATGATGATTCAAATCCTTATGGAGGTAACGATCTGTGCGTGTTTCTTTCCTATACACCTTACGCCCTAAGATCCCATCTGCCCGTTTGATAACTAATACGTCCAAGAAATTTAACTGTCCAGTTTTCTCATTCTCCATGACAAATTGTATCTTCGGATTAGTACTGTTTAGGTGCACCACGAAACCATTCAATTCCTCTTCACCCTGACTCCATGTCACAAAAGTATCGTCCATGGGCTTTCATTCGCCGACTGCAGCGCTTGTTGTAAATAAATAAATAAATAAATAATAAAATAAAAAAATAAGTAAATAAACAATTCGATGAATAGATTATCAACAGCTGAACCCAGAGGGGCTACCTATGACCATCCCTTCAATTTGCTCATAAAATTCACTGTTGTATTGAAAATAGGTCGTGGATAAGCAATATCGGAACAAAGCTACTATATCAGCTGTTGGAAACATGTTAGCTATTTAAGAAAGAGCTTCGGCAACAGGGACCATGGTAAACAAGGATACTACATCGAAACAGACAAGAATATCACCTTCACCGACAGTAATATCTCTCAATTTTTCTATAAAATGCATAGAATTTTTGATGTGCTTATCAGTTTCACCTATGTACGGTTGCAACATGGAGGCGAGATATCTAGCTAGCTCTTGAGTCTGAGATCCAATGGCACTAACTATTGGTCTTAATGGTACGTTTGTTTCGTGCACTTTATACAACCCGTATAATCTTGGAGGGTAAGCTTCTCGATCGAGAAGGTGATTGGTCTTTTATGATAATAGTCACTCTTCAATACAACGATAGCATTACCCTTATCAGATGAAATTACAGTAAAATTCTCGTCCGCATTTATGTTCCGCAATTCCTTCCGTTCTCCTTGAGACAAACTGCGGCTAGGTTGCTTAACTTTACGTAGTATCCTGGCTATTTCTATCCCAACTTCATCAGAAGAATGTGGTGATAACACACGAATATCTGCCTCTATATTGGCAACAATATGCTCCCTGGGAATCTTTGATGGAGTGATTGCAAAATTTCCTCCTTTCGAGAGAACAGATATTTCTTCTTTCGACAGTTCTTCCCAGGACAAATTAATTACCGTATGGGCATTATCTGTAATTGGAGTTTCCTGTCTACCTTTCTGTAGATGATCAAACTTCTTCTTCTGTCTGCTGGAAGATATTTCTGCACCAAGTTCCATAGATATAAAAGCTTGCCCACCTTATTCCACTCACACAACTGCATTTCATTGCTAATCAGTAAATAGAGATTTAGTAGTGGACTAATAGTTACCGCCAGTTCTCTAAGATTTTGGTGAATCCGTTCCAATAGCATCGCCAGTTCCATGCGATGACAGATGTGATGGGCAGCGGTAACAAATTCTTAAAGGAGTGATATTACGTATACACTTTGTAGCAAGGCTTGAACGTAAAATTTCCTGTTCTTTCTAAACTCGCAATAAAAATGGGGATTCCCATTTTAAATAAATTTATTTGAAGTTGATATGACCCAAGAACATCAGTGAATAGTCAGAAAAAAAGCCTACAACTTTTGTACTCAAAATTAAAAAAAAAATATCTAAAACATCTATCCCTGGAGAAATTATTCGGTGGTTTCTATACTTGTGTACTATTTTTATTTTTTTGGAATTGATCCAGTAGTTTATGACATGTAAAACATTTTAACATCATGTGGCACTCTGCTTATGTATTTCATTATGACACCATATCTCCTGAACTGTGTGTCTTAGGTGGTTCTCACGCGCAGAGAGATTATTTGAGTAGCCTAATATCAAATCCGGACATCTGACCTAATCGTCGAAATTTACTCAGCAGTCGATTCGAAAGGAAGTTCTTCCGCTCTTTTCATTGGTGAAATCCGTTTTTTTTTTCTCAATAATTTACGTAAATGTGATAAATCACACGTTAATTTTGACTGTTCACACCAAAAGCGGACACCTACATAAGAGCTTGATATCAAATTCGGACACTTGTTGAATGAAGCAATGTGCATCAATGAGAACACGGTATATGATCACATGACCTCGTAAATTAGACATGGTGACGGTATGTGCCAGGTATTAAGACGCATTAGCCCGTACTTAAGTTTTTCAGTAATTTTTATAGTATTATTACTAATAACCATTTTAAAACGAGTAAAATGGAACAGAATATATCATCAGCGTCCGAAGGAAAAGCTAGGAAGTGGTTGAGACAACCTGAAAAGTGGAAAATAAACAATGAAATTAAACAAAGGTAAGACTAGCTTGTAAACTACACTGTTCTGTAGTAAGGTTTGGTGTACGAAATTATCAATTGTTGGAAAGAAGTTCGATGTCAGAAATAACATAAGGATGTTTACGGAAAAATCTGGCGACAGTTTCAACAGACTTTTTGCTAATAATTTGAGAGATTCAGTGTCGTAACATTTCATTCTGTATATAAAATTAAAAAGATTATTACCATAATTGTAGTTTTCATTTTTCCAATATGTAATAGAGTTCAGAATTTAATATTTTCCACTTTATGTTGATATTGATATAATTTCCCAGATTATACACTTGTAAAAGATTCTCGTCAGCAGTAACCGAATCTCTGTGTATCAAAAACGGAGATCTGAAAGCTTGTTCACATCAAAAGCGGACACCTACACATTTAGGTTTCAAAGACGGTCATCTATATTTTCAAACATAATTTGAAGGTGCTTGAGTAATCAAATTGATATCAGCCACTTTCAGATATAAATCATCGAGTATTAAAGCTGATAATGCTCAAATCACCTTATAAATATATTATCTCTACGTTTCGCAATAAAAACTGAAGTTTATCTCAGTTTCTCGCAAACGACAGATGTCCGTCTTTTATAATAGACTACTCATTTCTGTGGTAAGGAATGTATGTACCAAATTTGGTTGAAATTGGTTTAGAAAGAGATGTGGAAAATACACATATATATACTCACAAACACACACACACACACACACACACAGTCACACAGATGTTCAAATGAA
Source organism: Locusta migratoria (assembly GCA_026315105.1). Lineage (NCBI taxonomy): Eukaryota > Metazoa > Arthropoda > Insecta > Orthoptera > Acrididae > Locusta > Locusta migratoria. The sequence continues at coordinate 262,392,581 of CM048744.1, forward strand.
ATGTTCAAATGTTTGTTAAGCTTATGGGACTTAACTACGGGGTCATCAGTCCCTAAACTTACAAACTACTTATGAACTACTTACGAACTAGGACGGCACAAATATCCATGCCCGAGGGGGGATTCGAACCCCCGACCGTAGTGGCCGTGCTGACCGTGACTGGAGCGCCTCAGTCACCTCGGCCACCGCGGCCGGCACACAGATGTTCATTATGTTCGAATCCCCCCCTCGGTCATGGGTATTTGTGCCGTCCTAGTTCGTAAGTAGTTCATAAGTAGTTTGTAAGTTTAGGGACTGATGACCCCGTAGTTAAGTCCCATAGACTATACAAACATTTGAACATTTTGTTCATTATGTGGCGCAGTGAACTTGCATACTGAAGGACAGGGGTTCAAACCTGTCTCCGGTCATCCTGATTTAGGTTTCCCCCGATTTCGCTAAACAACTCGAGGCAAATGCGCAAATGGTATCTTTGAAAATGCATGACCGATTTCATTCCCCACCCTTGTCAAAAAGTATCCAAGCGTGTGCTCCGTTTCTAATGATCGCGACGCCGAGAGACGTCTTACCATAAGTTTACTTTCCTATATGTAGGTGTGTTGCATGCGTGTATGCACGCGCGCGCGCAAGACGAAGGGGAAGATAGTGCGTTAGACGGGAGAGAAAGACCGGATGAAGAGGTGGAATAGCTCACTCATTGTGGTACTTATTATTTTAATTCATGGCGGTTTCTAATAAATGATCGTATTATCGTGTCTGTATCAGTATGTGATAGTAACTGATTACGTGATATGTATTTCAGAATGTAATATAGTTGAGTATCGCGTGTCGGAGATGAAGTAGGAAGCGCTGCAGCGGTAAATAGCGTCGGCGGTGCACAGTGGGCCAGGTGTCCCATCGCGACGGCCGTTGACCCTGCGTGGCGCGGCGCGGCGCGCGGATTCGATCGGCGTCTGTCTGTGGCACCTGGCCTGTGGCCTGGTCTGGCCGCCCCGCTCACGGCTCGCCGCCTTCTTGCGGTGGGACAGGGCACTTGCCACCGCCAGGCGCCATTGCGCGCTTAGCGGGTCAAGTCTAGTATACCGTAGACCATAGATAATATAGACTGCGCGTCACGACATTACACTGAAACCAACATCTAACTGCCGGCCGCGGTGGCAGAGGGGACTGAGGCGCTCCAGTCACGATCTGCACGGCCACTACGGTCGGGGGTTCGAATCCCCCCTCGGGCATGGATATTTGTGCCGTCTTAGTTCGTAAGTAGTTCGTAAGTAGTTCATAAGTAGTTTGTAAGTTTAGGGACTGATGACCCCGTAGTTAAGTCCCATAAGCTTAACAAACATTTGAACATTTTTTTGGAGGAGTTGACAGATGTAGTTTTTCCCATTTATAACTGAAATGTGGCTTTCATTTTAACAACAAAGCATCTAATCATATCCTTATAACGCATTTAGCAGTACTGTTAACGTTATTTCTCCGCAATTTTTAATGTTAATGCGATGGTTATAGTCTTTACACGTGCCTAGGTGAAACGTGACGACATTACACTGAAACCAACATCTAACTCACGTGACACGGGGCAACAAGCCGTTCCTTCATAACGAGAAATGTGATGTTGACAAATGTATTTTTTCCCATTTATAAGTGAATTGTGGCTTTTATTTTAACAACAAGGCATCTAATCATATCCTTATAACGCTTTTAGCAGTACAGTTAACGTTATTTCTCGGCAATTCTTAATGTTAATGCGATGGTTATAGTTTTTACACGTGCCTAGGTGAAACGTGACGACATTACACTGAAACCAACATCTAACTCACGTGACACGGGGCAACAAGCCGTTTCTTCATAACGAGAAATGTGATGTTGACAGATGTAGTTTTTCCCATTTATAACTCAAATGTGGCTTTGATTTTAACAACAAAGCATCTAATCATATCCTTATAACGCTTTTAGCAGTACAGTTAACGTTATTTCTCCGCAATTCTTAATGCGATGGTTATAGTTTTTACACGTGCCTAGGTGAAAGTATAAATGACTTGCTCTTAGTAAGTGAATAGTTGTTTTTGTTGCTCTGCGGGTCTGTTGCTCTACAACCGCTATGGGAGTAGGAAGCGAAAAATCAGTTTTACAAACAGCATCACTATCCTTACGTTTTGCCAACAACTTGTGTCGTGCATTTTTAGGAACAAAAAAAGGTCTATATCCATAATATCAGAGTTTTTACACATTAAAAGCGTTTTTATTTTACGATTTCAGTATATGCATATCCCAATACGTAAATCTTGCAAATTATTCCCTATTTACATTAAAATAAGTGATGTGCAAACACAACAAAAACTAGTTTTATGGCTATACTAAATGTTCTGTATTCAAATATAGCTGTGCACGCCTCTATTAAAAGCATATCTGCACTAGAAATGACTTACTTGATGAAATATAAATTTAGTCAAGACCATTTAGAATAGTCCTCCCGTCGATAAATACATTCTTCAATTAAGGAAAAAAAATGCTGCACAAACAATACTGTAATTCTATTTATTGTAAAAAGAACTGCCGGCCGCGGTGGCCGAGGGAACTAAGGCGCTCCAGTCACAGTCTGCACGGCCACTACGGTCGAGGGTTCGAATCCCCCCTCGGACATGGATATTTGTGCCGTCCTAGTTCGTAAGTAGTTCATGAGTAGTTTGTAAGTTTAGGGACTGATGACCCCGTAGTTAAGTCACATAGACTATACAAACATTTGAACATTTTGAAAAGAACTGAGTAAGTGTCAACTCGTTACATATAAAAACGATCATAGCATTAATATTATTATAATTGTGCAAAAACTATATTACCTTTAGTACTACATGTGTAATAAGAGTACAAAAGTCCTTTTATTGTTAAAATCAATACTTGACTTCAGCTGAAAACTAGAAGAACTGTTTCTCATAAGAGGTTCGTTTAAGCAGCTGCCAGTTACCACATTCCAGTACACTGAGCATGCGCAGAGCTGTTGCAGTGCCTCGATACCAGCTCTGCGCATGCTCCGTTTACGGGAAACTGGTAACTGGTACCCCTCCTTAAACGAATCTAATGACGAAAACTCAGTCACGTGACTAGGGGCAATGTTAGATGTTGGTTTCAAGCCACAACACGGCAGAGTTACGGACACGCGCAGTCTATGCTTTATTTAGTCTATGTGGTATATGATACAACCCGTCAGCTTTGACCAATGACGTCATCGGTCATAGATGTTTATGCATATATGTGAAGATGATATTAACTTTTTTTTGTATCAAAGATATGGAACTATTTGCATAGGATCGTTGATTACATTAATGATAGACTATTGCTATCTCGATTCTGTATTGATCGAAGTGATTCAACAATTTTGTTAAAATTTAAGCATAAATATTTCCAATGAGAAATTGATTGCTTACAATCGACAGTAAGTAATATAGTTTATTGTTCGTTCTTATTTTGTGTGAAGTTATATAATTCGTTATTGAGTTTTATCCGTATTTAATTATTTTATCGATCTTTATAGGAGTGGATGATAATGGAAAATTAATAAAGATCAACTTTCATTAACGATTTGTGAAGACGTGGTGTCTCTAACTAAATTTTTACAATTTTTGTATTTGTTGTTGTTATGGTCTTCAGTCCGGAGACTGGTTTGATGCAGCTCTCCACCCTACTCTATCCTGAGCAAGTCTTTTCATCTCCTGATAAGAACGGCAACCCACATCCACTTGAATCTGCTTACTATACGTGTCTCTTGGTCTCCCTCTGCGATTTTTACCCCACACACTTCCCTCCAATGCTAAATTTACGATTCCCCGATGTCTAAGAATGTGTCCTACCAAGCGATCCCTTCTTTTAGTTAGGGTATGCCAAAAATTCTTTTCCTCACCAATTCTGTTCAGTACTTCTTCATTGGTTATGCGATCTACCCACCTAATCTTCAGCATTCTTCTGTAACACCACATTTCAAAAGCCTCTATTCTCTTCCTGTCCACACTGCTTATCGTCCATGTTTCACTCCCGTACAAGGCAACACTCCACACAAATGCCTTCAGAAAAGACTTCCTTACACTTAAATTAATATTCGATGTTAGCAAATTTCTCTTTTTCAAAAATGCTTTTCTTCCCATTGCCATTCTGCATTTTATATCCTCTGTACTGCGACCATCACATGTTATTTTACTACCCAAGTAACAAAACTCATCTACCCCCTTCATTGTTTCGTTCCCTAATCTAATTCCTTCAGCATCGCCTGATTTTCTAAGACAGCATTCCATTATTTTTGTTTTGCTCTTGTTAATGTTCATTTTATAAGCTTTCTTCAACACACTGTCAATTCCATTCAACTGCTCTTCCAGGTCCTTTGTTGTCTCTGACAGAATTACAATGTCATCAGCAAAACGCAATGTTTTTATTTCTTCCCCCTGTACTTTAATCCCTATTCCAAATTTTTCCTTGCTTTCCTTCACCGCCTGCTCGATGTACAAATTGAACAACATCGGAGAAAGGCTACAACCCTGTCTTACTCCCTTCCCAACTGATGCTTCCCTTTCATGCCCTTCGAGTCTAATAACTGCAGTCTGGCTTTTGTACAAGTTATAAATAACTCTCCTTTCCCTATATTTTACCCCTGCCGACTTCAGAATTTGAAAGAGTGTATTCCAGTCAACATTGTCAAATGCTTTCTCCAAATCTACAAAAGCTAAAAATGTAGGTTTGCCTTTCCTTAATCTATCTTCTAAGATAAGACGTAAAGTGAGTATTGCCTCCCGGGTTCCTATGTTCCTCCTGAATCCAAACTGATCTTCCCCGAGGTCAGCTTCTACCAGCTTTTCCATTCTCCTGTAGATAATTCGTGTTAAAATTTTGCAACCATGACTTATCAAACTGATGGTTCTGTAATTTTCACACCTGTCTGCACCTGATTTCTTTGGAATGGGGATTATTACATTTTTCTTAAAGTCTGAGGGTATTTCGCCTGTCTCATAAATCCTACACACCATTTCAAATAGTCTTGTCATGGCTGGCTCTCCCAGAGACTTTAGTAGCTCTGAGGGTATGTCATCTACTCCTGGGGCCTTGTTCCGACCTAGGTCTTTCAAGGCTCTGTCAAATTCATCTCTCAGTATAGTATCTCCTATTTCATCTTGATCTACATCCTCTTGTCTTGCTACAACATCGTCTCTAAGTTCCTTTCCTTTGTAGAGCTGTTCTATGTATTCTTTCCACCTTTCAGCTTTCCCTTCTTTGCTGAGAACTGGTTTCCCATCCGAGTTCTTGATATTCGTAGAGTTGCTTTTCTTATCCCCAAATGTCTCTCTTATTTTCCTGTAGGCGATATCTACTTTTCCCCTTCTTATACATTCTTCTACAGATTTGCATTTCGCTTCTAGCCACTCCTGCTTAGCCATTTTGCACTTCCTGTCAATCTCATTTTTTAGTCGTCTGTACTCCATTTTGCCTGTTTCATTTACTGCATTTTTATATTTTCTCCTTTCATCAATTAAATTTAGTATTTCCTGTGATACCCAAGGATTTTTTGTAGGTCTTGCCTTTCTACCTATTTTGTCCTCTGCTGCCTTCACTATTTCATCTCTCAATGCTACCCATTCCTCTTCTACTGTTTTATTTCCCCCCGTTTCTGCCAATTGTTGCCTAAATCTCCCTCTGAAATTCTCCAGAACTTCACGTTCCTTCAATTTATCTAAGTCCCACCTCCTTATTTTCCTACCTTTCTGCAGTTTTTTCAGTTTCAGCCTACAGTTCATGACTAACAAGTTATGGTCAGAGTCTATATCTGCCCCTGGGTACGTCTTGCAGTTTATAACCTGGTTCCGGAATCTATGTCTTACCATTATAAAATCTATCTGATACCTTCCAGTGTCTCCTGGTCTCTTCCATGTATACAATCTTCTTTTGTGATTCTTAAACCACGTGTTTGTTAGGATTAAATCATGTTCCGTGCAAAATTCTACCAGGCGACTTCCTCTTTCATTCCTCCTGCCCAGTCCATATTCACCTACTATTTTCCCTTCTCTTCCTTTTCCTACTACCGAATTCCAGTCTCCCATCACAATTAAGTTTTCCTCTCCCTTAACTGTCTGAATAATTTCCTTTAGCTCCTGATATATTTCTTCGATCTCCTCATCATCGGCAGAGCTAGTTGGCATATAAACCTGTACTACTGTTGTCGGCGTTGGCTTCGTATCTATCTTTACAATGATAATGCGATCACTGTGCTGCTCATAGTAGTTTACCCGCATTCCTATTTTCTTATTCATTATCAATCCTACTCCTGTGATACCCCCAATTGATTTTGTATTTATAATCCTGTACTCACCTGACCAGAAATCCTGTTCATCCTGCCACCGAACTTCACTAATCCCCACTATATCCAACTTCAACCCATCCATTTCCCTTTTTAAATTTTCTAATTTTCCTACCTGATTAAGGGATCTAACATTCCACGCTCCGATCCGTAGAATGCCAGTATTGTCTTTCCTGATGACAACATCCTCCTGAGTAGTCCCCGCCCGGAGATCCGAATGGGGGACTATTTTACCTCCGGAATATTTTACCCAAGAGGATGCCATCATCATATGTTCATACAGTAGAGCTGCATGTCCTCGGGAAAAGTAACGGCTGTAGTTTCCCCTTGCTTTCAGCCGTTCGCAGTAACTGTGTGGCAAAGCCACATTAGCTGATGTTACAAGGCCAGTTCAGTCAATCATCCAGACTGTTGCCCCTGTAACTACTGAAAAGGCTGCTGCCCCTCTTCAGGAACCACACGTTTGTCTGGCCTCTCCACAGGTACCCCTCCGCTGTGGTTGCACCTACGGTACGGCTATCTGCATCGTTGAGACACGCAAGCCACCCCACCTCGGCAATGTCTGTGGTTCATGGGGGTGGATTTTGTATTAATTGCTTAAATTCGTTAAATATTACGACGCTTCTCGCTGGGCTGCAGTGGTTATGTTGGCACCAATGGTAATGACGGCAACTCAGATGACTAATAAATATTTTTACGTGACAACTTCAATTAAAACGAAAATTATTTTTTTTCTGAACGGACAAGGGTACGTACAAGAACCTGTCAACCATAGAGCAGGTACAGTACTGATTTTCCTGCGAGTGAAACAAGCAGCAATAACATTTACTCTGAGGCTCGTGAAAAATATTAACGCAGTTCTACACTTCATTGTTCATCTGTTGCGAACAAAAGCAATTGAGCCCAGCGAGAATCGTCGTAAAATTTTACCGCTGAAATTTTTTACTTAACTTTTCCTGATCTGTATGTCTGTATGTATGTAGTTTATTATTAGCTGTTAATTTGTTTATAATGCCCAGTTCTGCCACCTTAGATAACTATTCTCACCCACCAATGATTTGTATTAAGACAATATATAGCATTTATTTTTGTTTCTCCATAGAACATATTGTATAAAGCATTTTTAAAAAGGAACATTTTTTGGTTATGTATTGCTAAATTGTAATTCTACTTAGCGTAATTTCACTTGTCACGGCGCCACTAGGCATTATGTTTAAGAACGGCACGCCATCTGGTGACTAAAATGTGTAAACCTGTATTTTAGCTTTACCGTGCCGTTAGTCTGCTCCTTGTTGTTACAAGAAAATGTGACCTTCTGTACTGACGTACTTGTAATCTATGTATGCGCGATACGTGTGTTGAATTTCATCTTTATACCAATATTTGTATTTTTCATTTTTTATTTATTTTTGCAATATTTCTGTTCTTATATTGTACATTTAGTTCCCTTTCACAGATTATGATGATGGACCAGGCCGAAACGCGTCAAATAAAGTCATATTGTAACCACTTCCTAACTGTAATCAATACAGCGACCTATGCAGACTATTGCAGACTTTATTTACTACACTCACCCATGCCTGATGGAGGACTCGAACCTTCAGCGGGAGCGGGCACGCAGTCCCTGACATGGCGCGCGGTCATTCCCGCATGTGAATCTGCCGGTAAATCGCTACCCGTCAGAAAATGCTGCGTCCGCACTCCTAATGAAACCTAAGTTCAGGGGCTAATTTTTCTAATCTACATAATTATATAATATTTTTGTTAACAAACGTTGCCCTAGTATCAAATCAAATTCTTGATGAATCTGGTGACGAAATTTAGTAAAGCACAATTTTGTATTTCGTACGCCCGATGTTTTCGAACTCCGTACTGACTGACGCGGAGAAGGAAATTCTGTTGAGGACACCACATTATATGTGAGCTCTATATATGTTCTGAGATTCTACAACCGGTGGACGACGGAGATCTCCAATAGTTTTGTTCCATTTCTGTCATATTCGTTGCAGACAACTTTTATGTGTCGTACCTTTCAAACAACTGCACAAAAGTTTCCGTTCGAGGCATCTCTGTTCATCTCAGGTGACACGACAGAGGGTTCACTTTGTGAGAAGAGACATCGACAAGCTAAAAGTACTAGCTGACACACAATGCGGGATTTTAGTAGCCTCGTGGCCATCACGAGTTTGCTCTAGCGACTTTTCCTGTCTCTGTCCAAATGAAGTGATATCCTGCGTCTCACTAGTTTATAAAGACGAATTAAATTTAAATATCCGTTATTGTAAAGGGAAGAGGTATTTAAAAACCTGGTAGAAATGAAACTAATGGTAATTACAACAGGCAAGGTGAGAATGTGTCGTGACTTGCCGCTGACACTGATAGAATATCGGCGTGCGTGTTCCCTGTGCAGTCGTTTTTCTCCTTTCGGAGCATAAACCTTTACGAGTACCTCTGCAGCGGCGCAGTGCAAACTGCCAATGAGCGACACGCGAGGTCGCCATCTCGTCAGTTCTTATGCCTCACTTTTTCCTGCGTTGTCTGGGAAACAACAGCTACGGAATTGCACCTTTTGCTAGGCTGAAGATATCTACAAAGCTTTTTCTGTGTTTGCTGTAGACTCTACTAACATGTTAATTTAACAATAACCGTTGATAAACAGCTCATAATTCGAGAAAGGTCAATTACAAGATTTTATAAATACCAGATTTCTTGTGTTTCCTAGCTTTCTTTACTTTTATGTTACAAAGGATAAGGAATAAGTAATGAAAATATCGCTGAGGTGCTAACATTGCTCTACATATTCACTGTGAGAACAATCCCCACACTGCAGGTAAGACGTTTATTGGTGGTATACTTTCTTCTAGAAGTGCTAGTCATGTATATACAGACGAAGTAAATATCAACAAATAATACAATTCCTTGAGACAACATTGTCTCGTTATACCAAAGGTATTAAACATTAGGAGAGGCATTGAATTAAAATTTATGCTGTGGTCGGGATTCGAACCCGGGACCTCCTACATGAGGCAGAATTAAAGTATGTAGTGTGGAGGGAGACGTTCTTTAAGTTGCTTTGGCTATAACGCTGTGTTAGCTGAGTGGTCTAATGTACCTAGCTAGTATGTAGGAGGTCCCGGGTTCGAATCCTGGCCACAGCATAAATTTTAATTCAGTGCCTCTCCTTATGTTTAAGACAAAGTAAAATTAGGGTTTAACGTCCTGGCGGCATGGAGGTCATTAGAGACGCATTACATACTCGGAATGTTTCATGGATGGAGGAGAAATCGGCCGTTTCTACTAAAAGCCAATGTATCTCCATTGTTCTATGGTTTAAGGAAAGCCACCGTAAAATTAAATCTGGATGATTGGGTTCAGATTTGAACCGTGCTAACCACTGTGCCACCTAACAAGGTATGCAAAGAGAAGTATACTAAGAACAGAATTTGTGAGGTTCGTTCCTGAGTTGTTTGTTAATTAAGTCGCTAAGGATTCGGGTTCGTGTCCCGGTCAAATGCGCAGTTTGATCTGCCAGTAAATTTCAAAACAGGACAAAATCCGCCGATGATGTTGGTGGTAATAGCAGTGATGCTGGTGGTTTGAGATGCGTGCAAGAAATTTTAATCTACGTCTTTATTAATCATGTTCAACAGACAGTTCAAAGTCCAGGGCGGTCTCCTTAAACATTAAGGACAAAACTTCAAACAGTCCTGGAAGATCCAGGACGGACGCTCATCGCGAAAACACAACTACTGCTGTTCAACACTTACCGTTTACGTATGTCTACTAGACAGCAATGAATATGAACCAATGAATATATTTAGAAAAATGAAGGTACACTTAATCAGTAGTAGCATGTGCTTAGGCATGGATCACTGTCTAACTACATACACTACTGGCCATTAAAATTTCTACAAAAAGAAGAAATGCAGATGATAAACGGGTATCCATTGGAGAAATATATTATACTAGAACTGACATGTAATCACATACTCACGCAGTTTGGGTGCATAGATCCTGAGAAATCAGTACCCAGAAGAACCACCTCTGGCCATAATAACGGCCCTGATACGACTGGACATTGAGTAAAACGGAGCATAGAAGGCGTGTACACGTACAGATGCCCATGCAGCTTCAACAGGATACCAAAGTTCATACAGAGTAGTGACTGGTGTAATGTGACGAGCCAATTGCTCGGCAACCATTGACCGGACGTTTTCAATTGGTGAGAGGTCAGGAAAATGTGCTGGCCAGTCAAACATTTTCCGTATCCAGAAAGGCCAATACAGGACCTGCAATATGCGGTAGTTCATTATCCTGCTGAAATGTAGGGTTTCTCAGGGATCTAAGATGGGTAGAGCCACGGGACGTTACACATCTGAAATGTAGCGGCAACTGTTCAAAATGCCGTCGATGCGAACAAGAGGTGACCGAGACGTGTAACCAATGGCACTCCATACCATCACGCCGGGTGATACGCCAGTATGGCGATGACGAATACACGCTTCCAATGTGCTTTCACCGCGATGTCGCCAAACACGGATGCGACCATCACGATGCTGTAATCAGAACCTGGATTCATCCGAAAAGATGACTTTTTCCATTCCTGGGCCGTGGTTCGTCGTTGTGTATAGCCGCGGTGGAGTAGCCGAGCGGTCTAAAGCGTCTCGCTGCGGAGCGCGCCGTGGAGGCATGGGTGTGTGTGTTTGTCCTTAGGTTAGTTTACCCAGGTTTAAGTATTTTGTAAGCTACGGACTGATGAGCACGCAGTTTGGTCCGATAGATTTACAAACATTTGAACATTTTTTTCGTTGCGTATACCATCGCAGGCGCTCCTGTCTGTTGTGCAGTGTCAAGGGTAACCGTAGTCATAGTGTCAGAACTGATAGTCCATGGTGCTGTAAACGTCGTCGAACTGTTCGTGCAGATGATTGTTGTCTTGCAAACGTCCCCATCTGTTGACTCAGGGATGAGACGTGGCTGCACGATCCGTTACAGCCAGGCGGATAATATGCCTGTCATCTCGACTGCTAGTGATATGAGGCCGTTGGGATCCAGCTCGGCGTTCCGTATTGCTCTCTTGAACCCACCGATTCCATATTCTGCTAACAGTCATTGGATCGCGACCAACGGGAGCGGCAATGTCGCGAAACGATAAATCGCAATCGCGATAGGCTGCAAGTAACCTTTATCAAAGTCGGAAACGTGATGGTACGGATTTCTCCTCCTTAGACGAGGCATCACAACAACGTTTTGCCAGGTAATGCCGGTCAACTGCTGTTTGTGTATGAGAAATCAGTTGGAAACTCTCCTCATGTCAGCACGTTGTAGGTGTCCCCACCAGCGCCAAGTTTGTGTGAGTGCTCTGAAAAACTAATCAGTTGCATAACACAGCATCTTCTTCCTGTAGGTTAAATTTCGCGCATGTTGCACGTCATCTTCGTGGTGTAGCAATTTTAATGGCCAGAAGTGTACACAGTTCAAGTACACTTTTTGCCCAGTTTACTTCGTGGTGTAGCAATTTTAATGGCTAGGAGTGTACATAGTTCAAGTAGACTTTTTGCCCAGTTTACCAAATATCCGTAACGGACGTTCGCTTTCACTTAACAGTAAGCGTTCGTAGAACTCTAGAATCTATGTGCTACATTTGTGTAATGAAAATCCCCTTCGTACAAACCGAGCATTTCAAAGGGCGTTTGACATTGTGCCGCACTGCAGACTGCTACCGATGGCAGAGGCATATGGCATAAGTTCTCAGATAGGTGACTCGAAGAGTACTTAAGTTATAGAACCCAATACGTTGTCCTCGTCAGAGACAAGGTCAGCCTTAGGATTGCTCCTAGGAAGTGTGATAGGGCCACTAGTATTTTCCACCTACATAAAGGACCTTACAGATCGGATGAGTATCTATCTGCGGCTGTTTGCAGATAATCCTACAGTGTACGGGAAGGTTTCGGCATTGAGTAGGATATGAGATGACTAACCAAGAGACTTTCCGCTCTCTAAAACATTCAGTTTGGTATGAGGCGTCAATGCTAGTAGCGAAGGCCAAGGGCGCCCACTTATAGAAGTTGTAAAGCGTACTATCCAGGAAATTCCAAGAAAAAGGGCTCTGAAGTTGATGCGCGACTCATACATATCTTGTATACTAATTAATAAGCTTTAAACGGTAGTGTGACTGTCATGTGGATAATCAGGGGTCGAGGCTACCTTACTTTTTATTATTTTTTGTAAAAACTGTAACAATTTTTAAATAAATTTAATGATAAAAATTATTTATTAGAGAATAAAGAACTTAATTTTATTAATTAAATCACACTGACAGCTAATTAAAATTTTAATTACAAAATTACCTTTTTAAAAAGTAGAAGAATTCCGAATGCATTTTATTATTAATGTAGGCAGATTAAAGCGATAAACACTAATATCATTACAATTTTGCAAGAAAATTAGACGATATTATACTTGCGGCAAGATTGTAAATATTCGTTTAAAATTCGAGGAACAACAATTAACTAACAGAATACTCTACGAGTCTCAGCACAACTAAAAAAAAAATACTATCAACTTTTAAATGCCCTATTATCTGCACGCCCTACGAGTCTCAGTACAACTAACAAAATACTATGAACAATTAAATTAGAATGGTGCATGTAGACATGGTGCCGTTATCTGAGCATTAATTTCAGGCTAACTGCCACTTTTTCGGAAAAAATTATTGATTCACACAATGCCTGGGCGGCAACTCTGGTTCGTCATTCAAATTTGGCTTACTTTTTGTAAGATAGCTTCAGTGAGAGAGATATTGAAATGGCCATAGAAACGGGTGCTTATTCGAGCCAAACCAAAAACTTTTCAGCCCAGTGGTGTTTCCAGATCAAGTGGCAACCTTGCACCAGATCAACCAAAATCGCAATTCTATACTCCCCTGTAATGTTGTTTTATACAACGCTGCCATATGTAATCATTTATTACTACTCCTTGTCCCACGTTTTGGTCTTTCGCATTAATCAGAAACTACATTTGCCCAACAATGAATTACTTAATATCTTATTATTTAAAAAATTGGAAAACAGTAGCCTACTTTGGGTAACATGAAGTGGCTAGAAACGGGAAGGTAGTTTCCTGGACGCTGCTATACCGGTGTCACCAGCCATTGAGGCGGGCATCCATATTGCATTGTACTCGCTAGAGAAAGAAATGAATATTTTTAAAAGTGCAATACAGTATAAAATCATTAGGTTACAGTCATGTTACCCGCCCAAAGACAAAAGAACAGAATTGTAAGGCGCCCAAAACTGTATGTATGTGTGCCTGAACCCTAGAGTAACTAACAGTACGGTAAGTGAACCAGTCCTCGGCATCTTAAGGAGATTCTCATCAAATATCATGTGTAAATCCTATTTAATGCTACAATATTGATTGTAACTTATTGTGACATGAAACATAAATCCATCTGGTTTCGTATGGATATACGCAAGTCCTTGTAATAACGATCAGTTCAATTTAAAATAATTACATACAATAAGACGCACCTTTCGTACCTGTTATCGGCACTCAATAGTAGTATTTATCCTCAATGAGGCGTAAATTTTTATTGATAGATGACTAATATATTTAGTGATTAAAATCGTATTTTAAAGTTACAATTAACGTGCTGATTACTCGGACAGTGCCGATTTCTAACACACATCCCTACCATGTGATAACGTTTCCCCGACACCTTTGATTTCCGTACATAAATGTTTGTATGTCTCTGTAAAGCACGATTAATGATTTCTCTCATCTTACAAATGAAGAAACTCAAGTTTCGTACTATGCTAATGTATTTGCAATTAGGGATAGAGAAGCAAATTGACTCTTAAGAGTAGTCTACGAATTACTACGTAAGGAACAGAACATCGTTATAATATCTGCGACCATTGACCATACATTATCGTTAATTCATGGCATCATTACCTTAAATATTCAGGCTCTCCACTTACGGCACTAACTTTGTACCTACAGCTGGGGTACCCAAAATATTTCAGGCCAGAAACCAATTGCATCAGTTTGATTTTTGAGCTTGCATTTTTTGATTTAAATATGGTAAACTTGGACCTAATAGTGTTAGTCAAAGCTACACGTCTATCGGCACTAACTTTCAGTCGATTCCCGTGTTTTTAATCACCAGAGAAGTACGGAATTCTTTATTGCGTAACTAAATTGTAGAGAAAATCAGAAGATAGCGCAAGGCGATTTCAGGATTTTATTGTATGAAGTTTTGTATCTTACATGCTCAAAGGATAGAGTCAAATACCATCAGTTTGGAACTTAGTAAGTGCCGGGATCACTCGGAGACAAATGAATATCTTGAAAATGGTGTCAACTGCAGAGTGTCACAAAAATGTACGGCCAAACTTTCAGGAAACATTCCTCACACACAAAGAAACAAAACATGTGGACATGTGTCCTGAAACGCTTAATTTCCATGTTAGAGCTCATTTTATTACTTCTCTTCAACTTACATTAATAATGGAATGGAAACACACAGCAACAGAACGTACCAGCATGACTTCAAACACTTTGTTACAGAAAATGTTCAAATTGTCCTCCGTTAACAAGTATACATGCATCCACACTTCGTAGCATGGAATCCCTGATGCGCTGATATAGCCCTGGAGAATGGCGTATTGTATCACAGCCGTCCACAATACGAGCACGAAGAGTCTCTACATTTGGTCGGGGTTGCGTAGACAAGAGCTTTCAAATCCCCTCATAAATGAAAGTCAAGAGAGTTGAGGTCAGGTGAGCGTTGAGGCCATGGAATTGGTCCGCTTCTACCAACCCATCGGTCACCGAATCTGTTGTTCAGGATCGTACGAACACGTCGACTGAAATTGTGCAGGAGCTCCATCGTGCATGAACCACATGTTGTGTCGTACTCGTAAATTCACATATTCTAGCAGCACAGGCAGAGTATCCCGTATGAAATCATGATTACGTGCTCCAGTGAGCGTAGGTGGAAGAACATGCGGATCAATCAAGACATCACCAACAATTCCTGCCCAAACGTTCACAGAAAATATGTGTTGATGACGTGATTGCACAATTGCGTGCGGATTCTCGTCAGCGCACACATGTTGATTGTGAAAATTTACAATTTGATCACTTTGTAATGATGCCTCAGCCGTCGCATGTCAACACAAGCACTGAAGTCAACATTACCTTCCTTCAATTGTGGCAACTGGCGGTGAATCGAGGAAGTACAGTACATACTAACGAAAGAATTGGGTATTTTGACAATTGTCTACACGAATTATTTCAATTTACATTTAAAGATAAATACTAAAATGAGCTCTAACATGGTAATTAAGCGTTTCCTGAAGCATGTCCACATAATACTTTCTTTCTTTGTATCTGAGGAATGTTTCCTGAAAGTTTGGCCGTACCTTTTTGTAACGCCCTGTATATCCGCTTCTGTCAACACCGGTAACATCGTAGAGTTCTTGTGGAAGAACAAGAGATTAATAGTTTAAAATGAGCAAACGTTTAAAATTTTGAATTGCGGACAGTTTATATTCTTGTGCAGTCCACTTTTGGTCCACGGGTCAGTGGCTGAGTGCACTGGCCTGGAGGTCTCTCGTTTGGTGTCGGGACGCCGCGCGCTGCTGTTTAGCCGGCTTTACACGCTACAGCGTCCTTCACGTATGGATGCCGACGTCTCTGATTTATCGATCGACCGCCGTAAACGGCAGCCGCCTGCCTCACTTTCGTCAATTGCTGTCAGTAGCCATGAATAATGGCGTCACGGTTCAGCGAGGACCCCGCAGCGTCTGCTCCGGCGTCCCTCTAACTTAATGCTGTCACTCAGCCTCTACAACTAGTCGCTGTCTGTTTGGATCTGGTGTGGTATAAGGCTTCATTACTATATTTTGTTTGTATCTCTAGCAGCAGAAGATGTTGAGACTGATATCGGGAAATTAGGGATTGGTAAGGTAGGGAGTGGAAGGGTAAAGGCCAAGTAACCGTCTTGCCTTTTCACATATATATATCTACATTACAGAAAGGATACAACCAACACTTACATATACACTCTGTGGCGCTAACCTCTGGATAAATAATTACATTCAACATTTAACTACGTGGCCTCTCAAGTCCTTGCTAGCAGGGGCGAGTATTAGAAAATTTTACACACAATTCAATTACAACAAGTTCAACACGCACTCTGTGGTGCTAACCTCTTGATAAATAATCACATCAGGGTGACTACCATTAAACACACCCTGAGCCGTTGAAGCTGCTCCGGTATCATTCTGACCCACTGAAAACCCTCTACTAATACGTGACGCTGTAAGGCAGCAATAGGAGGGAAAGGGGCGTGAACTCAGTACACAGGAAACCCCGTGCACGGCACTTGCCTTCGGCGTCATAACCACCGGCGTCTTCCGCTCCAGTCCCCCTCCAGCTGCACAGCCCGACAGGCAGCCCCCCTCCAGTGGCCAAGAGTGTGACTCCTCTGCGACGCCGGCCGCGGTGGCCGCGGGGACTGAGGCGCTCCAGTCACGGTCTGCACGGTCACTACGGTCGGGGGTTCGAATCCCCCTCGGACATGGATATTTGTGCCGTCCTTAGTATAAGGTAGTTCGTAAGTGGTTTGTAAGTTTAGGGACTGATGACCCCGTAGTTAAGTCCCATAAGCTTAACAAACATTTCAACATTTTGATTTTCCTCTGCGACAACAACTCCGGGGCGCTTCGCCAGGCCGGCTCGCCTTCTCTCCACACGCGCCCAACGCCCACTGCCGCCGCGGAGATTTCGCTGCACACCGAGCGCCATCTCCCGGTCAAGTTAATAAGCGAGGCCGAAACACAACGCAACGATGACCTCCGTAATACAAAGCAGGGAGCCCAGACGGCTCAGAGACGTTGCGTGGCCTGTGTGGATGGGGCTTAGGTCGTCGCAAGGGTTGCTTGTTACTAAAGCACTCCAAACAACACAACGAATCAAACTTCAAAAAAGTGAAGTTCTTGGTCAAGTTAATAGCAGCACATTCACCAAGATTCTTCTACCAAAATAAAGTCGTTGTTAGATGAAAACGGATGTTTATTGAGTCTTCCATCACTACAGCACTGTATACATTTTGTGTAAAGTTTAGAGCTGCCACAACAGTCATCAACTGTCCTCAACGGCCATCAAATACCATCAACTGTCCTCAACTGCCATCAACTTTCATCAACTGTCCTCAACTGCCGCGTGCCGTTCGCTTCTTCTTGGCGGGCCTCGACCATGGCCCGTCTGAGTGGAGTTCAAGCAGGTAGTTTTTGTGCCTCCTCATTCCTTGCTGTTTGGTGTTTCTTCCTGGCTTGTTGAATCGTCTTAGACCTGTTGGAAAACAGAGGTGAAAGGATCTATTGTCTGCTAGTTTTTACTAGCGAGAACTCTGCCTGAGCTGCAGGAATATGATGTCGTTCCGGCCTCCCGTTGCTCACCCAGGTCATATGGCCTACCGCAAGGTACATGCAGTTAATCTATTGAGCTGCAGAGAAGATGGGGTGGGAATTTATGAGCTTGTTCTCCTTGGCACTTATGACTCCCAGGAGGAAATCACGCTCACTGGGGTCCAGCTTATGTGGTCGGTAGGGATCGGTTGGCTTTTTGGAAGGGGGAAGGAGGGGTAAGGATTATCGTGGTGGGGAGCTGCTTGCCGTCAGTAGCGGCACGTTTAAATACATAGATTTTGACGCCAAAGACGCGAATACGTCACGTCACGTTTACAAATACTGTTTCAAACAAATTAACTAAAAATTTTAAATAAATTTATACAGTTATATTGAGTGGTTAACAAATAATATAACTGGTTACAAAAGTTGGTAAAAAGAGGTTACAATTCATGCAATAAATTAATTATATAAAGGTAAGTGGTGCGTATTTCGCTACACGGCCGCTAGGCGATACAATAACCTTTGAGCTGTCAGTTCATGTAAACAAACGAGACCGCACCTGACGTCTTATGATCGATCTTCAAATTTAAGATTTTACCAAAATGTTAAGGTAATGACAGTTTACAAGTGAAAAAATGTCCATAAAATGTTTATCAAAACGTAATAGATGACAATTCTAGTTTTTCGTAAATAGTTCGAAACTGATGTAATCGTTAGGCAAACTGTTCATAAAATTTACAATATTCTAGTTACAAAAAGAAAGATCTTAGTAGTGACTTATCGTGAGGTTTTTAACTCAGGATCTTCAATATTTCTTATGAAATTTCGTTTGCTAATTGGCTGCTGGACACGTGAGCCGCGGTGGAGTAACCGAGCTGTCTAAGGCGCCTCGCTGCGGAGCGCACGGTTGCTCGCCGTCGGAAGTTCGAGTCCTCCCTGGGACATGGATGTGTTTGTTGTCCTTAGATTAGTTTATCTTAGTTGAAGTGGTTTGTAAGCTACGGACTGATGACCACGCAGTTTGGTCCGATAGATTTACAAACATTTGAACATTTGACGCGTGATGTTGTTGTGGCTTCAGTCCGAATACCCGTTTGATGGGAATCTCCGTGCTACTCTAGCCGGTGAAATTATCGTCATCTCCGCACACCCACTTTAATCCTTCGCACCGTGTTTACTGCGTTGCTGTCTTTTCCTTCCTCTACAATTTTTATCGCCCACATCTCCCTCTGTTCTAAAATAAAAGATTCATTAATTTCTCGAAATGTACCCTATATTCCAATCTCTCCTTTTAATCAAAACGTGACAAAGAATTTTTATTTCCACCACTTACATTCGCTACTTCCTCATACATTATTTGAACTATCCTTACAAGCATACGCAATCTTCAGTTGCAGTACATCTCAAAAGCTTTTCCTTTCTTACTGTCTGAATTGCCTATCGTCTACGCAAACTTCCGTACAAGGCTACTCTCGAGGAAATTGCCTTCGGAAACGACTATCATTTAAATTTTAATTCCACTAGCTGAAAATCTGGTACTGCTCGAATATTTATCTATTCTAATCTTCAGCTAGTGCACCTCCTCCTCCTCATTCCTTTATCTGTCTGACTCTCTCTCACTCTCTTAGTCCCTCGCCAACACGATCTCCGGACCTTCTCCAATCGAGCACGTGTGGGATACAATGGTTCAACAACTGACACGTGAGACTCGACAACCCACAACGCTTGCAGAACTACGTTGGATAATGTGGATAATAATCCAAAGACAGTATTCGCCGTCTTTATGATCGAAAGCATGCTAGAATCAACGCCTTCATTGCCGCCCGTGGAGGTTGGTTGGTTGGTGTTGGAATTTGTAAAGGGGACTAAACTGTAGGGTCATCAGTCCCCTGGTCCCAGCTAAGAGGTCACATAATAAGCTCAATAATTTAATTTCAAGCGCTCCACACCAAGGGGGGAAGTCACACCCGTGGAGGTTACACCACATCAATATATATTCAAAGTGTTTGAAGTCACGCTGGTACGTTATGTTGCTGTGCGTTTCCATTCCATAATTAATGTGATTTCAAGAGAAGTAATAAAATGAGCTCTAACATGGAAATTAAGCGTTTCAGGACACATGTCTACATAACATACTTCCTTTGTTTGTATGTGAGGAATGTTTCCTGAAAGTTATACCATCTCCAGTGTGTGCTGCGGACTGTCAGAGTATTTAAAAATTAATTAACTAAAACATATGACAGATGTTGAAGTTACACCACATGAACAGAAAAGTAGTGTACGATAACCGTTTTTCCTTTCAACACTTTGTATGGAGTGTCATGATGGAGAAACAGCTTCGTAAATGTTGGAAGCTACAAGTCAAGTTTGTTGCAAGACGCCAAGTATTATCATTTTCGAGTAATGAAACATCAGAATTGGAATATTTGAGTGTCGTCGGCTTCAAGACAAATAAAGTTTCTAATTGTAATATTTGCCTCGTCGTATTAATCTTGAGGCAACACTTAACCTCTTAAATAAGTAAATTATGACAGCATTTAAGTTTTTTTTAAATTCAGTCAATAATTACGGGAAATAATGAGAATGAATTTTTTTTTTTCAATTTTTGTAAGCCGTTAGGTTCGCCATCTGCAAGACATAAAAACAGATTTCATGCAAGCTTATGAGTTTATCGTTATTATCGAAACATGCCCTGTACAAAGTAACAATCCGTTTGCTACCACTTTTGTCAGATTTTCTATATACGTTTAAGGTGCACTTACTTTTGTTCTGTACATTTCCTTTCCAGCCTTTATTGTCCTAGCAAAATCACTTTTAGTTTCACTGATGTACGGCAGTAATCACCATGTGGCCGAATATTGCGTTTGTTTGTCGTGAAATTATAGCAAATAATATATATTTCTGAAGTGAAGAAATCGGTAATGTTTAGAGTGCTATTATTGCTGTCCTTAAATTTGAGATGTGGCCTTAGCATGATTAAAAAAAAAAGAAAAGAAAACTGATGAATATATATGTTGTGTAACTGGTAGCCGTATTTTTTAAACATAAGAGACAGTCAAATGCAAAGAATGCAGATAAAAAAATAAATTCTATAGTATCTCAAAAGTAATCGGCATAACAATTAATACACGTACCTTACTGGGAGATTATATGTTTACTGCTTTCATTGATAGTACGCTATCACTCGTTTGTAGGACAATGCAACCAACGCAGTACCAAGGTTGTTTCCTGCTTAGCTGCAGTAGCTACGTTCGGAAGTCCTTACACATCTTTCGTATAGTTGCGTTCTGTCGCCGTGCGATTTCCATATTTTCGAAGCCCTGTAAAAAGATATCGGCTATTTTCTTCAAGTTCCAGGCCTCGACACAATCATGGTTCGGCAGCAAGCGAAAATATTTTCCTGTCTACAATGACTAATCTGTCTCAAAGTGGAATAACAATTATGACGATTACTTCTGAAGCAGTAAATAGTTCCCTTACTATTCTCTATCTGCCTCGTTTTCATGTGACTGCCTTTTATATGTAAAATGACTATACTATCAATGAACGTGAATGGCTGTCTAAGTTATGGAATGGTACTGATTTTTAACATTGATAGAATAACATACATTGCCGAGGTGGGGTGGCTTGCGTGCCTCAACGATACAGATAGCCGTGCCGTAGGTGCAACCACAGCGGAGGGGTATCTGTGGAGAGGCCAGACAAACGTGTGGTTCCTGAAGAGGGGCAGCAGCCTTTTCAGTAGTTACAGGGGCAACAGTCTGGATGATTGACTGAGCTGGCCTTGTAACATCAGCTAAAGTGGCTTTGCCACACAGCTACTGCGAACGGCTGAAAGCAAGGGGAAACTACAGCCGTTACCTTTCCCGAGGACATGCAGCTCTACTGTATGAACATATGATGATGGCATCCTCTCGGATAAAATATTCCGGAGGTAAAATAGTCCCCCATTCGGATCTCCGGGCGGGGACTACTCAGGAGGATGTGATCATCAGGAAAGACAATACTGGCATTCTACGGGTCGGAGCGTGGAATGTTAGATCCCTTAATCGAGTAGGAAAATTAGAAAATTTAAAAAGGGAAATGGATAGGTTGAAGTTAGATATAGTGGGGATTAGTGAAGTTCGGTGGCAGGATGAACAGGATTTCTGGTCAGGTGAGTACAGGGTTATAAATACAAAATCAGTTGGGGGTATTACAGGAGTAGGATTGATAATGAATAAGAAAATGGGAATGCGGGTAAACTACTATGACCAGCACAGCGATCGCATTATCATTGTCAAGATAGATACGAAGCCAACACCGACAACAGTAGTACAGGTTTATATGCCAACTAGCTCTGCCGATGATGAGGAGATCGAAGAAATATATGAGGAGCTAAAGGAAATTATTCAGACAATTAAGGGAGAGGAAAACTTAATTGTTATGGGAGACTGGAATTCGGTAGTAGGACAAGGAAGGGAAGGGAAGATAGTGGGTGAATATGGTCTGGGCAAAAGGATTGAAAGAGGAAGCCGCCTGGTAGAATTTTGCACGGAACATAATTTAGTTATAACAAACACCTGGTTTAAGAATCACAAAAGAAGGTTGTATACGTGGAAGAGACCAGGAGACACCGGGAGATACCAGATAGATTTTATAATGGTAAGACATAGATTTCGGAACCAGGTTTTGAAGTGTAGGACATACCCAGGGGCAGACATAGACTCTGACCATAACTTGTTGGTTATGAACTGTAGGCTGAAACTGAAGAAACTACAGAAAGGTAGGAAAATAAGGAGATGGGACCTAGATAAATTGAAGGAACCTGAAGTTCTTAAGAATTTCAGAGGGAGCTTCAGGCAACAATTGACAGAAACAGGGGAAAATAAAACAGTTGAGGAGGAATGGGTAAAATTGAGAGATGAAATAGTGAAGGCAGCAGAGGACAAGATAGGTAGGAGGGCAAGACCTACAAAGAATCCTTGGATATCACAGGAGATACTAAATTTAATCGATGAAAGGAGAAAGTATAAAAATGCAGTAAATGAAACAGGCAAAATGGAGTACAGACGACTAAGAAATGAGATTGACAGGAAGTGCAAAATGGCTAAGCAGGAATGGCTAGAAGTCAAATGCAAGGATGTAGAAGAATGTATAAATAGGGGAAAAATAGATACAGCCTACCGGAAAATAAAAGAAACATTTGGCGATAAGAAAAATAGCTCTATGAATATCAAGGACACTGATGGAAAACCAGTTCTCAGCAAAGAAGGGAAAGCTGAAAGGTGGAAAGAGTATATAGAGGCGCTCTACAAAGGAAATGAACTTCGAGACACTATTGTAGGAAGGGAAGAGGATGTAGATGATGATGAAATAGGAGATACTATACTGAGAGATGAATTTGACAGAGCACTGAAAGATCTAAGTCGAAACAAGGCCCCTGGAGTAGATGATATCCCGTCAGAGCTACTGAAGTCTCTGGGAGAACCAGCCATGACAAAATTGTTTCACATTGTGTGTAAGATGTATGAGACAGGTGAAGTACCCTCTGACTTTAAGAAAAATGTTATAATCCCCATTCCAAAGAAAGTGGGTGCAGACAGGTGTGAAAACTACAGAACCATCAGTTTGATAAGTCATGGTTGCAAAATATTAACACGAATTATATACAGAAGGATGGAAAAGCTGGTAGAAGCCGACCTCGGGGAAGATCAGTTTGGGTTCAGGAAAAATGTAGGAACACGGGAGGCAATACTCACTTTACGGCTTATCCTAGAAGATAGATTAAGAAAAGGCAAACCAACATTTCTAGCTTTTGTAGATTTGGAGAAGGCTTTTGACAATGTTGATTGGAATAAACTCTTTCAAGTTCTGAAGCAAGCAGGAGTAAAATATAGGGAGCGTAAGGTTATTTACAACTTGTACAAAAACCAGATGGCTGTTTTCAGAATTGAAGGGCATGAAAGGGATGCAGTGGTTGGAAAGGGAGTAAGACAGGGTTGTAGTCTTTCCCCAATGTTGTTCAATTTGTACATTGAGCAAGCTATAAAGGAAAGCAAGGAGAAATTTGGAGAAGGAATTAAAGTTCAGGGTGAAGAATTAAAAACATTGCGTTTTGCCGACGACATAGTAATTCTGTCAGATACAGCAAATGACCTGGAAGAGCAATTGAACGGAATGGACAGTGTGCTGAAAGGCGCATATAAGATGAACATTAACAAGAGCAAAACTAGGGTAATGGAGTGCAGTGTAAGAAAATCAGGTGATGCTGAAGGAATTAGATTGGGAAACGAAGCAATAAAGGAGGTAGATGAATTTTGTTACTTGGGCAGTAAAATAACAAATGATGGTCGCAGTACAGATGATATAAAATGCAAAATGGCAATGGGTAGAAAGGCGTTTTTGAAAAAGAGAAATTTGTTAACATCGAATATTGATTTAAGCCTAAGGAAGTCCTTTCTGAAGGCATTTGTATGGAGTGTTGCCTTGTATGGGAGTGAAACATGGACGATAAGCAGTGTGGACATAAAGAGGATAGAGGCTTTTGAAATGTGGTGCTACAGAAGAATGCTGAAGATTAGGTGGGTGGATCGCGTAACTAATGAGGAGGTACTGAACATAATTGGGGAGAAAAGGAATTTCTGGCATACCTTGACTAAAAGAAGGGATAGATTGGTAGGACACATTCTTAGACATCAAGGAATTGTGAATTTAGCGTTGGAGGGAAGTGTGTGGGGTAAAAATCGTAGAGGGAGACCAAGAGACGCGTATAGTAAGCAGATTCAAGTGGATGTGGGTTGTCGTTCTTATGAGGAGATGAAAAGGCTTGCTCAGGATAGAATAGGGTGGAGAGCTGCATCAAACCAGTCTCTGGACTGAAGACCACAACAACAACAGAATAACATCGAAGTAAATGGAATTTTTCTACAAGTAGTAATATCACATACTTTCCACATAGTTCATGGAATGACTATGTTAAAGGAATCCCTACTAATAATAATATTATAAATACGGATACAGCTTTGTCTGTTACCCTTTCACGACAAAGCCGTTTAACCGATTTTGATGAAATTTGGTACGGAGATACCTTGAACACTGAAGAAGACCATAGGCTACTTTAGAAAGTATGTAATGCAACATATTTGGTGATTTTAAGTATATAACTCGAATTATGGAACTGCTAAGGATAAACATTTCTCTTATAGTTTCATAGATTGCTGAAGATTCCTCTGAAAGTTATTTATTCTTTGACTTTTAAAGTTTATTAAAATACTTTTAATGGTTGATATGTTGTACGTAATACGATTCAACACAATGAATAGAATGCTTACACAAGACATCCACGTCGTCAAACCGCCGAACCACATTCAATGACTTTTGAATCGTGCATAATTTACACGTTGCTTAACGTATAAATTCTTCAGTCGGCGGTTTAGTCACGATGTAAGAAAGAGAGTTTCTTTTCGTATTTAACAATATCTTTATTTTCATCTCCCTAAAGAACGGTAGTATTTTCCATCATTCTATGCACGATATATATTTAAACCGGAAAATTGGAACCTTTTCTTTTATCTTGATGATCAAGGTCATAACTTAAGAACAAAGCTGCAAAATTATTTTACTTTCGATAGTGTTTGACTGGTATGCAAGAACATCAACACGTGCAAAGCCACGTGTTAAAGTATTGTATAGTGAAAGAAAACAAGAAATAAAAACGTATTTAGTTTCACTCATCATAACGATAGTTTTTGAAAGCCTGTGACTGTGTTATTCATGATTTATATAAAGAAAACATACCAGTTACTTGATTTGAATGGTAAGCATTACGTGTTACGATAATTTATTCCCCTCTTCAGATGCTTTTTTTTTTTTTTTTTTTTTTACATATTTGTACCTATTGTGATGACGACTGATTTCTTTAAAAGTTTCTCATGTATTACATAAATAGTAAGGTAAGTTTGTTGAATTCCTTACAATAAATATAATTAATGTAAATAATATGTCACAAGAAATATAACTTCTCTGAAGATATACCAAGTCTGTGTAAAAAGTAACAGGTCTGAATGTAAACAAATTCTTTGTAAATCTATGCTGTATTAAGTAACATGTTTGTTTACAAGGACAGTTTCGTGATGTTCTCTATAATTTTGAGATTCTGTACAATAAAGAATGCATAATACCTGTATGTAGAAGCTTAAAAACACCACGTATAAAAATAATGTAGAAATAACATCCTAATATATATCATTCAAACTATTCTCCGATTGCAGTATCATGTCAAAACCACATGACAGGAGAAACAGAACACCACAAATAAAGACATCACAATAAATATAAATATCTAAAAAAAAAAAAAATCTGAAGATAAAGTCTCAATACGCGCAATGCTGAGCATTAAGAACAAGTAACTCGTGAGTTTTCTTTAAATAAATTGTGAGATACGAATTTTTTTAAATTTTTTGATTGTGAAACAGTAAAGAAAGCTTTCATCCTCCATTTCTTCTTCTTCTTCTTCTTCTTCTTCTTCTTCTTATTATTATTATTATTGTTATTATTATTATTTATAAGCCAGTTATATTCGTATATTGATATGCAGATGATGGAAGTAATTCTGGAATTTTTTTACAAACATCTTGTAAGTTCTTCGTTTGTGTCGCCATAATGTCCATAGTTGCATTCATAATTATGAATAGCAGTGTTTGTCCGTTTTTGTAACTACAATAAAAATGCGATTTTTTTCTCACGAGAGGCGTTTCGTTTTAATGACTGTAAAACATCTTCAGTGGTGGAAATTTTGTCTTCTTTTCGCTTCAGATCATGGATTGCCGGTCTGTTTAATTCAATATCGCCGGTTCTCCGTGCTGTGTCGTTTTCTCACTAGTGACAGTGAAAGTAGTGAGAAAACGACACAGCATGAAGAACCGGCGGTACTGAATTAAACAGACCGGAATTCCATGATGTGAAGCGAAAAGAAGACAAAATTTCCACCACTGAAGATGTTTTACAGTCATTAAAACGAAACGCGTCCGGCGAGAAACAATCGCATTTTTATTGTAGTTGCAAAGACGGACAAACACTGCTATTCATAATCTTGTAAGTACCTGTCTGATAACTTAGGATGTCATTCATGGACGTGCATTTGTATTTCTTTGGGTTCTTTCATTGACTTGTGTTCGTTCGCTAAGTGTAGTGTTAGTTAACTGCTGTTCATTTACAGCAACATAGCAAGAAATGGGTATCTCATTTATTTTTTTATTTTATTTTTTTTTTTTAATTTTTTTTTTTTTAACGTGGAGCTATGTAATGAAATTCGTTCCCTTTGTTATGGCATGAATTGCATGGAGAGATTGACACTACGCCGTTCCTTTAGTGGCAGCAGCGTATCTCGTAGTTTTGCGACGCTGCAGGTCGGTAGTGCGGTGCTGGTAGTATAGATTCGGTAGCGAGGCATCGGTTACGGCCCTGCGGTTTAGTTCCATCGGGCAGCAGTGTGCGCTGTGGTCCACCCGCCACCGCTGTCTGCTGGGGCAATCGGCCGGTTGTTTGCACAACTCAGGGCTGCTCTTACCTGCCGGCTTCCTGCAGTCGCACTGGCAAGGGGCTGCTTCCTGATGCAGATTCAAATGTTCAAATGTTTGTAAATCTAGTGGACCAAACTGCCATAGTCAGTGGTCCTTAGACTCACAAACTACTCCAACTAAATTACACTAAGGACAATACACACACTTCCATGCCCTAGGACAGTGTTTTTCAGCCTTTTCGAACAAACGAATCCCCTTGCAAGTAAAAATTTTCGGGTGCCTTCCTTCCAATTAAAAATATTCTATCGATGTGCTCCCCCCCACCCCCTCACTAACCGTAACAAAACTGTTAAATTAAAGAAAACAGTTTCAATCTTCTTGCTTTTGATACAGGTTTCTTTTAAATTTTCGGACCATGGTTTTTTTGTATGCATTTTTTTCGAAATGGAACACGTTATCATGCAATGAAAGCTTTCACGACCGGATGTCATAGTTGCTGGTAGAACTTCCGGGTTATAAGGTCGTGGTCCATAAGACTTTCCAGTTTCGCCTAACGTTTCGTCCAGAGCTGCGCCGGACTCCTCAGAGGTTTTCTTACTTGCGTTGAGTCTCGCCGACTGATGAGTCGAGTGTCTGAGAGCGCCATATATACTGTGATAAGTGGGCGTGGTCAAGCTGTTACGTTATCAGCAGAGATAGTCCTCGTCAAAGATAAAAAATCACTATCGATTGCAATCGGCCAGAGATAAAACCTGTCGATCTTTAAAGCTACTGTCCAATGTCGCTAAGTTTCATAGCTTCTTCTTTCCTGTTAAATGTAGAGAAATCGGCTGTGGCAGAGCATGCTCTTCAATCTGGAAGTCATATAGTGAGGTTTTCCGAAACATCAGTTTTATCTACAATGACTAATTATCATCCACGACAATACAGGGAAGCTATTGCAAATATACAAATATAAAGAAAATTTTAACAGGAAAGAAGAAGCTATGAAACTTGGCGACATATGGACCGTAGCTTTGAAAGATCGACAGGTTTTATCTCTGACCGATTGCAATCGATAGTGATGTTTTATCTTTGACAAGGACTATCTCTGCTGATAACATAACAGCTTCACCAAGCCCACTTTTCACAGTATATATGGCGCTCTCAGACACCCGACTCATCAGTCGGCAAGACTCAATCCAAGTAAGAAGTCCTCTGAGGATGTCCGGCGCAGAACTGGACGAAACGTTAGGTGAAACTGGAAAGTTTTATGGACCACGACCTTATAACCCGGAAGTTCTACCAGCAACTAGAACACGTTATCCTAATTTTAAATGTTGTTGTTGTCGTCTTCAGCCCGCAGACTGGTTTGATGCAGCTCTCCACGCTACCTTGTCCTGTGTAAGTCTCTTCATCTGAGAATAAGTTCGGCACCTTACATCCTTTTGAATCTGATTACTGTATTCATCCCTCGGCCTCCCTTTCACGATTTTTAGCCCACACACTTCCTTCTAATGCTAAGTCGACGATTCCTTGATGTCTCGGAATGTGTCCCACCAACTTATCCCTTCTCTTAGTCAGGATATGCCAGAAACTCATTTTCTCCCCAATTCTGTTGAATACCTCCTCATTAGTTACGTGATCCACCCATCAAATTTTCATCATTCGTCTGTAGCACCACATTTCAAAAGCTTCTAACATTTTTTTGGTCTGAAATCCTTATTGTCCACGTTTCACTTCCAGACAAATGATTTCGGAAAGGACTTCCTAACATTGAAATTAATATTGGATGTCAAAAAATTTCGCTTCTTCAGAAACGCTTTTCTTCCCATAGCCATTCTGCATTTTATGTCTTCTTTAATTCGGCCATTACCTAATCTAATTCCTTCGTCATCGCCTGACTTCCTGACGCTACATTCCATTATCCTTGTTTTACTATTGTTGATGTTCATCTCATACCCTCTTTTCAAGATACTGTCCATTCCATTCAATTGCTCTTCCAAATCCTTTGCTATCTCTGACAGATTTACTATGTCATCGGCATACCGCAAAGTTTTTACTTCTTCTCCCTGAACTTTAATTCCCTCTCCAAATTTCTCCTTGCATTCCTTCACTGCTTGCTCTGTGTACAGATTGAACAACATTGGGGAAAGGCTACCACTCTCTTTTACTCCCTTCCCTACCTCTGCCCTTCGATTCTAATAACCGCTGTCTGGTTTTTGTATAAGTTGAATATAACTCTTCGCTCTACATTTTACCCCTGATACCTTCAGAATTTGAAAGAGTGTATTCCAGTCAACATTGTCAAAAGCTTTCTCCAAATATACAAATGTCCAAAACGTAGGTTTGCCTTTCCTTAGTCTATCTTTTAAGATAAGTCGCAATGTGAGTATTGCCTCCCGTGTTCCTATATTCCTCCTAAATCCAAACTGATCTTCCCCAAGCTCGGATTCCACAAGTTTTTCCATTCGTCTGTAAATTACTCGTGTCAGTATTTCGCAACCATAACTTATTAAACTGATGGTTCTGTAGTTTTCACATTTGTCTGCACTTGCCTTCTTTGGAATTGGAATTACTATATTCTTCTAGAAGTCGGAGGGTATTTCCCCTGTCTCATATATCTTGCGTACCAGGTGGAACAATTTCTTCATGACTGGCTCTCCTAACAATATCAGCAATTCAGACGAAATATCATCTATTACAGGGGCCTTGTTTCTAATCAGAGCTTTTAGTGCTCTGCCAAATTCTTCATTTTAAATGATTCTTACAAAAATATATTTTGCTTAACGAGTGTTTTGCATTTCATGCAAGACTCAGAAGCGAATTATGCTCATTAAAAATGGTTTCACTATATAGACAATTTGTAATCAAGGAAATTTTTTTTTTCGAATTTTTCTGAATTACTTGCCTATTGCTTGATTCCTGAAAACAGTTTTCAGGAGCTTATTCATCGTTAACACACTGTATTACAAAATAATCTATGATCTATTGAATTTATAATTAATGTTCCACAAGGAACTTCGTAATTCTGACATTAAATAAACTTCTATTAAGAATGAGCTTTTCTATCAATAAGCCCCTAGTTATTTCATGGTGCAACTACTGCCTACTGCGACGGCGACCCCCAGAGCAAGACTTCGCGACACACAGGTTGAAAAACACTGCCCTAGGAGGACTCGAACCTTCACCGGGAACGGCCGTCTAGACAGTAGCATGATGCCTTATAACACGTGGCTACTCCCGCGCGGATCGAATGCAGACAGAGAAAATTATGCATTAGAATCAGTGCAGGATCTGAATGTAACTTGCGGTTCAGCTATTCATTATTGGGTTTACCTGGTTTTCCTAATTTCCTAATGGTTTATGCATGTAAACCATTTTATGCAACTGGTCAACTGAAATGTTGTTGACTTCTGGATCGTGTTTCATCGTTGATGAACTGCAGTCATGTTTAAAA
Source organism: Locusta migratoria (assembly GCA_026315105.1). NCBI lineage: Eukaryota > Metazoa > Arthropoda > Insecta > Orthoptera > Acrididae > Locusta > Locusta migratoria. The sequence continues at coordinate 262,423,280 of CM048744.1, forward strand.
TTTTGAAGCTTTTGCCAGCTAGGGTATCAAAAGTTGCATAGGTAATACTTCTGAAGAAGGCAAAATTACTTTTTCCGAAACCTAGGTCAAGGTTTATGCGTGTAAACCATTTTATGCAACTGGCCGGCTGAAATTTTGTTGACTTTTGGATCGTGTTCCACCGTTGCTGAACTGCATCCATGTTTAAAATCTTTAAAATATGTTACAATACGTAACTTGATTCTGCGGGGTTGCTCTCACCGGAAATTCTAGTCCTTCCTTCGGCATGCGTGTGTGTATGTAAGTTATTGTAAGGCAATTAAGTAGTTTGTAAGTCTAGGGGCTAATGACCACAGTAGTTTCGTCCCATAAGTTTACAAAAATTTAAAGATTTTGAGCTTCATACTACACGGTGAAGAATACGTGAATAAAGTCAAGCATTGATCGAGTGAAGATATCAAACTGTAAGATGTAGAGAAATAAATTTTTTTAATCGGGTATATGGATTGAAAACTTTTGTAGTGGCCAGTACACCGTGTCTCAGAATAACTGTGCTCTTTTGGTATCCAAAAATAATTGTTTCTCCAGTGTCTCTTGATAATCGATAAAGAATTTTCGAAAACGGAAATATTACTTTTGTATATTAATCTCTAAAGAATGTATTGTTAAAATTTAAGTCATTTCCTGTGGTTGGTAATTTAGATATTTGCGGTCAACTGTTCAAAAATGACTAAAAACTTTTTTTTTCTTTATGTTTGTAATTTGTGGATAAGTACCGCAAGTTGAACTTTTGGATCTCGGTAACGGATAAAGATAATGAAAAAATAAAATAATAAATAGTTTTATAATATCATCTTAAGGACAAATTACAATAAAAAAGAAGCATAAAAGTGGCCTTCCCCTCGATTCGTAATTTTGTTACATAAATTATGGTTTTCTGTTGCTTTCTCAGGAACCGTCAATGAATAAATAGTTCTTTTATAAGCCTTATAAAGCTACTCAATTTGTCTGAGTTACAGGAGGTATATCATTTTCTGTTATCAATGGATGGCAAGTGCAACATCTGCTGTGCAGTGCGCATAGTTGCAACGCTAGGAGGAAGGATAATCTACACTATTCTAGGTTAAATCTAACTTTGGCGCAGAAGTGTGTCACTTATGCCGCCACAAAAATCTGTGGTCACTATCAACATCAACATCAACTGTCTGACGGATACCAGCCAGCATTTAAAATCAAACTGAAAGAAGGATAACTCCTCCTACTCAGTAGAAGAATTTTTTCAGAGATTACAAATTTTACAGACAATATTAATAATCAGTAAAATGTGTAAACATTTGTATGTCATGTAATGTTATCTTTTACTAAACTGACGCGTTCCGCATCTACTAAGAATTATGCTACTCATGATCTATGGTACATGTATTATTCTAATCTATAAACACGTGTTTATGTCAGAAAGTATGCATATCGGCACCCATGTTTATCGGACTTATTTTTCTTGTTTCGATGAGTATTAGACCTCTACATCTGAAAGTATCCTTTTTTTTATGAATTGAGTATGGCCTCTGATGATCTTGAATCTACCTACAGTTAAATGAAAATATATTTTTGCACCTCTGATTATTGCGATATGCAATGTATAATATACATATTTAGAGGTTCTAACTTCGTAAATGCCGTAAAAAAATCTATTTTTGTAGTTGTGACATGTTCTATGTAGTACAGACAGGTGTAGCTGTTCCGATAAACATCCAGCATGCTGTAATTTAGCAAATGTTTTGGGGGATCCGCAGCACTTGCATGCTTGGAGTTTTGAAGACGACGCCTCCCGTAGATATTTAAGCGTTTGTTTTGATTGTTATCGATGTATTGTTGTAGACAGCCCGGCCCGTTGTGTTCCAGCGTGGCTGCTGGGCTGGTGGATGTGCAAGACGGTGCCGTACGTGCAGGGCGTGTCGGTGGCCGCCTCCGTCTACAGCCTCATCGCCGTCTCGCTCGACAGGTAGGCACGCCGCCGGCTCTGCACCACTGACAAGGAACTGCAATAAATGAATAACTTGCAACAATGTCCAATATACTGTGGGCTGGCCGGCCGCGGTGGCCGAGGAGACTGAGGCGCTCCAGTCACGGTCTGCACGGCCACTACGGTCGGGGGTTCGAATCCCCCCTGGGGCATGGATATTTGTGCCGTTGATAAGTAGTTTGTAAGTTTAGGGACTGATGACCCCGTAGTTAAGTCCCATAAAAAAAATAATAAATAAAAAACTGTGAGCTGTCCGCGACAGGGACGACTAGCTTATGGACATATCAGTAAGTCCCAAACTCTTCAAAGCAGGGTTTTCCAGGCTGTGGTCGCGTCCCGCGGAAGAACAATACCATCAACGTCAGTTTGCTGTAGAATTCTGGAACATATTGACAGTCCAAATATAGTACATTTCCTTGAGATGGAAAAGTTCCTGTACATGCATCACCACGGCTTTAGAAAGCATCGATCGTGAGAAACCTACCCTGCCTTTTTCTCTCATGACTTCTTGCGAGCTATGGATGAAGGGCAACAGGCACACTGCGTATTTCTCGATTTTAGTAAGGCATTGTGGACGGTTCCGCACTGAAGACTACCAAGGAAGGTACGAGCATATGGAATAGGTACCCAAATATTTGAGTGGCTCGAAGATTACTTAAGTAATAGAACACAGTACCTAGTCCTCGATGGCTAGTATTTTTCAGAGGCTAGGGTATCGTCATGATTGCTCCTAGGAAGTGTGATATGACCGTTATTACTTATATATATATATATATATATATATATATATATATATATATATATATATATATAGGGTGTGTCACTAAGTTTGTTTGCCTCTGTAACTTATAAAATAATAGGTGACAAGAAATTTTAATGCGGTAGGACAACACAAGAAATGTTACCCCTTTTTCGGAGCTATGAACGTAGTTTATTGTCTCATTTTCCAAAGAGTTACAGAACAAAGATATAATTTTTTTAAATGCAATAATAGTTTTTTCTATCGTGCATTGGAATCGTTGAAACCAGCTGCGTCGAAATCAATTTAAACTACATTCCTATCACTGTTAGTTTGGGACCTACAACCCTTCAAAGTTTAGGGGGCGGAGGCTACGACAGTGTATCTGACTGGCTGGTGGTCATGAGACAGTGGGCCGTGCCCCAGGGGATATCCACTCGGCCAGTTAGCTACGCTATCGCAGCCTCCGCCCCCTAAACTTTGAAGGGTTGTAGCTCCCAAACTAACAGTGATATAGTTTAAATTGATTTGGACGCAGCTGGTTTAAACGAATCCAATGAACGATAGAAAAAACTATTGTTCCATTTAAAAAAAATATATCTTTGTGGTGTAACTCTTTGGAAAATGATACAATAAACTATGTTCATAGCCCCGCAGAAAGTGTAACATTTCTTGTGTTGACCTACCGCATTAAAATTTCCCGTCACCTATTATTTTATAAGTTAAAGAGGCAAACATACTTAGTGAATATATATATATATATATATATATATATATATATATATATATTCACTAAGTATGTTTGCCTCTTTAACTTATAAAATAATAGGTGAGTCATAAATGAGGAAAAATATTTCGTACAAATTATCACACACTGAGCTATAAACATAAATTCGTTTTCCTCGTGTTCTTATGTCAAGAAATGACAATGCAATTCAATGGTAAAAATCTGGAAATATGAAGTGCACTTTTGGCTGTTATTGTGCGCCGACATTGCCCAAGGGGACAGATCGGCAACAAGACAGAACATGTGAGTGTTGTAGGTAGTCTAGCCGCTCACGAGAAGGCGAGGTATGCGGCGTCAGGCGAACGTCTGTGTGACAGTGCAATCAATGACAGCGCTCACATGTATTTCGTACCGTTTTCGTTGGCCAGTGTTCCCTGATACCCTGTAGCCGATCTGTCCCCTTGGCCAATGTCGGTCCACAGCTACACCCAAAAGTCCACTTCATATTTACAGATTTTTTACCATTAAATTGCATTTTCATTTACTGACACGGGAACATACGGAAAACGAATTTATGTTTGTTGCTCGAGTGCGTGACAATTTTCACGAAATATTTATATACATAATATATGATCTGATGTATAGAGTGAGTTTCAATCTACGAATGTTGACTAATGATGCTGTGGTGCACAAGAGGGTGTCGTCATTTAATGACTGTAGTAGGATCCAGGGTGACTTGGACCACATATCTACTGGCTGTAAGGAATAGCATCTAGCGCTAAATGTAGAAAAATGTAGGGTGATGCAGACGAGTAGGAGAAACAAACCCGTAAGGTTCGAATACAACATTAGTAGTGTGCTGCTTGACAGAGTAACATCAGTTAAATATCTAGGCGTAACATTAAACAGCGATATAACATGGAACGAACATATGAGGACAGTAGTTGGGAAGGCAGATGGTCGACTTCGGTTAATTGGGAGAAGTTTGGAAGATGTGATTCGTCTGTAAAGGGATACCCAGGATACCCACCTGATCGGTTTAAAGCAAGACCTAGGAACAATTTAGAGGTCGGTTAGGTTTGTTACTGGTTGTATCGGTCAATGTGCGAATGTTACTGATATGCTTCGGGAACTCAATTTTGGAGAAACATTGTGGATAAAATTTAGATGGCCGGAATTTGAAGTGGACTGCAGGATCATTCTACTGCCGCCAGCTTACATTTCGTGTAAAAATCACAGAGATTAGCGCTCGTACAGATGCATGCAAACATTCGTTTTGGAAAGGTATAGAAGATGTAACGCTGCAAAGGCTGTTATGCGCCTACATTTATTTATTTAGCGTGTATGATTTATATAATTCATTGCCTAATTTTGCAAACTAAAAGAGGTAAACAACTAAATTTACAAATTAATATCTAAGTTCTATTCATAAGGCTGGCTTCGTCACTTTCAAGAAATACTGTAGAATCCCACGAAAAGCTCTTCTGCTACAGCTTGTTACAATGTGTTTGATGGTCTGGTATTCGTTCCCAAAACGGTGGAGGTTTTCAGTACAGGACCATGGCCTGAACGGATCCTGTTCTTTTTTTTTTTTTTTTTTTTTTTTTTTTTTTTTTTTTTTTTTTTTTTTTTTTTTTTTTTTTTTTTTTTCAGACACGTCTTGATAATTCCATTCCTACTGATACTGTGTCAGGTCTTTAGAGGGTCTGATAATCCTCACTGACAATATTCTACATATGTGTCCAGTTTTTGTTAATGTTGAATCTAACTGCCTTTAGTGATTCTGCCAATCGGATAGATGGTTGCCTAGATTTTATTCGGCTCATTAAGAAAGCAGGCACATCAGAATGGATTGTAAGCTCGGGAATTTTCAATAATTTTGTTGTATTCCTAGAGAGGTCATTTAGTCTTCGAAGAACTGGTGGTAGAATGTGACTAAGATTTTCACATAATTCAGATATTAAGCTACACTGGATCACAGTACTAGACAATATAATAGACCAGACCTAAGGAAAAGCATCGCACTATTGTAGCTCTTATACCGCCTGAGGTACCACTCAGCTTCTATATGTTGTTACTAGCTGAAAACCCGGCATGGTCCGGGTATTTATTTATTTACTCCTGCCATTCTTCAAGTATATATTCATTTGTACAAGGGCTATATGTCTCTAAAATCTCTTGGGAATACAATTAGTAGTAAAGAAGCAATAGATGAAAACTTGGTGCGTGATGGGGCGGTTTTCCATTAACGTTACTGTTTATGTGCTCATCTCCCATGAACTAGGTGTCGTACTGTGATACGATATTTAGAATGTACATTCTACTACATGTGTGTATACTGTCTGTAAAATTTCCTGCGGCTACAATTTATAGTGTACAAATTATAAATTGTAACGTCATACCGAATGCCGTAGTTTTACTCCATAAACAGCGGAAAAGTAGTAAGCGAGAAACTTCTTTCCTATCATAAGTTTACTATGGTTCCAGCGAGAAAAAGTTTAAATTATGTTTAAAGTTTGTTGCAAGTCACTAAGTACTGTTATTCTCATTCAGTGTATTTCGAAAGTCTCGCCGCATTTTACGGCATTTTTTTGCGATTTCTATTGGTTATGACGTTATATCTTTTGAACCATGTGTCGTATGTGATTTTAAACCATGCAGCAATTGTTACCTCAGGATAAGGAATGTGTGTACTAAATTTGGTTGAAATCGGTCCAATTTTTTAGGAGAAAATGAGCATCATTGTCGCAAAATGCAGCCGTTTCTCGCGCATCTCATTGTTTATGACGTCATATCCCGTGAACTATGTATCGTACGTGATTCTTACACTTACGGCGACCGTTCTCATGGATTGAAGCTTACTTGTATAAAATTTGAGAAAGATTGGATCATAGTTGTACATTTGTATGCAACACATACACACATACGGACACTCTGCTTTATATATTAGAAGATTACGTGATGTTAGTTTATATGCAGTGTTTTCTACGTGTTTCTTTATTTTATGCCTAAATCATGAAAGAGATACGATGACAACGATGCCAGATGGTCGCTTCATTAGACAATGAGCTTATTTTGGCAGATAATTTTTATTACTGATCCAAAATTCCTTTTATATATTTAAATGTGTCTTTTGTGACTTCAGAGAAAACATTCGGTTGTTCATATTTCAAATATTTTAATTTAAATGATTTCAGAGTTTGTTCTTTTGAAACGTGTTAATGACACAGTATTCAGAAAACGCCCTATTCATTGCATACCTCCTACGGACGTGGAACGTAGTAACAAGTACTAGTATTGCCTGTGGTCGAAAATCGACCAATTGTGTTTACTATGGTCACTGGGGGTAAAATTTTAAGTATCACGTCGGCGGCCTCGCGTGATTTTGTTGGCAACATCAGCAACACGATAGAAAATCTTTGCCCATTTGTTCGAACCACATAGAATGACTTGATAAGTGTATCGTACAGACCATGAAGTAAACAAATAATGCTGTTCCTGCTTTATGGTTGACAGGTTGTTGTATGTACCCTCGTCCGCTTAGTAAAAAATAATTGCCCTCGTAAAGCAAAAATTCCATGATAAAACATCAGCGTTGCCAGCGATTGGTTAAAATGAAGACTCACAGGATTCTCACTATTCAGCATCTGTTGCCAACATTATCATAGGAGGCCGCTGGGATATTTGGTAAAATTTAACCGGCACTGGAAGGTATGAAACGGTATCTTTTACGAGTTAAGGAAAATGCCTGACACAATAACAACGAATGAAAACGGAAGTATATACTTCTCATGCCATTTTCGAATTATATAACTTTCATTACCCTAATATTTGAAAGGCAACTACAATTTCGGTGTTCGTATATTTATACAACGCCAAGAAATAATGTTATTTCGATACTGCGATATTTAGAATTTCAGAGCTGACAATATGTCGACTTCGTAGTTCCACCCGTGCACCGTTACATGCCTCTCCAGGCGCATCGTCATTTATATCGGCATTCTCAACTTCGTAGATCCACCCGAGCACCGCTAGATGCCTCTCACGGCGCATCATCCTTTATATCGGCATTCATATGAGAAAAAATCACTACGACAATGAAGCTTTTGAACGGCACAAGAAAGTGAGTTGGGAGCACTTCATGATACGATATTCACTTATTTTAATATGTTATTTTAATACTGCAGATGCGATGCATTACAGCCTCTTTGGTCGAGGCGAATAGGCAATCAGTGAGCTGATTGGTGGAGAATGTAGAACTTGATCCAAGCTGTAGATAGGAAAATTTCTACTGCCTTTTACCACTTTTAATGGCTGAATGCACACATAATATTTATATTCGTGAAATCTACGACAAACAATCTATCGAATTATGTAACTTTCATTGGCCTTCTTGTACGAATAAATTAGTAACCTGTACCAACGGTATATCGCGACTGTATAGGGGATTTCCTGTCAGAGAGGACACAGTTCGTAGTAATCGATGGTAAGGCATCGACTAAAACAGAGGTGATATCGGGCGTTCCGCAGGGTAGTGTTATTGGTCCTCTGCTGTTCCTTATTTACATAAACGATTAAGGGGAAAATCTAAGTAGCTCTCTTAGGTTGTTTGGAGATGACGCCGTCATTTACCGTCTAGTAAAATCATCTGAAGATCAAAACCAACTACACAACGATCTGAATAAGATATCAGTTGTTGTTATAGTCTTCAGTCCGGAGACTGGTTTGATGCAGCTCTCCACAATACCCTATCCTGAGCAAGACTTTTCATTGCCTCATAAGAACGACAGCCCACATCTTGAACCTGTTTACTATACGCGTCTCTTGGTCTCCCTCTGCGATTTTTACCCCACACACTTCCCTCCAATGCTAAATTTACGATTCCTCGATGTGTAAGAATGTGTCCTACCAAGCGATCCGTTCTTTTGGTCAGGGTATGCCAAAAATTCCTTTTCTCACCAATTCTGTTTAGTACCAAAAAATGTTCAAATGTTTGTAAATCTTATGGGACTTAACTACGGGGTCATCAGTCCCTAAACTTACAAACTACTTATGAACTACTTACGAACTAGGACGGCACAAATATCCATGCCCGAGGGGGGATTCGAACCCCCGACCGTAGTGGCCGTTCAGACCGTGACTGAAGCGCCTCAGTCCCCTCGGCCACCGCGGCCGGTTGTTTAGTGCCTCTTCATTAGTTACGCTCTCTACCCACCTAATTTTCAGCATTCTTCTGTAGCACCACATTTCAAAAGCCTCTATTCTCTTCCTGTCCGCACTGATTATCGTCCATGTTTCACTCCCGTACAAGGCAACACTCCACACAAATGCCTTCAGAAAACACTTCCTTACCCTTAAATTAACATTCGATGTTAGCAAATTTCTCTTTTTCAAAAATGCTTTTCTTCCCATTGCCATTCTGCATTTTATATCCTCTGTATTGCAACCATCGCATGTTATTTTACTACCCAAGTAACAACTCATCTACCACCTTCATTGTTTCGTTACCTAATCTAATTCCTTCAGCATCGCCTGATTTTCTAAGACCGCATTCCATTATTTTTGTTTTGCTGTTGTTAATGTTCATTTTATACGCTCTCAGTGTAAAAATTGGCAATTGTCTCTAAATAATGAGAAGTGTGAAGTCGTCCACATGAGTAGGAAAAGAAATCCGTTAAAGTTTGTTTACATGATAAATCAATCAAATGTAAAGGCCGTAAACTCCACAAGATACCTAGGAATTACTATTACTTCAGACTTAAATTGGAAAGAACACGTAGATAGTGTCGTGGGAAAAGCGAAGCATAGACTGCGTTTTATTGGCAGAACCCTTTAAACATGCAACAGAACAACTAAAGAAACTGCATGTACTACGCTTGTCCGTCCTTTTATGGAGTATTGCTGCCCAGTGTGGGATCGTTATCAGGTGGGTTTGACGGAGGACATGGAAAGATTCCAAAGAAGGGCAGCTCGTTTCGTATTGTCGCGGTACACGAGAGACAGCGTTACGGAAATGATACAGGATCTGGGACGGGAATCATTACAACAACGGCGCTTATCGCTGCGGCGTGGGCTGCTTACGAAACTCCAATCGCCAACATTCTCCTCCGAATGCGAAAATATATTGTTGACTCCCACTTACATAGGTAGAAACGATCATCAGAATAAATTACGAGGAATCAGAGCCCGAACGGCGAGATTCAGGTGTTCATTCTTCCCGCGCGCTATTCGAGAATGGAATGGGAGATAAAATAGTATAACGGTGGTTCGATGAACCTTCTGCCAGACACTTAAATGTGATTTGCAGAGTATCCCATGTAGATGTAGATGTAGACAATTTTCGTGTTAGCGTATTTATATAACGATTTCCACTACGACGCGAGGTAAATGCACCTTTACATTGCAATTACGATAACTCCAAATGCTGATTGCAGTCGCGTATCGAAGTGCGGCGGCGGGAGGGCTATTTGGGGACGGCGCGGACAAGGTCGGCGCTTTGATCTGTCGACCAAACCCAGGAGGTCCCGAAATTGTGCGGCAGCGGCTGTGGCGACCTCCCCAGAGCCACGGCTGGTGTGATTACGCGCTTGCCGCCCCACCGGGCCTCAATGCAGTTTGCGCCGCTGCCGCCGCCGCTGCCTCCTTTCAGAGCACTGACCGATGGACGGACCGCCGCGCTCATCTCGTTCGAGGGCCTCTCAAAGGAGCATTCTTACAGACTTAAGGCACCCGCCAGCGAATGCGCACTTTCCGCTTTTTTCCATGAACTATCAGAGTACAATATCACTCCTAAGCGGATATAAAGAGAAGAGTGCAGCAAATTAAGTTTGGAGAAAGCATCAACATGTATATCCACACCTACTACTACATCTACATGGTATACTCTGAAAATCACATTTAAGTGACTAAGAGAGGGTTCATCGAACCACCTTTATACCACTCATCTACCATTCCACTGCCGCGGTGGAGTAGCCGAGCGGTCTAAAGCGTCTCGCTGCGAAGCGCGCGGTTGCTCGCCGTGGAGGTTCGAGTCCTCTCTGGAGCATGTGTGTGTGTTTTTGTCCTTAGGTTAGTTTACCTAGGTTTAAGTAGTTTGTAAGCTACGGACTGATGACCACGCAGTTTGGTCCGATAGATTTACAAACATTTGAACATTTTTGTACCATTCCATTCTCGAATAGCGGGCGGGAAGAAAAAATAACTGAATCTCTCTGTTCGAGCTCTCATTTCTCGTATTTTATTCTGATGATCATTTCTACCTATGTAAGTGGAAGTCAACAATATATTTTCGCATTCGGAGGAGAATGTTGGCGATTGTAGTTTCGTAAGTAGCCCACACCGCAGCGATAACCGCCGTTGTTGTAATGATTCCCATCCCAGATCCTGTATTATTTCCTCAGCGCTGTCTCCCATGTATCGTGACAATGCGAAACGAGCTGCCCTTCTCTGGACTCTTTCGACATCCTCCGTCAAACCCACCTGATAAGGATCCCATACTTGGCAGCAATACTCCATAAAAGGACGGACAAGCGTAGTGTATGCAGTCTCTTTAGCAGTTCTGTTGCATCTATTAAGGGTTCTGCCAATAAAACGCAATATATGGTTCGCCTTTCCCACGATATTATCTATGTCTTCTTTCCAGTTGAAATCTGAAAAAATAGTAATTTCTAGGTATTTTGTGGAGTTTACGGCCTTCAGTTTTGATTGATTTATCTTGTAAACAAAGTTTAACAGATTTCTTATCGTACTCCTGGGGACGACTTCACACTTCTCATTATTTAGACTCAATTGCCAATTTTTACACCATAGTGATATCTTATTCAGCTATTACTGTAGATCGTTTTGATCTTCAGATAGTTTACTAGACGGTAAATGACGGCGTCATATCCAAACAACCTAAGAGAGCTACTTAGATTTCCCCCTAAATCGTTTATGTAAATAAGGAACAGCAGAGGACCAATAACTCTACCCGGTGGAACGCCCGATATCACCTCTGTTTTAGTCGATGCTTTACCATCGATTACTACGACCTGTGTCCTCTCTAACAGGAAATCCCCTATCCAGTCGCAAATTTGGGACGCTATACCATACATTGCTTAAAACAATTTTATTCAGATATTGTTTACAATTGTGATTCTCTGCAATATTTTGTTGTTTCAACTCTTAACTTGATGTATCTACATAGATACTCTGCAAATCACATTCAAGTGCCTGGCAGAGGGTTCATTAACCACTTTCATAACCTTTCTGCACCGTCCCATTCTCTAATAGCGCACGGGAGCAAGAACACCTAAATCGTTCCGTTTTTGATCTTATTTCTCTTATTTTAATGCGATGATCATGTCTCCCTATGTACTTAGGTGCGAACAAAATATTTTCACATTCAGAAGTAAAAGTCGCTGATTGAAATTTCCTAAATAAATCTCGCCGCAACGAATAAGTCTTTCTTTTAATGATTTCAAACTCAAATCGTGCAACATTTCCGTTACGCTTTCCCCCCGGCCCTTCTTTGAACCTTCTCAATGTATTCCGTCAGCCCCATCTGGGGAGGATGTGGGTAACAGTACTCTAGAAGAGGACGCACAAGAGTGATGTTGTAGGCAGTCTCTTTGGTGGAGCTGTTGCGTCATCGAAGCGTTCTGTCAATGAAACGTAACCTTTGGTTCCTCTTCCCCACAATATTTTCTACGTGTTCTCTCCAGCCTAAGTTGTTTGTAATTCTAATTCCTAGGTATTTGGTAGAATTTACGACCTTGAGGTTTGACCGATTTATCATGTAATTGAAGTTCAACGGATTTCCTTCAGTGGTCATGTGTATTACTTCACACTTTTCATTATTTAGTGTCAATTGCCAATTATCGCACCATGTAGAATTTTTGTCTATATCGCTTTGCAGTTGCTTTTGATCCTCTGTTGACTTCACTAACCGAAAAGTCTAAGGGAACTATTCCGATTGTCTCCTAAATCGTTTATAAACACAAGGAAGAGTAGGGGACCTATAACGCTTTCCTGGGGAACACCAAATATCACTTGTGTTTTAGTCGATGACTTATCGTCAATTACTACGAGCTGTGTCCTTTCTGATAGGAAATCGTGAATCCAATCGCGTAATTGGGGCGATATTCCATAAGCAAGCAATTTCATTAGAAGCCGTTTGTGGGATACCGTGTCAAAAGCCTTCCGGAAATCAAGAAATATGGAATCGATTTGAGATCCCTTGTCGATGGCACTTATCATTTCATATGGATAAAGGGCAAGCTGTGATTAGCAACAGCGATACTTTCTGAATCCGTGTTGACTATTGGTTAATAGGTCGTTCTCTTTCAGTTAGTTCATAATGTTGGAACGAAGTATATATTCCAAAATCCTACTGTAAATCGACGTCAGTGAGATGGGCCTGTAATTTTGGGGATCACTCTTATTGCCTTTCTTGAATATTGGAGTGATTTGGGCAACTTTCCAGTGACTTCTCTTTCTCTTTCGCTGAGAGATCGGTTGTATGTAATAGCTAAATTGGAGCTATTGCATCAGCATACTCTGAGAGGAATCTAGTTGGTATAGAATCTGGTCCGGAAGATTTGTTTTTGTTCAGTGACTTAAATTGTTTCACTACCCCAGGAACGTCTATTTCTAAATTTCGCGTGCTGTCAGCTGTTCTTGGTTCGAATTCTGGAGTGTTCACTTCGTCTTCTTTGGTGAACGAATTTCGGAAAGCTGTCTTTTTAGCAATTCTGCTTTAGCAGTACTGTCATCGGTAGTATTACCATTGCTTTCGCGTAGTGAAGTTGTTTTTGTGTTTTTCCGCTAGTGTACTTCATATACGACCAGAATTTCTATGGATTTTCTGCCAGATTACGAAACAGGATTTCGTTGTGGAAACTATTGTAAGCTTCTCGCATTGAATTGCGCGCTAGATTGCGAGTTTCTGTAAAAGATTGCCAGTCTTGGGGATTTTGTGTGTTTTTAAATTTTGCATGCGTTTTTCTTTGCTTCTGGAACCGTGATCTGACCTGTTTTGTGTACCACGAGGGGTCAGCCCCCTCTTTTATTGATCTATTCTCTCGATTGCTACTGATATTACGTCTTTGAAAGTTCGCTAATCTCTCTATCTGATTTGATGCTCTTTACTAGCTCAGGATTATTTGTTGCTAGGAGATCAAGGGTATTTGCGCAACCATTTACCATTCTAGTGGGTTCATGAACTAACTGTTCAAAGTAGATTTCAGAAAAAGCATTCAGAACAATTTCGGACGAAGTTTTATATTTGCCTCCTGTTTTGAATATGTATTTATGCCAACACATCGAGGGTAAATTAAAGTCGCCACCGATTATAACAGTATGCTTCGGGTACCTATTTGAAATGTGATTCAAGCTTTCTTTTAACATTTCGGCAATTGCATCGTCTGTGACTGGGGCCCGATAAGGAGATCCAATTATTAATTTATTCCGGTTGTCAGGTATAACTTCTACCCATACCAACTCACAGGAACTATCTGTCTTAATTTCACTGCAGGATAAACCGTTTGTAACAGCAATAAACACACTACCCACTCTTTATTTATTTTTTTATTTTTTTTTTCATCTGACCTTTCTGGAGACCATTTGGCCCTTTGTAAAAATTTCGGCCGAACTTATCTCTGGCGTCAGCCAGCTTTCAGAACGTACAACGATTTGTGCCTGAGTACTTTCTATCAGCGCTTGGAGCTCTGGAACCTTCCCAAAACAGCTACGACAATTAACTGTTACGCCAATGGTTCCTGGATCTACATTCTTCCTGTGTCTGACCTGCGCTCTTTGAGACTAAAATCCATTTTGCGTGTTCCCGAGGCCCTCTAACCTAAAAAAAAATCTGTTCAGTCCACGCCACACAGCTCCCTCTACCCGTGTAGCCGCTTCCGGGGTGTAGTGGACTCTGGACCTATTTATCGGAACCCGAAAGCCCACCACCCTATGGCGCAAGTTGAGAAATCTGCAGCCTATACGGTTACAGAACCGTACGAGCCTCCGAAACAGATCCTCCACTCGGCTCTGAACCAGAGGTCCGCAGTCAGTCCTGTCGACCATGCTGCAGATGGTGACCTCTGCCTTCATGTTGCAAGTAAGACTGGCAGTCTTTACCATCTCTGATAGCCGCTCAAAACCAGAGAGAATCTCTTCCGATTCAAAGAGACACACATCATTGGTCCCGACATGAGCAACCACCTGCAGCTGGCTGCACCCTGTGATCTTCATGGCATCCAGAAGGACCCGTTCCACATCTGGAATGACTCCCCCTGGTATGCACACGGAGTGCACATTGGACTTCTTCTCCTCCCTAGCAGCCATATTCCTAAGGGGGCCCACCACCCACTTAACGTTGGAGCTCCCTACTACTAACAAAACCCCTCCCTCTGTGAGTGCAGGTAGAGGGGTTAGTACAGCACAAACGATACCATCTGTGTCAGGAACATCCTCTGCCACAGACAGCGCCTCGAATCTGTTCGTAATACTGATCAGGGGCTTCTACTTCTCGGAAAGTCTTAGGCCGCCTGACACGCGCTGAGGAGACCTCACAATCCATCATGGATTGGGTGGCGACCCCCTCGCGGGCAATGACCGGGCTGGTACAACACCACCTAGAGACAAGGCCTCAGAACTGGCCGTGCTACGTCACACTGACCAGGCCGCGGCCGCCAGCCGAATGGCTGTCCGCTGGGGTACGCCCACTGCCTCATAGCGGGCAGCCAGTAAGCCGGCGGCCGCGGCCGCGGCCTGGTCAGTATGACGTAACACGGCCTGTTGTGCGGTCTTGTCTCTAGGTGGTGTTGGCTGGCCACAGCCGCAAGCCGATCGGATGGCACAAAAGAGGCAAAGAGCGTGTGTTGGGCTCCCGTGAGGGGCCCACACCAGCGGCGCCCACCCACCGCGTTGCCAGCGAAGCCAACGCCGCCTGAAGCTGCGAGCGAAGAGTCACCAACTCTGCCTGCATTCGTACACAGCAGTTACAGTTCCTAGCCACTCTAAAAACCTATGTAACTTCCAAGTAAGTACGATTGTTGTAATGTAAACTGTGGGCGAATGTACCAAACTGTAACTTTGGTGCGAATCTAAGTATTCGCACGAGGATACTATGGTGTGTGATCACCTCAGATGGTCATTACAATTGCACACCTGCGTGGAATGGACAGTATGAGTTTATCAATCAGCTCTTGAGGGATACTGTGCCATTCTTCCACGAGTGCAATTGAGAGGTGCGTCATTTTTTTTTCTTTAATCCGAAATGTCTATTATGCCATTCAACCCTCCGTGTCTGTAGTAATAATTATGTGTACTTCTATTAGGAACAGTTCCTGCAATATTTTTGCTGGTGGAA
The DNA here is from genome assembly GCA_026315105.1 of Locusta migratoria. Taxonomy (NCBI): domain Eukaryota; kingdom Metazoa; phylum Arthropoda; class Insecta; order Orthoptera; family Acrididae; genus Locusta; species Locusta migratoria. The sequence continues at coordinate 262,439,100 of CM048744.1, forward strand.
ATAAGAAATAAGGAATAAGTAATCAACTAGCAAGAAGAAAAATGCTGTTTTACAGCTGGTAGATCATGTGTAGACCATATTTTCACATTACGACAGATTTTGGAGAAACATAGAGAAAAATCGAAAAATGATGCACTTATTTTTATAGATCTAGAAAAGGCATATGATACTGTTCCAAGGAAACTACTATGGAGAGCACTACATATGGCAAACATAAATACTTCTTCAATTAAAATAATACAACAGATGTATAAAGATAATATTTGCCAAGTGAAAATTGGCAATACTCTTTCACAGAAATTTAGAACAAGCAAAGGTCTGTTGCAAGGCTGCCCCATGTCACCAACATTATTCAAAATCTATATAGATATTAGTCTTAGAACGTGGTCACAGAAATGCAATAGTATGGGACTAGAAATAAGAGATAGATTTTATCTACATCACTTATTATTTGCTGACGATCAAGTTGTCATAGCACAAGACGGGGAAGATGCAAACTACATGTGTAATCAACTATCAATAGCTTACAAAAATTGGGGTCTGAAGATTAATTATCAAAAAACAGAATACTTGACTAATGATCCACATGAACTATACATAGAGGGAAAGAAAATCAAAAAAGGTAACACTTTCTGTTATTTGGGGTCCATTTTAGAAACTGAGGGAAAATCCGACTCAGAGATTAATAAAAGAATTAGTAGTGGACGAAAGGTCATTGGAATGCTCAACTCAGTCCTATGGAGCAGAAATGTAATGAACAGAACAAAAAAATCATATATAAATCTATATTTGAGAGTGTAGTTCTGTACGGAGCGGAAACCTGGACCATTAACCAGAAGCACACTAAGAAACTACAAGCATTACAGATGGATTTCTGGAGAAGATCGGCCAGAATTTCCAGGAAAGAAAAAAGAAGCAACGCCGAAGTAATAAAGAGGATGGAAATAATAGAAAGAATAGATGAGGTGATGGATAGAAAGAAATTACGGTGGTACGGGCATGTAAGAAGAATAGAGGACACCAGAATACCGAAGCTGGTACTGCAGTGGCAACCTGAGGGGAGAAGAAAAGGACGACCTGTGTCCACCTGGATCCAAAATGTATAGCTCACGATGAATAGACTGGGAGCAGAAGAAGAGGACATACAAGATAGAGACACCTGGAGAAATGTAGTGAATAATTAGTGTAAAACCTTATTTACTAGGTGTATTCATTTCTGGGCGAATTATTATGTTGGAGGTAAACCTCTGTAATGAGGAAAATCTCAATAATAATAGTAATAATAAGGAAATAAGTATGGCTAGTGAATTTTCGGACTTTTGGAATTGCGGGCTCTATGAAAGGCGGCAGGCAGCGGCTACGTAATGGGATTCTTGCACGCGACAGAAACGCACAGCTGGAGACCACCCGGAAGTGTTTTCCTCAAGACTTGCGTCTTCTTAGAAAGTTATTCTGAGCACCACAGTTACATATGAAAGAGAACGTGGTCACGTTACTCACGCATGAGATGGTGCGCGCTTGATTTCAGGGTATCACGGTAAGAGAAGCCGCTGGTTTCCGTGGGAAACAAAATTTCTAGCGGTAGACCGTTTATCCCGCGTGAGGATGGCAAGAAGGCTCGGGACAATACGCATCTTACAGGCTGTCGCGCAGATTTGATGCGCTGAAATCGGTCAGCAGGACGTGGAGGAGAAAATTTTGGTAAGTTACATCTACATGGGATACTCTGCAAATCACATTTAAGTCAGGGAGCTTCTTCACAGGAGAGTGATAGATGGATATCGTCACGGGACGTGGCAGCGTGCAGTTGTGTCTAGGAGGGCCCCACGTAGTGTGGGAGACTTAGGAATATTTCTTTAATAGTGCAAAAGCGCAATTCTCATTTCGGTTGGGTGCTAGCTAGTGTAAAGTTCCGACATTCATGGGAGCCTGTATTGAGCCATGTAACCGCAACGGCGACCAGCAGCGCTGTTTGATTTGTCTAATCCGTTTTCATCACGCCAAGCTATATTTTCTGTGTCTGAACGCCCGGTCTGAGACATTCTTGGCATCCTTCGAGCCTAGCTGCTTAAGTGTACCAACTGGTCTAATGGTGTACTACAGAACTGCGAGCCGTTAACTTGACAACGAGCTACACCGGGGCTTGTGGCTCTACTTAACTTAACCTCAGTACAGCAGCGTCCCTTCTGGATCTGCACCAGTCAATGATTCTTCTTCGCAACAGCTTTTTTTAGTCTTCGACACAACCGTCTTCCCGTCTTCCTCGTGCACCAACACGACGTAGCTTCTCATTTGCCCATCACCTTCTACATTACCCAGCTTTGCAGCCGATGTGAGAGGTGCTGGTCTTGGTGCAATGCGTCTGCCAAATGCATCCCAGACATGCTCAATCTGGAGTAACAAGCTTGCCACTCCATTCGTTCAATTGCCTCAGCTTAACCATGTTGTCCACCAGTGCAACTCTGTTTGTAAGAGCGTTATCGCACACGAGAAGGAGCACATCTCCTATCGCACCGACGTAGGGCAAAACAAATGGTCGAAGGATCTCGACTCTATACCTCTGAGCAGTTAAAACGCCATTCTGAACGACATACAGGTCCGTACGTCCACCAGTACTGACTCCTGCCTCTGATTGTCCACTGATTAAATAAATTATATTGCGCAACGGATAACGCAGGTTCTCAATCGTAGCTACTGGTCTGAACTTGGTCGGGACCGTCGTACTTCATATTTTAATCTCTGCCACATATTAATTGCTGTGAAACCCCTGTCCATTTGAGTTACTGATTATTTAAACACATATACACTTGTGGTAGGGGGAAATAAGGATTGGGCGGTGTTAAGAATGAATGAGAAGATGGGGAGAGTTAATCTTGACTTACACAATTTATTACTTCCATCACAATGAACAGGAAGTTTCATTACCTTGCCGGCTGGCTGAATTATATGTTAAATCCTACTGGTCTCGTAATTTTCGTTCTTTCGTGCGATAGAAATCTCTCTAGTTTGTGGGAGCGGGGATAAAGGAAAACATCTCGAATCAAACCACTCATTCACCTTCGTTGCATGCACGTATTTCTACAAAAGAAAATACTGCGATCTCAACTTATATTTGCATTGCAAGACATCAGAATAATGCTCATCCCGAAAGAATCAGGCAGAGGCTCTTGAACTCGGCCAAGAAACTAAATACAAGTTCCGTACCTCCCAATGATAACGCGAAACACAATATAAATAAAATTTACATAACGTAGCAGAAGGGAAGAAAGAATACTCCTCTCCGTTCAACAAAATTAATTAAAACCCGGTAAATACTGCAAGGTCAGTACAGTGAGTGCAAGCCAAGCCACATGTAACCGCACACTCGGACATTACCTCTTACAGAAACACTGGTAAAAATATTCATAATCGTGAGACAGAAATTACGCACACCGATATGGAACCTTAATATTGATTCACTGAAAGTTTTTACTGGGGATATTGATCTTATTAAGCACAGAAAGAAAGAAATCAGTTAAGGGTGGGAAACCCTCGCTAATAATGTAGGTCTCCACGGAAAAGAAGTGATTTCTTGTGCATCCCACATCGTTTCATACTTTGAACCCACGCAATGTATTGTAGGGGAACGTTCATCGCTATTTAGCCGTATAATTAGCTGCTGAGCCATGGAGCTGATGGCTCATGACTTTCTTAAAAACCTATGTGGCTAAGTCCAACATTACGTACAAACAAAAGGAAAAAAAAAGGTTACCACATCGGAAAAGAAATGAAAACGAAACATAATTATGAACAATGCCTGAAAAAAAAGCACTGATCTTTCCAGAGACAAACTCTTTTGTTAATTCTATACGTCTTTCAGCCCTCACTTTCTAGGAATTACAAACTCGTACGAACGCAGCCAGCGTGGGACAAACGCCCTTGCAGCGTCGCAGTAATACTTGTAAATGTCCGTTTAGTCAGAAGTCTAACTGATTGTAACCGAGTAGCCGGCCGCGGTGGCCGAGGAGACTGAGGCGCTCCAGTCACGGTCTGCACGGCCACTACGGTCGGGGGTTCGAATCCCCCCTCGGGCATGGATATTTGTGCCGTCCTAGTTCGTAAGTAGTTCATAAGTAGTTTGTAAGTTTAGGGACTGATGACCCCGTAGTTAAGTCCCATAAACTATACAAACATTTGAACATTTGTAACCGAGTAAACAGGCAGGCCATGCTGCTAGACGTTCTCGAACAAACTCTCTTCCATTACACCATAGATAAGGGTTCCTTTGAAGCAGTCAAAAAGAAAAGAATGATATTAAAATGGAAATGAAATGCCGAATGCACGCTGGAAAGGAAGTTACTGTTACCATATAATCTCCCAACAAAACTGAAGCTGAAGATCTACAACACTCATTATGGTTGCGAAGCATGGACCATGACACTAAGAATTCAAGAGAGGTTGCTGTTCTATGAAAATTAAGTTTTAAGAAAATAATTTTGGCCTATACAAGATCCAGTTACACGACAGAGGGAAAACGCACATATGATGAGATAAGAGACATGACAAGGAGGCCTCTTATCACTATCACAATAACTGGCTGAGAATTGTCTGAATCCCGACTTTGGACGCTTTGAAATATTTAGCGAAGAATGGGATGTATATCGCAAAGATAGATCAGGTACGATCGGAGGGATGGAGGGTTGTTCGTTGTGGTCCACAAAAGCATTCCTTCTGCTGAACTCCAAGTTGAGAATAACTGTGAGGTTATCCGGACACATGTGACAGGTATAGGCGAAATCATGTTGATAAATGGGTGTTTTTACCAGTCACCCAGATACACCGTCACAGTGCTGGAGTCATTCAAAGAAAGTTTACGATCAGTAGTGCGAAAGTACCATGCAATCAGATGCTGCATATTTCTTAACCGGAGATTCGGGCGATACGCGCACTCACATGAAAAAAAAAACTTTTTGTTTAACCTATAACTAATCTAACTTTTACTTTAAAAAAGTGATCTGTAACGTAGCCTTAAGAAGGAAATGGATCAATAAATACTCCAAGAAAAAGCTGTATATTCTGAGACATGAACTTTACTGTTTATGTTGAAATTCGTTTATGGTTTCATTATACGATATTCGCGCCGTTTCGTGATTCAGACTTTAATAAAGTTCAAGTCATGATGTCGTCTAATACTGACATCAAATACAATTAATCACAGTCGACAGCAGGCGGATAAATTTCTTATAATGCCTATTATGTCTACCGTTTTGGCAAATCGAGCGCCATGTTTTTTGGGATATTATAAGGCATAAAACATATGATAACACAGAAAACATTGTAATTATAAATTTAAATTACACATGTACCATGTGCTACTGACTACTTCATAACGGTATTATCTACAAAATTGCTGAACGTTCGATTTATGGACACTAGTCGTAAAGCTTTATAAAATTTTGTTTTATTTATTTATTTTATTTTTATTTTTATTTATTTATTTGAATTCCAAGGAAAATTTAATGAAAGGCTGTATTTTTATTTATCTCTCTCATATTTGTTACCCATCTTTCTGTTACCTTTTATCTTTCAAAGCAAACCTGTATTTATTGAAAAGCTCATTACTTTCCTGCACTTATTTGAAGAGTAATTGAAATTACATGACAGTCTTATATTCCTTAATAGTGCTTCTCACATCTATCTTGTATAAGTAATATTTAGTGTTTTGTTACTTCAGTTCGTTCATCCCATAAGCTGAACACATTTAGGTAGGTTTAATATCTATTTCGGTGAACAATGAATTAAAGCAAATAAAGCATGTTAATATCCACAATGACAAATTATCGATTAATTACTCTTAGTCTGTTAAAATGGCGGACGAGTTTACTTTGGTTGCCGCAAGGAGCGCTCTAACTTATGTGTTAGCCACATATACGCAATTTAAGCACATTTGGATGATAGGACACTACGAGTGAAGGAAACAGTGTCTACCACCGAAGGCATCCGATCACCTGCGTGAAGCTTGCGCACTTACTACGGGGGTTGGTACTTAAATAGTGGCGGCTATTTATTCGCAACCGATTCAAAAGCGTTACATATTTGCGACTGTTACTGTCCTTCAAAGTAGTAGTTGAGTAGAACCATTTGCCAGCGATGTGGAAGGCGTTGTATACCGTTAGCAGAGCCTGTTCTGTTGATGATGCGAATGGAACAGTCTACTGCCTGTCGAATCTCAGAAACAGTTCTGCAACGAATGCCATGAAGTACTTCCTTTATCTTCGGAATCAAATCAGTCAGGGGAGTATGGTGGATGGTACAGTACTTGCCAGTCCCATCGACCGAACAGAGCAGCCACAGCTCGCGCTGTATGCGCCCACGCATTATCGTGCAAAATGATGGGTGGGTTGCGCGGAAAGTGCTGCCGCTTCTTACGCAAAGCTGGCCGGTCCATCGTGGAGGAACGTAATGCTTTAGCATAACACCATCACAGTCGTACACGAGAATCATCATTACTTACACCATACTGGTACTCTGACGCTCTTTCGACTTTCGCGGCGACCCGTAATGACGCGATAAGATGAATTGGCATTTCAGTTTTGCCTCGTACGATGTGGCCTGTGCTTCATCCAATGTATGAAAGCCTTTCCTTCGCGCTCATAGCGCTCCAAGTGCGCTGAGCTGCGTCGTAACCCATCCATTTCTGCATTTCCGTCAATTCATGAGGAACCCATCGTGACGCAATTTTTCCCATGCCCAGGCGTTCCTTCAGGATGCGAAGCACAGTCGTGCATTCGTTGGCGAGCTCCCACATCATCTGGCGTCGATCACCGTCCACCAACACGGCAACAGAGACGCTAGGACGACCTGTCCGATGCCACAGCTTGCCGTCTTCCATTGAAGGCATTCACTCCTCGTGCCTCGGTTCTGTACGGCAATGCCGATTCCACGCACGCCTTTTGAAGTCCTTGGTGACACTCTCGTGCTGTACCACCTCTGGCACAGAGAATCTTGATCCAGCTCCGTTGTTCCTGTTTCGAAAACATAGTTAGTCCGCTCGTTCACAAATGTGTTTCCCTCGATTGTGCGCACGCCGGTGGCATGAGACGCGCGAATCCATTTGCTTGGAGTTAAGGTTGGTATGTCAACAACGGGTGCGACTGATAACCTTCGCTGTGTAGTCCCTTCCAAAAACCAACCAACGAACAACGGGTGCTGTCAGCGACAATAGTAGATTCCATTGCATAGTGTCTCCATAGCAGTGTTGCCACTATTTATACATCTGTCTACATCTACAAGTCACAATGAGGTGTATGCCAGAGGGTTCATCGAACCGTTTTTATGATGTTTCTCTACAGTTCCATTCTCTAATAGCTCGCGGGAAAAGAAACAGTAATTTTGACCGTTCTCGATGTGATTTCTCTTATTTTATTTCGATGATCATGTGTTCCTATGTAGGTGGGTGCTAACAAAATCTGTTCGTATTCGAAAGAGAAAGTTAGTGAAATAAATTTTGCAAATATATCTCGTCACAAAGAGTAACGCCTTTCTTTTAATGATTTCCACCTTAATTCGTGCATCATTTTCGTAACACTCTCTCCCCTATATCGCGATAATATATATCTAGCTGCCCTTCTCTGTACTTTCTCTGAATCGTCTGGCAATCCCACTTGGTAAAGATCCCACAATTCGTAGCAATACTCCAAAATAGACGGACAAGTGTGGTGTGGGCAGTTTCTTTAGCAGAGCTGATATATCTTTAAGTGTTCTGCCAACGAAACGTAGTCTTTAGTTCGCTTTCCCTACAGTATTTTCTATATGTTCTTTAGAATTTCAGTTGTTTGTAATTGTTACACCTAGGTATGTAGTTGAATTTACTGTCTGTACTTTTGACTGATTTATCGTTTAAATGAAGTTTAACGGGCTTCTTTAGTGGTCACAAGGATGACTTCACACTTCTCGTTATTAAGGATCAATTTCCATTTTTTGCACCATGCAGATATCTTATCTAAATCATTTTGCATTTGCTTTTGATCTTCTGGTGACTTTACTAACCGATAAGTGACAGCATCATCCGCGAACAGTCTAACGGAGCTAATCAGATTGTTTTCTTTATTGAATTTATCAATTGTTTTAAAAAATTATCAATTGTTTTAAAAATTGATTGTAAGACTTTATATAGTAGAAGAAACACTTTTTTGAAGATTGACTTAAAAATGTCCTCTCATAAAACAACCAATAAATTCTGGAGTCGCGTCATTTGTTTTTATTGAGATGCCTTTTTTAAACAGGTCCACTACCGGTTTTGCGTCATTAGAGACGCATCTTTAGGTGTTACTGTGTTAAACAACAAAACAATAATTAAAATTACAAGACAAATAACTTGATCAACGCGATACATGAATTGAACAAGGTATTACTTACAATTTTTTTCTCGTCATAATTCGTTACTGAGTCCCAACATTCTAGTTGCTTTCATCTGTCAATTGATTAAAAATTAAATAGGGCCGAGTACATGGGTCCAAGTCCAATATCAAATCGGTGTCTTTCAGGAGTGAAAACCATGGACTTTAAAAAGGTAGTCGCGTGATTTTGATTACAGTATTGTCGAAAATAACCTGTAATCAGATTATCTCCTAAATCGTTTATAAAAATAAGGAACTGTAGCGGTCCTATAACACTTCCCTGGGGAACGCCAGATATCACTTGAGTTCTACTCGATGACTTTACGTCAATTACAACGTACTGTGTCCTTCCTAACAGGTAATCACGAATCCTATCGCACAATTGTGGCGATATTCCATAATTTCGCAGTTTGATTAGAAGACGCTGGTGAGATACAGTGTCGAAAGCCTTCCGGAAATCTAGGAATACGGAATCTTTTTGACATACCTTATTGATAGCACTCATCAAATCAGGTGAGTAAAGTTCCAACCCTTGTATGCTCTATTAATTTTACAAAACCGGGGTGGGTTGCTAATCTATATCTATGAGTGAATGTCTAATCGGTGTACGTTTATCAAGTCTGAACCACAAGATATAAGGAGCTAATAATTTGTACAGTTACTAATGTCTACCCGGGGAAGGCTTTAGGCGCGGTTTTATGGCGATTGGATAGCTATTTATCTATATATATTAATGTGAATGTCTGTTTGGTGTACGTTTATGACGACCGAACGACAAGATGCAGAGACTTAAATATTTGTACAGTTACTGAGGAAGGTTTTATAGCGATCTGATAGATATTTAGTAATTTAAAGAATATAACGCGAAATGCGCAACAATAATTACTCTTTGAAAATTATATTTACTCTTTGAAAATGGTTTTATTGGTTGCATTGTTGCTTGAGGGTTGATAATGATAAAAGGGTGGAGTATATTGGGATGGAAAGTTATCGGTGTATATAAAATTCTACGTGTGTGAGTATGTGTTTTTAATATTTCGCTCTGCAGCTAAAACTACAGAACGCAAACGAATGGTCTATGTGTGATTGTTGTCCGAAGTCTCCCGTTGCACACCATAGCAGTTCCATGCCGATAGCTATAACGGGGTGGAAGATATGGCGGTCAAATTATTAAAAAAAACCTAGTGAAGGTCAGCGATGACGTTTGCGACTCTATAGCAAGGGGGTCACATACAGCGAAACGTGATGCGTGCTACAATGTCTTCAGCATTTTCTCTGTAAGGATAAGCATACGAATAAGGAAATATAAGAATAAATAGATAAAGCAATAAAAAATTGCTTTGAATACATCTCTTTAAAAAAATCGATATGACATTTCGCGCATTATATCAAGTGATCGATCTGTGCTATTATTACAATCATTATTGTTGAATTTCGTGATTGGAATTCGTCGAAACGAGTGCATTTTTACGTGTGATTTGATCTCAGAGCACACTATTGAAAGATAGCTTATCTATCATATTCCACCACCACGCGAGCGTAGCCGCGGGTTTAAGCTAGTGTAAAAATAATTCTGACCGTCAGAAAAAATATGTTTCACTCTTTCAAAAATGTTCAAATGTTTGTACAGTCTATGGGACTCAACTACGAGGTCATCAGTCCCTAAACTTACAAACTACTTAAAACTAACTAATTCTAAGGACGGCACAAATATCCATGCCCGAGGGGGGATTCTAACCCCCGACCGTAGTGGCCGTGCAGACCGTGACTGGAGCGCCTCAGTCCCCTCGGCCACCGCGGCCGGCTTAACTATGTCACCAATTACGACAGTATCCGGACGACAAAGGAATCTTAGAGGTAATCTCGTAAGTAAGATAAAAAGGAAAGGATCCCGTGTATGTAGGCCAGTGGAAGGTGGAGTCCTAATTGAAGGAAGAGAAGCACCTGTGAAGCCGCACATCCGCCTGCTCCTACATGCAGACGTGCGTGCGCCGGCTGCCGTATCTGGTGTTCACGGTTCACGTGTTTCGCCGATTTGTCATGGCCCACTCCTGCCGGAAGGTTCCCCCGCTGCGCGGTTCTGCCTCGCTTGCTTATCCCTTTCCATAGCACCAAGCAACTCGGCAGTCGTACTGAACTCACTGTGTTGTCCAGCAACTGCTTTGTGTATTGAAGCTGCTACCTCGTCCCTGGTGCGAACATCACGGTTAACTCACATTTCTGTCACACCAAGGAGTCACTTTGTCTGCGATTTCTACGTACTCCACATGAGCCGATTTTGTACAGCAGCTGATCTCGGATTAGCGCGAAAGATAAACATGGATCAAGCTGAACATGGAAACATGTTTTGTACAATCATAAATCTTACGTTACTACACCGTGAAACAAATTCAATTCTATGAAACTTCCTGGAAGATTAAAATTGTGTGCCGGAACCGGGACTCGAACCTGGGACCTTTGCCTTTCGTGGGCAAGAGCTCTACCGACTGAGCTATCCCTACACGATTGACGATGCCGCCTCACAACTTTACTTCCGCCAGTACATCGCGTCCTACTTTCCAAACTTCACAGAAGCTCTCCTGCGAAACATACAAAACTAGCACTCCTGGAAGAAAGGATATGGTGGAGACATGGCTTAGGCACAACCTAGGGATGTTTCCAGAATGAAACTTTCACCCTGCAGCGGAGTGTGCGCTGACATGTAACTTCCTAGCAGATTAAAATTGTGTGCCGGAACCGGGACTCGAATCTGCGAAAGGCAAAGGTCCCAGCAGCGTACGCTCCGCTGCAGATCAAGAGTGAAAGTTTCATTCTGTAAATTCAATTCTAGTCGTCAGTTCACGATATGATAACATTCCAAAATAATGTCTTTTTTTAGTCGCAAATAGAAGTTGAAAAGACGTAAATACTCAAGATATTCTTAAGTCTCTCATACTGCTAATGTTTGCCAAAAATAATCGATCTTTAAGGTTAGGCAATGTAAAATATCTGTGATATAAACTATGAGTGTAGATTCTAACTGTTGCCATTAGGCATAATGAAGAATTGATCTGCAAAAGTTGAATCCTTTCCATAGACATCGGGAGCGTAGGGAAACGAAATTCGAAGTATTTGAAGTGATCAGTTAAGTACGAGGGATGAGAAACCATCGTGAGAGACTGCTGAATTGCTGCACTGGTGGAGACCGTTGTTCTCCCATAGCTTCGAAGCTGACAACCGCTTCATTGAACAAGATAATGCATGACCACACGAGACGCTGCTTCGTTGCCAATCGGATTACATCGCTTCCCTGGCCTCCAGGTTTTCCCGGTCTCTCGCCTATCGATAATGTGTGGTCGATGATATGGAATAACTTGCCCGATATATATACACCTTCTACAAGAAATCGACTTTTGCATTATGGGGAAGCAGACTGGAGTGTATGCCCTAACAAGATACCCAGACCCTCTTCGATTCAGTGCGCAGGCGTGTATCAGCGATGGCGGCAAGAACCAATATTATTTCATCGTCTTCCTCACTTCACTTGGGGCTGTATATTCGACCACGTGACCTTGGAGAAGTTTTGTTCATTCACTAAAAAGGGTAAAATGAGAATACTGTTCAAAAAGGTCTTGTTTGGTTAATGTGACACCAAAATCAACATAGGCAACGGATCTTGCAATTCACGTGTTAAAAGTAAATTTCAAAAATGGATTAAAAGTGAAATTAAGTAGGCATAGAAAGCAAATAAAAATATAAAAAAATATCTTGCGCTAACAGCTGTAGAATATTATTAGGTCACCATTTGAAAACAACCATTTCTATACGATGGGCGGCAAGCAATGTGTTTTGAGCAGCCTGCGAAGCGTGTGCGGATAGCGTAATTGTTAGTGAGACGGTTCGCGAAAAGCTGGTAATCGGATTTCGATTTCCAGTCCGGCAGCGTTTTTCATTTGTCACCGTTAAATCATACAGCTGATGCTGATCGATATTCGTAATTTCTATTACATTCCATGTGAAGAAATTTATGCATCATTTTTCGTTATATACAAACTCAAATCTAGAAAGAAGCGAAGTTCAGAGTAAAAAATACAATAAAAATCCGAAAATACTTAATTCCTAGTTCTATTGTAGAAAAATACTTTCTTCCCCATTTTTCCTGTCCACAAAGTAAGAAACCTTTTCCTCAGGAGGTGAAACTTATGTCTGATATAAAGATCTACGGTCTCTTCACAGAGAATGCCAATTTATAATTCTAAGTTATTATAATCAACGTGGCATACTTCATATACGCAAACTCACTCATCGTAATCTGTACATGAAGGCTCTACACACTTGTTTGGCTTGGAAATCGAGGGATCACAGGAGAGTTTCCTCTGGTTGTGTAAGTAACGTAAGTCAGAAACACACAGGTCGTCAAAGTGGCAATCGATGGATATGCATCAGGACACTTACCCACACGAAATTATTATTACCATGTATGAAGGTTGTTCGTAAATTCTCTTTTACTGCAAACTCTTTGGTTTCTTTGTTTTGGAAGGAGGCTGTGTATGCCCACGTTACCAAGCTATGAGCCCTTGTTAACTAGAGAGACACGATCACAGTTCCTTATCGATCATGAAGATGTGCTCAAAGCTCTTAAGGTATGCAATATACAAGCCATGTATACTGCACATTTTGACTTGTTTTCGTGTCTACTACATACTTCAAAACTATAGAAACCAAAGAGTTTGCAGGAGAAGAGATCTGCTTCACAGTTTCGGTGACATTCCCGGGTATGGGTTACTTTTCATAGGACACTAGAAGACCCGTGATAATACTTCGTGCTGGTAGTGGAATGACAATAAAGTTGGGAAGAAATGGAAGTAAAGTTGAATTTTCACGCATAGCTTTCTTCAGAATCAATTAATGCAAATGTTAGAAGCGCAAATTAAAGAGCTTGATCAACGTTAAAAAATAAATGAATAGATATTTAAACATGGGTTGGGGAGTATGAAATCATAAAGAAGTGGTTTGATACTTTAAAATCATAATGTATTCAGTAAAAAAAACAAGCAAATAAATGTGGGGAGACCAAATTAAGCACACACCTTCTACAAAAGTGAATTAAATCTTGTAACTACTACCTTTATTAAAATTGTTTCTGCCCTTTATGAATATGGAGGTAAAATAGGGGGAAATTTTCAAATACGCTATGGGTAGCTGAAAGCACATTCATTCATTCACAGACATGCGCATAAAGCTAAGCAGTACATTACAATGCTGGAACATATGAAAGCAGTGGCGAAAAGAAGCATCGAGATGACGAGATAGCAGGTGTCTTTATCACAAATTTAATTATACTGTGCACTAAATGAACTCATGTTCGGGGAGGCAACAGCTCACTATTGTTAAGTACCACGCCGAATTTCATAGCATTTACAAACAGAAATTAATTCACAATAAGCGAGTAACGCATACACGAGAATTCGTTTAGAAGATGAAAGGGTGAGACAGTCTCACCCTGTGCGAGAATTACATGATAGAATGAACGAGTACTCATGGGCAGTAGACAATGTGTGGCATATGAAGGTTTGGGTCGTTCTAGGAAGCTTGCGCGGGTAGCGTAATGGAAATGCGACCGCTCGCGATAAGTGGAAAATCCAGGTTCGAGTCCCGGCCTAGCACAAATTTTCATATGTCACCATTCCACCATACAGCTGATGCTGATTAATATTCGCAATTGCAAATACATTTCTTGTATTTACATGGTTGATCTGATAAACTTAGCAGAGATCGAAGTATTCATGGTGTGTGACATGAATACTTCGATCTCTACTAAGTTTATCAGATCAACTATGTAGTTGTCAATCAGCTTGTTTAATTTTACTGTTCTGAAGATGGATAATATCCGAAACCGGTAAAGTTTTAAATACAGTAAACAGCTAATGGTTGACTATGCATTTTTAAAGTAATGCCATACATTTCATAAATATGATACTAGACTATCGCCGTCGAGTGTAAAGCAAAATAATCATGTCGCAAATTACGTACAAAAATTTTGGAAAATAGTGTTATTGGTACGATGTTAGCAGACGTCTCCCTGGCTCACCGTTTCGTCGCAGCTGTCAGACTGTAACAAATTTTACACCAGTGGGTGTCGCTACAGCTTAAGGGAACGGTCCAGTGGCTCGTCACTGGAACTAGGTCGGCGCGGCGCAGACTTTTGTAATATGGCTTCCTGCTCCGCTCTGGAAGCGATTCGAAGAAACACAATCTGCGGGCGGCGGATGTTGGCGTAGGTCAGTAATTGGGCGCGCGCAACTTGGGACACCTTGACCTTTGGGAGCGGCGGCGGCGGCGTCCAACTGCAGTTAGGGTGGGGCGGCCGCCGCGGCAGCCGCGCAGTTGGCGCCGGCTAAACTTTGCTCTGGCCGCGCAGCTTCCGGCGCGCCACTCGCCCGCTCCCTGGACCCTGGACGCTCGCCTGCCTTTCTTGCGCCGTCTCCGAGGGGCCGCCAAATCCCACACACACGACCGCTCTCTCGCTGCTCCACTTCTCCACTTCTCGCCTTACCACCGACATCACTCTCCACCTCTGCAGCACATCCTTCTTTTTTTTTCTGGCGTGTAGTGGTGCTACCACAGAACTGTGCAAAACTCCGAGGAATTTAAGAGGCGAGGTGACTGAAGTGCCAAACTGAAATGTAATCCGCAGAAAGATGACCGAAGTGAACAAGAAACTGCACGAAAAGTACCATTTCCTAAACGGCTCCTCCTGGAATTAGAGCACCCAGCATTTAGCTTGTAGTTGGATGTATTCACATTTCACCATCAATCATAAACACGAACAGTTAACTCATTAAATAACTTTCGTTTGCATGCCTTGTTAGATTCAGAATGACACTCCTACTTCCTAAGAGAATATAGATCTAACTTGTTGCTTAGATAGAGTCTCACATCGTCCAATGTAAAAAACAAAAAAACAAAAACAAACAAACAAAAAAAAACAAAAAAAGGTCACACTCTTACTTTGCTAAATGACTTCAACGGGTAAGGAGATGGGGTGGAAACAAAACGTAGTATAAACAAATTTATAATGGTGAAATGGGTATTTATTTACTAAATGGTCAAAAATTCCGAATGAAAAATCTAAAATTTCGTTAAATAAACGTATTAAAGTTTTTATATTCACTGTCAATTTGGCTCATTAAATTACATAAATATCAGGATGGACTCTGCTTGTCAGTAAGCTGTTGAATAATTATACAAAAAGTATCAGGATAAAGATTGCCAAAACTTATGTCTCAATGACGTAAAAAATAAAAATAAAATATTTAATTCGCTTTACACACTGATAAATATTATATATAATCGACAGGATGGCTGAGATGCCTCCCCTACTTTACAATTTAACTAAGCCAGTTTTGGTCACTACGGTCGAGGCTGTATCGTAGTTAATGTTGTGAAATGTTGTACGAGAGACCTGCTAGTGCTGACTGGGAGGAAATGCAGGATTTGCATATGTGTTTGCAGTTTGCACGCAGTTCCATAAGCTCCGAGGACTGCTGGCTGTCGTCCGCCGCTGAAACTAAGAAGTGCAACTCAAACTGTCTGCACTGACCTTCACCAACCAAACTCTCCACATCTCTTGATGATGTCGAGAACACCTGTCAGCCCTAGTTCAACAACTTGGTGTCGTACACCAGTAACACAACCAAAGAGGGCTGCAGTTGTAGCTTCAAGGAAACGCCATAAATAGAATATAAAAACAATTTTGTGTGGCCCAGTTATTCAACCGGGAAAAGCAAACCTACTGTTTAACGTGGTTTTCAAATCACATTTCGTTTCTGGCGACTACTCGCATCATTGAGAGCAGAAAGCGAGGTTACCCCAGTGAGTTTCGTACACATCATGTTTCGTTGTCCAACCAAGAATTTTGCCCCTAGTCCAGCCTGCAATTAGAAAAGCAGTACCAATTACTGGGTACTTACCGAACGTAGACAAACACTTGATTTGCAATAAAAATATCGCACTGACGTGTTTTACGGCCCACATTAGATTTGTAGTTTTATTAGTTTTTGCAAACATTTTGGACCAAAATAATAATCTAAATAATAAAAAATTATTAAATAAGAGTGTCTGAAACCCTTGTAGGAAAAAAAAAAATATTTTACGTACTGGCGGGTTCCAAACTGCCGACCTTCAGCGTCATAGTCCGACGTCTTACCCACTAAGCTACGGTTATCAATCGAAATATGAGTCCTTTAATCTAATGCTATTGATGGCAGTTGTTAACTGATGCTAATATGGCATTTGTAGACACTAGATTATCATTTATCGTACGAAGAACGATGTGTTTCTGTTAATTCTTCAGTGCGCCATTGCTTTGAAATGACAACGTGTAAGTTACAATAAGAAAATCATCAAATACGCAACGCAAGATGGCGTATGCCAGAGAGAGTTCTGGGCGAGGAATGTCACGTGACATCTGCGAACGACTGGTTGTCGTTAAATCAATGGAGGATGTAAAATCTCCGGTATTTTTGCAAATATCTCTCAAACGATACGAGATATGAAAAAAACATAAGAGAGCAAAGTTGTAGAGAATTTTCTCCTCTACAAATTCGGTTATTTAATTTTCCTGTCAAAGATATAGTTAAGTCGGTATTTTCATTTAAATTTCGAGCCGTCAAAAGACGATCGCAAAGGCCCACTTTTAGTGTTACAACGGTAACCTAAAGTGGGCCAATAATATTGAGATTATTTATCCTGATAAAAACTATCCTATATTTTAATTTATTCAATCTGAGAAAGAACTTACCAGCAAGAACCTCAGTATGGAGATAAGAAAACGTATAAGGAAAAATTTTGCTTGAAGTTGTGGCTCTATACAGTTGCGAAAATTGAACAATGGGAAGAGAGGAGAGAAGACGGCTAGAGGCCCTGAAGATGTGCTATAGAAGGATGATGAAGATCAGCTGGAAAGAGAGATTGAGAAATGAAGATGTGTTTAGAAGAGTACAATAAAACAGATCCCTATGGAGGCACATTCAAACGAGACGAGACAAACTTATAGGGCACATCCTCAGACATAATAACATCATTGGAACAGTAGCAGAAGGAGCTATTGAGGGACGAAACCGACGGGGGCGACCAAGAATATCATACATTCAACAGATCATGAATGATGTTGGATGTAACACGTATGTGGAAATGAAGAGGAAGGCAGACAGAAGAGAGGAATGGCGCTCTGCTGCAAACCAACCTCAGGGTTGAACACTGGAGAAGAAGATATTTTAAGTTGGACCAAAGCACACACACACTGCGAAATTTCATTAATATGAGTTGAGTAGTTTTAGAGTTCACGGGATTTTTATGTATATAAAGATGTAGTTGTAGATGGGTCGGAGGTGATACCACTGTCGGGCTAACATAACCATCGAACGCCAACTTGTATAAAGATGTAGTTGTAGATGGGTCGGAGGTGATATCACTGTCGGGCTAACATAACCATCGAACGCCAACTTGTACGCCACACGATACTTCTGATCCGGTGGAAAGGCAGCTGCGTTTGCAGCTTCTTAACAAACACAGGGTAACAGTTAACACTCAACCTCCGTCAATGGCGAACTGTTGTTTACAAGTGTTTACGAAGATATGAATAAAGTACTATAAGACATTGACGACTTACTTAGCTTACATTTATCGCGAATCTGAGATCCAGCACAAACGTCCCAAATGACTGACATGTAACTGCCGTTTATAAGAAAGATAAAATAAGGAACCCAAAAAATTACAGACCAATATCATTAACAGTTTGCTGTAGAAATCTTGAACATTTTTCAGTTCGAATATAGTTAATTTCCTTGAGACGGAAAAGCTTTTCTCCATGTATCAGTACGGCTTTAGAAAGAATCGGTCGTGCGAATCTCAGCTTTCTCTTTTCTCACACGACATCTTGTGAGGGCAACAGGCAGATTGCATATGTCTTGATTTGCGAAGGGTGTATGACACCGCACCGCTGACTGCTAACGAAGGTAAAGAGCATACAAAATATATACTCCCAGATATGTAAACAGGTCTCAGATTTCTGATATAATAAAATCCAGTGCGTTCTCCTCGACGGCGAATATTTATCAAATGCTAGCGAACCGCGAGGAGTCCCCAAGCATGTGTGATAGGGCCGTTATTATTTTCTATCTGCATTAATTGTCCTACAAACAGGGTGAGTAACAGTCAGAGGGTGTTTGCTGTTGATGCTCTGGTTTAGGGGAAGGTGTCGTCATTCAATGACTGAAGTAGGATGCTGGGCCGCGGTGGAGCGGCCGAGCGCATTGAGGAGCTATGCTACGATGTGGGAGGCCGTTCCCCGTCGGGGGTTCGAATCCCCCCTCGGACATGGATGTTTGTGCCGCTTTTAGTATAAGCTAGTTCATAAGTAGTTTGTAAGTTTAGGGACTGTTGACACCTTAGTTAAGTCTCATCACCTCTACAAACATTTGAACATTAGAACGCTGGATGAGTATGGTCTAAATGTATAAACATGTTAGGTGATACAGAACAGTACGATATACCAATACTAGTGTGCTGCTTGGCACAGGTGCGTCCATTAAATATATTGGTATAACGTCGAATGAAAAGTTCTCGGGTTTGCAACCGCGTCAAATGCTTAAAATCACTCGAGCTTTCAGCAAAGCACTCCTTGGCCATTGTCAAGTGTTACAACTGCCTGGTGGATGCTAGGGCGGCCTTATGTACGATAGCTTCCAGCTGTGACGTCACTGGTGACCGTTCCATCTCCATATACGGTAATGTTTTGCCTTGGTGGCCGGCGTGCCCGCTTCAACTTCGCGATCGGCGGGTTCCACCCGCGTTGAGATGCAGGCCGCCGTCTCTATTGAGAGTGTTATCACTGATTTTAATTTATATTGCTTCCTTAATTACGCAATCCCAAAAACGTTGGTGCGAGCCATTACCGAGGTATTCTGGGACTGCGTAATCAAGGAAGCAATAGGAATTAAAATCAATGATAACACTCTCAATAGAGACGGCGGCCTGCATCTCAACACGGGTGGAACCCGCCGATCGCGAAGTTGAAGCGGGCACGCCGGCCACCAAGGCAAAACATTACCGTATATGGAGATGGAACGGTCACCAGTGACGTCACGACTGGCAGCTATCGTTCATAAGGCCGCACCAGCAGCCACCAGGCAGTCATAACACTTGACAACGGCCAAGAAGTGCTTTGCTGAAAGCTCGTGTGATTTTAAGCACTTGACGTGGTTGCAAAGCCGAGAACTTTTCATTCAAAGTTATCGCCGCGGGACTATGCATTCCTACATACAGGTGTAACGTTACAGAGAGATATGAAATAGATCGATCAAGGAAGAACAGTCTTGGGGAATGGGTTTGCCCGACTTTGGTTTATTAGGAGAATTTTGTGAAGACGTGGTTCATCTGTAAGGGAGACGCATATAAAATGCTTGCGCAACCCCTTCTTTAGTGTAGCTTACGTGTTTGAAATCCACGCTAGATCGCTTTGAAGGAAGACGTGGAAGCAATTCGTAGTCGGGCTACTAGGTTTGTTAATAGTAAATTCAACGAATGCGTATTATACAGATGCTTCGTGAACTGGAGGGAAGACGGCGTTCTTTTTGAGAAACCCTGTTGAGGAAATTTAAACAGCCGAAATTTGAATCTGAGTGCAGAATGATAGTGCCGCCAATTACATTTCCAACAGAGAAGCTAAGAGCAATTTTACGGCTCGTACAGAGACATGCATGCATTCGTTTTTTCCTCGTTCTCTTTGGGAGTGGAACATAGAAAGGTACAGTATTTGTATGGCGTACTCTGAGGCAATTACCTTACGGTCGATTTCGAAGTGTATGTATAAATGTAAAAACAAGCAAATTCTATTCGCAGTTTCTTTCCAGTGATACATAATGAGATTTAGGCCTGGTCCGCGGGTGAGATGTCACTCCCCACAATATACCGGTTTTATTCCTCATTTTAACGGACTTTGTTTACGTAGAGATATCAAAAGGAGTCAGGGGTTTGAAATATTCTCACAAATGCAGTGGAAGTTGTAAGCAGCCTGTACCTAAATGATCATACAATTATTATGACTTACGTGAAAGAATTTTTTTGCTTTACAGAATTGAAACCATGTAAATGGTCCGAAACTCACAAATAAAAAAAGAGCTCATTGTAGACTCGGTGTGAAACGTCCAACGCAGGAAGCTTAAAAACTCACACTCTTTATTTATTTGCGATCAGCATTACCGGTATATGAAATTTTGCATTACATTGTTAGTCCTTCGATTACCGAAATTGTGTCTCTTTGCTTCGTCTATGGGCGCGAGGAAACAAACCGCCACAACACGTCTATTATCGATTCATTCCCACTCTAAATGGTAATAGATCGAAGCGTAATAACTCGAAATAACCCTCATTTCACGTCATTAAACACATTACCTTATTGCACTGAATATTTTATTGCTACATGGTGAGTTCTGATGCGTCACGCATTTCTACAGCGAGAACGCACGAATCATCTTGAAAACCATTCCCGGATAAATCACATCACACACGCACGCACACACACACACACACACACACACACCAACTGTTTCACCCCTGATCCATGATATCTCTGAAACTACAAGAGATATTGAAAAACCACTTTTACGGTCATGAACGTACGGCAGGGGCTTATGAAAGTAGGTACTATGAGACACTCTAAAACGTGAAGAATTATTATTTTCTACACAAACTTATGTTTTTTTAAATGGATACCCCATATTATTTCTTAAGCAATCGATAGGATGAAAAATCACAAAAAGAATGGCGTCGGTTGCATCGCAATGCATCAATTACATCCGGAGAAACTGTGAAGCGAAGTTGACGTTTGAAATAGTCGTTGCTCAAGCAAGACTCTGGATGTAATTGACGCATCGCGATGCAACCGACGCCATTCTTTTAAGGATTTTTCATCCTATCGATTGCTTTAGAAATAATATGGGGTATCCATTTAAAAGAAACATAAGTTTATGTTGAAAATAATATTTCTTCAAGTTTCAGAGTGTCTTATATTACCTACTTTCATAAGCCCCTGCCGTACGTTCATGAGCGTGAAAGTTGTTTTTCAATATCTCTTGTAGTTTCAGAGATATCTGGCGTGAAACAGTTGAGTGGGACACCCTGTATATACATAAATATTATATATACATATAACCTCGCTTTTGCGTCGCTTGTAAAAATATGCTATATCTAGTACTTCAGATTACTGTAGAAGTGATAAAGTAGATTCTGGTGCAGATGTCCATGTATAAGAAAATCGAACTCTGAATATTCTGTAGTAATGTGTATTCCGTCCTTTAGGAATGCAAGCATTTGACGTTTAACTTATGTCTAGTGCGTTGAAGCACTGAATGTGCGATGAGTTTCGTAATTGTTTGCAATTGCGAAGCAGTGGTGTGAAATATGGTCCCCTGTTTAACAGTGCAAAAGCGAAGCTCCTGGTAACGGAACCGTTAGGCTAAGCAATGCTTCGAGCAGCAAGGTGTTCAAACTGCGAAAGCTCAGAATCTCACGCGACGTTTAAGATGGGTTAATGATGTCGCAAGGGCACCAAATCTCACTACAGTGCTGCCCAACGCCATCGTAGACGTATCAGACGATGGGGGTGTCGTTACACGCCCTTCTTATCCCAATTCAGCCATTCTTTTGACTCCTCTGCGATGTAGGTCAGAACTGCAACACAGTTACAAAGCCGCGCGTTCTCCTTGTGAGTGACCAAAGAAAACATTTCAGGCACACTGCCACTCAGAACCTATACGGAAAGGCCACAAAGGGTAGCAAATAGGGAAGGACGTCATTGAATCAAACCTTCCTCTTTTGGCATTCTTTCCAATACATTACGCCAGCCTTTGACACTACAGACAGTCAACAAACATGCCAACCCCTATCTAAGCACACCAAGAAATTTCAACACCGTCGAAGGTAGTGCGACCGCCATTTTTGCTTTGCTCACTTTCGACCGTGCAAATCCATTCTAAGAAATTTGATCGAAATCAGAAGCAGCAAAGGACTGTTATGCTCTTTCTGCCATTTTGGTCATAGCAGTCCTTTTTTTTTCATGATCATAGGGGGTGATATGATACATTTACATAATGTGAGAAATATTTAGCACCTAGCGCTTTGAAAACATGCTAGCATAGCTTGCTTTTTTACACATTTTAAATTTTTATGGGCTAATTCGGAAAGAGCAGGCACGAAGAAAGCAAGCATTTCTTTCAGAGTTCCAACTTCATCAGCTGCCGATACAAATACAGTAAAACGTGAATTAATTATCATCTTTTTCCTTTGACGATTATTTGAAATGAAACAGCAAATAAATAAATAAAAATTACAAAACGGTCGCAGAACCAAATTAATGAGAAAAAATTAGTTCTGTATAAATACTCATTCAAGACCAGAAATATGTCAGAAAGAACTTTTCTGGCGCAATGGTAACTGTATTAGCTAAACTACTGTAATGTTTAGTATTAAAAACAAAAATTACGTGCAGACGATGAAACAGCATTCGAAAAAAAGCAGTCTGTCAATGTTTCTGGATGTTTAAGATGAGCCATATCCCCTAATTTTCACAATGGTCATTCGCTAGCTTGATTCGAAGTCGGTAAATTATTTGTTAGAAGCTTCCAAGTGTCATTTTTTTTTTATACAATTGAGTAGTTAATAAAAATCGCTATGATTATATGGTTAAATTTGAACGTTTGACATATTTATTTGCAACCCGGCTATCAGTGACATAAACATTTCATATCACATGGAAATGGATGCTGAAAATATTAAATAATCATCTATTTGCTTCAGGTTATTATCTTTAGGATTTTTCCTACAACTTTACGAGCAACTATTAATCGTACTCTTCAGCTGTTAGTTCATGCTTGTTTCACAAACTGTAATGTTTCATCACGTTGGAAAATCTGTATACCTTTCTTTTACAAATATAAGATATCTGACTGCGTAGGATATGATATGTAATATTTTCACCACTCGGGAATGGCCGTGTAATTCTAAGCGCCATGTCAGGCTCTTTACGATGCTCCCGCCGGAGGCTCGAATCCTCCCTTGGACATGTGTGTGTGTGTGTGTGTGTGTGTGTGATGTCCTTAGGATTGGTAGTTCGTAACTATGGCACCAGCGCATCGTTTCGTGACTTGCATAAATGTCTCAGTAGGTAATACAGGTAGGGTTCTATGAATGTTCGTGGAATACGTTGATAAAAAAGAGAATAATAGAGGGTGGCGCAGGGAAACGGGAAATTTCTAAATAACGTTATTTCCATGAATAAATTCATAAAACTAGTAATTTATTAAGTAAAGTGAATGTATTCAGTATGCCATTATTCAGTATGTCTTTACAATCAAAATGTCCAAAAGTGTCTCTTTACTTTTTAAAGATGAGATCGGAAAGATGTGCTCCCATTCGGCGTAAACACTCTAACAGCCTGTTATGAAAACTCTGGAACGCGCAGTGTAGCAAAACTTGGGGGAAGGCAGTGATTACGTTTTCAATGTTCTCCTTCAGTTCATGGATTGTTGCAGGACGTGTACGGTACACCTTGCCTTTAAGGATATCCCCACAGGAAGAAGTCACACACACTAAGATAGGGGATCTCGCAGGCCATGCAATGTCACCGTTACGTGAAATAATGCGTCTTCCAAACAATTGACGATCTGCTGCTATCGATTGCCGAGCAGTGTGTGACGTGGTTCCGTCCTGCTGAAACCACATGTTTTCGACTTTAAGATTAAGCTCGTACAGTCTCGGTGTAAAGAATGTTTGAAGCATTTCAACATATGGAGCGGATGTTACTGTCACTGTCATATTCATACGCCAAATATTACCACAGGCGTAATTCATTGCACGAAAAAAGTGGAAAACGAGTGACATATACATTAAAACCAACAGCAACAACCAAATTATAACAGAGAAGGAAAAGAATCATGACAAGTTTGTATCAAAACAACAAATAAGGAGGCTACTTAACGGGTTTTATGTAGCCTAATGTAAAAGGACAAAAATAAACCATCCCACTGATGATAGCACAAAATGGGCTGAAACATGTTTGGGAACAATTAAAAAATCAGGTGTCTTGCATACGGCGGAAAATCCAAACCATTTATCCAAGCAAGCACGGAAGAAAGAAGAACAGCAGCATCAAAAGATGATATACAGAAAAGATTGTTTATATGAATCCCTTCTGGCGCTCTTCCATTTCCGCATGGCATCGTCTATACTCATTCACAGAATGTATGACATTAACAACGAATGGGTAAAGTTGAAAATGTGTACCCCACGGGGATTCGAATCACTATGCCCGTCATCGGCATATTGTATAAGTTATATGTACGTGGTGTCTGTTATTTCGGACATGTCCGAAGGAAGACACCACATATCTAAATCTATAAATGTGAATGTCTGTTCGGTGTACGTTTATCACGTCTGAACCACAAGACATAAAGAGGTGAAAATTTGTACAGTTACTAATGTCTACCCGGGGAAGGCTTTAGGAACGGTTTTATGGCGATCGGATAGCTATTTATCTATATATAGTAATGTGAATGTCTGTTCGGTGTACGCTTATCACGTCCGAACGGCAAGACACAGAGACTTAAATATTTCTACAGTTACTAATTTATACCTGAGGAAAGTGTTAAGCGATCTGAATAGTAATTTGAAGCATATAACACGAAATGCGGAACAATAATTACTCTTTGAAAATTATATTTACTCTTTGAAAATGGTTTTATTGGTTGCATTGTTGCTTGAGGTTTGATAATGATAAAAGGTTGGAGTATATTGGGAGGGAGAGTTATCGGTGTATATAAAATTCTGCGTGCTTGTGTGTTAATATTTCGCTCTGCAGCGAAAACTAGAGAACACAAACGGTTGGTCTGTGTGTAATTGTTGTCCGAAGTCTTCCGTTGTACACCATAGCAGTCCCATGCCGATAGCTATAAGGGGGTGGAAGATATGGTGGTTGAAAGTCGTCAATTTATGAAAAATTCAGACTGAAGGCCAGCGATGACGAGGAGGTTACATACAGCGAAACGTGATGCCACAGACCATATCTTTGGTCTATACGTGCTACAATGTCTTCAGCTCTTTCTCTGTAAGGATAAGCATACTAATAAGAAAATATAAGAATAAATAAGTAAATACCCGGGCAACGCCGGGTTTTCAGCTAGTATAGCAACATTAAAAAGATTTGTCGATAACATACACCCTTCTTTCCCACTTTGGTTTATTAAAAACTTTTCTCTTTTGTTATTTGACACGTCAAATATAAATTCCACCATAAAGGTTTATAAAATGATTTTTCCATCCATGATTTACTGTAATTTCAAATGTTCAAATGTTTGTTAAGCTTATGGGACTTAACTACGGGTTCATCTGTCCCTAAACTTATAAACTACTTATCAACTACCTTATACTAAGGACGGCACAAATATCCATACCCGAGGGGGGATTCGAACCCCCGACTGTAGTGGCCTTGCAGACCGTGACTGGAGCGCCTCAGTCTCCTCGTCCACCGCGGCCGGCTACTATCATTTCTTACAGGACATACCTCTCCACTTTATTAAATACTTCCGCTTTTTGTAGGTTTGTTTTTCTTTTTTTCATAATCTAAGAAAGATAAGTAACAAATTAAATTAAGTCATCTTTCCTTCTTTTAGTTTTACAACGTCATATTTAATAATAAGAGTTGACAACTATTAATAGGCAGATTCAAAATTATTTCCATTATTTTCTCCGTGAATGTTTGCCAGTTATTGTTAGTGCGCAGTAGTAACACACTGGACTCACATGCGGAAGGATGGTGGTTCAAATCCACCTCCGGCCATCCAGATTTAGGTTTTACGTGATTTCCCTACATCACTCCGGAAAAATTCCGGGTTGCTTCCTTTGAAAGTGCTCAGCAGATATCCTTCGGCATCCTTACCCAAAGCTCCGTGTCTAATTACCACGCTGTCGACGGGACGTTAAACCCTATGCTTTCTTGCGCTTAAATTAACATTCGATGTTAACAAAATTTCTCTTTTTCAAAAACGCTACTCTTCCCATTGCCATTCTGCATTTTATATCTTCTATACTCCGACCATCGTGTGTTATTTTCCTGCCCAAGTAACAAAACTCATCTGCCACCTTTACTGTTTCGTTGCCTAATCTAATTCCTTCAGCACCGCCTGATTTTCTTAGTCTGCATTCCATTACCCTTGTTTTGCTCTTGTTAATGTTCATCTTGTATGCACCTTTCAACACACTGTCCATTCCGTTCAGACGAAAAACTCTAAGAAATATTTCACACATAACGTATTTTTAATTAATATTCTACTAGAGACATTATAGTTAACACGCTCCACTCAAGACGGTGCGAATTTCAACCACCGGACATAACGAAGTAATTTTGGAGTGTCACACAGGCTTGAGCAAGAAATGAAGTTGATATTCTGCGTTGTGGCTTGTGGAAGAGATTTGCGATTAAAAAAATGGTATTGATCATAGACCAACTGCTTCGATCTTAAAGCATAAAAGTAATTGTCATGGTTGTAATACGTTTCAAGGTAATAAATGGTGCTACTGTAAGGACCTGAAATTAACTGGGAGGGCAAGAAACTCCAGAGGACACTCGAATGAAGAGGAATTACGAGTTTCAGAAAAAAAACTGAGTGGAAAGTTGTTTAATAACAGAGCGAAGGGGAGCTCTGTCGTGTAACCCCAGTGCTTCACCTGGAACGAAGATTGATGACACCGCTGGAGTGGATGCTTCAGTACTGCTTTTACCATCAATAGTCGGATGACGTCAAAGGGGAACGTAGCGCCGTTTACTCCTCACGGAAATGTGGCCTCAGCGTTCCGTTTCGTGACTTGCATAAATGGCTCAGTAGGTAATAAAGGTTGGGTTATGTGAATGTTCGTGAAATGCTGTGTTGTAAGAAGAAAGAAATATTTGCTAACTAAAATTCTTGTGCAATCCTACAAGATCGGCTAAAGTTGCCAAGTGCTCAAAGGCGCCTTACTGCGGAGAGCATGCTGTTGTTTACCGTGGGAGGTTCGAGTCCTCCCTCGGGCATAGGTATGTGTGTTGTCTTTAGCATAAGTTAGTTTAAGATATTTGAATTGAAAGGTAGCCTCTGTTGCACATTATTATATTTATTTCTCTTTAACGCGTTTCGCGCTTTTGGCGCAACATCAGAACACTGTAACAGGGAAAATATACAAAAATGTCAGTTTCATGCCGCAGACCTATCCACTACAGCACCAGGAAAGAATGAATTGGGGACGTGAACATACCTCAGAAACAGCTGGATGGCACTAGTTGGCGTAAAAGCACACGATGCTCAGCATTTTGGACTGGATAAAATTGAGGATTTAATGAAAAGCATCATCAAGTGTGAGGGTGGGACAAAAAGTTCCTAAAGTGGAATTCAGAAAAGTTAAAAAACAATCGTGAATGGACAGTGGTAAGCAGGGCGAGTGTGCAGATGTATAACTTCCCACATCAGCAGCGTTGTGATGGATAGGCCCGCGTACACAGAATGAATATCGATACATCACATGAGCAAACGTTACTGCAGGGACATCTGATGGTCAGGTGGCGTGAGAAAACCGCAATATAGCAAACGCCGCTAGGCAGCGCTGATAAACGCTGGTTTGCGTAACTAAGATTTGGGCGGTTAAATTTGAATGATAAAATCAAATGTTCAAATTCTTGTATAGTTTATGCGACTTAACTACGGGGTCATCAGTCCCTAAGCTTACAAACTACTTATGAACGAGCTACAACTAAGGACGGCACAAATATCCATGCCCGAGGGGGGATTTGAACCCCCGACCGTAGTGGCCGTGCAGATCGTGACTGAAGCGCCTCAGTCCCCTCGGCCACCGCTGCCGGCAATGATAAAATCGATCAACATGGTTGTGAATTATTAAAGGATGGAAGAAATAACATTAGATAGTCGAGATGAAGTGTAAAGCACTTTTAAATTAGAACGGATGACAATAATATTGATAATTTATATTAGTAAAATAATCATAAAATTTATAGCCCTTATATGTAAATGAATTATAAATGTATCCAGTCACAGAACAATGAAAACAAATATGGTTAAAACGTAGAATAAATGAAGTGGTGTGATCTGGGTGGTGGTTAAGTTACAGAATCGAGCTCAAGCTAAGACGACAATTTGGTGGCGAAGGAGAGGGGGAACAGTTATTAAGGGGGGAGGGGGATTGCGAGTTATAACTTACAATAAGGGGATCAGGTAACTTTTTGTAAAGCTGACATCATTATGTCACAATAGTACTGATTTTTACTTGTCAGTTGTTCATTGAGGCTGAGATGGTCTGATGATTTAAGGAATTTCGTAATTTCAATTTCCTCGAGAAGGTTAACGTATACATTAGTTTAAGTACTTTGTAAGTCTAGGAACTGATAACCGCAGCAGTTAAGTCCCTTATGTGAAGATATGCAAGGACGTGCTGAAAAGTGATTTCTTCGATTTTTTACGTGGAAGCTTTTAAAGTAACTGTATTACACACTACATCTTCATCATTCTTGTCTATAATTTTATTTCTTAAGGTAGTTTTCCTGTCGACGGACCATTTTGTTGATACCGTCACTGCACAATGTCTGTTGGCAACGCTTCATGACTAACAAAGTGAAGTCCTCGAAGTTCTTCTTTAGGTTTTCAAAACGCTGTCGTCCACTCTTTCAGTACGAGCACGAACAACCAAGCGACGTACATAACGTATGTCCATACATTCATAACTGCAAACAGCTTTCAGTTTTTTACGGATTTAAATTGGCGTCTGTTCTTTGCGTTTAGAAACTGGACTGCTGCACGCAGTTTGTCGCTCACTCGCTGAAGCTCAGTGTAAGGGCAGTATGGCCATTCTTCTCCCCGGCGCTTACCTCCATCTGGAGTACGCGGTTAGCTGAAATGAAGTATTCGCTTTGCATAATGTCACACTGATGTTTTTCTGCCTGTACATTTAGAACTGGGCACACGTCGCCTAAACATCGGTCGGATTAAACGCAACATCTCGAGGATGAAACTGAGGTAGCGTACCGTTATCTATTTTAAATGAAATTTCGGTACTTACCTACATTTTATGAGCTGATTTGTATGACTTAAAAATGTTCAAATGTTTGTAGAGCTTATGGGACTTAACTATGGGGTCATCAGTACGTAAACTTACCATGCACTAGCTTATAATAAAGACGGCGCAAATCAGCCATGCCCGACGGGGGGATTCGATCCCCCGACCGCATCGGCCGTGCAGATCGTGACTGGCATGCCACAGACTGCTCGGCCACCGCGGCCGGCTGTGTATAACTTAAAACCAACCACACACAAATCTACAAAAAGTGTATTTAAGCGAGAAGACTCTTAAAAATTTTGCGCCACTTTTTACTTAATTTGATGCAGCGCAGTATCAATAATAACGTAAACAAATTCATTCCTTTATATAGCCCATCTATCAAAATGCAATATGTGAAAAAATTAAGTTTTCTCCAGTGAATCGTTTCCTCAGGCTGTTCAGGAGCGAATGGAAGGGAGTAACGACCAGTGTGTAAGTAGCAGCGGGATAGGCCTAGCGACGTACGGTATGATTTACATGTAACCTGTTTTCAGAAGAGAATCATTGGATACACAGTTACACTTCTGAATAATGTACACCAACGGTGAAAATACACTCTTGGCCATTAAAATTCCTGTACCACGCAGATGACGTGGTACAGACGCGAAATGTAACCGACAGAAAGAAGATGCTGTGAGAAACAAAGGAGAATTCACACAAGGTTGCGACACCTACTATGTGCTGACATGAGAAAAGTTTCCAACCGATTTCTCATACGCAAACAGCAGTTGACCGGTGTTGCCTGGTGAAACGTTGTTGTGATGCCTCGTGTAATGAGGAGAATTGCGTACCATCACGTTTCCGACTTTGATAAAAATCGGATTGTAGCCTATCGCGATTCCGGTTCATCGTATCGCGACATTGCTGCTCGCGTTGGTCGCGATCCAATGACAGTTAGCAGAATATGGAATCGGTGGGTTCAGGAGGGCAATACGGAACGCCGTACTGGATCCCAACGGCCTCGTATCACTAGCAGTCGAGACGCCAGGCATCTTATCCACATGGCTGTAATGGATCGTGCATCCACGTATCGATGTCTGAGTCAACAGATGTGGACGTTTGCAAGAAAACAATCATCTGAACGAACAGTTCGACGATGTTTGCAGCAGCATGGACTATCAGCTCGGAGACCATGGCTGCGATTACCCTTGACGATGCATCACATACAGGAGCGCCTGCGATGGTGTACGCAGCGACAAACCTGCGTGCACGAATGGCAAAACGTCATTTTTTCGGATGAATCCAGGTTCTTTTTACAGCATCATAATGGTCGCATCCGTGTTTGGCGACATCGCGGTGAACGCACATTGGAAGCGTGTATTCGTCATCGCCATTTTATCGTATCACCCGGCGTGATGGTATGGGCTGCCATTGGTTACATGTATCGGTGGCCTCTTGTTCGCATCGTCGGCACACTGAACAGTGGCCGTTACATTTCAGATGTGTTACGACCTGTACCCTTCATTCGATCCCTGCGAAACCCTACATTTCAGCAGTATAATGCACGACTACATGTTGCAGGTCCGGTACAGGCCTTTCAGGATACGCAAAATTTTCGACTGCTGCCCTGGACAGCACATTTTCCAGATCTCTCACCAACTGAAAATGTCTGGTCAATGGTGATCGAGCAACTGGCTCGTCAGAATACACCAGTCACTAATCTTGATGAACTGTGGTATCGTGGTGAAGCTGTATGGACATCTGTACCTGTACACGCCATCCATGCTCTGTTTGACTCAATGCTCAGGCATATCAAGGCCGTTATTACGGCCAGAGGTGGTTGTTCTGGGTACTGATTTCTCAGGATCTATACACCCAATTTGCGTGAAAATGCAATCACATGTCAGTTCTAGTGTAATATATTTGTCCAATGAATACCCCTTTATCTTCTGCATTTCTTCTTGGTGCAGCAGTTTTAATGGTCAATAGTGTAAATTTGTCCGCTTTTAAGAAGTGTTCGCTCTTAAGGAAAGAATAGAAATACAATACGTAATACAGTACATACACTGAACTGTGGGCAGAAAAATGTTCAAATGTTTGTAAATCTTATGGGACTTAACTACGGGGTCATCAGTCCCTAAACTTACAAACTACTTAGGAACTAACTAAGACTAAGTACGGCGCAAATATCCATGCCCGAGGGGGGATTCGAACCCCCGACCGTAGTGGCCGTGCAGACCGTGACTGGAACGCCTCAGTCCCCTCGGCCACCGCGGCCGGCTGGGCAGAAAACTACTGTTCCATTGATAGCCATTGAATTAAATTACTAAAAAAAATTGTCTTTATTTAAACACAGTTCTAAGTTAACAAAAGTCCCACACACTAGCATAATAGTCCGACTCCGTAGTCTAGTGGACAGCGTGGTGGTTTGCGACGCCTGGGGACGAGGTTCGATTCTTGGTCTGGTCTGAGATCTTATTTTCTCTTGGACTTGGTGTGTCGTGTTCATCATTTCATCAACACTGACACGCAAGTCGCCAAAAAGGTGTCAGCTAAAACGACTTCCACCAAGCAGGCCGAACAAAACAACGGTTGTGGTCATCATTATAATACATACAGTACTAAAATTGCTCTCATGCATTCAGTAATACTGGTTTGAAATAATCATGTATTCTTTCTGAACCACAGATTCACTTACGATTGTCCTCTCAATGTTTCAAGTGCTAACGTTAGCCTCGGTGGAGTGTCCGAGCGGTCTAAGCCGCCTTGCTGCAGAGCACACGGTTGCTCGCCGCGCCGTTGGAAGTTGACTCGTCTCTCGAGTTCGGATGTCTGTGTTGTCCTTAGATTCGATTAACTTAGTTTAAACATTTTGTATGTCTAGGGAACTAATAACCAAAAAAGTAAATACCCATAGATCTACAACCATATTTTGCTAACCTTAAATTGAGTCCCCCTTCATCAATTTTCACTAAAAATGGTGTTTCAACTGTCTTACCTCTTCAACAGACTGCTTACTTGAAAATGGAATGAAGTCCGGTTCGGTTATATCTTTTTCATCTTCGTATTCATCCTATTGTCCATTCTCAACATTGTCATCACATCCTCTACTTGAAGCTCTTGTATGAGTTCACTTGCGCTAGTTGTTGTACTTTGGATAAACAGTTCATTATCTATATTAGCATATCCGTCAGATACATCAAATTCCTTTGCTTAAAAAACCTCAAGTTCTTGCTCATGTTCCTTGAAGTTCTTTTCTTTGGCAACGTCGCCAATAGCTGAAGCGCAGTCATTAAAAATGAACCCAGCCTTCTTTAAAAATTTGTTGACTGTAGTAGGTCCTGCTTGTTTTAAGGCTGAGGAAATTCGCAGAATTGCATCCAATACATTGATAGATTTTTCCGATTTTATATCCCGATGTAACATTGCCCATTCGAGACAAAGTACGTCTCAACACTTATTGCTTGGAAAACACATTATTTTAACACTTTTTTGTGAAGCATCGCAATGGAAACTGGTATTACCAATAAAAAAATCATTCTTCCTTCGTCTTTCCATTCTTCTATCAAATGCGAGTAAACGATTCAGTTATTATTGCTCTCGTCATCGAAGATCGTTTCTTAGATAACTACTAGATGTTCAATTTACTCAACTTTACCTTAAATCACTAGGATCCGCAGTCTTACCAACAACTAAAGGCTTTTCAAATTCGCCCATCATATGAACACACAGTAGAAGAGTGAATCGATCCGTTGAAATTTTGCCTCCTCAACAGTTTTCATCGTTCGAAGCCATTGTTTTACTGGGCAAAACTGGAAGAGAAAAGACCAGTCTCGTTACAATTAAAAATGTTTCTTTCTTCATGAACCTAAAAAAAAGGTATATTTTTTCCATAGTTTTCGTCTACTAAACTCGATTTGAAAATATATGTCTACTTCTAAATATGTCGAGCAAATCTACAGTTGCTTTAAAATCGAGAAGCGCTAACTCCTTGGCGAAGGTGAGTGCTTTCTCGGTAATCGGAGGTCTACTAACTGGCAAGTTGTTGCTGTAAGCACGGCATAACAGTTCAAAAGCCAAACTATACATTTTTAGGTCTGGTTTGTTGGGTAAATCGCGTTTACTGGTAAGATTATCATTTCAGATCCACGACTTGTTTCTTAAAATGTCACTGATCTACCTTTGTCGACAGCAAACCTCGTGGCCATATCTCTAATCTTATGCTTTCCTTTACGTAGGCATTGATCATCTCGAGCTCTTCATTCAGCATTAACCGTTTCCATTTCTGCGACATTTTAGCACTACAGTACGTATATAAACTCACTCGCTCGAAGACAGATACAATACTGCATGCACTTCAAAATACAAAGCGTTAAAATGCATGATTGTTGGCTTTTAATTTACAAACGCCTTTTTCTTTCAGCCTGTCCGTTATTTGAAAATTTGAATTTGTTGTTGAGGGATATATTACAGTGTCCGGATCTGTTATTAAGAATATCCGCTATTCGGAGTAATTTTCGGCTTGTGCATAAGTTTTGACAGCCGTAGAATAACGATTTTATTTTATTTTATTTTACGTGTAACTAGAAAACGGAGCATTCGACAGGATTTCTTTCGAATATCTAATGACCTAATGACCTACTTACAAGTTAAAATCGGTTCATTCGTTTAGCCACATCCGAACTTTTCTTTCTTTCTTTTTTTATTTTTTATTTTAATTTAATTTTATTTTATCTTTTTACCAACTCCATTGAAAGTTATGACGATGTTTCAATGCCTGTAACTCAACAACGGCTGCTCAAAACGCAAATTTTCATGTATCGAAGTTGTAGATAATTAAATCTTAAAATTTGTCATCTCCTGCGCAGAGATACCATTAAAACCGTCGAAGTAACCTTAGAGCTAAAATCGTGTAAATACTTTTGTGCGAAGTCAAATTACTTTTGAACCACAAAACACACACAGTCGTGCAAATATTCAAATTTAACTGTGATTTAGTTAGGTACGTACCTACTTAGATAGTTATCTAAGTAGTTTGCCATCGCACAAAATCCTCGCAAGTAGGCTACTACGATTACTTTGACGGTCTTATTGGTATTTATGCATTGGAGGGAGCAAATTTTAGAACTGAGGAGCTTTTTATGCAGAATTTAATGCTCTGCAACTCTGATACCTGACATTTTGCATTTTGAGTTGGCGTTTTCGAGTTACAGGCATTGAAGCATGGGCATAACTCACTTTTCCATTAAGTTAAAAAAGTCCGATATTTGGCGATCGATAGTGGCTAAATAGCTGAAACGATTTTAACCTGTAAGTAAATAATTCTACGCGGAATTTTATGCTCTTTCATTCCGGTATTAGGAAAAATTTCTGTAGGTTGCATCATTTACTAGCTATAGGTGTAAAAGTGGGAAAAAAATCCTTGTTTTTCGCCTCTAAAAACTTATACACAAGCCAGAAACCTTCAAAAACTCGTAGCCGGCCGCGGTGGCCGAGGGGACTAAGGCGCTCCAGTCACGGTCCGCACGGCCTCTACGGTCGGGGGTTCGAATCCCCCCTCGGGCATGGATATTTGGGCCGTCCTAGTTCGTAAGTAGTTCGTAAGTAGTTCATAAGTAGTTTGTAAGTTTAGGGACTGATAGCCCCGTAGTTAAGTCCCATAGACTTTACAAACATTTGAACATTTTTTGAAAAACTCGTATTATTCTTATTTAAGATGCGTCTGGCTTCCAACTGAGCGAGTACCATTACAGAGCGGTGAGCGTAGAGATGTCGGCTTGGGCTGTGTGTGTGGGTGTGGCATATATCGGCGGGAGACTTTGTGTCAGCCAGCAATGGTATCGCACAAAGTACCTGCACATCGCAAGCTGTTGCGGTTTCCATCGATCCCGTGCCAATGACACCCTGCTGCAGTATAGCCGCGAATACAAAACACGTCATGTTGTGTGTCCGCGGGCAGTGTTTTGCTGCGGACCACTTAACGTTGATCCACCTGGTGCTCCTATTAGGTGCTTTTATAACAGTGTCATACTAACCCAGATCTGTGTGTGATGGTTTAGTCTGCCGTCAAATACAACTTGTTATCCCTCTAGCGACGCATTCATAATTACAGTGACAATAATAAGGCCAAAAAATCCGTATAACTGCGAGTAGACCTCGCGCACCGTGGCTTCTGTACAAATTTAATAACGTATAAAGGGTGTATCAAAAAGGATGGCGCGAACTTATACGATTGAGAGTACACAATAACAGAAGCAAAAGGGTCCCAGTAAACATGCGAACGCAAATGACCCGTTTGCGAGATAATTACGAATGTATGGTTCCAAGGCGCCTCTGAAGACATTGCAAATATCGTCCTAGGTAATACACGTTAATTTTAAATCTAGACTTTACTATTAGGATTTACATCGCATTTTGTTCACATTTCACGTATGGGTTACCTGTTAATGGAGGTGTTTGAAGTGTTTTCATTGTATCTGGATGCAATACTGTGCTCTTCTCTGCAATGAATTTCGAATTATTTCGAAAACCCCTGGATCATATCGGAATTCGTGACAAGCGTCTACAACTCTCCGCTCCAGTTATTCAACCGTGAGATCGGGTGTGCTGTACACTTCGCTTTTGAGGTGACCCCAGGCAAAAAAATCCAAACGATTTAGTTCAGATTATCTTGGAGGCTAAAGTACAGGTCCACCTCGGTCTGTTCATCTGTGGTCTATCTGCGTGTTAGATGTCGTCTCACAGCTGCAGCAACATGTGCCACGTACTCTGTTGTTGTGGAGGGGGAATATCCTCAAGCAATCCTGGAAGATGAGGCCCCAGAAATCTAAGCAACGTGCGTCCATTACTTGGCGGAAGAATGTGTGACTCAAATGTTCGTAAATCTATGGAACTTGTTGCGATAAGATGTATTTACTTAATCAGCAACATTTAATTAACGTATACAAGTACAAAGATAAGAGACATACTCGTATAAACAAAAGAGTAATTATTTGAACAGAGTAATTATTTGACCAGAGAGAATAAACATGCATCATCACTGACGCTGTGTAGCACAATAACTTTGTACACGTTGAAAAGGCATTTTTCATTTAATTACAATCACTTTAAACTTAATTACGCTAGTCATCAGTCCCTAGGCTTACAAACTACTTAAAGTAACTTATACTAGGGACATCAAATACACCAATGCACGAGGGAGGACTCTAACCTCCCACGGCGAGCAGCGCTGGGTTCCGCAGCTAGGCGCCTTAGAACGCCCGGCAACTCCAACGCGGCTGTGTGTTCCGCAATGAGTTGATCACCTAGTACCCCTAACAACACATTCAGTGAGAATCTCTGCTGATGTGGTGACTTATGAACAGCCTGTGGGTTCATTTCCCACCATTAATTTATATTATAATAATTAAAAACACCATCGCGTGTGTATCCTGCTTCATCTGTAAATAAAATGTTACATGCGAAACGAGGATTGACTACAGCCTGCTGTTGCACTGTTGTCCACTGACAAAACATTACTCCGCAGCATTGAGAGACATTTAACCCCTTCAGCCCTGAAGTATTTTAAAAGTGGAATAAAGCATATTCTTGCACTTTTTGATGTCTATAAGACCCTATCTACTGCATATTTGAGCGAAAATAAATTTTTCTTATTGGGTTTCCAAAATAAAAAAGTCAAATATATTAGAAACCGAGCCTAGATTGCAGTTAAGGACGTGAAATAAGAATTCAACAATTATATATGTCACTCCATACTGATTGTGGAACTCATGTCGCAAAATGGAATTTGTGCAAAATTCATAAATTAATATATAACATAATTTCAACTACTAATATCAAGACTGACGCACTCCACAAGAGGTCCACCATGTTCATTTTTTTTTTTTTTTTTTCATTGTAGCACACCATTCTGGCGACAGATGGCAGCAAGAAGCACGAAACTGAAAGCGGCAGATGTCCAAGTAAACAGGCTGCTAGGTCTCAGTGTAAAGCGAAATCGTATATTGTTCTAAAATTAATAAAAATTCGGTGTCCAATATATTGGACGCCAGGTCTAAAAGGGTTAACTTGTTGGAGGGGGTATGTGTCATGTGCCGGTGGTTCGCCTGACGAGCGGACAACCCGCAATGCAGGGTCACAGCGCATGGATGCATACCAGTGAGGCGTTATACAGCAGTGGTTCCGGAGTCACCAGAGGACACGACGAGCACCGCCAGAGAGCGCACTGAACCGGAACTATATCCTCCGCACGGTCACGTGAGACCACCTCGAGACTGCCACGTATCAATGCGCGCCGACTACTTAGGGGGGGGGGGGGGGTGCAGTGCAACACGACGGCAGTTCTCCGCCGACCGCCTACGGGAACCATAGCTGAGGGATCGCGACCGACGTCTCCTTGGAACTTGCCAGCGACGCCGCGCCTCCAGGACTTCCCGCAACGGAATACGTCGTCCGCCTCCGTCTCTCTGGCCGTTCTCTCAAGGCTGTCGTTATCTCCCTGGCTTGTACCTAATTAGTGAAGAAGAAAACTTTTAGTTGATGTTTGTTTTTGCCTTAGTTTCCAAAGATTGTTAATTTGTTTTGTTTCCAGAAGGTGATTAGTTTGTCTTGTCAATAAACACAATTTCCGTATCAGACAGTGTCTCTTGGTTATTATCTCCTGCATAGCAGTAGGGGTACAGTAAACTGCTATGTAAAATTCTCCATGTGCAACTGTAGGTTAGTACAGGCAACTGTTTGCCAATTCTTCTCGTCAAGGTCCCTGAAGAGAGCTGTACTGCCTCCAATAACCTCAGACATAATGGGAGTAGGCCTATCTCCTGCTCTGCCATGCACAAAACCCCCATGTTCTCTCAGACGTTGTGGACCCTACTACCAGGATATATTTCTTGGTACAAGCGTGCAGCATCCCGTCCATTGCCATTAGCCCTACCGTATATGAAATGCGTATCCACGTACTCTTCGTTACTGTAAGGTTCCATTGTAACTACAACACAGCACAAGTGACACTCCACAGACATGACAGATACCCTTTCAGATTGTGTACTGTACCCGTCCAGTACGTTTGTGTGTATGGTGTAATTCCAAATCCACCTCTCAGCAATATTCCATTGTCAACAACGAACATAGGACGGCCTCAAATGCGCAAGGGGTAAACCGTACGATTTTGCAAACTATGCCGTCAGTGGCGGATTGAAACCTTACATTCGTAATTATTTCGCAAACTGCTCGTTTGGGCACACATTTTTTGGGCACATTTTTGCTTGTTATAGTGTACTTTGAACCGTGGAAGTTTGCACCATCCTTTTTTATATACCCTGTACATAAATACTTCAGCCATACTTAGCCATACAGAGAACTGAGAATCCTGACGGTTTTGTCCTTGTCGGTATCTATACGTGGGAAATATCTATTCTACAATTCCTGACTTTTCGACAGTTTCAAAGTCTTTAGTTTAAAGTCTTTGTGTGATTTTTTGGGTAATTTTTTATTTATGAATTTTAGAGTTACATTAATACGATGTGCTAATGATCAGTTGTAGACGAATTGACTACGTCTGCTCTCATCGCTTTAACTATATATGGTAAGTTTTGATGAAAGTCTCCATAGAAAAAAACGGTACAGCCGGTCAAAGAAAACGTCGAACTGACCTGCGAAACTGTTGAGTGGGTGGAATATCGGAATCTCTTGTTACACAGTGGAGAGTAATGTGGTATCGAACGCCAGAACAACTGCAGATGCTGACGTGGTATGGGCACAGACTGTCGGCGGGGCAGTCTGCCGACCCATAGTATCCACAACTGCAGAGAATTTCATTCCAATGTAGTTCATCCAACAAATTTACCTCATGAGTGACTCTACCAGTTATTAAGAACATGATCAAAACCCCTGCATTATGCAATGTATTTTCGATTTTTGTAGAAAAGAAAAAATGTTATATATATGGTTAATCGCCTAACACTTGCACCGCAAATATTGCGGAAAAATGCAATAAAATAATACACCCACTTACGTATTTTGATATTCCTCAACTCACTCATCAAAACCTACAGGGCACTTGACCTAGAATCATGAATTATGACAGTTTTAGAGTACAATTTAAGGAAAAAATCCTAAAATGGTTAATTTGTGACTATACAGGGTGAATTTGTGGTTCACCACAAATATTGAGGAAACGGAAAGTTAGATTGATGTGCGGTTTTGACAGATTGGATTGGTAGTCAAGGACTCATATTGTTAGTCAATAAACAGATTGTAAAAATACCTAGAAAGTGTATTTTTATGCAAACATACAATTTTTCAAATTGGAATATTGCTGGTTTCTATCACGTACTGGAATTTGTGACACCAGCTGTGAACAAAGAATTTTGAATGACATTTTTATCACGTTC
Source organism: Locusta migratoria (assembly GCA_026315105.1). Classification (NCBI taxonomy): domain Eukaryota; kingdom Metazoa; phylum Arthropoda; class Insecta; order Orthoptera; family Acrididae; genus Locusta; species Locusta migratoria. Next base: position 262,478,986 of record CM048744.1, read on the forward strand.
AGTTTGGCAGCTACAACCACTCAAAGTTTTCGGGGTCGAGGCTATGACAGCGTAGCTGACTGGCTGGTGGTCATGAGACAGTGGGCCGTGCCCCAGGGGCTAGCCACTCGGCCAGTCAGCTACGCTACATTATCGCAACCCCCGTCCCCAAAACTTTGAACTGTTGAAGCTACCAAACTAAACGTGATAAAAATGTTATTCAAAATTCTTTGTACACAGTTGGTGTCTAAAATTCCACTGCATGATAGAAACAACCATTGTTCCATTTTAAAAAAAACTGTACGTTTGCATAAAACTAGACTTTCTAATTAATATTACAAGCTGTTTGTTGGCTAAAAATACGAGCCTCGGGCTACCATTCCATTCTGTGAAAACCACACATCAATCTAACTTTCCGTTTCCTCAATATTTGTGGTGAACCACAAATTCACCCTGTATAGTCACAAATTAACCATTTTAGGATTTTTTCCTTAAATTGTACTCTAAAACTGTCATAATTCATGATTCTAGGCCAAGTGCCCTGTAGGTTTTGATGAGTGAGTTGAGGAATATCAAAATACGTAAGTGGGTGTATTATTTTATTGCATTGTCTTCGAAGCTTAACTTTTTCACACCTGCAAAAGACGTAGATCTTAGTATGTGACAATATTCAACTTAATACTTCAGGACATTCCTGATAAAAGCGAGTCTTGAATGTCGAACAGACGTGAGGACCGATAGGCAATGCAGTGATCCAACAAGTGTATCGTTTTCACAAAATGAGGTTTCTGTGGTTTCTTAAAATGCATCTAGGAAAATGCTAATATGGTTCCTTTCGAAGAACATGGTCTATCTGCTTTCCCATCCTTGACACAGTCCGAGCATGTGATCCGTCTCTAATGACCTCATTGTTGAAGGGACGTTAAGCCTCAATCTGTGGCCTTCTATATGGCACAACTTCAGTGAACACCCGGAAAAAAGTTGCTTGTGCAGATTATTATTTCTCCTATAAGATCACTTTATCTACCTTCCCGAAGTACTTTCATCCATAAAAAAAGGCGTGGTGAAAGGTGCAACTATAATTCGAGCAATACTCCGACGGAAACACACGAATTTGTACAAACTGAAATGCTGCATCCCACTACAGTAGCCTCTTGCAATCGTTTATAGAGTACGTTTTATGAATGTAAGGAGTTTCAAAGAACAGCAAATTTACGGTCTATAAAACTTGTCATTATAAATATGAAATGATGTAACAAAGTAACAGGATACCAAACATGGGCAATTAAAGTCATCTCGTATTTTAAAAGCACTCATACAGCAAGAGAATTTGTGCTACGGCTTGTGTGCTATTAAAATACCAGAAAGTAAACTGTTTCTACTTATTTCATTATTATTTTACTTTTATGGCCAACATAGGACCAATTTATGAATTAGGTCTTCTGTTTCTTGTTAGCCCAATACGTTTTCTTCTTTAAAAAATTGTGCCCTACTCTCTTCATCCAAAACCATCCTTCCCAGTTCCTGTTTGTTAATTTTTATTGGTAGCGTCATGTGTTTGTGTTGAATAATGTTGAGCACGCCTCTTTTGCCTTTCAGGATTCTCCACGATAGTCTGTAATTTCATCATGTCTTACTAGATTTCTTTGATTCTTCTAATGCTGCTCTTTCTATTCCATAACTAAGTATTCTTATGCAAATTATATGTTCTGTTGTTCTCATTAGATGTCTTAGGAAAGAGATCCGTTTCTTTTACAATGCACTTGTCACCTCTTCTATTTATTTATAAACTATTCCGTTTTAATCTATTCTCCAAACTCCGTCTCTTTGGTATTTTTCATTTACAAATCCTCTATTCTTTTTTCTGTTGAGTAACCTATTGCTACAGTTTTGGGTGTTTTAAATATAGTTTGACTAGCATATGTTATTTGCGGCTATGTGATAGTTTTGTAGTGTTTGTTTCGTGGCGATTGAGAAGCATTTTTTGCTACATGTGTTCTTGGTAACATGATGTGTTTTAATCAGTCTGTTTATTGTACTGTGAATGGTGGTTTCTCATTCAGATTGTGTGTTATTATTTATCCTAAGTATTTTGAACTTTTTTAACAATTTGTGTGCGTTTTTTTACTGTCGTTCTAGGGCCACAAATGTTTGTTGTTTGGTTTCTTGAATGTTGGGGAGAAGAGCAAGGTCATCACCAAATCACAAAAGGGTCAACCATATCTCATCTTTTTGTGTTGCAAGCATAATGTTCTTTGGATTGTCCTTGTTCGAATCCCTCACTAAGGACTCAAGGGCACAAATAAAAACAAGGGCTGACAGGCTATCCCCCTGCTTTAAACCATTTTTTACCAAAAACTTTCAGAAAGTTCCTCTATAAACTTAATTATCAAATTTCTGTTTGCTAAGGTGCGTTCTATCAGTGTGATTATCTTTGTCTGGAGTTTAAATTGCCTCAGGATTATGACAATGAGGATCTACTGATATATTCATATGCTTTCTTAAAATCAATACATGTAATTGAGAAAGACTTGTTTACTTTGTGGTAATAAGCCATGACTGATTTCAGAGTGATTATTGATTTCGGAGTAATTATTTATTTTGCCCAGATTCGCCTACGTCGGAAGCTACCTCCGTATTCCTCCAGTTCTTATCCAGTTGTCGTTTTATCCTATCATGTAAAATCTTGGGGGGAAAAAACATGTAGGCACATTCCGAGAGCGGTATTCCTCTATAGTTGTCTCCTTTCATATGGAGTGTGTTAATTACAACTGTGGCCCATTCTTCAGGGAAATTCTCCATTGTTCGAGTTTTTTTATTATTTATTTATTTTTATTTTTATTTTTTTATTTTTTATTTTTTTTTTATTTTTTTTTTCGTGCTTCAACATTTCAGCAATCACTTCATTTTCACCTCATGCTTTGTAGTTTTTCCTTTCTTAATGATGCATTCTATTTCTGTAGGTGGGTTCTGTTTTCTGGTTTGGGTTTTACAATGGTGTCTTTGTTAAAAGCTTTCAGGTTCATCAGAGTTCAAAGGCGTTTTCAATGCTTTTGTCATTATTACTGCGTTTTACTTGTTGTTATGGGCTATACATACATAATTATTTCTCAGTAACAGTGTGGGAGAGTTGTAATTACACAATTGTTTATCGAAAGTTTTGAAATAATCTCTGGAATTGATTTTGTAATAAATTTCTTAAATTGAAAACAGCAGATATTTTTTTATATTACCGGTTTGTTTTTCTGATAATCTTAGACACGTTCTTCCTCGTATTTTTGGGGTTAGTTGAAATTTCTTCTGTTTTGTGAGTTTTAAATTTTGTCCAAGCTTGATGTCTTTCATCATGAATTCCAACACATTCCGTAATCCTCCATGCATGTTCTTTTTCATCAATTTATTGTGGCCGATTTTTCAGCGTGTTGTTTAAAAATTGGTTTTGGTTCCTCATGATTATCTGTTACTAATGTATTCTGTGTGTTGTGCTGACATTTGTCATTTTTATTAATTGATTTGGGTCACAGTTTATTTTGTCTCCAATTCCTCATTGTCTTTTTGTTTCTTTGAAAGGGTGAATTTGGTTGTTTGACCAAATAATGATCTGACCCTGTGTCTGTTTCTCTCAGAAGTATTTTGAATTTACTCATGAAGGAACTTGTACACAGACACAGTCCAGCTGCCACTCTTATGTCAGGGGATTTCAGGATCATTCACAGTGGTAGTATTCGATCATGAAGAAATGGCGTCGGTATAATTTTAAAAGGACAATGGAAGAACATGTTGTACACATACCACAACAGTGATAAGATAATTATGTTTAAAATTAAAGCAAAACCTATGGATTTATTTATGATTGTTGTTTACCTACCAACAACAAATAGTAAGGATGAGGAAATAGAAGCAATATATGAGCAAATTGATGACCTAATGAAACTGGTTAAGAAGAAGGACAACCTTATCGTAATTGGTGACTTCAATGCATCGATTGGTGAAGTTAAAAAAGGATTATGGAATGGCAAGTTCGGGCTAGGGAAAATGAATACTAGAGGAGAAAGGTTGCTAGATTTCTGTGAACAGTACGAGATGATGATCACCAACACTTGTTTTGAAATGCCCAAGAGAAGAAGATATACGTGTAAAAGTCCAGTAGATGGCGAAAGGTATCAGATAGACTATATCCTAGTCAAGAAAAAATTTATTAATCAAATAAAGTCTAGCCATTCATAGCCTGGATATGATATAGACAGTGACCATGTTCTAGTGATAGCAGACTATAGCAGCAAATTTAAGAAATTAAAAAAAAACTAACCAACACAGATGGTGTGCAGAAAAACGTAAGGAAAAGCAAGTTGCGGACATGAAAGAATTGACCGATAACTTGATAGGTAACGGGGAAGGATGGGAAGAATTCAAAGATACTGTAGAAATAGCTGCTAAAGAACTAGTAGGATTAAGGAAACTAGAACCAAGGGAACCATGGATAACCAAGGAAATACTAGACCTTATTGAAGAACGAAACAGGCTAAGAAAAAAAGATTTCGATAAGTACAAAAGAGTAAAAAATGCAATTACACAGATATGTAGATTGGAGAAAGAAAAGTGGATGCACGACAAACATAAGGAAATTCAACAAGATCAAAATGGATGTCAAACTGATAAAGCCTACTCAAAAATTGAAACAATGCAGACAAAGACAAGAACAATAGCAAATATGGTCAAAAATTAAAACGGTTACCTACTTTTCGAATTAGAGGATGTATGTGAAAGATGTAAAGAGCATATTGAGGAATTATATGAAGGAGAAGATATTGTGAATGAGGTGGAAATTCTGGGAGAAGGGAACAGTGAGGAAACAGAACTACCTCCTTAATGTCTCAGACTTCCAAAATAATGTTAAACACAATAAAAAACCGAATAAAAAAGAAAATTGAGGCAAACCTAGGAGAAGACCAGTTTGGTTTCAGATCTGAAAACGGAACTAGAGAGGCAATACCAGCTCTGAGGATGGTACTAGAAAGACGAATTGGAGTTAATAGAAAAACATGCTTGACCTTTATAGACTTACAATAAGAATTTGACATTGTCAATTGGAAATTGTTATTCCGAACAATGAAGGAAATAAATCTTGATTGGAGGGGCAGGAGATTAATCTAGAACCTGTATAAAAGACAGGATGCAGAGGTAGAAGTGAATGGTGTGAAGAAGAAGAAAGCAAAAATAAGGACGGAAGTAAGGCAAGGGTGCCCATTATCACCATATTTGTTCAACTTATTTATTGAAAAAGCCATTGAAAAGTTGAAAAGAGCAACCATAGGAATTAAAATTAACGGGGAACGAATACACTGTATCCGTTTTGCAGATGATATAGTAGTACTTGATGACTCAGTAAAGGAAATGGAGTTTAAGTTGCTAAAATTTGCCAAAATCAAAAGAATATTTAAACTAAAAACTAATAAGAAGAAAACAAAAACTATGGTAGTTGGGAAGACAAAAGAAAAGGGTAAAGTCAATATTAAACTAGAAGATGATGTTCTAGAGAAAGTTGAGAACTTCTCTTATTTTGGCAGCACAATCACAGACGACCATAAATGTATCACAGATATAAAAAGAAGAATAGCCTTGGCAATGCGAGCTTTCCAAAATTAAAGGAATTTACTAAGAGACAATCATATAAGCCTAGAAAGTACGAAAAAGTTTGCCAAAACTTTTGGATACCGATGTGAGCGTGGACTCTGAGAAAGGCGGAGAAAAAGAGACTGGAAGCAATGGAAATGTGGATATGGAGAAGAATTACGAAAACAAGCTTGGTAGATAGGGAAAGTAGTGAACAGGTCTTCAGAGAAGTGAATGAGAACAGAAATCTGCTAAATTATATAGGAAGACGAAAATCAAAAATGATAGGGCACATAATGAGACACAACCATTTCCTAAAGAACGCATTTGAAGGAAAAGTTTTAGAGAAAGAAACCAAGAGGCAGGCCAAGAGCAACGTATTTTAATAACATCAAAGAAGATATAGGGATAAAATCGTATGAAGAGTTGAAGAGGAAGACAATGGAGAGAGGTACGTAGCGAAATCGACAAGGCACAGCCTTAGTTTATGATGATACGATTATATATTTTATGCATACAAAATATCTGAAACCAAAGTTCGTTAATTGGAGAAGTGTGACATCTACCATATCAATCCTCTTTGTATCACATTCAGTGTTTATATTAAGTGAAAATTGTGACGCCAAGTGTAGCAATATTCTGTCATGTGTGAAAATCGTCAGTACCCAATGTACAACATGGTTAAGCTGATGACCGTAATGACAACAAATAAGTACGTAAAATATAACAATCTAATGTATCATTCAGTTTTATTCTGTTTCCGATTACGATAGTTCAGTACTTTTGTCAGAACGACATCACAGTGTGAACCTCCACTTGCTACAAAATAACGAATGTTCCTATAACGTATGCACTGATGATGAGCCTGCAGTGGATCGGAAACTACGCTACTGGCCATTAAAATTGCTACACCAAGAAGAAATGCAGATGATAAACGGGTATTCATTGGACAAATATATTGTACTAGAGCTGACATGTGATTGCATTTTCACGCAATTTGGGTGCGTAAATCCTGAGAAATCAGTACCCAGAACAAGCACTTCTGGCCGTAATAACGGCCTTCATACGCCTGGGCATTGAGTCAAAAAGAGCTTGGGTGGCGTGCATAAGTACAGATGGCCATGCGGCTTCAACACGATACCACAGTTCATCAAGAGTAGTGACTGGCGTATTGTGACGAGCCACTTGCTCAGCCACCATTGGTGAGAGATCTGGAGAATGTGCTGGCCAGGGCAGCAGTCGAAAATTTTCCGTATCCAGAAAGGCCGATACAGGACCTGCAACATACGGTCGTGTATTACCCTGCTGAAATGTAGGGTTTCGAAGGGATCGAATGAAGGGTAGAGCCACGGGTCGTAACACATCTGAAATGTAGAGGCCACTGCTCAAAGTGCCGTCGATGCGAATAAGAGGTAACAGAGACGTGTAAGCAATGGCACCCCATACCATCACGCCTGGTGATACGCCAGTATGGCGATGACGAATACACGTTTTCAATGTGCGTTCATCGCGGTGTCGGCAAAACACGGATGCGACCATCATTATGCTGTAAAGAGAACTTGGGTTCATCTGAAAAAATTACGTTTTGCCATTCGTGCATCCAGGTTCGTCGTTGCGTACACCATCGCAGGCGCTCCTGTCTGTGATGCAGCGTCAACGGTTACCGCAGCGATGGTTTCCGATCTGATAGTCCACGCTGCTGCAAACGTCGTCGAACTGTTCGTGCAGATGGTTGTTGTCTTGCAAACGTCCCATCTGTTGACTTAGAGATCGAGACGTGGCTGCACGATCATTTACAGCCATGAGGATAAGATGCATGTCGTCTCGACTGCTAGTGATATGTGGCCGTTGGGATCCAGCACGGCGTTCCGTATTGCTCTCCTGAACCCACCGATTCCATATTCTGCTAACAGTCATTGGATCGCGACCAACGCGAGCAGTAATGTCGCGATACGATAAACCGCATTCGCGATAGGCTACAATCCGACCTTTATCAAAGTCGGAAACGTGATGATACACATTTCACCTCCTTACACGAGGCATCACAACAACGTTGCACCAGGGAACGCCGGTCAACTGCTGTTTGTCTATGCGAGATCGCTTGGAAACTTTCCTCGTGTCAGCCATTTGTAGGTGTCGCCAGCGGCGCCAACCTTGTGTGAATGCTCTGAAAAGCTAATCATTTGCATATCACAGCATCAGCGTCCTGTCGGTTAAATTTCGCGTCTGTAGCACGTCATCTTCATGGTATAGCAATTTTAATGGCCAGGAGCGTATTTATGGAATAGAAACATCCAATAATCAGCTGGTTGCATATTTAATCAAAATAAATCGCCAAGATGATACTTTATTGTGTGGCAGTGTACGAAGGATGATTAACTGTGTCAGTGCATTTTATTACTGTCGGAATCTGATCGAGATTGCTTTTATTTTATTGCGCGTCACGGAAACAATGTTACAGTGTAGGCAGTTGTAAATAATGCTTTAGTACCTGGCATCGATGGGATGATAATTTCGTGAGCAGTTGTTGGCGCTTCTGAGAGGTGTCGTTTTTCAAAGCCGGCGGCCGGCTGATGAACCCCAAGCTAAGCGCTTTGCGAAATAAGGCGGCCTACGAGGGCGCCGGCTGCTCTGAGACTCGGGACTAATCTCTGCCGAGTGCCTCCCAGTCGGCTTTTATCAACAGAGGCAGCCCCCTCCCCCCCCCTCCTCCCTCCACGGCGCTGTAGCGCGACTTCTTTCGGCCTCGCGCCAGAAAAGATTTGTGGAGCTGTGCAACTCGTCCACAACACAAGAAAATCCGTTCACACAAAGTAGTTTCCACGTCTCACTGGAGTTCTAGAGAAGTATACAAGTTCACTGCGTGCTGTACATTATCTCGCCAAAAGTAACCGGACACACGCTTCTGACCATCCAAAATGCAACATCAAGAAAGGACCTGAGACGCCAGAGACATATTTATTTGGGAGATAACACAACATAGACCAAAGATAACATAGACTGCGTATGTCGTCATTACACTGAAACCAACATCTAAGTCACGTGACTCGGGACAACAAGCCGTTTTCGTCATTAAGAGCAATGTGAAGTGGAGCTGACAGACGCAGGTTTTCTCATTTATAACTGATGTTCAAATGTTTGTAAATCTATCGGACCAAACTGCGTGGTCATCAGTCCGTAGTTTACAAACTACTTAAACTAAGGTAAATTAACCTAAGTACAACACACACACACAAACACCCATGCCCCAGGGAGGACTCGAACCCCCGACGGCGAGCAACAGCGCGCTCCGCAGCGAGGCGCTTTAGACCGCTCGGCTACTCCACCGCGGCATTTATAACTGAAATGAGGCGTTGATTTTAACAGCGAAACGTCTAATCATATCCTTATAACGTTTTTAGCAGTACAGTTAACGTTATTTCTCCGCAGTTCGTAACGCGGTGGTTACAGTTTTCACATGTGCTAGGTGAAAATTATAAATGACTTGAAGACGAAAAATCAATTTTACAAACAGCAGTAGTTTTCTTGCGTTTTCTCAACAAACCGTGTTAATGTTATGTTATGCTTTTATACGAACTAAAAGCGGTCTAAATCCATAATATCAGATCTCTTACACAATACAAACTTCTGCATATACAGCGATGCCAATACGTAAACCACGGAAAGTACTCGCTATTTACATTAGAATAATTAAAATGCAAACAAAACTACTAAAACTAGTTTTATAGGTGTACTGAATGTTCTAAAAAATGTTCAAATGTTTGTATAGTCTATGGGACTTAACTACGGGGTCATTAGTCCCTAAACTTACAAACTACTTATGAACTACTTACGAACTAGGACGGCACAAATATCCATGCCTGTGTGGGGAATTCGAAACCCCGACCGTAGTGGCCGTGCAGACCGTGACTGAAGCGCCTCAGTCCCCGCGGCCACCGAGGCCGGCTGAATGTTCTAATTCAAATATAGCTGTGTACAACGCCATTAAAAGCAGAAATGACTTACTTGATGAAATATAAATTTAGTCTAGACCAGCTAGAGATGTCCCGCCGTCGATAATTACATTCATTAGTTTAAAAAATCATACTGCTGCACAAACACTAACAGTAATTCTATTTCTTGTAAAAAGAACTGTCAGTATGTGTCAACTTGTCACATATAAATAGGATCATCGCATTAATATTAGTATAATTGTGCAAAAACTACGTTACTTTAGTACTACATGTGTAATTAGCATATAAAAGTCGTTTCATTGTTAAAATCAGTACTTGACTTCAGCTGAAAACTAGAAAGCTATTACTCATAACGACGAAAACTCAAGGCACATGACTAGCGGCAGTTTTAGATGTTGGTTTCAAACCACAACACGGCAGAGAGAGGGTCACGCGCAGTCTATGATATCTTTGGTCTATGTAACACAACATCCAAAAAACCATAACGTAGAAAATATAGCACCATGTGAAGTGATGAAGACGATTGCTGTCGTCATTGTAGGCTATAACCGCTGCTGCATACTATTGCCTTGAATCAAAATTTGGTTTGGCAGGAGGTGGTGAATCCCGGACGAGTCGTTCTACAATCATCGACCAGGCACAGCATCCCCTATAGAAGAAAGGCTGCGCACGACGTCACAACATGGCGGCGGTGAGAGGCTTAGAGTCCTCTGAAAGATTGTAAACATTAGTAGCGCACGCTGTTTATAGTGCATTCTTTCGTTCAGGAGTGTATTTATTACGTAAATTGGTGTTGTGTACGGTGTGATGGTGACGCTAGACGATTTGTGTGTGTGAGGACTACGTGTGACCTCTTTGTTACTGACAAAATGTCGTTTCGCTGTTCTGTGACGATATGTAGAGGAAATTACGACTGTGACCCAAAAGTTACCGTCTTTAAAAGTCAGGAGAAGAAGAAATGGACATCAAGAATTCCCAGGATACATTGACTCCTCCAAGTTAATGAGTAAGTTTTCGTTTTTGTTTAACCTTATAAAAGAATTTTAAGTCATGACTGTTTACCGTTGGATATTGAGATTCATTTTATTTACGTAACTACTCCCATTAGCTTACTCTTCTCCGGACGTTTAAAGACGGTAACTTTTGGGCCACAGTCGTAATTCCCTCTACATTTCGGCACAGAACAGCGAAACGACATTTTGTCAGTAACAAAGAGATCACACGTTGTCCTCACACACATAAATTGTCTAGCGTCGCTATCACACCGTAAACAACACCAATTTACGTAATAAATACACTCCTGAATGAAAGAATGCACTATAAACAGAGTGCATTGCTAATGTTTACAACCTTTCAGAGGACTCTACGCCTCTCACCGCCGCCATGTTGTGACGTCGTGCGCAGGCTTTCTTCTATACGGGGTGCTGCCAGGCGTCATCTGGCTAGAGAGAGTCTAAGATTAATGTGATCCAATGGGTGACGAAGAGGTACATTACGTGCTGAGTGTAATCCGGCATTATTCTATCGCAATGTGGACGTCAGCAAGCTCTGAAGGTATAAGAACAGGTTACAGCACTTCAGAATGTAACGCTGGCTGGTTAGTGTGCCGGCAGTTAATAAAATGGGGGTCCAAAAGCGGAATCCTTACTACCTGACACCATAATATCGAGTGCGGCTAGTGGCGGCTGCTGTATAACAGCACGTGAAGATCCTAATTTCTGACTCCTTGGGCATTTATTTATTATTTTTGTTTGTACGCTGTGAACGTAATGTAGATACCGTTAACTTAAATAAACTGCACATAAATCTACCACGTTTTACTACATCGCAGCACGTCTGGACTCCGTTAAACTTGTCATTATCGTCAGGATCAGATGCCTTATTGTGCTCCTTTTAAAGCGTTTATGCCTATGAGCTACTGGCGTGACGTCACTGCCTTATGGGACCAATACAGACAACTTTGGTACACAATGTGCACGCTTCATTTCGTGCTCATTAGATAGCAACTCCCTTCAAGCGCAGGAGACACTGCTACCTACTTTCCTTCTCAAACAGCTGTAGCTAAACGTTTTTATGCACAGGATTTATCAAAACAAAATCACCCTTGGTAAATGATAGGATGCCTTACAATTAACCTTTTAGATTCGTCGTTAATATTTTGTTTATATAAATTATAATGAACAAAGTACCAAATGGGTTCAAATGAAAGCTTATTAACAGAAAAGTGTTACATTGAAATTACGCTATTATATAATGTTTATTTTCTTAAATATTAATAAATAAAATGTAGTAATGTAGCACCGAGAGGGGAGTCGGCAGCCAATCAGCTCACGTCTATGCTACACTACCGTGATTTCTCACGGTCTATACATGATCTGTGCCATTTGTTATGCTTTTCCCGCCCCTTCCATCGATTACATCGTACTACTTTGCCTACTGCCAGCCAGATACTTGGCTTCTAGAAAATGTAAAAGTCCAAACTAAGATTCGAAAACTCTGAATACTATTATTCAACGCCGCGGCGGAGTGGCCAAGCGCATTGAGACGCTATGTTCCGATGAGCGATGCCTTTGCTTGTCGGGGGTTCGAATGCCCCCTCGGGCATGGATGTTTGTGTCGTCTTTAGTATAAGGTACTTCATAAGTAGTTTGTAAGTTTAGGGACTGATGACTCCGCAGTTGAGTTCCTTAAGCTTAACAAACATTTATTTATTATTATTCAACCAATAAAGATATAAAATCAATGTTGTCAATGGTGCTGGGTTCCACTCCTGCACCACACTGTCTGGTCAGCTGGCGTTACATCTACACGTGTTGGAGGCTGTTCTCCTTACATGCCTTTGAAGATCACCGACGTCCTAACTGCCACATTGCAACTGAACAATGTGCTGCCACCAGTCGCACGCAGTAGTCAAGGCTGCTTCCTTGCCCGTGTGGTTCCATCACTGCCTCGGCCTCCTGTTTTCCCGATCTCTCACCTTTCGATAACGGAATGACTGATCTGGGACACACCACTCGCCGCTACACCAGATCAGCTTGGAAAAAATGGGGAAGTAGCATGACCTAATACACCCTAACAACACATCCAGAGCCTCTTTGACTGAATGTCGAAGTATGTAACACTCAGTACTGATTCATCATCTTCCTCACTTCAAATGGCCCTGTATTTTCAACCACGTGTTCTTTGTACAGCTTGTGATCTTCGTATGGCTGTGATATGTCCAATCTTTCTTAGTGTTCCATTTTGGATATTTGGGGATATCAGTGTTGGCTGTGTGCAAATATCCACTAAGACGTCTTGAACTCAGCTGGGGTTACTCTGACATAAGTATTACTCGACTGCCAATCGTCCCTCTGCGACTGAAGCCTGACCCCGCCATCTAGCTTTACCTCACGTCAAAAGTTTCCGTACGGTACTACTACGATTTTCTTATACGATATGTCATTGTAATCTTTACTAGTTGCCGCGGTGGAGTAGCCGAGCGGTCTAAAAGGCGCCTCGCTGCGGAGCACGCTGTTGCTCACCGTCGGAGGTTCGAGTCCTCCCTGGGGCATGTGTGTGTGGGCATGTGTGTGTGTGTGTGTGTGTGTGTGTGTGTGTGTGTGTGTGTGTGTGTGTTTGTGTTGTCCTTAGGTTAGTTTACCTTAGTTTAAGTAGTTTATCATCTACGGACTGATGACCACGTAGTTTGGTCCGATAGATTTACAAATATTTGAACATTTTTTTTTTCCTTTACTAGTTGGTTTGAATATGATTTGCATTTGAGATAATACTTCCGCAATAATTGAATTTAACACATAGGCCTACATGGTCAAATCGTTAAGAGAATAATGTGTTATGTATGGTTAAATTTTGCTTAGTGTCCCGGCGGCCTCACGTGATTATGCTGTCAATCATGTTACATTGGCATTAGCCAATCGCGTAATAAAGTAAATGTTTTAACATGAAATCTTCGTTTTACGAGGGCAATTACTTAGTGAACAAAGGGTACATACAAGAACCTGTCACCCATAGAGCAGGAACAGCATTATATATTTACTTCATCGTCTGTGCGAAACATAATCAAGTCACTGTGTGGATTTCTAAGAATATTAACTTTTTCACAAAGACTTTCTACCGTTTTGTTGTTGCCAACATAAATGTGTGAGATTCATCTTAGGTTTGAAAAGCTCTTCAATCTTCGTGTTTGCTTACAAATAAATTTGATTTTTAGGTATGGTCCACCTTGAGCAAACACAGTTGTTTTTAGTTTCTCCCAAACATGTTTCGCTGGCTTTGCAGCATCATCAATGGGATATTTATTTTATACTGTCTTAATACCACATGTAGTTGTCTGTGATTCTTTAACTCAAAAAACATTACTGTGTATTTTTGACAGTTTGTCATTTTGGTGGATTTGCGGTGTTTTCACGTTGTGAACAACCACTGTGGCACTTTCACTTCACTCTATGTTTATGTTATGAAAACATAAACATTTTCATAAGATAAACAAGAGTGAAGTGCTTGTTCACAACGTGAAAACACGGCAAATTCACAAAAATGACAAACTGTCAAAAATACACAGTGATGTTTGGTGAGTTAAAGAATTACAAACACAACTACATATGGTATTAAGACAGTATAAAATAAATATCCCACTGATGATGCTGCAAAGCCAGCGAAACATGTTTGGGAGAAACTAAAAACAATTGTGTTTGTTCAAGGCGGACCATACCTAAAAAGCTAATTTAAATGTGTGAGGCCGCCTGGATGGTAAGTAAAATATTTTACCGCTACTTACAGTTAAAACACTCGTAAGAAAAAAAGATACGTGTTATACACGACAAATAGCACATTTATATCGGTCATAATATAAAAAGAAAAGACGAAGTTGATCGAAACTGGCAACAGATTAATAAAAGCAGGAGACGTGTCTGATCAGTGGATGTGTCAATGGAGATTGTAGATTTCGTAAGAAGAAGAAGAAGTGTAGCTACGATCAACAACACTTTTATGAAGACCATACTACTGAAAAAGAAAATCCGAAGTTGAATGACATTGGTACACATTAATAATAACAGCAAATCAATGCAACTCATTACTGCAGGTGTCAAAACTTAGCCCAGCTGAAAAAATTACAGCCATATACAACACACTAATTTCACATATGTCAAAACTCCAAAGACAGCGTAGATACGTCAGTTCATTGGCATTTTTACGGCTGTTTTCTGTAATAGCAAATAAGATTGCTTACACGTTTGTAGTATAGAAATGAGGCGGCGAGACTTCACAGACACCAATGATACTGTATACGGCATTGCCAGTCTGGTAATATATGTCTGTGGGGTTACTTGCACTGAGATGTATGAATGTCTGTGGAGAAACGGCAGTCCTTATTACTCAAGAACCGAACCCAGGGAGGTAGTGATGTTGAAGGCCGCAGTCTGGAACGCACACATAGTTGTTAGGTTAGGTAAGGGCTCTTCTCTAAGGTAATCTGTCGACTTCGGGTCGGTACCGTGGGCAGATCATTCCAGAAATGTCGCTGTGCACAAACCATTAACTCAATATGGTATTTTATGACATGAGCCATTGTCATGCTGATGAAAACCATCAAGCTTCCTGAACTGCTCATCTCCTGTACAAAGGACAGAGTACTGTAAAATGTGTTCAAATTCTTCCATATTTAGCTTTTTCTTAATCGCAATGAGTGGAACTCCCATCCTAAGAGCGAAGAACACCGGTATACCGTATACAAACTCCTCTTTATTTCAGTGTTGGCACTAAACAATCAGCCGGCCGCAGTGGCCGAGCGGTCTGCGTGGCGCCAGTCACAGTCTGCACGGTCGCTACGGTCAGGGGTTCGAATCCTCCCTCGGGCATGGATGTCAGTGTCGTCTCTAGTATAAGGTAGTTCATAAGTAGTTTGTAAGTTTAGAGACTAATGACCCCGCAGTTTAGTCCCTGAAGCTTAACAAACATTTAAACATTTTGAACTAAACAGTCTTAACGCTCTCCAGAATTTCGCCAATCCCAAACTATTTCATCGGATTCTGTAGGTAGCACTTAAGTTACTCTCTAAATCATTCGTTTTCACCACACACTGACCAACGGCGTCGCTCTCTACACCACCTCAAGCATTGTTTAACGCTGACTACATATATGTGTTACTCTGAAAGTGCCGCTCGACCGTTGTACTCCGAACATTTAACTCTCCACACACACCTAAAATTCTAGCTGGAATATTGGTAGCCCATATGAAACCACGAGTGATTCCTTACAACTATCTCATGCTATTTCTTACATCCACACTCTGCCATGTTCGTTAATCCCTGTCAGTGCATGGTTTTCCTACTCTTGGTTTAGCTATGCTTGTTCCTCCTTGTATATGTTTCACAATCGCAATCCTAACAGTCGACTCTGGCATCTTGACAGGTGTTGGAATGTCCCTGATTTATCTGCTGCGTGAAATACAATGATAAATCCACGTTTGAATTCAGTGGTCTCTGAGGAGAACGATTCATTACTCTGTTGCACCTTCTATACACAAAGTTTCCAGGTTTTTTTTTTGTTTTTGTTTTTTGTTTTTTTTTTTTTTTTTTTTTTTTTGTTTTTTTTTTTTTTTATTATTGAAAAGTGTGATGGTTAAGTAAAGGGGCGAACCTGGAACGATTTATCGATTTAAAATCTTTTATTATCGAATTTATGTAGGAAAAATGAGGGCAGGAACTAAATCTACAACATCCAGAATGTATCGCATTTTAAGTACACTTGACCACATACTTTTCACCGTAAGACATGTAAAATTGAAGAAAAAAAAGGGTATTTCTGATTGATGGGGACGCCTTTAAAAGTAAAACCGCATCGTAGAAAGGACAAATTATAAGAAAGGAAAACAATCCAATTGCCTAGCCCACTGGCGCAAAGGAAACCGGCGAAGTCTGAAGAATTCGTTGTGTAGTCCTTTCTAGAATTACACGGATATTGTACGAGTATGAATGTTTACAGGTCACTCCCAATCTTATATATGTCGTCCGTTTCAGTTGAAACGCCCCTGAACTTGTGCGGATGTATCTGGAGTGATCGGCCAACTCAATTGTCAGTCGCTGCAAGAGATGCTTTCTCTATCACAGAATCAGCTACTGTCAAAGTTTCGAGGACGAACGTTTCTCGAGGAGTCGTACAATATATTGCTTCCTCAAAGATATACCTCGTGAAAAGACCTAGGCTTACCGGCAGTCGCTTACCCGCGAACTTTACGCGACTGGAAAAGGAGGACGAGGAAGTGAATTTGATAACCAAGGCAACTCACGTCACAGACCACGATTTGTCTTACTATAGGTTTACAGGTTTGTAACGAAATTTTCGTTTACAAGGCAACGTTTTAAAGTTAGTAATATCCAGAAATTCTCCGACATTTACCTCAGGAAGAGTTTTTACAGTAAGATTGCAACACCATAATTTACACATCCCCCTAAGTGAATACCGGGCTGGTCCCCAAGTCCCGCCTTAGTTACACTATTCGCAAATATTTCGTAACACTTTACACTTTCCCACACCTATAACACTTTACCCAGACATTTGGGGTACACATTTCGTCCTACGTTTTTATCTTTATAATTTATCTAAGTTCATTAGACGGACTTTTTTGCTAAACCAGAACCCCTTTCGTTCGGAGGCATGAGGAATAGCATTTAATTTCATGTTTTTAAATGTTAGTTCCTGTAATATTGCTGGGATTTTATTATGCTAATAGTTTATCATTATGTCTATGAATGTGACAAGATGAACGGTTTCTCCGTGACGTTATTAGCTCTGTGAGAATGTGTACTTGCTTTATTCTGTATGTGCATGTATGAGAATCTTCTAGCATGGGAGTCTGAGTGTATGTATGAGAATTTTCGTCGTCGGCTGCTGGCTGCTCGCTACTAGTATTTCTCTGCCTTCGTATCGATAGGTAGTCGTTAACAACCTCTGCTTTTGATGCTACCACAGAGGTTCCTCCATCCTTTGGTTACAAGTTGGGTTGGCAATGCCCAGTAGCGAGCCTCAGTAGGACGCGCGAGTTTAAGCTCTCCCCACCTTCTCGTTTTTCCTGGGTTTTCACCGATTTCCGGTGGATTTCCGGTGGTGGCGGGGACTGGCTGGCCGACTTGGACACTCTATGGCTGCGCTTCGACCTGGTAAGACGTTGTGATTTTCTTTCCTCCCTTGAGATGGTAGCGATTTTTTGTCTGGTGTTCTAATTAGTTTTCAGAACTGAAGTTTATTTTTCGGAATAAGTTTCTCCGATCATGTACGAAAGTGTATTCAATTTCATTTCGGTGATTTTGCGTAGGTAAACGCGGTGAATATGTAACTAATTCTGTTTGACAACGGCTGAGAATCGGTAACCTTTGTGAGACTAGCTGGCTGCATACGAACTCGGTTTAATTTCTTTCTAGCTTTGTGGGATGCAACTAATGTGGGGGAATATTTTTATTCTGTACAGTGCATGTGAAATATTCGTTTCCGTTTTTTCCCTCCGCGTGTGACATGTACTCCACATGGTGTGTTCTTAGAACAAAGCATTCAGCTACCGCTGTGTCAGTTTCTATGCCCTACACGCAAGAAATTCTGCATGTGCTTTCAGATTCCGTTAGTAAATTCTCTTCTAGCCTTTTACGACCCCCTTTATTAGGTTGCTTATGAATACTACGTATTTCTAGGGGCCGCATGCCGTATTTCTTAGTTGATTTACTCCGACTCTGAATTTATTCCATTTTTCTGACTTTTGAAGACTGGACTTCGTCCATCCGTGTAAAACCTTCCCAATCGCGTCTAACTGTATTTCTTTAGCTTCCTTATGATATCCTATGCATTTAGGGTTGCATGCCGTAGCTATTTTTCTTTGTTTTTCGGAAATTGTATTTTGTATTTTTTGCTGAACTACGACTTCAAGGGTTTATAGCTAGTCACTTGAGTTATCGCCACTGCTCACATACCAGTGCCTTACTATTGTGTATTCTTGCTTCGTAATCTATGATTCCGTTGATTTTTGTTGAAACGAATACGACTTTTAAGCACTTCGCCTTCAGTGGGGTGCGAATATGTAATGTAGCAGACACGTTCCGTGTGTCTCAGTAAATAAGTCAGCATGCTCACGGTTTGATTTAAATGGAAATTAATCTCGCTATTATCGCGTACCATCTCAAGTAAAGAGACAGACAAGATCCATCTACGAAGTTTATTTTCCTTGTGGTATGTGGTACATCCTGGTTCGCTGAATTTCGGCTACGATAGCGGCGCCTGCTTCTGCTTCGTATCAGCACGCTGAGTTGGCTGAGTTTCGCTTTGCTTCGCGCGTTTGAGTGGCTGAATGCTTGTTGATTGTAAATCCCTCCCACGGCGATGTTCAGTTCAGATTACTTTAATTTAACATTCACTGGAATGCGTTTTGATTGTTTAACAAAAGTGGTTTCCCCATTTGCTCATGTTTGAACTGAATAAATAATTTATTGTCAGAGAAATTTTATTCTACTTATAAACATTAGTTAATGAATACCCTCCCTTTTATTGAATGTTGTTTTTCACCAGTGCTGAGAACAAATTCAGATGCATATTATCATATTTTTAATTCCGACTTTCGCCCGAGTGCCTTTCTGCTTCGGTGTGGAGCCTTACGACCGAGCGAGGTGGCGCAGTGGTAAGACACTGGAATCGCATTCGAGAGCTGGTGGTTCAATTCCACCTCCGGCCATCCAGATTTAGGTTTTCCGCAATTTCCCTGAATCGCTCCAGGCAAATGCCAGGATGGTTCCTTTCAAAGGTCACGGCCAATTTCCTCCCCCATCCTTCCCCGAAAATCCGAGCGTGAGCTCCGTCTCTAATGACCACGCTGTCGACGGGGCGTTAAACCCTAAGCTTCCTTCCTTCCTTTTAATTCCGTTGCGCCATAAATGTTCACACAGCCACCTTCATGAAATGGTTTAGTTTGGGATGGTTTGTATATTAATGATTGTGCGTAATTCTCGTGATCCTAGATGTGTGTTGGTCACCGTATCTTTGTCTTCCTGCTGCTAAAGTAAATTTTGAGTCAGTTCTAAATTCTGGGCCAGGGAACAAGATTATGTTGCAGGAAGTTGTTAGTAGTTCACGCGAATCCTCTAGCTGGGTTTTTACGACCAGAATTATATGTTAAAAGTAAGCTTTTAACTGGCCCCTTTCAGCCAGAGTTAATTTTACTATGAACGGTGGTATTTCAACAGTCAGACATTGCATACACCATACACAGCAAAAGAAACTGGTACACCTGCGTAATATCGTGTAGGCCCCCGCGAGCACGCAGAAGTGTCGCAACACGGCGTGGTATGTTCTCTAATAATGTCTCAAGTAGTGCTGGAGGGAAATGACGTCACGTATCCGCAGGGCTGTCCATCAATTCGTAACAATATGGAAGGGGAGGGGGATGGGGTGGAGATCTTTTCTAAACATAACGTTGCAAGGCATCATAGATAAACCCAACCCCATCTAAAACATAAAATGTACAAAAATGCAAGTCTCGCGACGAATTCTTTCCACTCTAAAAAGTCGAGAGATCTCATGGGGAACCAAATCGGTTATTTTAGTTAGTGTTCATGGAACCACATATTAAACACCTTGTCATAATTTATTATTTAATTAGTTATCTACCAACAAATATAGTGGCTATATCAAAATTATACATTTTTATTTCTACGACAAATATAATCACTCGACAATCGCACCATAATGTAATGACGTCAGAACACATATAATGATCGGGCAATTACATATCTAATATATAAAGCAGAGTGTCCGTAGGTTTGTACGTGTTGCATAGAAATCTACAGTTTTTTCCAATCTTTATAAAGTTTTGTACACGTAAGCTTCAATCCATGAGGACGGTCGCCGTAAGTGTAAGAATCACATACGATATATAGTTCACGAGATTTGACGTCATAAACAAAGAGATGCGCGAAAAACTGCTGCATTTTGCGACAATGCTGCTCATTTTCTCCTAAACCATTGGACCGATTTCATCCAAATTTGGTACACACATTCCTTACCGTGAGGTAACAATTGCTGCATGGTTAAGAATCACATACGACACATGGTTCAAAAGATATTACGTCATAACCAATAGAAATCGCAAAAAAAGACATATAATGTGGCGAGATTTCGAAATACACTGTATGAGAGCGACAGTACTTAGCGACTTGCAAGATACTTCAAAAATAATTTCAAACCTTTATTAAACTTTTTCTCGCTGGCAACCATAGTAAAATGATAAAAGGAAAGAAGTTTCTCGCTTACGACTTTTCCGCTGTTTATGGATTAAACTACGGCTCTCCGTATGACGCTACAATTTATAATTTGAACACTTCAAATTGTAGCGACAGGAAATTTTACAGACAGTATACATATATATAGTTGAATGTAGCTTCTAAATTTTATAACAGTACGACACGTAGTTCATAAGATAGGAGCACATAAACAGTAACGTTCCGTTGTTCATGGACAAAAACTACGGCAGTCAGTATGACGTTACAGTTTTTAATTTCTACACTACAAACTGTAGCCGCAGGAAATTTTACAAACATTATACAAGCATATAGTTGAGTGTACCTTCTAAACTGTATCAGAGTACGACACATAGTTCATGAGATATGAGCACATAAACAGTAATGTTAATGGAAAACCGCCTCATCACGCATCAAGTTTTAATCTATTACTTCTTTACTACTAATTGTATTGGCAAGAGATTTTACAGACTTACAGCCCTTATATAAATGAATATATACCTGAAAAATGGCAGGAATAACTAAATAAACAACCGGGCAAGGCCGGGTTTTCAGCTAGTCGATATATAAAAATAATTTATATTTCACTATGAAATCAAACGCAATCACGTAGGAATGTAATACCTCACATATGCATAAAGTATTTTAAATATTAGTTTATGTTGGCATGCGATTGCCAAGTCATTATATTTATTATAGAAATAAAAACGTTTAATTCTGATACAGTTCACTACATATGTTGGTAGATAACTAATTAGATAATAAATTATGACAAGGTGTTGAATAGGTTTTTTCATAAACTCTAACTAAAATAGCCGATTTGGTTTCCCATGAGATCTCACGACTTTTTATAGTGGAAGGGATTCGGCGCGAGATTTTTGTACATTTTATATTTTTGGTGGGGTATCATTTATTTTTGTAGGTAGTCCTTTCCTGAAAATTTTTTTGTACATCAGTCACAAACGAGATAGGTGAATATAAATGTATGTTATGTTTTGTATACTATATCTTCGTCTAGTACACGACAGAATTTTACTTAGGGTTGTGGTGGCAGTGTGCTTAAGTTGGCAGCGACCAACGAATGACACACTTCAGAAAAGCAGTCACCTTGAATGAGGGGCATTAGTGTTTCGTGTTGATCATGAAGTACATAATTAATTCTGTTCCTGTTCTGTAGTTGACAGTATGTACCCCTCATAAAGCGAACATTTCGTTGCCACATTTGCACACTACGACACGCCGTAAGTAAAATTTACACTTTACGTCAAACTCTAAATGTGGCGAAATTGAATCGGCTTATCCCTATTTCTTACGACTGTTATATCTGTGCACAAATAACTGTTGATACGTTGTTTAAAGTTACAGGGCGACCAATAATACTGTATTCGGTATTGCCAGTCTAGTAATGTTTGTGTCAGTGGTTTTGCCGAGGATTGTTTTTTGTAGCACCCAAAACATTGATTGATATTCTAGGACGTCGATGTCTTCCTTTCGATGTTCTTCGTACATCCATTTCTTTGAATTGATATTAACATTGATGTTACCATCGACGTTTTTCTTCTATCGATCATTCATTGGTAGCACTTCAATTTTTGACGTTCACTTTTACTAGAGTTGGACATTTTACATCTTGATCCGAGCTATAGGTTTGAAAACATCTGCTTCATTTTACCACTCTTACGGGTATGTATTTTGCTCATCTACAGCAAACCATATTTCGAATTATATTAGTTTCATTGGCCTCCTGATAAAATTATCGTAGAAAATCGATACTTCAAAATTTTCGCCTTAGTGTATTTATATACTGATAATAGATGACCCGGTGAACTTCGTATCACTTACCTCTTAATATAATTCATACTAAATATATGTATTTTAGACCCAGTAGCTTTATAAAGGCATTTTCTCTGAACGTCAAATGTGCAAAATGTTATTGCAATCGTACGAATGACATTGATATCCCAAAGAAAAGAGCTCTTTCAGTTTTCCACAAATTTTCCCATTTTCTGGCCAATTATTCAAAACGTTTACTTCACTCAAACCTTCCTCTCACATTGAACGTCGAATGTGCAAAATTTTATCGCAAACAGATAAATGGTACTGATATTTCATTGAAAAATCTCTCTCTATTTTTTCTGAATTTTCGTTTTCCGGGAAACTTTTCCAAATTTTTATTTCATAAGAACGTTACTCTTGCTTTGAAAGTCAAATATGCAAAATTTTATCGCAACCAGACGAATGATATTGATATCCCATTGAAAAAAAATCTCTTTCAGTTTCTCGCGAATTTCCAAATTTTTCGGGTAACTTTCTAGAATTTTTAGTTCATAAGAACGTTCATCTTTCGTTAAACGTCAAATGATCAAAATTTTATATGACTACATTTAGAAACACATTGGAAAAGAAATTGATCGAATTTTGCGACTTTCCTTTTTAACTGCCTCTATTTTTAGTGTAATTTTTTAAGATCATAATGAACAAAACAACAAAAGAATTACCACTCCCTGTCGTGCGAATAGTCAGTTATAGTGCTGAATTCAATAGAAACACATTGAAAAACGCACTTTCAATTTTTCTCAAATTTCCAATTTTCCGGTAGATTTTCAAAAAAAAAAAAAAAATTATTTTTATTCGTAGAAAAAAAATCGCTTCCGGTGTTTCCTAAATTTTCCTACTTTCCGGACGAGTTTTCCAAATTTTTATTTGATGCAAACCTTCATCTTGCTTTCAACATGAAATGTACAAAATTTTATCGCAATTGGACGAACGGTATTGATAGCTCACTGGAAAAAGCTGTTTCAGTTTTTCCCGATTTTCCTCTTTCCCGGACAACTTTTCCATATTTTATCACCGTTTAAACCCTCCCTGGACTTACACGAATATTTCAAGACTAATATTAGTCAAATCGGTTCACCCGTTCTCAAGTTTTAACGTGAATAACGAACAGCAATTATATATGAACAGAACGCAATACTCACTCCGGAGAGTTTCTACTCTATGCAGTGATCTAGAGATCAATGACTATGGCAGAGAACATAGATAACATAGACTGCGCTTATGTCTGCCGTGTTGTGGTTTGAAACGAACATCTAATGTTTCAGCCACTGCTCTAACACTTTTGCCCCGTATCATGTGACGGAATTGTCGACATTACCAGCAACAGTTTATTCATTTATTGCTGCAATCAAGCTACAATGTAGGTGTCATTGGTACTGTTTCCATTTGCAGTAATTTAAGCTATATCTTACCAGTTATTGATAGAGCTGAAGCATTGAATTAAAATTTGTGGTGCGGCCGGGAATCGAACCCGGACCTCCATGCTTACTAGGCAGACGTCTTAACCGTTTTTTTTTTTTTTTTTTTTTTTTTTTTTTGCTCTCGCCAATTGTTGTCTTCTCGGCCCGGCTTCATTGCCTTTAAACTAAATAGTTCCTAAGAGGTGAAATTAAACTGCTTCTTCTGCGGTAGCTGCCCGCTGCAGTGTGATGTGACCACCTTTGTTTCCTTCCCAATTATGTCATCATCGGTTATCTTCCATAATTGTTGTTTGAAAAGAAAATAAAACAAAAGAAACTCCATTCTAGAAAACGAAAGTAAATGTACCTCCTCTGTTTTTTTTCTTGGTGTGCAGCTGCACGGCTCGGTGTTCTAGCTGCTTCAAAGTTCGTCTTCTCAAAAAGATTTACTAACGCAGAGTTACCGTGATTTATCGTTTCTATATCTTCGTTGTTGTTAGCGTGATACTGAGTCGTCTTCTCATTTAACTTCGAAGTGCTTGTCACCGTTACCTCCGTTCTTACCGACACCAGGAATTTGTGTAAAACGTTATTATAATTTAGTTTTTGAAGCAATAAGAGAAGCAAACAAAACATTCTGCAAAGGTTGTTTTTTTTTTTCGTTTAAATTAATGTTCTATGTAAAAAACATGCATATTTTTCTCGGTAATTTTCAAATCGTTGTAACTTCTGATGTTCGGTCTGCAGTGTTAACCAATAGTCGTTTTTACTTTTTTCGCTTTCTGAGAAAACATAGTGTACTGTCTGTCCCTTTATCCAGTTGACTGCCTTTCTCTTGGCGTTAGGATAGGGAACTTCTTCTGGGTTGAGTAGTCGTGTTGGTGTGATTGTTATGGGCGACGTGCGTAATATACACGCGAGTTTGTCCGTGCAGAGTTGCCATATGTCTTTGACGGGCTCACATGTAAATCGGTGTTCCTCCGTATCAACGTGATTGCAGTTGCTGCAATTTGGTGTGTCTGCCAGATGAATCGCCTGTAACTTTACATTGGTCGGTATTTTTCTATTTACCGCCATATACCACGTGGACCGCACATTGGATGGTAAGTGTGGGTCATGTATATTCTGCCAGATGTTACGCCAGTTATATCCTTTATATTTGTTTTCTACGACGTTACCCTGTTTGCATTCCATCATATTGTTATAGATTGTTTTTACCCTGTATCGATCTTTCTCAGGAGTATTCATTATAATATAACTGAGTTCTAAAAAGAAATATCTGAGATGCCAGAGCGCGTTCGGTATGTGATGGACGTCAACAGGTGGTTCCATAGTGGCCGGTGTTATTTCATTCAGGAGGTGAGCCGTGAGAGTATCCGGTGATCGTCGCCATTGTTTGTACATATTTCTGACAAAAAGAGCTTTCGCTTTGAGGTAGATGTCTGTGAGATGAAGGCCTCCTTTTTCTGTTGGTAACGTCAGTGTGTCATATTTTACTTTGAATATTTGGCCTCTAGTGACAAAGTGACCGAGAGCTGCTAATATTTTTTGAGCTATAACCTTGGGCAGTGGGAGGACCTGAGCGACGTAGTTCACTTTCGCTGTGATATAGATGTTTGCTAGCTCCACTTTCTGAATGATGTTTAAGTTCCTCAAACTATGTTGCTGTATTGCAGCCCGGATTTTTGCCAATAGTTTCCTATAATTAGTGGCCGCCGTGCGGCGGATGTTACACGTGAATTCTATGCCAAGACATTTAAGTGTTGCTATGCTTTTGATTGGTGCGTCAGTTGGAAGGTCTACTCCTCGACCAACGTTCATAATCCCAGATTTATTTCGGTTTAATTTCGCTCCAGACGCGGCTTCGTATGTTGATATAATCTGGAAAGCTGTTGTTATCTGCTCGGCGTCCGTGACCAGGAAGCTCACGTCATCCGCATATGCCTGGCATATGATTTTGTGACCGTGTATTTGCAATCCTGGCAAGGTTTGAGTCAGGGAGATCAAGAGAGGTTCGAGGGCTATTGCGAAGAAAATCATCGACAGAGGGCAGCCCTGCCGAACTGAGCTCATGATGGTGATCGGTCTACTTAATTGCCCATTCACACTGATTCTTGAAGTGCCATTCGTCAGAAGTGTATGCACTGTGTCAATTATTTTCTTCGGGAAGTGCATTGTCTCCATGGTCCGCAAGAGATAGCAGTGGCTCACTCTATCAAAAGCCTTTTCGAAATCAAGCGACACTATGGCGCTTTGGATGTCGCATGCTTCAGCCGTCGCTATGATGTCGCGGTATGCATTTAATGTCTGGGTTATTGTCCTGTTCTTGCCGACACTCGTCTGATAGGCACCTGTAACCTTGTCAATCACCGAATTAAACCGTTGCATGAGGATGCGCGCGAAGATTTTATAGTCACTATTTAATAAGGTTATTGGCCTGAGATTGTCTACAGTCTTCCCTCCTGGTGTTTTGGGCACTAACACCACGATTCCCTCGCAGAATTCCTTGAAGGAGTCATTCTTCTGAGTCATGATGTCGTTGCATACGAGAGTCAACTTGCTAACCAGCTGTTTTCTGAAGGTGTCGTAGAACTCAGCTGGCAGTCCGTCGGGGCCAGGCGATTTGTTTTTTGGGCTGTTTCGTATGGCATCTGTTACTTCTTCCTCGGTGATCTCTGTCGCCAGCTCTTCAGCTTCTGCAGTAGTTAATCTCGTCGACGAACGAGCCAGAAGAGCGAGTTGTGCCGTTTCGTCTACTGGTTTGTCTGCTAGCAGTAGAGAAAAATGGTTGTAAATTTCCTCTCGTATATCAGATTGGGTGGTCACACACCTTCCGTCTGTAGTTTTTAGCGCGGTCAATATTTTCCTGTTTCGTTTCTTTTGTTCTTGTATCACGTGATACATTGACGTCGTCTCTTCGTGTGTGGCATTTTGTAGGCGAGTTCTAACTTGGCAACCTGCCAGTTGTTTCCGTTTAATTGTTAAAATCGTGGCCTTGATTCTTTTGATCTGTGCGAAGTTGTCCGTAACTGCTGCATCCTCTTTATATAAATCTCTCAAGCACTGGAAGTAAAATTCTACGGTTCTTTTCTGCCATGAGTATTTCTCGCGGGAGTGCTGTTTCATAGCTTTTATTAATGAAGGTTTTGCACATTTTATCCACCATTTAAGTGCCGAATCGTATCTCGGAAACTTTCTTTCACACTCCGCCCATGTATTGCGAAATATGGCATGACACCCTGCATCTGACAGGTGTGATGTGTTCAGTTTCCACAATCCTTTTGCTCTATATGTTCCCTGTTTTTCTAAATTTATGGTGCAGATGTACGCGGAGTGGTCTGAAAACACCGTCGGCCATCTCTCTGCTTGCAGAATGTGTTGTTGCAGGTTCGATGTTGTGTACATCCTATCGAGGCGACTGGCTGAATGATTGGTTACATAGGTGAAACCGGGCGCATCTCCATGTTGCAACTCCCATGTGTCTACCAGATTGAGTTCCCTGATTATGTTCTGAAGTTCCATGGACGTATTGAAATTGGGAGTCTGGTCTTTTCGGCTAAGGACGCAGTTAAAATCGCCTCCAAAAATTATGTGTTCAGTCTGCGATGCGAAGAGAGGCACTATGTCGCCTTTAAAGAACTCCGCCCGCTGCCGCTTTTTTCCTGTTCCGGAAGGTGCATAAACATTAATAATCCTCGTGTTATTGAATGTAACGGCAATACCTCTGCTATTTGCTAGTTTCTCCACGTTACTGACAATAATTCCTTCCCTGGTCATGATAGCAGTCCCGTGTTCACTGCCATTACCGGGATTAATTAGCGCATTGTAGCCTGCTATATGTTCTAGGCTAAGTTCTGCAACTTCTTGCAACAATGCGATGTCTATCTCAGCCGCGTATAGAAAATCTTGAAGATTTCTCAAGTTAAATGTGCTACTGATCTTGTTGAGATTTATCGTTGCAATGCGGTACGCCTGCAGAGGTGTCATGTTGCCAGAAGTGTGTTAGGTGCTATGCTCCTTCCGGGTGAATACAGTGGTGGAGCATTTAGAAAAAGTCCGAGTCGTCCTCTGCTTCAGGAGCAAGGGTCGTGGACTCCCGTTGCCGGATGGCGTCTGCCTTCCGGACTCCTGGTGAGGTCCCTCTTATACGTTCCTGTAGATCAGACATCACTTCATCTGGAGTACTGTCTTCCATTTCGTCGGCCCAATTGCCTGTAGGGTTGCGGTTCCTTGATGCTGGTTTTCTTTCTGTTGGGTGTTTACTTTTGTCATCTTGGTCCACAGTGTCCATCTTCGTTTGTACTGTTGAGGTCTGTTTCCCCTGGAGAGACTCGGGGTTCTCAGTCCGAGACTTTTTTAGGGCCTGAGAATTGCCGGAATGATTCCGAGTTGTTGTATCCGTCAGTTTTTGGCTTATCTGTTTTGCCTTTTCGCGCAGTATTTGCGCGTTTTCGTCTGCTCCGTCGTGTGCCTTCCGTCTTTTGTTGTGTTTCTTCGGAGAGGTGGTCTCGGCCTGCCGTTCGTTGTCGTCTTCGAACCCAGATTGTTCGTTCATGTGCGTGCAGTTAGCAACGTGCACTGCCTCGGAAAGTCCGTCCCCTTGTTCTGGACTCACTTGTCTACTCTCCTCCACTTCCTGCGGGGCAGTTTGCGGAGTGACTGGTGAAGTTTCCGCCTCCATGGGTGTGTGTTGTTCTTTTAGCTCCATGTAAGACTCTAGTGTGACATCTATATTGGGCTCCGATTCGGTGTTTACTCGAGCGGCAGCTGCGAAGGTTATCGGCAGCGTAGACATTGGGCCCTGCCTCTCTCGCTCGCCTGTCGGTATTTGCGCCACGCGTCGCTGTACACACTGGGCGCGGACGTGCGTTGTGGAACCGCAAGCCGAGCAAGTTCGCGGTTGGCCATCATAGATCACAATAGCTCTATAACCGCATACCGTAATGTAAGATGGAATGTGTTTTATCATTTCAATTCTCACCTGGCGTACACCATTGAGTACCGGGAATATGTGCTGCCCGGACCATTTTTCGGCGACGTTACTTATGACGGTCCCGTAATCTTTCAGCTTCGCATTAATTTGCTCGGCAGTTACTTCAAAAGGAAGTTCGAATAGTCTGACTGTTCGTATTCCAAAACCAGCATATGACACTCGTACTTCACCAACATGACCATTCGAATGTTTAAACTTTAATGTACCACTACAAGATTCTATTATCTGCTCGCATTTCGTCGGGCTGACTAACTTGAGGTACACCGTGCTACTGACAATTGACAAATGGATGCCAATGATGTCATCTATGGTAATTTTCATAACATCTCGCAGAAATAATTCAACTTCGAAAGATTTCGGTCTTGGTAAATTCGGGTCGAAACTCAGTTTCAAAGTATCTATTCGTTCAGGTTGATTATCCATTTCTTTCGGTTAGCATCCCTCTACAATAGCAACGCTGAAGCGCGCACTCACCTCACAGCGCTCGGCCGCCCGCAGCGACGATGTAAACACACGGTCGCTCCACACTTCCGCACAGCACGGCCGCCGCCGGCGGAATGCCCGTTAGACTACCACACCACCAACGATCAAGGCGCCTCGGAATAGTCTATGTACGATTTCCCTCCACAACACAAACTTTAATTCAGCTTCTTTGTTCCAAAGATAATTGCCACTACTGCCAAGGCTCTCCATGCAGCGGAATAGCACCTCAGCAATGGACATGGTGGAACAATCCTGTTATGGTGATATAAATATCAATTAAATACAATGAAAGAATCCCTGAGACGGATTTTCGTCTCAAATATGTCAAAGACATTATTGATAGAGCTGAAGCATTGAATTAAAATTTGTGGTGCGGCCGGGAATCGAACCCGGACCTCCATGCTTACTAGGCAGACGTCTTAACCGTTAGACTACCACACCACCAACGATCAAGGCGCCTCGGAATAGTCTATGTACGATTTCCCTCCACAACACAAACTTTAATTCAGCTTCTTTGTTCCAAAGATAATTGCCACTACTGCCAAGGCTCTCCATGCAGCGGAATAGCACCTCAGCAATGGACATGGTGGAACAATCCTGTTATGGTGATATAAATATCAATTAAATACAATGAAAGAATCCCTGAGACGGATTTTCGTCTCAAATATGTCAAAGACATTATTGATAGAGCTGAAGCATTGAATTAAAATTTGTGGTGGGGCCGGGAATCGAACCCGGACCTCCATGCTTACTAGGCAGACGTCTTAACCGTTAGACTACCACACCACCAACGATCAAGGCGCCTCGGAATAGTCTATGTACGATTTCCCTGAATTAAAGTTTGTGTTGTGGAGGGAAATCGTACATATTCCGAGGCGCCTTGATCGTTGGTGGTGTGGTAGTCTAACGGTTAAGACGTCTGCCTAGTAAGCATGGAGGTCCGGGTTCGATTCCCGGCCGCACCACAAATTTTAATTCAATGCTTCAGCTCTATCAATAATGTCTTTGACATATTTGAGACGAAAATCCGTCTCAGGGATTCTTTCATTGTATTTAATTGATATTTATATCACCATAACAGGATTGTTCCACCATGTCCATTGCTGAGGTGCTATTCCGCTGCATGGAGAGCCTTGGCAGTAGTGGCAATTATCTTTGGAACAAAGAAGCTGAATTAAAGTTTGTGTTGTGGAGGGAAATCGTACATAGACTATTCCGAGGCGCCTTGATCGTTGGTGGTGTGGTAGTCTAACGGTTAAGACGTCTGCCTAGTAAGCATGGAGGTCCGGGTTCGATTCCCGGCCGCACCACAAATTTTAATTCAATGCTTCAGCTCTATCAATAATGTCTTTGACATATTTGAGACGAAAATCCGTCTCAGGGATTCTTTCATTGTATTTAATTACCAGTTATTATTCATTCCTAATCTGGTGCCACATTTCATTTCTGACGACTCTTCTCTTAGCAATATGGTGACGGCTACGATAAATTAAAAAGTTAAAAAAAAAATATTGCGGCACCAGGAATTGAACCCGTGACCTTCCGAACGTGAATCGAACGCTCTACCACAAGACCATTTCCAGATTATGTATTGCAACGTTATGATATCAATATGTTTGGCACGTAGCTCATACATCTTTTCTATTTTACCACAGCCAAACGAGTTCCACAATGTTGTGAACAACCTATAAAATGTATACCTGCTGATGATGAACTGCCAGGCAGTTCTAAACCGTCCGTGACTGGTTGCTGTATTTCCTGATTCCTTTAATGATAGGTGAATTTGAAACAACACTAGCAATTAGTACGGCGCTAGGGCATGACTATGAGGAACAGTACCATCCTCTAGGACGAAACCATGCATAACCTAATTGTGTCTGCGTAGTACAGCGCGGCCGTGGTGGAATAGCCGAGCGCTCTAAGCGGCTTGCCGCGGAGCACGATGTTGCTGCCCGTCGGAGGTTCGAGTCCTCCCTCGGGCATGCATGTCTGTGGTTTTCCTTAGATTCGTTTAAGCTGTTTTGAGTAGTTTGTAAGCCTTGGGACTGATAACCTCAGTAGTTACGTCCCATAGATTTACAAACAATTTGGACATTTACTATAGCGCGTGTTGCACTGTAGTAGCTGTAAGAAAGTACGATTGAATAAATGTCCTCTAGCATGGAAACCATGCATTTCAGGACATAAGCACATTAGATTTCTTTCGTTCCGTATCCTCTCCTCGATCAATCCCCAGAACAGTGCTTTGCAAACTTTCACTCATGGCGACAGCCTTTTGTAGCTTAAAGTTTTGCGCGACACCCTTTCACTAATACAAATGGTAGAATTTAGATGGTTCTAGCGGAGGGGGGGGGGGCGGAAATAAAGTATCGCTTTAATGTAATTTGTAAACGAAACTGAAATCCTCGCACGCATTGACATGTTTAACGTTGATCCTGACTGCAGCAATTACGTACACTAATCGCAAGAAAAGGAAACATTAGGAACTACGGAGATGTACAACAGAGTAACACCGCAGACAACAATGCCGAACTCACACTGTAATACTTGCTTCTTCTACATGCAAGCCAACTTCCGAAACACGAAAACTAAATTTCAGAAACCGTTTTTCGCTGTCGTGTGTTCATGTCAGAGCCACATACGATTTTGCTGGATCGATTGAAAACGGCATCTGGAAATTAGCTGCTCGGTTTTCTGATTTAGACAGCACAGAGGCTGTTTCCGTTCAGTTCAATATTATCACATTATTTTCAGAAATAAATAGGATGTATTTATGACAAGTGATGAATTATTATTTAAGTTCTATTGTTAGGTTCTTCCTTCACCACGACCTCGAAAATCCCGACATATTCGAAAAAAACGGATAAATATTTGTGACAAGTAAGAATATGTATGTCATTTCTGGTCCCAGAATCTGTTACATGCAGCAAACTGAGAGAAAAAATATTAACGCACACCAGGGTTCGAACTAACGACCACTGCATTTAAAAAACTACTATCCGTTAATCACCCGTCCATATTCCATACTAAACATCGCTACTGAATAGCTATAGTTAGTGGACAATTACGACTGCTTTTACAATGTGTGACAGTTTTTACAGCCACTGTGTCATTGATTGACATTTAATTGTAAGAAACGCTACCGAGGTTGACATGGCATTAATAAATCCATTACAAAACGCTAAGGTGCAGCTTTTTGAGAAGGCAAACAGATTACAGTGAAAGTTCGCTCAAGGAGCTGTATCGATTATGAGCAGCAGCTCTGCGCATGCGCAATATGCTGAAATCTGGCAACTGGCAGCTGCTTGAACGAACCCTGAGTGTCTACTGGTGCTGAACAAGGAGGTTATAACCTCCTTGCTGATGAAGCAGAGCTGCCGCCTAGCGGCTGAGCAAACAATTAATGTGCACCGATCATTCCTTTAATACGTGATCTGTGGTGCATTGAATGAAGAGAAGAATGATTAACTGCAGGCAAGTCTTCAGGGCAGTATGAAGAGAATGTTATTTTATGACAAGTTTTGGCCCACTTTAGGTTACAGTAGTAACACTAAAATTGGGCCTTAGCGATCGTCTTTTGACAGCTCGAAATTTAAATGAAAATAACGACTTAACCATTCATCTAACACGAAAATTGAATAAACGAATTTGTAGAGGAGAAAATTGGCTACAACTTTGCTGTCTTATGCTTTTTTTTTTTTTTTTTTTTTTTTTTTTATCTCGTATCGTTTCAGAGATAGTTGCAAAAATAACGGCGATTTTGAGATGTATGTCTGCCTGTCCGTAACGTGTTCCCTGTTTTTAAGACGAACCGTTCAACCGATCAGCACCAATTTTTACAGACATAATTGTAGGCCGTCAGAGATCAGAACCTCTCTTTTTCAAATTTATTGGACAAAAAATACGGTAGTAACACCAAAAAAGCCGTTTCTAATTGTTTGTAATTGCAAACGAACCATTCATCTGACACGAAAATTGAATAACCTATTTGGTAGAGGGGCAAATTCTCTACAACTTCACTCTATTATGTTTTTTTTTTTTTTTTTTTTTTTTTTCATATCTCGCATCGTTGCAGAGATATTTTCAAAAATAACGGCGATTTGACGATGTCTGGCTGGCTGTAACGTGTTCCTACTTTTTAGGTCGAACCTTTCAACCGATCGGCACCAAATTTTACAGACATAATTGGTGGCTACCGGAGACCAGAACCTCGCTTTTTCAAATATTTCGGACAAGAAATAGGTTAGTAATACCAAAACAAAAGCCGTTTGTATTGTAATTTTAAATGCAAATAAACCGTTCATCAGGCGCGAAAATTGAATAAACGAATTTGTAGCGGAGAAAATTCTCTACAACTTTGTTTCCTCTTTTTTTTCATATCTCGTATCATTTGAGAGATATTTGCAAAAATAGCTGAGATTTGACACCCTCCATTGAATTAACAAAAACCAGCCGTTCGCAGATGTCACGTGACATTCCTCGCACAGAACTCTTTTTCTGGCATACGCCATCTTGCGTTGCGTATTTGATGATTTTCTAATTGTAACTTACACGTTGTCATTTCAAAGCAATGGCGCACTGAAGAATTAACAAAAACATGTCGTTCTTCGTACGATAAATGATAATTTAGTGTCTACAAATGCCATATTAGCATCAGTTAACAACGGCCATCAATAGTACGAAATTAAAGAACACAACTTCTAGCTCTTATCCGTAGCATAGTGGGCAATGCGTTGGACTGTAACACTGAAGGTCAGTGGTTCGAAAATTCAATCCCGCCCACCGGCAAAAATTTCCCACGAGCGAAGACCCACACAGTGATATGGATTAGTGGACTCGCTGTCCACTATCTATTTGGAAATGGTGATAAATCAGTTCTCGATTTCTGGCAATACATCAATGAACGACACTGCGCAGTTGTCAAGAACCCGAAGTACCAGCAATACTTTTCGAACTTCCTCCAGAGTGCATTCCGCGACCCCCCCTCGCAGCTGGATCATACATGCAGGGAGAAGCTGACTTATGTTCCCTATTAACAGTTTATGATTGATCATTACACCGGTAACCCTCAAATAATTTCGAGAAGACGTGTGTGGATGATCTACTGATGCATCGCAGACGTGCGGTTTTTATTCTCGTGCGGCCA
This sequence comes from Locusta migratoria, assembly GCA_026315105.1. NCBI lineage: Eukaryota > Metazoa > Arthropoda > Insecta > Orthoptera > Acrididae > Locusta > Locusta migratoria. The sequence continues at coordinate 262,513,668 of CM048744.1, forward strand.
ATCACAGCGATAGCCAGTCTTGTGAGGACGTGCTGGTCCGACGGATTCACTAATTTCATTACAAAGAAGTCACAGATAATCATTTGTTTATGCTTGAAGAGCTCCTTCGTTTTGATTATATTGTATCCTTTCTCCTTTTTCCTTCTCCCCTTCCTCTGCACTTGTAACAAAAAATAAATAAAAAAAAAATAAAAAAAACCTACCACTACCTAAATATTTTTTTTCGAAAAGGGTTTCAAACACTCTTATTTATTAATTTTTTATTATTTACATTATTATTTTTATCCCAAATGTTTGGAAAAACTTATAAAACTACAAATCTAAAGTGGGCCGTAAAACACGTCAGTGCGATTTTTTTCTTTAGAGTCTAAATTTGTTAGTCTCGCGACACCCTTGATACTACTACGCGACACCTCAGTGTGTTCGCGACACCCAGTTTGGAAAGCTCTGCCCTGGAGTCTGTACACGGCGAAAAAAATCTTGCTGTATTTCTTGTGCACCAGTTCTCTAAAAGTCGTCCCGAAATTGCCAGAGTTTTGGAGGCGTGTAGGTGGTCTTCAAGGGCACGGAGGCGCGCCCGGGACTGGGCAGTGGCTGCGCCGTGTTGACGTCAAACGATTGTCAGGTGAGGGCCCTTCAGCGCCGGATTCATGCGTCGGGCCATTATTAGCGCGGGCTTCATAAGGCAACAGCGGCCGTCCTCGGGAAGCGCTCCCGTTTACTATCGACCCGGGCTTTCACCGCCGCACCTCCTTTTCTATTTGTGCGCGCTCATCATTCCGGCCAGGAATGAGCCTCCTGTCTTCCGCTTTGTCCCGCGCCTCTCCCCCCTGTCCGCCGACAACTTCTCAGCTCATTCCGCTGCTCCCTCTGTAAGGGATATTTTCACTCCGCAAGCGCATTCTCGCCATTATTGTGCACCTTATTTGCCACATTCTTCTCTTCCGCGAACCGCTTCTCCGTGCAATATTCTTCTTCTGTTCCATTTTCCTTTTGTTTATTTGCTTGCTGGTGTGTGTGTGTGTGTGTGCGCGCGCGCGCGCGCGCGCATTTATAACAATAAAATATATTTACATGTTCCAGAGACCACGATTGGAACCCTATTTCCTGGCTTTCGATGCCACTTGAATGCATTACTTATTATATCGTTTTGTTTTCCAAAAGCAATTTACTACTTAGAAAATTATGCCTTTCACTTCGTACACTACCGTAAAAATAGTACAGTTGGAAATACGTCATTTTCGATCTGACGACGACAGATGCCACCTGGGGGATAGTAGATGTATTGATAATGTTTTCATCCTCGTCCACCAACAGATGTGTGGAACTACATATTACATGTTGAGAAGAAGACGTAGAAAATTTATATTTACAGGGTGTTACAAAAAGGTACGGCTAAACTTTCAGAACATTCCTCAGACACAAAGAAAGAAAAAATGTTATGTGAACATGTGTCCGGAAACGCTTAATTTCCATGTTAGAGCTCATTTTAATACTTCTCTTTAAATGTAAATTGAAATAATCCGTGCAGACAATTGTCAAAATGAGCAATGAGTCGCATGTCAACACAAGCACTGAAGTCAACATTACCTTCCTTCAATTAGGCCAACTGGTGAATCGAGGAAGTACAGTACATGGTAACGAAACAATTGGGTATTTTGACAATTGTCTGCACGGATTATTTCAATTTACATTTAAAGAGAAGTATTAAAATGAGCTCTAACATGGAAATTAAGCGTTTCCGGACACATGTTCACATAACATTTTTTCTTTCTTTGTGTCTGAGGAATGTTCCTGAAAGTTTAGCCGTACCTTTCTGTAACACCCTGTAAAGGTAGCGTGCCTCAGTAATGCTGTAAATAACTTTCAAAGGCTGTCTTGATCCGCACTATGTCCAGCTGGTACACTTCACCTGGCAATGAATATCCGACACGATATGCGAAGGTATCCCGTGACATTTTCAAAGTATTCAAATGTTTAGGATCAAACTGCAGTGGTCATCGCTCCGTAGACTTACAAATTACTTAAACTAATTTAGGCTAAGGACAACACACACACATCCATGTCCGTGGGAGGACTCGAACCTCCGACGCCGAGCAGCTGTGAGCTTCACAGAAATGCGCTTAGAGCACACGGATCATTCCCATGCGGCGTGATTTTTTCCATCTCATTGTATTGGATTAATACCGACTACATCTAAAATAAAACACCAGCTGACATACAATGTCATCTAAGTTTAATATATTTAGACAAGGGGCCTAACCTCATCTCGGTCAATCTATGAAGTACCCTACAATATAAGTTAATGTTCGACTACATCACAGCGAAAATAACTAAAATATAAATATTGTATAAACAATTTTGAGTACCTTACTTTATCACAAGAAACCCTTTCACATAGTACATTTTTCATCTACTTGTGATTAGATACTATTATTTGCATCCACGTCACCGCGTCTTCTTTCCATATACTCTTCTGTTTCTTAGTCCAACACTCAAAACCAAACATGCATTGTTTTCATTCTTTCTCTTTGTTATGTACATAGTTCTAGTATTATCTCTTAGTGATATTTCATATTAATTCAATTGGAACATATTATTTAAATCCTTGTACAACCTGCCTTCAGAACTATAACACATATATCATTTGGAACGAATTACAATAAATGCTACATCCACTGGCATATGCTTGCCAGTCATTCTTCAAAATACTCTACGCTAGTATATTGGAGACTTACTGTCAGTCTGATAAAATTACCTAAGATAGAACAGTCCTTATTTTTTTCAAAATTAGTTTCACAATTCAACAAAGACAACTATTTTCCGTAACACTTTTAGACAACTTGACGAGTAGTTTTCATTTCGCTATCGTAACACATATCACACGTTGACAGTGAACAGCCTCACAAATTAAAAATGCAATATTTGTGAAAAGGGCCAATGTACTTTTCGTGATGAATTTTGAACCAGCTGCAGAAAATATGGCACTGCTGCCCTCAAGAGGACAAAATGCGAGACAGGGATGTAATGTTTTTCGTGCACCTCTCTTCAGGCATATCTTTCAATGGCAAATTCACAATTTCGGTTTTTTGACTTGTGCTACTTTCCATGCCAAGGTGCGTTCATGTTATCAGTTACGAAATATCGGACAATTTCATTTTTTAAGTACCTGTACACCTTCCAATGAATAATTTTGCAAGTTTTGTAAGCTTAAATGCTTTTGGTTCTGTATTGATGCATGTACCAGTGTTTTCAAGTTGTAATGCTGCCTGACATTCTGGTTCTCTCCAAATATCTTTTGCAACTTTTGAGTAGTTGAGATGTATTGAAAGATGTGTATAATAAAGTTATTTGCTTTTTCGATTCCGTTGTGACAAAACAGTTTAACCTTCACAGAAATGTTCCTCTTGTTTCCACTGACCTTTGACGATTCATTTTTAGCAGAACGTGCTTAATGTTCAGTTAAGTGAAATGCGAGGATACGCAAGGTATGTGTCATCTGAATTAAAAGTGAAGATCTGTCTTACATATCAGTTAAACAAACTTTGTATATTGCAATGTGTGAACTGACAAATGTATATCTCATCAAGTACGTTACTCTTCTGACCGCCAACAAAAAATCGGGCTACACTCATTTAATTAAGTAATATTGTTCGGTGTTGCACAAGCGAAGAGAAGTAACTAAATGTTAAAGTGTCTCGCAGTAATATAAATTAAGAGTTGGCTTACGTACATAACTAGATAAAATAGTTCTGTGTTGCATAAGCAAAGACAAGTGAGAAAATATTGAAACACGTGTCTCGTATAATTACAGAGTAAGGTCTGGCTCACGCACACAATTAAATAAAATTGTTTGGTGTTGCACCACCATAGAGAAGTGACACAACGTTAAAGTATAGGTCTCGTATGAATATAGCAGGAGCTCTGTTTCCAGTGCGTAATTAAAAATATTTATTGTTACTTAATCACAGTAAAATGATATGAAATCCGACTTTTTTTTTAAATGTTTTCCTAAAGTTTGGCCCCCTGGAAACAGAAGATTCCAACCACGAAGACGGAACAATTTTCGATGGAACCGTAAAAGAAACATAAATCAAAGATGAAGTCATTATTTAAACACATCCACAGGAAAAAGTCTTTTTTTTTTTTTTTTAGATTTGCATCTGCCCTGTCGGAAACGTACACATGCACTCTCTGTTCAATAAGAACAAGGAGTTTTTTAAAAGTAGAAACGATACCTATTGTAGTGTAACTTCATCTCTAAATAACTAAAGCCCGAAGAATGAATGAAACAATTATTGCAAGTGATATAACATGAGAACAAGATAAAGTGAACTTTTATTTAGACTCCAACCACCGGTCTCCAAGATATCGTTCTTTTCCATTACAAAAAAAGTTATCTTCGTCTGCAAATATTTCAGGTCCACTAAAGTTTATACTCAGCTTGCCACCAACCATGATCTCACTCCAGGCGAGCTATCCAAAGCCTTTTACCGCAACAGTCGCTCCAAGCGCCACCAGCGATATTTCCCAGTATTCTCCAAAGATAAATGAGTGCTGTTGTTACCAACACAAGAGCTAATGAAAGAAACAATGACCGACATTCAAATAATACCTGTACTCTACAGGTTCGTTCAAAGAGCTGCAGGACTGCAGCTTCCTGCAACTTCCTGCAGCAGCAAAGCAGGCACTACCGCGCATGCGCGGCACCGATGACGTCAGTCAGGCTGCAGGAGGAAATTTTCCCTGCAGCTCATGCAGCCAGGAAGCTGCAGGACGCTGCAGCCGGGAGCTTCCTTCAACAGCCGGTAGGCTGCAGCAAGCTGCAGGATTGCTCTTTGAACACGAATTTCCGTACTGTGCATGCGCGGTTGCAGCCCTGCAGCTCTTTGAACAAACCCTCTGTGTTACCACCAACGAGCTTGAATTTCATAGAGTGGCGATAGGCCCGCCATTTTTGAGGTAAATTGAACTGCCGTCCACCATGTTATTTGGGGTATCGGCTCACAGCTGGTATGACACACCCACTCGAGAATTTTACCTATTTTCAGTTCCACGTTTTAAATAAAGGTTGACTATTGAATACAGATGTACACAAAGTCCCGTCAGACTTTTTCGAAGCTGCGAATAGACGAGTCTGGTAGTAAATTTCCTAAAAATGCGGTAATAAATTATCGCGAACCTGTCAGTAATACAGTTCCAGTTCGAAGTATACCAGTTAGTTGAGGTTTGCAATAACAACGAAGGTGCCGTTGCGAAAATATTTGTGTTGATTTTAATGCAAGTACATGGTCTAAACGAGCTGCGTAACATACAGTGAACAGTAATCGTTATGGCGAACAATCATGACCATGGATTTGTATCTGCTGTTAATCTGTTGTAACAATTGCTTTCATAAAGTCTAGTATACATTTATCTTGTGTTTACTAAACCTGTTAACTCTACAAACTTGTAAAATTGCTGTTAAAGGGTTTGGTTGTAAACTTTGGTGGATTAAATTTCAGTACAAAGACGAAAGTGACAACAAAATACTGCAGTTATAAATGTGTGTAGGTCATCTGCCACTAAAACAATCCACGTCGAATTAAGGTGTCGTTAATAACTTTCGCTGTTGCCATATTGAAACACGTACGTTTGGTACGTGAAATTTGAATACAAAGACATCCGAATACTGCAATAAAATGCGCCTGGCTCATCTGTCACGAAAACATTCCACACCAAAATAAAGTATCATTAAAAACTTTCGTTGTTGTCATGCTGAAATAAGTACATATTTGAAGTATTTTATCCATTTCAGCAACTGTACAGATTATAAATCAATGAAATGCAGCAACCAGTTGCTTGTGGTTATTTATTTTGAGCTTCAACGACCGGTTTCGGGTGCTTGAGTGCCCTTCTTCTGGTGTATTTTTGTACTGTTGCTTAATAAATATACATACTAGTAATGGAATCAACGCTAAGTGCAAAGATTATGGAATGAATAACCGTTGGGTTCAGGAGAAATGTAGGAACACGGGAGGCAATACTCACTTTACGGCTTATCCTAGAAGATAGATTAAGAAAAGGCAAACCTACATTTCTGGCTTTTGTAGATTTGGAGAAGGCTTTTGACAATATTGATTGGAACAAACTCTTTCAAGTTCTGAAACAAGCAGGGGTAAAATATAGGGAGCGTAAGGTTATTTACAACTTGTACAAAAACCAGACAGCGGTTGTCAGAGTTGAAGGGCATGAAAGGGATGCAGTGGTTGGAAAGGAAGTAAGACAGGGTTGTAGTCTTTCTCCATTGTTGTTCAATTTGTACATTGAGAAAGCTATAAAGGAAAGCAAGGAGAAATTTGGTGAAGGAATTAAAGTTCAGGGGGAAGAATTAAAAACATTGCGTTTTGCCGACGACATAGTAATTCCGTCAGATACAGCAAAGGACCTGGAAGAGCAATTGAACGGAATGGACAGTGGGCTGAAAGGTGCATATAAGATGAACATTAACAAGAGCAAAACTAGGGTAATGGAGTGCAGTGTAAGAAAATCAGGTGATGCTGAAGGAATTAGATTGGGAAACAAAGCAATAAAGGAGGTAGATGAGTTTCGTTACTTGGGCAGTAAAATAACAAATGATGGTCGCAGTACAGAGGATATAAAATGCAGAATGGTAATGGGTAGAAAAACGTTCTTGAAAAAGAGAAATTTGTTAACATCGAATATTGATTTAAACCTAAGGAAGTCCTTTCTGAAGGCATTTGTATGGAGTGTTGCCTTGTATGGGAGTGAGACATGGACGATAAACAGTGCGGACAGGAAGAGGATTGGTGCTACAGAAGAATGCTGAAGATTAGGTGGGTGGATCGCGTAACTAATGAGGAGGTACTGAACAGAATTGGGGAGAAAAGGAATTTCTGGCATACCTTGACTAAAAGAAGGGATAGATTGGTAGGACACATTCTTAGACATCAAGGAATTGTGAATTTAGCGTTGGAGGGAAGTGTTTGGGGAAAAAATAGCAGGGGAAGACCAAGAGATGGATACAGTAAGCAGATTCAGACAGATGTAGGTTGTCGCTCTTACGTGGAGATGAAGAGGCTTGCTCAGGCTAGGGTATTGTGGAGAGCTGCATCAAACCAGTCTCCGGACTAAAGACCACAACAACAACAATTTGTTCCAAAGAACACAGAAATATGAAAGTGAAAAAATTGTGGCTGTCACTACTGCTTTCACACTTTGTACTGGTTGCAAGTCAACCATGCTTGATCAAGTATTGTCGACAATAAGTGAAAATATTTTTACTGAACATGTAAACACTCAAAAGTGTTCTTTCATTAACCACAGGAACGACAGAAGAAGAAATTTCTCAAGAACACATCAACACTAGGTAGAAAACTTACCAATTTTCTTATGGTGTGTACTTCAAAGGAATTGTAGGATACGTCATCTGAAGCTTCACTCTTGGTGCAGCTAAGTACCATTAGTCAGGAATTTTGTTTGAGTATAGACAGGCTGAGATCAAACAAGGCAAAAAATTTCGTGTTCTTGCATGAATTAGTTGTCATTTTATCACTTCGATTTGCGCATTTAAATGCTTCAACACATTTTACGCATATTCAGCAGGAAAAATTGTACAGACAGTACACCCCACATACAATATACACTAAATACAGCACTTCAAGCTCAACAGCAGCATACGATAGACAGACTCCTCTCAAGGGTGTTGATCACCGAAAACGTGGCGGCCGAGTTTACACAGGATGCCGCAAAGAGCGCTGTAGCTCGTGTGTTAGCCACTCTATGAAATTTAAGCTTGTTGCTTACCACAGTCTAAAATATGAAGTCACAACACTGCCACAGATTTTGTTACACACTGCGACCGTAGCCCTCCAAGCGGGCGACCAGCTACATTTCTGCATACGATATCAAATAGTTTTGAATAGCATCGTTTAAATTGATTTTAACGTACATCTACAGTAGGGAACTTAGGTAAGTGGCCTAAAACCGGCAATAACTAAAAAATAACTCCACATTTGTCTTTTCTAGGTTTCCTAAAATCCTTCGCAGGGCATAAAAATATGCATTACATTACAGTTTACTTACGATTCTCTTTAACCTGCAGCTATTTACTGAAGACTTTCATTTGCTTTCAACAAAAAAAAGGCTAGTAAACATTTGAAAAGTTGAACTTTAGCAGAAAGACGTCGCTTTTCTATTCAGCAATGTTAAGATTTGTTCACTACGATTACAGTCAAATCAATGAAAGTGGAACGTAGGAAACATGATTGAATGCAAAACCTACACACTATTAATACACCAAATCAGCCTCCACAATTTTAGGTGAAGGAAAAACCTCACAGAAGTGATAATAATACGTTACAAGCAATAAAACTGTTTCCCAAAAAAAAGATAGCTATTCTACAATTGTTCATATATCTGACATACAAACGGCAACGATTTCGAGAAATTCGCTATTTTGGTAAAAGTAATTACATTCAAAAGTATTTACAAGAATAGGAAAGACGTGACATAATACTGTGCGAATTGCACTGGAGTCCATCCCGAACAGTTACGCGTCAAAGAAAGTGCCTGTCATAGTAAAAACAATCCATAACAGAAATTTATATTTCTCATAAGTTTGTATCGTCTTACATTCATTGGAGTAAGCTGCAAATATACACGTATTCCTGAGTATTTCTTAATGAGTAAGTTGTTGCATATATCACGGTAGCCGGCCGCGGTGGCCGAGGGGGGCCGGGCGCCGTGGCTCAGCGCGCCCGGTCAGAGGGTTCGACGCCCTCTGTAAAAAAAAAAGCTGAGCCAACAACACACCGAACAAGAACGAACAAAAACGATAAACGTCCGCAAAGAAGAGAAATACCCACTGAAAAAAAAAAAAAAAAAAAAAAAAAAGGGGGACTAAGGCACTCCCGTCACGGTCTGCAGGCCACTACGGGCGGGGGTTCGAATCCCCCCTCTGGCATGTATATTTGTGCCGTCCTAGTTCGTAAGTAGTTCATAAGTAGTTTGTAAGTTTAGGGACTGATGACTCCGTAGTTAAGTCCCATAGACTATACAAACATTTGAACATATCACGGTATCAATGAAATTCGGCTATTTTTTTCATGTATTTAACGGTTATTCATATCTCATGATATTTTGTTAATGTTTGGAACCCAAACATTGCCATAACTATTTAGTTAATTACGTAGAAAAATTATTATAAATCAACAAGACCCTTACACAGTCCAACATACCAGACGCGACACTCACTGCTGTAAAATCTAGGGCTGGGTAAACGATACTCGGGATTTCCCGATACAGCGGAGAATTCAATACAGTATCGAACTGTTCGAACACTCAGATAACAAATGGCTCGCTCTGCTTATTTGCAAACGATACGCGGGAAACATGGAAGTTACCGGCTCATGGCTTGACCCAGAACTAATTTCATAGAAAGTACAAGTACATGTAAAAGAAAAGGAGGGCATCACTATGAAAAATGTAAATTTCGTTTAAAACAGTGCATACGTGACCTGTCTGATATCACTACAAGATATGATCTATTGAGAAACAAAATATCTGCTACTATAAGAAAACTACTGCATCAAATAACTGCAAAGCTAACACCCAAAGGAAAATATGTTATTTCTGGAAGTATGTTACATGACTGAATCCTTCATAAGTAGAAATCACGCTTAATGTGATTCTAAGAGATAGGTTGCAAATGACAATTCCATTCCCATTTCATACTGTTCAGTAACAGATAAATATGTTACCACCTTTTAATCGCCTTGAAAACAAGATGGAAAGAGATGAAACAGGGAAAACATTAGAAATGTAATAGCCAATGACGGAAATAAGTCGTATGAAAATAAACTGTAATTGCGACGACAGAATAAACTGTGAATAAGCTGCTGGGTACATAGTACCAACAGGCGTCGCTAGACCGCACCACTAGAATTTTAAATAACGATTCCTATCGTTTATGTATAGCCCATATTCGTTACTGATTTCACTTATTATCTGCACCCTAGAAGCTACTACAGTCTGCATTTCACAGTTACTAATCCCCCTAGTACATTAATGACACTATCTTGGATATAAGTAGTTTACTGCACAGCGCCGAAAAGATTTATGAATATCATCGCTGTAAATCGTAGAGGTAGTACCTTCTGATCGGTTGTTCGAACATATCCCGAGATTTCCCGAACTGTGACGTAAATTGTTCGAACAGTTCGAGTCATGTTCAAACCCAGCTCTAGTAAAATCCTATCCTGACAACTAAGACGACATTAGCGCTCCAAGCGGTGAGCAACGGAGCCGCCTGTTAACGTCATATATATCGTATGAATAACACTTTATTCTCGCACCCTTTTCTACTTAATTCACGATATTACTGTTTTATTTAAGATTCAAAGGTTTTAGTCTAATATCAGACGAAACGGATGATGTATAAGTAAACAGTAGTGGAACTAAAACAGTTGAATGAAACGATGAAAGCTAGAACCTACTCTCGCAGAAACATGTGCCTCCGAATATTTTCGCAGCTTTTCCCATCACAACGGAAGTAATTTAAGCTTAAGAAGCGTACCGTGTAGCTCCAAAGTAAACGCGTATGACACACAATTTCTTTTCATTAACTTTTGTGTTTTAGTTTTTTGGACAATTGTTAGCAAAACTACGACTTTCGTCTTTCTTATTGTTCTGTAGACTGTGACATTTACGTCGCCTTGTCACCGCTGGGAGCGCTAGTGTCGTTGAAACTGTCAGCCGGTAACAAATTTCACACCAGAAAGTGTCGCGACTGTATAGTAGAGTTGGGCAACACGATTCTTTTTTAGGAATCGATTCTTGCGTTCCAATCCCACATTGTGACTCGATTCCTACGATTCCTTCACGATTCTTTCTGGCCTGCGACGGTACGATTCTTACAAAATGCCGAAAACGTGACAAAATGGGTATCAGACTTTTTTAATATTAATGGTGTGTAAAGTTCAGACTTAAAATAATAATGCGGCAATGCCATTCGATTCACCTCTCAAAAATTCTGGAGAAAATAGGCTGAAGTTTTGCGAGTGGTTATAAATACACATTACACTACCAACTATTTCTGCTGCCATAGCCCATTTAGTAGCGTTGTAGGTTTAGTGAACGTAGGTCAATTATTTAGAATCGTGCTGTAACCTTATATTTTTTTTTTTTTCGTTCTGTTTGAATACTTCGGCCATTTAAATATAAATTTAATTAAATCTGCCGCGGTGGAGTAGCCGAGCGATCTAAAGCGTCTCGCTGCGGTGCGCGCGGTTGCTCGCACCTCCACGGTTCGAATCCTCCCTAGGGCATGGGTGTGTGTGTTGTCCTGAAGTTAGTTTACCTAGGTTTAAGTAGTTTGTAAGCTACGGACTGATGACCACGCAGTTTGGTCCGATAGAATTACAAACATTTGAAAATTTTAATTAAATCCTTGCTAATTAACAGATATCTAATAATTATAAAATACTTATTATGTAAAATTAATTAGTTTAAGGAAACACGAAATAAACATTAAAAATAAAAATCCGTCTCTAAATATTAAATTTCTTTCTAGATGCAAGAAATTCACGTTTATTAAAATGTTTCTATTTTGTAAAATCGGTTTCTTTCAGGAAGCCAAAATGGTAAAAAAAAATTAGAAGATGCCTTTAAAAACATTTAAAATCGCGTTTTTATATAAAAAGAATATTTTTGTAAAATTGAGTTTTTACAAAAACTACAACTACGTAGATGAACTGGAAAAGCTTAAAACTGTCTAAACACAAAATATAATCCAAATCGTTACAGCCATTTCCAGGATCCGCGAAATATAAATCTGTAAGGATTGCTCGTTTAAATACATAATATGTAAACTGTATAAAAGACGTATATTCGTATGTATTGGCAGCTGTGTATTTCGCTGCGTTTTGTCTCTGTCATCTGTAATTCGTGAATAGGCTAACAATTAACAGTTGGTTTACGTTATAGGAGGCGATCTATTTATATTATTGTAAAAAGATATAAAATAGCCAAGATCGCTTATCATCAGTTTTTATTAATGACGACCGGTTTCACTGAACTATGTCAGCATCATCAGGTCAAATAAAATATTTTACAAGGCCATAAGCTTGTAATGTCAAATAGTTGTTATATGAAACGATTTACAGTGCATAAGTGCACTAAGTCATTATAATAAAACGTAATTAACACAGTGAGTGACAAAAGCAAAGTTTGCTTTTGTCACTCACTATGTTAATTAGCAAAGCAAAGTTTGCTTTTGTCACTCACTGTGTTAATTACGTTTTATTATAATGACTTAGTGCACTTATGCACTGTAAATCGTTTCATATAACAACTATTTGACATTACAAGCTTATGGCCTTGTAAAATATTTTATTTGACCTGATGATGCTGACATAGTTCAGTGAAACCGGTCGTCATTAATAAAAACTGATGATAAACGATCTTGGCTATTTTATATCTTTTTACAATAACAATTAACAGCTCACAATCTTCGTTCTGTGCTTCCTTTGTTCACACGCTTTCTGGCTTTCGTAATTATTCGGCACGATTCGCCACTTGCTTTCGAATCATGAATCGTTGGACCTTGGAATCGTCACGAGACAGGCGATTCTTTTGGACGACGATTCGTCCCCCCCCCCCCCCCTTCTCACCGGCATTCGGCACGATTCGGCAGTCGCCTTCGAATCGTGAATCGTTGGAACTTAGAATCATGACGACACAGACGTTCTTTTGAACGACTATTCGTCCGGGTCACGATACGATTCTTTATTTGTATTCGTTCAAATGAACGACTCATTGACGAATCGCCACAACTCTACTGTTACTTTAGATTGTGGTGTAAATGACTTCCAGTTGTTCATATTGCATTTATTTTTGGCGTGTAACTTTAGAATGTCTGTCTGTGTACCTTGTGTGTGTGTGTCCGTGTGTGCACGAGTTGGTGCCTTCAGCGCGACTACTTGCCGTTCCTCACGTCGGCTTGGCCGCAGCCTCAGTAACGTGACAACGCGGAGCGATTTCATTTACGCCGTCCTTTGGGTAGTAGCCGAGCCGTAAATTCGGCTCCTTTACGCCCACAGCGTTTTTGCCGCCATACAGATTAATTACACCCTCGACTGGTTTGGCCGCTCGGCATGGATACGTTGCATTCGCTTATCGACCACATAAATCCTGTACGTCCAAGCATTAAATTCACTGCGGACTTGTAGAGGCACCGTAGACTGCCCTAATTAAAGCCAGGACGAACGTTTCGTTGAGTTGTGCAGGGTATATACAGAAGCAGAGGAAGGCGAGGAGTATTTTATTTAATTAAATGAGCGCATATCCTATCACCCAACACGCGAGACAGTTGGGTCGCAGACATTACTGCAAGGAAAGGAGACTATTTCCGACGAACGGTATCTGCTAGAGGATTTGAAATACCATCCGAATATAATTTTTTGTGTCCCTGCCTCGTCGCCGCTTTTGTGTCTCGTTTCCGTCGTAGGTGTCGGTGGCCGAGTGGAATGAGACCGACACAGGAATAAAGATAGCACGCTGGTGCAGGTACGGAGGGGAGCAGCCAGAAACTAGAAACTCTAGAGTAAATTAGAACGAGATATATATTGGACAGAATTTATACAATACTTAACTTTTACATAGATCAGTACGGCAGAATGCTGATCCATAGTTGAGGCCTGCCTAGTGCCTACCCGATAGCAAAGTCTTCACTGGTGCCTATCTGATTCCGAAGTGTTGACTGGTTCCTCTCTCAGTCCCAAGTGAACGATGTCGTTCAGTGGTGGCCACAAGCGGCGTTGTGGCAGAGGGCGCTCGTGGCTGTCGTCGTAAGAACGCCGCGCCGTGCGTGCATGGCGGCGCGCGGAGAAAGCAGGTGGCGCGCACTTTGGACTTCTGCGACACCACACAATTTCTTCTAGACTACAAATTGCATGCCAGTAAAACCGCTGCCACGGATAATTATTCGAAATCAATAAATATTTCGCATAGAAATAACCGGTAGTGTTTCTGCTTTACTATGCGGGAAGACAGCAAAGTGGTTACACTACACAACTTTTTCAAATCATCTAAGTGACTATAACATTCGTTTCAAATTTATATTATAAATACGAAATTTTTTTTTTCTTTCTGAAGGAGAGGCGCTGAATTAAAATTTGGACCATGGCTAGGATTCGATTCCGGAACTTCCTCCTTACTAGCCCGCGAGAACTAGCGCCTTTAAACGTTACGCGATCGTTCACGTGTATAGCATTTCTCTGACAGTCAAAGAACATGATCTCTTCGCAAGATACACGTACGATGGAGTAATATACTGATAGACTCCTCGGTGATGATGATGATCGTGTGGCATTTATGACCGTTAGACCCCAACTGGGGTCGTGTTCAGCCTGCCTGGTGCAAGTCTCTTTATCTGACGCCACTTCGGCGACTTGCATGTCAATGATGATGGAATGATGATGAGGACGACACAACACCCAGTCACCGACAAAATCTCCTACCCGACCGGGAATCGAACCCGGGCCCCCTGCGTGGCAATCTACCACGCTGTCCACTGGACTACGGAGGCGGACAGACTCCTCGGTAAAGGTATGTTCTCGAAACTTCGACAAAAGCCCGTACCGAGCGACAGAGCGTCTGTCCTGCAGAGTCTTTCACTGGAGTTTATCGATCATCTTCGTAACGCTTTCTCGATTACCAAATGATCCCGTAACAAAGTGCGCTGCTCTCCGTTGGATCTTTTCTACTTCCTCTATCAACCTCACCTGGTACGGATCCCACACCGGTGAGCAGTATTCAAGGTGTGGACGAACAAGTGTACTGTAACCTACTTCCGTTGTTTTCGGACTGCATTTCCTTAGGATTCTTCCAATGAATCTAAGTCTGGCATCTGCTTTACCGACGATTGATCGTTCCATTTTAAATCACTCCTAATGCCTACTCCCAGACAATTCATGGAATTAACTGCTTCCAGTTGCTGACCTGCTGTAGTGTAGCTAAATGATACAGGGTCTTTCCTTCTATGTATTCGCAGCACATTACACTTGTCTACAATGAGATTCAATTGCCATTCCCTGCACCATGCGTCAATCCGGTGCAGATCCTCCTGCATTTCAATACAATTTTCCATACAATTATAGAAAATAGCGTATTTTAAAGAGCCTGATAGCTCCAATTTTTTTTATAGTAATAGAATGGCTGAGATGTTGGGAAAAGAGTATGTCCCTAACAGAGAATAATACTGAAAAGAAATAATACTGTTAACAATTGCAGCCCCTCAGGTTGCTTTATCTAGATGTGGAGAACACTATGAAAGTCGTCAGAATTTAAAATTACCGCATGAGACTTTTACAGAAGTGAAGTAATGCTCATGCCGTATGAAAGATTAAAACAATAAGCTAGATAATGGCTGGCAGTCTGAACAAATAAAAATTTTAAAATAGTGGCAAAAAAGCCGCTCAGGGGCTGCCGATGAGCCAGAATATCAAGGCGGCATCAGACTCAGGAGCTGCTAGCCATTAACTAGCGTATTGTTTTAATCTTTCATACAACATGAGCATTCCTTTACGTCCGTAAAAGTCTCATGTGGTAAATTTAGATTCTGATGGTGACTTCCATAGTGTTATCGAAATCATTATATAAATACGCTAACACAAAAATTGTGGTACAGATTACTAATTTATTGGTACAAGAAGGCAATGAAAGTTACATAATTAGAAAGTTTGTTTGTCGTAGATTTCACGAATATAAATATTATGTGTGCATTTAGCCATTAAAAGTGGTAAAAGGAAGTAGAAATTTTCCTATCTACAGCTTGGATCAAGTTCTACATTCTCCAAAAATCAGCTCACTGATTGGCTATTCACCTCGACCAAAGACGCTGTAATGCAGCGCCACTACAGTATTAAAATAACGTATTAAAATAAGTGAATATCGAAACATGGAGTGCTCCCAACTCACTTTCTTGTGCCATTCAAATGCTTCATTTTCGCAGTGATTAAGAGTGGTTAAAGGAAATGGATGTTTCCATATGAATGCCGATATATAGGATGATGTGTCCGAAAAGGCATCTCGCAGTGCTCGGGTGGAACTACGAAGTCTAGAATGCCGATATAAATGATGATGCGCCGGGAGAGGCATGTAGCGGTGCACGGGTGGAACTACGAAGTCGACATGTTGTCAGCTCTGGAATTCTGAATATCGCAGCATCGAAATAACATTATTTCTAAGCTTTGTATAAATATACGACCACCGAAATTGTAGTTCCATTTCAAATATTAGGCTAATGAAAGTTATATAATTCTAAAATGGCATGAGAAGTATATACTTCAGTTTTTTTTATTGTTATTGTGTCAGGCATTTTCCTTAACACGTACAAGATACCGTTTCATACCTCCCAGTGCCGGTTAAATTTTACCAAATATCCCAGCGGCCTCCTATGATAATGTTGGCAACAGATGCTGAATAGTGAGAATCCTGTGAGTCTTCATTTTAGCCAATCGCTTGACAACGCTGATGTTTTCTCATGGAATCTTCGCTTTACGAGAGCAATTATTTTTACTGAGCGGACGAGGGTACATACATGAATCTGTCAACCATAAAGCAGGAACAGCATTATTTGTTTACTTCACGGTCTGTACGGTACACTAATCTAGTCATTCTCTGTGGTTCGAACAAATGAGCAAAGATTTTCTATCGTGTTGTTGATGTTGCCAACATAATCACGCGAGGCCACCGACAAGATACGCAACATTTTACCCCCAGTGACCATTGTAAACACAATTGGTCGATTTTCGAGCACAGGCAATACTAGTCTAGATAAATATTGTAATTATGTTAAAGCAACCTGGGGGCTGCAATTGTGAACATTACTTCATATCCAGTTGCTTCTTATAAGGCTATGTTTGAAATTGAAAAGATATTACTTTTTTTAAAAGAAACATTCCAAAACTCATGCTGCTAGCCATCCAAAATGCAACACCACAACAAAATTAGTTTAACAGATAACACATTGTGCAAAGATCACAAGATTGAAAATACCGCTCCATGTCAAGTGAGGAAGATTTTGAAATTAGTATCGAGTTTTGCCACCACTGTTTGCGTAGTCGTTGTTACATGAATAGAGAGTTTCGAGATCTAGCACGCCACCCTGCTTCTACATAATGCTAAAGTAAATCTAGCATTGCAGTTGCGCTAGTACCTTGGGCCATTCTTTCAGTTATTATCGATTAGACGTTTTCGAAAGACGAGCAATCGGGTGAACAGGGATGTCAAGTCAGCAATGCAATCCGATGGCAACGAAAAAGTCTAGCCGCTCGGAATGGTCGCGTAATCTAATACGACTTGTTACGGACTGGGCGGCCGCTCCTGCCGGAATTCCGAATCCTCCCTCGGGCAGGTGTGCGTGTGTTGTTTTTAGTGTAAGATAGTTCAAGTAGTTTGTAAGTCTAAGATCTGATGACTATAGCAGAACTTCCAATAGGGTTACAAACATTTGAACATTTGAAAAAGTCTCACTAGATTTGCGATTCGTCAGTAAAAACAATGTCGAGCTAATCCAGATTCTGCCTTCAGCACTGGGATGATCGGCCTAGAGTCTGGAGACACCGTGTTGAGACACCGTTCCACTGTTGCCGTAGGCATCACCACAATGAACCTGTAGCCGCTATTAACAGTTGGGTCGGCTTTTGATTCGACACCAGAAGCTTGCTAGCACTTGCTGCAGGTAGACTAAGCAGCCAGCTTTACTTCTCTGAAGTTTTGGAGTCTGTTGTCCGCCACAGTGCAACAGGATAATGCTTCCAAACGTGGAACACGTTATTCAAGAATTATTAGTCACACATAGAATTGGCTTCCCTGTTCTTACGATCCTTCACGTTTCGAAAGAAACAATGCGTGTCACGAGATTTGGGATTCGTCGCTAAAAACAATGCTGTGAGAATCTCGATTACGTCCGGCGAGAAGAATAAGGAAGATGTAACGGTGTGGACGGTCTTCTCGAGTGAGAAGGGTCTGTCGTTTCAGGCGACGGCATCTGAATTAGTCTGTCAAGGCCAATATTCGGTTGTATATGTAGATGGCGGACAGTATTCATACAAGCCGAGATTATTATTTTTAGTTAGGGAATTCCGGCTACACTGAATGCTTTCAACAAGATTGAATTTCTATAGAATCTATAAAACAGATGACGAATTTTAGGTTTTTCGAAATAAATACATGTTATAATTAATAAGGTGGTAACATACATTTATCCTGTGAACGTTAGGACAGAACGTATTAACCATAGGTAATGCTGCTAACAAATTTTTGACGAACAGGATACATTAGGAAAAGTACATATTGCAGTTTCTGGATCTACCTATTAGTTTCTAGCCCCCTGAATCCGATTGTGTGCCTCGGAGGATATAGGCTGGCCGTAATAGGTTGTAATTTGTAATATAAAGTAAACCTGGACAAAATTGTGCTATAGATACTTACAAAAGCTGGGCCGAATTGAAGAATCAATGTATAGCCAAGACTAGATATTTCAGGGTACAAACCCGTTTTATATTGGAAAAACAATAATATACTGAGTCAGGTGAAACATATACCATTAAAAATCATGTATAAATGGCGTTTTGTAAAAGAGAAGGAAAGATTACTTTTGCAAACAGAGACTTTTGTTACAGCTTATATCTCTGTCGGTGTTACTTTTATTCCAACTGGGACCATATCCGAAATTAGACCGGAGAACTGAGACTGACATTCCTAGCATCGAACACAGCACCTGGACAAATTGGGAATAACATTGGGTATAACAATAAAATAAGTTTGTCTGTTGCTGGTATAGTACACGAAGAACAGTCGTATTTCAAACAAAATGTCAATCAGTTAATCGCTTACTTCGGAGATCCTTATAGACATTATGCCTTAACCCAGCGAGGATGTCGTACAAAATGCATTCATGAAGGATGTGTCAATGAAAGGGATTTTAGTAAAAAATATCATTATTTGTAGAAATGTTTAATTATTTCAATTACACAAGAAGTCCAAAAAATTATCATCTTTTTCAGTACTTTACATATTTTCAAAAACCAACAATAATAGACATTCTGATGAATAATTTTTTTTGTATGTATTTATGAGATCAACATTGTCAAACGCAAAATCGGTAATAAATCAGTGTTATAAAGTACTACTGATTTCTTGCTGCAGCACATGACTGACAGACGGAACAAAGTGTTCTTGACAGATGGATTTATGAGAAATTTCGCAAACGTGTAGTGTCTTGCGATGTCTGGCATAGGGACATTCCTTGCATCTTCTTCGTACACCTGGGACTCTGACAGTCGGTTCTTGTGAAGATACTCCACTGAATTCTCCGAATTTCTTACGCAGTGCACTCGGCAATTGAGGTATCTCTTTCGGGCACTCACGTGTTCACTTACGAGCAAACGGCCCAGTGTTTTGATAAAATTACGGCGTTTTTTGGTCTTGCTGTTATTTGACCGGTGAACAATATCAGCGTTCGTGACAGCAATATTCAGTATTGCATAGAATACTAGATGGGGCTTTTTTTTGCGGCTTACGTCATGTGTCGCAGACAGCTCATCTGCAACGTCTACTCTACCTTTTGTTGAATTATAAAATATGTTTATCTCTGCTTTCCTTTTTCTCCAGTTGATTCGTCAATTTTATCATTGTGGTGAAGGCTAGGGATGAGCAAAACGACTTTTTTTCGGTATATAAGATAGGAGTGGAATATCCTTTTGCAAGCCAAATGTAGATGAACAGACATCTCTACCACGAGTTTTACAAAATTCCTGGGGAATTTGTCTCTTGTTCTTACGAACTGTCCCCACAGAAGTCAGTTTGTGTTCTTGCAGTAAATGTGACGCTAATTCATAGTTTGTGAACCAATTATCGAAATTTACTTTACGGCCCGTTTTTTAAATGGGCTGAACCGGACGATTCACGACATCAAATGGTTTATTGCTCAGTGAAAATGGTACAAGTGGCCGCTTTCCTGAATGTATTTCCAGGCTGAAAACATAAAAATTCTTTCTGTCGACCAAGGCAAATATTTTTATGCTATATTTGGCTGGTTTTGATGGTATGTATTGTTTAAATTTATGTCTGCCTCTGAATGCAAGCAGCATTTCATTTATGGTTGTGTATTCTCCTAGGGCATAGGCTTGTTTGCAGTTTTCCACAAACATTGCAAATATCTGACGTATTGGTGCCAAGTTGTCCAATAGTTTTCTCTCTTCACATGTGGATTTATCGTCAAAACGAAGACAGCTTCGAATAAAAAGAAATCGCTGCCGTGAAATCGTCAACCGAAATATTCAACACCTGTACCGTCATTTGTGTTCTGCCTCCCAGAACTGTAGAATGCTGCAATATACAATAAGGCTACGTAAGCCTTCAATTCACTCATGGTCATTTCTTTCATGAAGTAGTGATTTGTAACCGCTTCACAACCTCACTTCCTTTCTGAAATTTGTAGGTTTGTGTACTTCAAGATATTTTGTTGCAAACCAGACTTCATCATGATTCAACCTCTGACTGTGGCGATCCTGCTGCCAAGCTTACTCCAGGTACCTGTCTTATTATATTTTCAGAATGGGTCCAAACTTGTTGCCGAGGCGGATTTTTGCACCACTTAGTTCCATCTTTAGCAAAATGATATGATCGCGGTACCTAGCTTTCCGATTGCTCGACTCTTTCTGGTGACATTGGACTGTTGGTACTAGTTTGCAACTCATTTAGTGGTACGTTGTCTCCATTGTCACTGCCATCACTTCCATCTTGCTCAATATTACTATTGTGACTGCGCTCACTTACATTATCTTCATTTTCGCTGTCATCTGGCACAAAGTCATCTTCACTGTATGCTGTTTCCGACAGCCAACGACGTACAGGCTCAGCCTGTTGTTCTTCATTGTTCATTTTGACAAAATAAACCTAAAAAGACAAAATATTCACTAGAAGTAATAGATCGAAAATGGCACAAAATACTACGTCGCGGTTGTGGAAGGGTGATAATTACCCTCTCTGTGTTTACGCACGTGTACGTCCTTGCACGAGCGGCGAGCAGTGTTGCCAACTCATTTCCAACCATGTCCCTACATGACATGTCAAAAATCCCTACATTCACTTTGAAAATCCCTACAGACCAAACTACTTACTTATGTATTGTGTGACTTCCCCTTTAACATTATTGTACAATGAATTGTTACTGTATTGAATTTAACAAAAAGGTACTTTCATTCTGCATCGTCCATGAGAAAAGTCCCCACGTTTTGCAAATCCACCCCTACACTTTGGAAAAAAGAGTCAAAATTCCCTACGCATACGGACATGTCCCTACGGTTGGCAACACTGGCGCCGACAGACTGAGTAACGGTGCTCTGAGGGAAGGGGAGTTCCATTGTTACAGTTACTGACAACAACAACAATGTGCAACTGCAGAACAAAAAACTAGGCACGAAACAAAATGAGCGGGGTTAAATTGACCCCACCACATCCTCGCCGGGTTAATACCGAATGGAGTTGGGTGCGCCAACCGGTAATATGGTTTGAAGATTGGTAGATAAAGACCGGACGTAAGATGCAGTGAGCAAACTGTGAAGGAAAACAAGGAGAAATTCGGAGAAGAAATTAAAGTTCAAGGAGAAGAAATAAAATCTTTGGGGTTTGCCGATAATATTGCAAGCACTTGGAAGTTCAATAAAATAGAGTGTCTTGAAAGGAGGGTTTAAGATGAACATTAAACAAAAACAAAACAATGGTAATGAAACGTAGTCTAATAAAATAAGTGATGTTGAAGGAAGTACATTAGGTATCACTGCCGGCCGCGGTGGCCGAGGGGACTGAGGCGCTCCAGTCACGGTCAGCACGGCCACTACGGTCGGGGGTTCGAATCCCCCCTCGGGCATGGATATTTGTGCCGTCCTAGTTTGTAAGTAGTTCATAAGTAGTTTGTAAATTTAGGGACTGATGACCCCGTAGTTAAGTCCCATAAGCTTTACAAACATTTGAACATTTTTTTTAGGTATCCCTGACAGAATTACAATGTCGTCATCAAACAGGCAAGATTTTATTTCTTCTCCTTGGACTTTTCTTTTCCAAATTTCTTTTTGCTTTCCTTTACAGCTTGCTCAATGTACGAATTGTATAACATTGGAGAAAGGCTATAACCCTGCCTTACTTCTTTTGCAGAAAATGCTTCCCTTTCATGCCCTTCGACTCATTACTGTCTAGTTTTTGTACAAGTTGTTTGTTAAGCGTAAGGGACTTAACTACGGTGTCATGAGACCCTAAACTTACGAACTACTTATGAAATACCTTATGCTAAAGATGACACAAACATCCATGCCCGAGGGGGGATTAGAATCCTCGCGCATCGGAGCATAGCGCCCCAAAGCGCTCCGCCGCTCTGCCGTGACGTATAAGTTGTGAATAACCTTCAGGTCGCTATATATTACCCGTGCTGACTTCACAATTTGAAAGAGTAAAGTCCAGTCAAAATTTGCAAAAGTTTTCTGCGGGCCTACAGAAAGACAGAAACGTAGGTTTGCCTTTCCTTAATGTATCCTCTGAGGTAAGTCGTGTTCCTAAATTACCCCTAAATTGAAACTGATCTTCCCCGAGATCGGCTTCTACCAGACTTTCCATTCTTCCCTAAATAATTCGTGTTAAAATTTTTAACCGTGATTTACTAACTGATGCTTCTGTAATTTTCACACCTGTCAGCGTCTGCCTCCAGTGAAACAGTGGTTATTAAAATTACTGAGGGTAGTTCGCCTGTCTCATACCTCTTACACACCACGCGAAATAGTTTTGCCACGGTTGGCTCTCCCAGAGAATCAGTAGCTCTGAGGGAATGACGAGGTACTGAACAGGATTGGGGAGAAAAGAAATTTCTGGGATACCTTGACTAAATGAAGAAATCGATTGGTAGGACATCCTCTGAGACATCAAGAAATAATCAGTTTATTATTGGAGGGAAGTGCGTGGGGTGTAAGAATCACAGGAGACCAACAAAAGACTATTGTAAGCAGGTTCAAATGGAAGTGGGTTGCCTTTTTTATGAGATGAAGAAGCTTGCACAGAATAGTGAAGGGTAAAGTGCTGTATTAAACCAGTCTCCGAAGTGAAGACCACAACAACAGATACCGAGCACTATGGAGTCAATTTTAGAAGGAATTACCTGCTACACCAGATTAACTTTGGCAATATATGGAAGCATCGTGGGTTTCTGTGACACAAGAGCATATGCAGGCCTCTTTGATTCGTTGTCGAGTCATGTAGCCAGCGATCACAGCGAAACTCAATACTGATCTTCCTCAATTCATTTGGGGCTGTATTTTCAACCACGTGATCGTGATCTTTGTACAAAGTGCCATCTCCCAAATAATTTCTCTGTGGTATCTCCGGTCCTTCTCGGTGTTTCATAATAGATGGCCAGCACTGTACCTATTGAACCGCTCTCGTAATTTAAAAATAAGTTGCAGTTTAGAACTTACGGTGTGCTATTTCTGGGGGACAGTTTATGACTGCACTGTAGACCCGATAGTGTGATGGTAATATATGAGACGCTGCTGATACGTTGTAGACATTCCTCTGAAAGAGGCGCAATAAAGTGTTGTGAGGGTACGAGCGGAGGCAGTGACGTCAGCAGCGCCGACAAAGGCCCCGGAGCGAGCGCCCCGTGGGCTTCTATTGAGGCGGGGCGCGGGCATTTATTGGGTGCTAAAATAGCGATATTACCGACGTATCCTGACAGATAACGACGAAATCCTCGATCGGAAGCTTTTGAATTCATAAAAACTGGATCGGTAATGATGTTGACACGTGCCGGCGAAACATCGGGTGCGACTATCCTGCAAGCGCGCGCCACTCAATGTCCCAAGAGTAGAACAGCCTCCGACGTTTAACCGATGGAGTGACGCGCAAAACTGAGCTTCCTTACTGCCCGAATAAAAAGCTTTCGGTGATTATAAAATATGGACGACGATGAAAAGATGAAATGGAAGTAGCCTATCCTTTGGTGTTCGTTTGACTTTCAGATCCCTGCCTGCTAATCTATGAAACGCACGTCTTCTCAGGGGTTTCCAGATCTAGTGGCTGATACAGCTGGGTGCCGAACTTGTAATGAGAGTACTTTTACTTGTCATAGCCAAATTCGACCGAATGTATGTTGGAACCCAAGTGTTTAGGAAACTGAAGGAAAGGACACAGTTCGTTGTAATTGACGGTAAGTCATCGAGTAAAACAGAAGTGATATCTGGCGTTCCACAGGGAAGCGTTATAGGTCCCCTACTCTTCCTCGTGTTTATAAACGATTTAGGAGACAATCTGAGTAGCTCCCTTAGACTGTTCGCTGATGATGCTGTCGTTTATCGGTTAGTGAAGTCAACAGAGGATCAAAAGCAACTCCAAAGCGATTTAGACAAAATTTCTGCATGGTGCGAAAATTGGCAATTGACACTTAATAAAGAAAAGTGTGAAGTAATACACATGACCACTAAAAGAAATCCACTGAACTTCAATTACGCGATAAATCAGTCAAACCTTAAGGTCGGAGATTCTACCAAATACCTAGGTGTTACAATTACGAACAACTTTGACTGGAGAGAACACATAGAAAATATTGTGGGGAAGGCGAACAAAAGGTTATGTTTCATTGGCAGATCGCTTCGAAGATGCACCAACTCCACCAAAGAGACTGCCTACATCACACTTGAGCGTCCTCTCCTGGAGTACTGTTGCCCACTGTGGGACCCTCACCAGGTGGGACTGACGGAAGACATGAGAAGGTTCAGAGAAGGGCAGCTCGTTTTGTTTTATCACGTTACGGGGGGGGGGGGGGGGAAGCGTCATGGAAATGTTGCACGAATTGGGGTGGAAATCATTAAAAGAAAGACGTTATTCATTGCGGCGTGATCTGTTTGCGAAGTTTCAATCGACGACTTTTACTTCTGAATGTGAAAATATTTTCCTAACACCCACCTACTTAGGGAGACATGACCATCCCAATGAAATAAGAGAAATCAGATCGAAAACGGAACGACTTGGGTGTTCTTTCTTCCCGCGCGCTGTTAGACAATGGAACGGCAGAGAAAAGTTATGAAAGTGGTTAATGAACCCTCTGCCAGGCACTTGAATGTGATTTGCAGAGTATCTATGTAGATGTAGATGATACAAAGACACCGCCATATGCACGTTATCAATTGTCTCTGAGAGAGTGTGTTTAGAAAGCGGTGTTTGGCTCAGCGGTGGTCGCCGGGCGCGGTGGTTCAGCGCGCTCTGACAAACTACTTATAAACTTACTTATATTAAAGACAACACAAACATCCATGTCCGAGGGAGGATTCGAACCCCCGATGGGGAACGGCTTCGCGCATAGCACCACAACGCGATCGGCCCCTCCGCCGCAGCACCTACGCCACAATTAACCGTAATATCGTATAGTTTATTTTGAATTTATATGTGCGCAACATCATCATGGGACGCCATTATTTAAAACAAGCGCATTATCTTGCAGACTTGGATTTTTCATTTGGATCTTCGCTTTCCAGGCTGCCAGTATCAGTCCACGAATGTCCGAACCATAAGAGACCAAGGGTCAAGAGTGGTGAGCGTCAAACGAAAGGATATGAACAAAATAATACAATCTTATACAGCACAGTATATTATGAGCTTTTAAAAACAATAATTTCCACGTGTTTACATATGCCTACAGGAGAGTACTGGCTATATTGGACCGAGGGTTAAAAATCAGTAGATGAGTACGAGGAAAATATACGAATCTTATCATCACTTCTTAAAAATCCGGTAAACTGGCAGACATATGATGAAGCCCTACGTGCAAGAGAATAAATGTCTTCTGTTGACTGACTTGCAGGGAGGACAAACAAATTCACAATTATACGACCAACTGTTTCAAGATGAATACGGACTGCCAACATGTAATATCCAAGTAATTCCCCTAATGTACGCCACTAGTGCAACCCTGCTATGTATATTTTTATCGTCTGGTAAAATATGTAATACAAAATTTCGAAACTGCATTTACCTCAACGAGAAATCAGCTATACTCAGAAGTATTCAACGACATGTTGCGTTACGCTTGGTTCGCTGGTGCACTGTGCGATGAAAGAAGCTGTTTTCAGAATGTCATTCAAGTCTGTTTTTCTACGGACACATTAAAAATACCATTTATATACATGTGGCGTCTGTTCCGAAGAACAGACATCACTTCTGATCCTACAGTTCTTATTCTTTCATATTCACAGAATATATGACATCAACTGCGAATGGGCGAAGCTGAAAATTTGTACCCATCTGGAATTCGAACCCGGGTCTCCCGCTTTCTAGGCAGCTGGGCTGACCATTACACCACTGGGGACACAGTGATCACCGCCCCTGCAAGGACTACCTAAGCACGCTGCCCACCAGATACAAAACTATGTCACTGAAAGAGGGTGGCGTTTATAACGTGCGCAATAGCCGGTCAGAATTATTGCTTCCTCTGTTTCTTCGATGAATATCACCCTGTTACATGTAATTGATCACATTTAAAAGGTTGGAAGTATCGATTTAAATACACGACGTTTCCGTGTACGCGTTAACTACAAACCATTTTTAAATGTTTGAAGACCCAAATTTGATTCTGCACCTAAACATTTTGTGCTTGTATTAATTAATGACATATACTATATGATGTTGCTGTTAATTGTGACGTCAGGAGCCAAGGAAAACAAAAATACTCGCATTGGCCGCCTGGTGCGACCGTTTCACTAAGGTCATGATCTCTTAAAGCTGAGCCAAAGACTTACTCAACCAACATTTCTAGTTTTTATAGATTTGGAAAAAACGTTTGATAATGTTGATTGGAATACACTCTTTCAAATTCTGAAGTCAGCAGGGGTAAAATATAGAGGACGGAAGGTTATTTACAACTTTTACATTAACCAAACAGCTGTTATTGGAGTTGAAGGGCATGAAACAGACGCAGTGGGTGAGAAGGGAGTAAGAAAGGGTTGGAGCCTTTCTCCGATGTTATTCAGTATGTACATTGAGCAAGCTATAAAGGAAACCAAAGAGAAATTTAGAGAAGGAATTAAAGTTCAGGATGAATAAATAAAAACCTTGCGTTTTGCTGATGACTTTTTAATTCTATCAGAGACAGCAAAGGAGCTGGAGGAGCAATTGAACGGAATGGACAGTGTGTTGAAAGGAGCATATAAGATAAACATTAACAACAGCAAAACAAGGGTAATGGAATGCACTCTTAGAAAATCAGGCGATGCTGAAGGAATTAAATTAGGTAACGAATCAATAAAGGTTGTAAATGAGTTTTGTTACTTGCGTAGTAAAGTAACATATTACGGTCGCAGTACAGAGGATATGAAATGCAGAATAGCAATGGGAAGAAAAGCTGTTTTGAAAAAGAAAAATCTGCTAACATCGAATATTAATTTAAGTGTAAGAAAGTCCTGTCTGACGGCATTTGTGTGGAGTCTTGCCTAGTACGGGAGTGAAACTAGTACGATAAATAGTTTAGACAGGAAGTGGATAGAGGCTTTTAAAATATGGTGCTACAGAAGATTGTTGAAAATTAGGTGGGTAGATCGCATAACTAATGAGATGGTACTGTACAGAATTGGGGAGGAACGTAATTTTTGGCATACTTTGACTAAAAGAAGGGATCGACTGGTAGGAAACATTCGTAGACATCAAGGAATTGTGAATTGAGCATTGGAGGGAAGCGTGTGGGATAAAAATCGCAGAGCGAGACCAAGAGACGAATATAGTAAGCAGATTCAGATGGATGTGGGTTGCCGGTCTTATGAGGAGATGAAGACGTTTGCTCAGGATACAATAGGGTGGAGAGTTGCATCAAACCAGTCTCCGGAATGAATACTACAACAACTCTCACAGGGACAATTGATAAGGTGCATATGGTGATAGATCCCTACGAAAATTTCTTTTATTTCCATCTGGAGTTCCCACTTAAGCACTTTCAAGTCCCACCAAGCCCTACAGCTAACATAAATGTGGACAAATTCGGCGGCAAGTAGGCGTCCTCTCCTTATCAGCTCGAAGTGGCTTCGAGATACTACCAAGGTGTCCACACTAGTATCGTGGTACGTAAAGTTCAGAATTCAAATTGCAATCATCCACATCCATTCGTTGTAACTCTCAAAACTAAAATTTAATTATATGTTGAGTCAAAATTTGTGATAGCGGCAGAGGATCATCGATAACCTTGTAGATGGGTAATCAAGATGAACGGTAGAGTCGATGGTTCTAATCCCGCTATGTTATTTTTTTACATTTTTCAAATTCATCAAATATAATATTCTGTTATGACGCCAACAAACAAGTGTGCTATGTATCTAGGTAATGCTCGCACCAGTTATCATCAAACATAAGTTAATTAACTTACATATAATCGTAATTTTTTATGAAAAAGTTCCTGTTTATTTGCTTTCTTCTCAATATGTTATATAAGGCTTCAATTTTTAAAAATCAAAATTTCCTTTTTTTATGTTTGCACTTCACTGTTAATTGACGATGGTTGCCATTTGTTTTCCCAAACTGTAACTTGTTGGTTTTACTTAACTGAAACTGTCATTATTAATAACATTTTTATAAAATTTTGAAAATTAAAAATAAATTCAAGACGTAATTTGTCATATGTCATTACAATTAGTTATGTATTAAATGCCACATATTTCATGAACTGATGAATTTTACATTAAAATGCTGTTGATATTGGCACACAGCAAAGAAGAAGACAAAAAATAAGGAATAGGGGGATTCGAACCATCGACACTTGCAATCTTTTATTATCAATTTCTAACACCACCGAAGAGGCGCGGCGATTGTCGAGAACATGGTTCATTTTATGTATAATTAAAATACCTCAGAAAATTTCAAACTCGAAGTTTTGGGAGTTGCAGTGAATGGATTTGGGAGAACGGTATTTGACCACTGAACTTTATCACCCTAAAATATTTTTTAAAAAATACAGACTTCCCATATCCATGTGGTCTTCTTGTAAGAAATACTAGTCTTCAAAATATTGTGCATGAAATTCAATCAGCAACTGGACTGTACTACCGAAAGCATCATTAATCAGTTAGGCCGAGAAATAAATTACGTGTTTGTGCTGGAAATGTAGTTTACAATATTTTATTACCCTACTAATGTTGGCTAATATGAAGTACTAACCTCTATCTACCTACGACTAACATATATGATCTTCGGATTCATACATAATGCGTTATCTGTAATAGACTAGGAAGGCTTTCCAGAAACTAACAACATTTCTAAGTACAAAATAACAATATTGAAAACCAAGATGTAATATACACATTTTAAAAGTTCACCTTTAAGAAACTTCTCTACATAACAGCCATAACAATCAAGCCTCTTGTCGTTGCCGCGAGTTTTTGGATAGCATCTCTACAGAAATAGGCCGCCTGCAATTTCAACCACTATCTTACACCGGCATGCAATTCACCATTCGTATAATTCCTCCTCCGTCACAATTTCATGCACCAAACTCCATTAAATTTGGCAAAATGTTTCGAAAGTTCCTTAATCGGGAAATGGCTATTTTCGTGAATTTTGTCATTGTTTTTCACCACCAGGAATCATTTCCTCACGCGTGTTTCACTCAATATTCCTTTTCTTAACACATCACAAAACTCGCGATAAATTTCAGTTGATCTGCAATTTTTTGTCAACAAAAATCTAAACATAGAACATACCTTACAAGTTGGGGTATTTGCAATTGCAGTGCAAATCACAGAAAACAGTAGTAGAACCGCGGACCAGATGCTACTACCGTGGATAAATAGTGAATGATCATGGCATCATTGTGGTGACTATATTTCTGTCCACCATCGCAGTACACCGAAACATAAGTTAGCACCAAAAAATTGTTTCACAAATTGAGATCTCCGAGTGAGAGGAGGAAAATACTCAAATCTGTTACATGTTGATGGATTATTTTAAGTTCTTTCCTTCAGTTCACGTGTCTTTGGTTTGATGAAGAGTAGAATGTAAAAAAATAAAAACACACTGAAACCCCGATCTCTTATACCAAATGAAAGCTTCTCTCGTTTACTAACACAATCCAACTTAGATTTTGGCCCACTTTAGGTTACGGTCGTAACACTAAGTGGGCCTTTGCGATCGCTTTCTGACAGCTCGAAATTTAAATGAAAATAACGGCTTAACCATTCATCTGACACGATAATTGAATAGCCGAATTTGTAGAGGAGAAAATTCTCTACAACTTTGTTCCCTTATGTTTTTTCATATCTCGTATCGTTTGAGAGATATTTGCAAAAATAACGGCGATTTGACACCCTCCATTGATTTTACGAAAACGAGCCGTTCGCAGATGTCACGTGACATTCCACGCCCAGAACTCTCTGGCATACGCCATCTTGCCTGGCTTATTTGATGATTTTCTTATTATAACTAACACGTTGTTATTTCAAAGCAACGGCGCACTGAAGAATTAACAAAAACACGTCGTTCTTCGTATGAAAAATGATAATCTAGTGTCTAAAAATGCCACATTAGCATCAGTTAACAACTGCCATCAATAGTACGAAAATTAAGGGCGAATTTCATGATTGTTCGCCCTAGTCTAGTAGGCAGCGTGTAGGATAGTAATGTACATGGTCCGTGGTTCGGGACCCGCCACTACCAAAAAGTTTTTTTCTCCTTTTTTCCTAAAAGGTTTACGTGTTGGGTGCGTAGATATTATCACAATAGCAGAGTCGTAATCATATCACTATATTTTTTTATTATTATTATTTACATTATTATTATGTTTGCAAAAAATTATAAAACTGCAAATTTTATGTGGGGCGTAAAACACGTCAGTGCGATTTTTTTATTGCAATCATTATCGCGATGGTTTTTTGTCATATTTTTTACGTTTATGGATGATCGAATGGTTCTTTCTATGGTTTAGTCATTGGTGTCTCTAAATTTCCCACACTTTGCAATTATCGCTCAAAACCCAGACCGCTGTTCTCCAGATCATTATTCGGCGATACTGTTCCTGCTTTCCACGCTGTTTTCCCCTTCACTCGTGCTTCTTCGGCTGACATTCTTGAACACCATGTCTGAGACGCGAGTTATTTGTTCGAGCGTTTGTTGCTCGCGGTCCGTGTTTGAGCTTAGTGGGGGGTTATTGCGAAGCTGAACTGATTTACAAACTACAATTTTCGCCGTGTTCACGAAGTTATGGCTGCATAATACTGCGCTCCGCATGCCAATTGCCTCCTTACCATTGCTAATCGGCTTCGCAAATTGCAAGCCGGGGAGGCCGTTACTTTCTGAAATAACGCCGCTGCGAGGTAATCTCGCCAGTTTATCTACTCCTCTACATAATGAAAATATTCATGGCAATCATTGCCAGGCCACCTTGTCGGCTATAATTTCATTTTTCTGGAAGTTAACGCCATCTGTTGCGTGCAGTTACGACATGAGCATAGATTTTTTAAATACCAACACGTAAACTTAAACATTTGTGGTTATTATAGGTACACATGTAACAGAATATGTAATGTCGGGAAAATGGTACGTCAAATACGTGTCATTAACAATAATTACAAGTGAAATAAACTTCTGCGTTAAACCACGTTTCTTAATATAATTCAACACATCAGAAAAACGTGACAGCAGATATTCGTTTTGACAAATAAAAACACCGCTGTTTTGCTGCAATTTATTTAATTTACACAGACGCGTTTCGCCTTTTTAAGACCTCATCAGTTAGTTGGTTGGCTTATCGTCGTTCGTGTTTGGGTTTTGCTATTCTTTCTACACGGACAAAGACTGCAGTCGCACTATTCTTCCATTTATGGAATTTTTTGTCAATTATTTTACTTTATTACTTTAAATTGTAGCAATAAAACGGTTTTTCCACCAAACGGAATAACTCGGCGCTTGCTACAGAAAACTGCCACACAATTAACTTCTTGTACAACCAGCTATTTTAGCAAACTCTAGTCAACCATCGAATGTTGCCAATAAGAAAAAGTGTTTTTGTTGGAAGAAAATGGTCTCTCCTTAACGTTGCAAATTTTAAGAGATGAAATATTGCTAGATACTCTTCTTCTACACAATCTAATATACTGCATATAATACATCTTCATACATACTCCGAAATCCACCGTAAAGTGCATGGCGGAGGGTACATTGTACCACTAGTAGTCATTTCCTTTCCTATTCCACTCCCAAATAAAACGAGAGAAAAATGATGGCTAAATGCCTCTGTACGAGCCCTAATTTCTCTTATCTTGTCTTTGTGATCTTTACGCGAGATGTAAATAGGTGGCAGCAAGATCGTTCTGCAGTCAGCTTAAAATTCCAGCCCTCTAAATTTCCTCCACAGAATTTCTCGGAAAGAACAACGTCTTTCCTCCAGCGATCCCCATTTGATTTCGTGACACTCGCGCATTGGTCCAACCTACCAGTAACGAACCTAGCTGCTCCCCTCTGAACTGCTACCATGTCTTCTTTAAACTGATCTGCTACGGGTCCCAGCCACTTGAGCAATACTCAGGACTTGCTCCTACAAGTGTTTTATACGTGGTCTTCTTTACCGATGAAGTACGTCTTCCCAAAATATTCCCAATAAGCCGAAGTCGGCTGTAACAGAAATGTAACAGTCTTCCAACATGGGACGATATTAACGGAAGGCGGCAATAGGCAACGACGAATTGCGCGTGCATGTCAAAAACATCTGACGTCACACCTTTGTGCGCGAGCCCTCGTAAACGGAGTTTGGCTTCAGTCAGTAGCGAGCCAGAGTTTGCATCGGGCATACAAGAAGTGCGACGATCCCCCTTGAAAATGTCCTCCGTAGTCGGGGACGAAACGTTGGGTTTCCATAATAAATCCACTAGACCACGGCATAATAGCCCGGAAATTTTTACTAATATTGAATTTAATAGCTTTTAAACAAAATAATTCTCACTCAAAATTAATCAGCATTTTACAACCTGTAATCGCGTTTTCTATTTGTCGTGTTAAATATCTGAAGTGCGATAATTCTCACTCTGATGTTCTTCCTCCCTTTGTTGTATGCCTCTGTAAAATTCACTTAACGAAACTTCCTGACTATAGAGGTATTCACTAGTTAAACAGCAGCACATGTGACAGTGGAAATAGCTTTTAGATGATAAAGTAATCTCAGTTGCTGATAACTGAAATTTGTAAAACACAAACTATCTGGAAGAAAATCTAAGCAGCTCTCTTGCTGATGACACCGTCATTTATCGTCTAGTAAAGTCATCTGAAGATCAAATGCCAACTGCAGAACTGTCTAAATAAGATAGCAGTATGATGTTCAAATTGGCAATTGACTCTAAATAATGAGAAGTGTCAAGTCGTCCACATGAGTACGAAACGAAATCCATTAAACTTTGTTTACAAGATAAATCAATCAAATTTGAAGACCGTAAACTCCACCTACTAGGAATTACTATTACATCAGACTTAAAATGGAAAGAACACATAGATAATGTCGTAGGAAAGGCGAACCAGAGACTGCGTTTTACTGGCAGAACACTTAAAAGATGCAACACAACTACTAAAGAGACTGCATACACCACTCATGTCCGTCCTCATTTGGAGTATTGCTGCCCAGTGTGGGATCGTTAAGAGTCCAAAGAAGGGCAGCCCGTTTCGAATTGTGACTTTACAGGGGAGACAGCGTCGCGGAAATGATACAGGATCTGGGATGGGAACCATTACAACAACGGCGTTTATCACTGCGGCGTGGGCTACTTTCGAAACTCCAATCGCCAACATTCTCCTTCGAATGCGAAGACATATTGTTGACTACATAGGTAGAAACGATCATCAGAATAAAATACGTGAAATCAGAGCTCGAACGGATAGATTCAGATGTTCTTTCTTCTCGCGCGTTACTCGAGAATGAAATGGTAGATGAATAGCACGAAGGTGGTTCGATGAATCCTTTGCCAGGCACTTAAATGTGTTTTGCAGAGTATCCCATGTAGATGTAGGAAAGGTAAGAGTATTTTTCTGCTACCACGGGTATTATATTGCAATTGGCAACTGGAATAAATATTTTTCTTGGCGTTAATTGCCGCCAGTGGTTAGCAAACATAGCATGTGACTTCGGTTCTAAGGGATACACTAAATTAATTATTCTGAAAACCGGCAACAAACGTACGTACGAGTCCACTATGTATAGCGATGTCAACCGCTTACTCTCGTAGGTCACTCTCCACTCAGAGCGACAAGAGTTCCCGACTTTTAAAATTTTTTTGCCTCGGGAATCCCTCTCCAAGTACCCACGTCCCTGGTATCTTCCAGAGACAGCCCACCATTTACCGAAGCTGTTCGCCGTATATACACTCGTAAAGGGGGCGTAATGACGTCGTCCGAGAAACGTAAGGGCGTCCAGACATATGGAATAGGATGTGATGTTGCCAAAGGCTCTTCTATGGATCGTCAACCCTGAAAACATTTGTTTTATGATCATAAATGGCACTGCGGTCATCCTTGACACAATTACGCCTGACACGTATAGACGGAGACAGCTCGAAAGGAGAATCGTCGTAGACGACGGGAATGACGGAACCTACAGACACAATTTATAGTGAAGGACTGCGAATCTTTATACAACATGAGTTTATTCTGCTTACGACCGTTCTCTCTTGATTTTGGTCTGCCCTTTTTTGTAATACGTACATTAGAACTTTTTCAAACATTTTTCTACTTTCATTCACAAGATCTCCTCATTTGTTTACTATGTATCTTTGTGCGTCCTATTTTGGAGTATTGTTGGTGCTGTATGGGATCCTCTGGAGCTTGAGCCACAAGGGTATGCACTGGATACACACCGCGGTGATTAGACCCAGGATCAGCTATGGGCCGGTCGTGTGGTGGACGAAAGTAGAACAGCAGGTTGCTGCTAAGGAGCTTGGTAAGGTGCAGAGATCAGCCTGCTTAGCCATAACAGGCGGAATTAGCAGCACACCAACTGCTGAGATGGAAACGATGCTGGATATGCCACCATTACACCTTTGGGTCAAGATGGAGGCAGCGGCTGGTGCGTATAGGCTCAAATTTGGCAAAAACTGGAACTCTTTGGGATATCCAGAATCACACACTAAAATAGTGAGTGAGGCAATTATAGGAAAAGTTGGGGAAATGCCGGCCGACTATAACCCCATACTGTTTCACCAAGCCTTTCAATATAACAAATCAAGTGTTCAAATGTTTGTTAAGCTTATGGGACTTAACTACGGGGTAATCAGTCCCAAACTTACAAACTACTTATCAACTACCTTATACTAAGGACGGCACAAATATCCATGCCCGAGGGGGGGATTCGAACCCCCGACCGTAGTGGCCGTGCAGACCGTAACTGGAGCGCCTCAGTCCCTCGGCCACCGCGGCCGGCCTTTCAATATAACAATTGGAAGTAGGGAGCAGTGGGAGAAAATAGGTCGATACTGTACAGGGCACATTGTCTGGTTCACTGACGGGTCGAAATCAGACCAAGGCGTTGTGGCCGGGGTATACGGGGTGCAGCCAAGACTGGAGGGTGTCATCTCTCGAGGGAAACTGGCCTCAGTATTCCAGGCCGAAGTCACTGCCATCAAGGCGTATGTAGAGGAGAATTTGCGTAGGTGCTACAAAGACCGTAGCATCTACATCTATTCAGACAGCCAGGCAGCCCTGAGATCACTGGCAGCTCCTGCAACAAGATCTAAAATTGTTGCTGAATGTCACAGGGTTTTGGTGGAGCTAGGGGAAAGCAATAGGGTAAACCTATTGTGGGTCCCTGGCCATTCGGGGATCAGTGGCAATGAACATGCCAACAGATTAGCTAGGATGGGGGCAGAGACTCCATTTATTGGACCGGAACCTGTCCTGACAGTCACCAAGGCAACGATCAAATTGGACCTACCTAAATGGCTCAGAAGACAGCCCTTAGAATATTGTACTAAGGTATTTAAACAAAAACATGGCAAGGTAATGATGCCAAACCATGTTTTAAAAGAAGTTCTGTAATCCTGGGCTTGAACAGGAGAGAGATTAGACTCATGATCGGATTGCTGACAGGCCATGGGAATTTCAAAAAACACCTACATACAATGGTAATAACAGAAGAGGACCCTAAATGTAGGATCTGTGATGATGGTGATGAAACTGCATCATATCTAATCTTCGAATGCATTGCATTGGAGAGCAAACATTTGGGACAACCAGACCCGAAGAAATTTTGTCTAATAAAGAACTGGTAAAGGGACTCCTTGCACTATTCAAGGGCATTTGTTGGCTTTACTAGATATACATGGAGCGATACCGCACAATAAACTTATTTTCGGTGCGGGCAGTGGCGGGTTGGACCAAACGCCGAAGTGAGTGTCACGGAAATGGAGTGAGAGTTAGGATGGAAATCATTAAAAGAAAGGCGTTATTCGTTGGCGCGAGATCTATTTGTGAATTTTCTTTCTGATCTAAGGAGGAAAGATTTAGTTGTTGGTTTAACCCGCGTTCCTTTATCTGTCAGGCAATGAAATGTGATTTGCAGAGTATCCCATGTAGATGTAGATGTCTTAATGCCATTTGTTATCTCTATGACCGAGCGATATGGTGCAGTGGTGACATACTGAACTCGCATTCGGGAGTACGGTGGTTGGAATCTACCTCCGGCCATCCGGATTTAGGCTTTCCATGATTTTCCTAAACCACTACAGGCGAACCCTTTGCCAAAACTCCGAGCGTGATTTCCGTCTTAAATTAGCATACTTCCTTCTTTTCTGTGTTGTATTTTCTTTTTTTTTTCTCTAGTCATTCTATTGTTACCTAGCTTCTTCTCTCTCTCTGTCTCTGTCTCTCTCTCTCTCTCTCTCTCTCTCTCTCTCTCTCTCTCTCTCTCTCTCTCTCTCTCTCTCTCTCTCACACACACACACACACACACACAATTTGTTTCTGACTTTATTTCACTCACCACTGAGTATTACCCCACACAAAACTCTTAGTTCCTTTCTGCGGGTCTGCCATTTATCTATTTAGCAAATGACAATATGAGTTTAGTAAAGATGTCTTAGTTTTCTGATGTTATTGGACTCCAGCACAAGCTCTTAGACGGGATATAATAGTGTGTTAGAGAGTTGCTAGTACATCTCTTTTACTGTGGTGATCATCCGGCCTCAGCTATGTGCCTTTCCAGCCCCCATTCATCATCTTTTGCCTCTATACCTCAATGACGCGGGATCCGTACATTCACTATGGTTATTTTTAAGGGTGACCGGATGACCCTCCAGGCTCCACTCTGGGAGTGTTTGTACCCCAACTGAGTTTTAAGTGTGAAAGATTGTGGACGTCTGGTAAATGTTAGCAAATCCTGTAACTGAAGTGCGACATAGGTATCAGCGCAGTAATCACCTAGTGCGATGTTAGAAACCACCTAAAAACCTCATCCAATCTTGCCGACAAAGCAACATTTGTCGTTAATCCGCCAGTGAGATTCTAACCAGAGCCGGCGCTCCTTCTCGTCCCGGTAACGGGCGCTTAAACGCGCTCGGCTACTCGGACGGCTCTTCCCTGCCCATCTTTCTGCCTCTGTGTGTGACAATTAGAGAACCGTAACAGGTGTGTCTATATACTACAGTTTATATTTTACGATAAAGACCCAAGGCTTATTTAGAATTCTACTTTCATGAGTGAAGTAGTGGGAGAGTTTATGCAAAAATATTTTACGTACTAACGAAACGTGTAGCAACGTGAACAATTTCTGAACAGTGAAAGCTTTTCTTCCATTCTTCGGAGCAATGCTGCGTGCCTTGAGGAAGGACGACTTTAAATTGACCTGTCGAATCCACCCAGCCAGCATTTCCTGTTCTGTCAAAGGGTTATCCTACACAATCAGAAGGCGGGATGCCTGTGAAAATATCCATGTAATTTACCAACTTCGCTGCAATCACTGCACAACTTTCTATATTGACATGACCAATAACCAGCTGTCCACCGCCGAACTGTGGCCAAAAACAGGTGGACCATCCTGTGGCACAGCATGCAGCGGAGCACATGCTTGATTTCAATGGCTACTTCACAACCCGGGCCATCTGGAGCCTCCCACCCACCACCAGATTATCTGAACTGCACACATTGGAGATATCCGATTCTCCAATGACGAAATTATCCAGGCCTCAACCTACGATAACTCCCTTCTTACTACACTCAACAGTTCCTATCACCCCTCTGCCACACCTCTTGTATTTCGTGTGACGTGTGCGAGTGTGTGCGTATGTGTGTGTGCTCGAGCGTTTGTTATGTTTTGTTTTGCTTTCCCCCCTCACTCAACTCCCCACTCCATTCCTAAGGCCGGCCGCGGTGGCCAATCGGACTGCGGCGTGCCAGTCACGGTCTGCACGGTCACTACGGTCGGGGGTTAGAATCTCCCCTCGGGCTTGGATATTTGTGCCGTCTTTAGTATTAGCTAGTTCATAAGTAGTTTATATAAGGAACTCATTGTTCGATGGGGCGATCTATAATTGTTTAATAATGATTATGCAGCCAAGATCGTATTTTTCATTTATTATGTTACCGGTTTCGGCGTGCTCGACGCCATCTTCAGACCTGTCGTAATTTACATAACTTCACGACATTTTTTATATAAAAGAGTACATCCAGGTTGAGGCATCACCAAACATAAAATTACTAGTCACAAATAAAATATACACATCCATCTTCTAATGGTTCTGAAGCGAGGTACTTCAAAGTCTAAGTTCAATATTAATTGAAGTCCAGTATAGAGTGTTATAAAAATGTCGTGAAGTTATGTAAATTGCGACAGGTCTGAAGATGGCGTCGAGCACGCCGAAACCGGTAACATAATAAATGAAAAATGCGATCTTGGCTGCAAAATCATTATCATAAGTAGTTTGTACGTTTAGGGACTGATGACCCCGTAGTTAAGTCCCATAAGCTCTACAAACATTTGAACATTTCCATTCCTAAGCTGCATCTCGTTCCATCCGTTACGTACGTGATCTGCAAGGCTGTGCTGTATCCATTCCCACCACCGTAACACTACCTATTCCCCCCTCCCCTTTTCCACACCGCAGAGCGCTGTTCTGATTGCGGCAGCCGGAGACGACGACGGTTGTGTGATATTTGGGTGCCTGTGTGATTGCGTTTATGTTCTATATTCTGAAGAAGCCAATGGCCGATACCTTCGAAGTGTTTTATGTGCGTGTCTTTTTTGTGCGTCTCTCGCAGCTCGTCGTTATGTCTTTGCCGTGAGATGTAAACTGTCCTTACTTGTTTAAAATGATCTCACGCAGTTTTCTGCACGTCGCCCACAAGGGTGTAAATTTTACTCGCCGCGATGGAGTAGCCGAGCGGTCTAAAGCGTCTCGCTGCGGAGCGCGCGGTTGCTCGCTGTGGAGGTTCGAGTCCTCCCTAGGGCATGGGTGTGTGTGTGTTTGTCCTTAGGTTAGTTTTCCTTAGTTTAAGTAGTTTGTAAGTTACGGACTGATGACCACGCAGTTTGGTCCGATAGAATTACAAACATTTGATTTGAAATTTGACTCGCGCGCTTTGCTTCTGTGACGTCACCTGGCAGCAAGCGCCGAGCAGTTGCTGCAGTACCCGTTGTGTTGGAAGTTGTGTTTTGCGCTCGCTCGTTTCGTGACCTGTTAAGTATTCGGATAGATAATAGCTTTCTTGTAATAGAGAACAATTTTCCATATATTCTTTCTGTAATTATGATTAAGAATACTTCATGTTATGCTGTTGCGGAGTGTAATAACAGTGGACGTAAGACAACAGGCATTTTGTTCCATCGGTTTCCAAAAAACTTCAGCGCATATGGATCACTCGCTGTAAACAAGATAAATGTCAAAAATGCCAGAATTTCTTCCGAACATTTTTGTGAAGCCGATTGATAAAACTGTATGTATGAAAGCAGTGTGCGGTTCAATGTTCATAGTAATTAAATGAGTAAAACAAAAGCATTAATGCGAAAATCTGCTGCTAAGTTTGCGTTCTAACGAAAGTTTTCTTATCTAATATATAAAAATGAAGGACTCTGTTTGTCCGTATGCTATGCTTGTCAAAGTCATTCAGTCGATTGCGATAAAACTTCGTCAACTTATTGCATGAACTAGCGTCACGGTTATAGGCAAAGTAAAATTTCGAAATTCGTACTCTAAGGGGGTGAAATCATGATATTACATAAAACAGAAGCACATTATCTCTCCGTCTGTCCCTTTAACCTCCTATAACTCGAGAACTAATGAACGTATTGCGATGAGGTTTCTTTTAAATTGTAGATATCACAAAGGTGTATGTATATAAAAGGGGGGCCCAGGATATCATATGTCTAACTTTTACGAGTGAAGCATATGTACCATTTTTCTCTCCAAAGGCATGGTGCCGGATGGCTTCAGACTACATAAATAGTGAAACTTCCTGGCAGATTAAAATTGTGTGCCGGAACCGGGACTCGAACCTGGGACCTTTGCCTTTCGCGGGCAAGCGCACTACCGACTGTACTATCCCGACACGACTCACGATGCCGCTTCACAACTTTACTGCCGCCAGTACCTCGTAAATAGTGATTGTGGGTAATCTATAAAAGTTAGACATGTGCTCTCAGGGACTTTATTTTAGATCTTTATGAACTCTACAATTTAAAAACAAGCCTCATCACGATACGTTCTGTGGTTCTCGATTTAAAGACGTTTAAATATTATCCGTGCCGGCCGCGGTGGCCGACGGGACTGAGGCACT
Organism: Locusta migratoria; assembly: GCA_026315105.1. NCBI lineage: Eukaryota > Metazoa > Arthropoda > Insecta > Orthoptera > Acrididae > Locusta > Locusta migratoria. Next base: position 262,554,492 of record CM048744.1, read on the forward strand.
CCAGTCACGGTCTGCACGGCCACTACGGTCGGGGGTTCGAATCCCCCCTCGGGCATGGATAATTGTGTCGTCCTTAGGATTAGCTAGTTCATAAGTAGTTTGTAAGTTTAGGGACTGATGACCCCGTAGTTAAGTCCCATAAGCTATACAAACATTTGAATTTGAAAACTTATTATCCGTGCCAAGTCGCAGGGCGGGACGGGTTAGCTAGTTGTTAATAATGTTTGAAGTTTTTCTTTTTCAGTCCTTTGTATGTTAGTATACATATACATTAATCACAAGTGTGTTCCACCGGTTAAAAGCAATTGTCGAATGAGAATAGAAAAGACGTAGAAAATGTGTTCACGGCGGCCCTATAATACAGCGGCTTGATGCCGAGTGACGTAATACAGCGCTAACCAATGACAGTGAAAAAGCCCAAACTGGCATACCTTTCTAGTCTACGTACCTTGCACGTCGCCCACGAGAGTATAACCTTTCAAAGTCATTTTCATCTGGTGCAAAGGAGAAAGCGGCAGCGAGGCTGGACTACAGGCGGCACTCGAGTGCTGAATCGGCGTTTGGTGTGACAAGTGGGCAGGCTGGCGCCTCTACTGGAGCACCGCCACCCTCGAGGCTGCTCCTCAGTACCACGGCGCAAACGAGCCTCGCTTTGATTCCGATACCCCTTGTACTCGCTTCTTCGCGGTGTTGAGGTCCTTGCTAGCGTGCGGCATTTGCCTTTCTGCTTTGAGTACCCCAGTTTTCAGTACGCCCTGTAAGAAAAGATGAGTGTTCCGTTGGCTTTGCGGACTGTACCCCGTCACCGAAATTACTATAGCTATTTCCCTTGCCACAGCAGCCAATCCTGTACCTCCTATCTTCTGTGCGAGCATACTGCTTAGACACTCCACGGCGAGTATTCATCAGAGACGAGTGTATCGTCAGGCGTGCCCCAGGGAAGTGTGATAGGGCCGCTATTATTTCTATTATTTTCTATCTATATAAATGATCTGATGGACAGATTAAGTTGTAATTTGCGGCTGTTTGCTGATGATGCTGTGGTGTATGGGAGGGTGTCGTCTGTAACTGACTGTAATAGCATACAGGTTGACTTAGACAAAATTTCTAGTTGGTGCGAAGAATGGCAGCTAGCTCTCAATGTAGAAAAATGTAAGGTGATGCGCATGAGTAGGAAAACAATTCCATAATGTTCGAATACAGCATTAGTAGTGAGCTTCTTGATGCTGTCGCGTCGTTCAAATATCTAGGCGTAACATTGCAGAGCGATATGAAATGGAACGAACATGTAAGGACAGTTGTGAGTAAGGCGGACAGCCGACTTCGGTTTATTGGGAGAATTTTGGGAAGATGTACTTCACATGTAAAGGAAACCGCATATAAAACGCTTGTAAGACCGCGTCTTGAGTATTGCTCAAGTGTTTGGGACCCGCAGCAGATCAGTTTAAAGAAAGACATAGAAGCAGTTCAGAGGCGAGCAGATATGTTTGTTACTGGTAGGTTCGACCAATGCGCGAGTGTCACGGAAATGCTCCGGTAACTCAACTGGGGATCGCTGGAGGAAAGACGACGTTCTTTTCGTGAATTTCTGTTGAGGAAATTTAGAGGGCCGGAATTTGAAGCTGAGTGTAGTATGATCTTGCTGCCGCCTACTTACATTTCGCGTGGTGATCACAAAGACAAGATACGAGAAATTAGTGCTCGTACGGAGGCATATAGGCATTCTTTTTTTCCTCGTTCTATTTGGGAGTGGAGTTGGAAAGGAAATGCCTAGTAGTGGTACAGTGTATCCTCCGCCACGCACCTTACGGTGAATTGCGGAGTATGTATGTAGATGTACACGGTGTAGCTACATTTTAACAGTGTTTCTTTACATTATTACATGCGATATTTATTGAAACAAATAAATACTCATCTTTGGGCATTGGAGAAATTGGAGAGTTTCAGACGGAAAAAATTCAGTCCAATCAATGAAAGGAGAGGACGCCTCTTCTCCATCCCGAATTCGTTCAAATTTATGGTACAGGTAGGGCCTGGTGAGGCATGAAAGTGCCCCAAAAGCGAACTCCACAACCCAAGCATTTAGGAAATAAAAGGAATTTTGATACGGACTTATCACCATACGCACCTTATCCGTTGTCCCTGTGAAAGTCTGTTTAGGAAGCGATGTGTTGCTCAGCGGTAACAGATCAGATTCTTATTGAAAAGATCGCAGGTTCGACTCCGCCAAGCGGCAAATGTTTTTGTGCTCCTTGTCAGAGCGTACTTTATTCACTTTACAATTGACCACAACATCATACAGTTTATTTTATTAATTAATATATCTCAGAAAAGTATAGGCATATGATGAAATGTGGGACTGCAAACGTTTAAAAAGGAATTGCAGTTAACGCGTACACGGGAATTTCGTGTATGTAAATCGATACTTCTATTCTTTTGCAGTTTATCAGTTACATGTACCGGGGTGATATTCATCGAAAAAAATCGCACTGACGTGTTTTACGGCCCACTTTAGATTTGTAGTTTTATAAGTTTTTGCAAAGATTTTGGACCAAAATAATAATCTAAATAATAAAAAAATAATTAATAAGAGTGTCTGAAACCCATATAGCAAAAAAAAAAAAAAAAAAAAAAAAAAAAAAAAAAAAAAAAAAATTGGTAGTGGCAGGTTCCGAACCACCAATTTTCAGCGTCACAGTTCTACGTCTTGCCCACTACGCTAAGGCTATCAATCAAAACTTGTGCTCTTTAATCCCATACCATTGACGGCCGTTTTTAACTGATGGTAATATGGGATTTGTAGACACTAGATTATCATTTATCGTACGAAGAACGATATGTTTTTGTTAATTCTTCAGTGCGCCATTGCTTTGAAATGACAACGTGTAAGTTACAATAAGAAAATCATCAAATACGCAACGCAAGATGGCGTATGCCAGAGAGAGTTCTGGGCGAGGAATTTCACGTGACATCTCCGAACGGCTGGTTTTCGTTAATTCAATGCAGGGTATCAAATCTCCGGTATTTTCGCAAATATCTCTCAAACGATACGAGATATGGGAACAAAGTTGTAGAGAATTTTCTCCTCTACAAATTAGGTTATTCAATTTTCGTGTCAAATGAATAGTTAAGCCGTTATTTTCATTTAATTTCGAGCTGTCAAAAGACTACCGTAACCTAAAGTGGGCCAAAACAGACTAAGCAATAATTCCGACGACATCATCCGTACGTTGTAAGCGCTTCCATTTTCCTGTAACTTTTTTTAAATGTATCCATAGCAAAATTAACTTGATTGACATTCAGAAAACAGCTTCTTTCATCACACAGTCCAGCAGCGAACCACATGTAACGCCGCATGTCGCTCTACTTGCGAGGATTGTTGCTGATGTATAATGGAATATAGTAAGTTTCTTGGGAAGTGATTTCTTCTTGTATCTCGAGGAGGTAACAGCAGATTTGAAATCTTTTATTGCGTTTTGTACCTGACGATAAAAATGTACTTCGAAGGGTTGCACTAGTGGCGTACATTTCGGGGGAATTCCTTTGATACTGCACATTGGCAATTCGTCTTCATCTTGGAGCAATTCGTCGTATATTTGTCGATTTGTTTGTCCTCCCCACGAGTAAAAATGTTCAAATGTTTGTTAAGCTTATGGGACTTAAGTACGGGGTCATCAGTCCCTAAACTTAAAAACTACTTATCAACTACCTTCTACTACGAATGGCACAAATATCCATGCCCGAGGGGGGATGCGAACCCCCGACCGTAGTAGCCATACAGACCGTGACTGGAGCGCCTCAGTCACCTCGGCCACCGCGGCCGGCGTTGAAGTCAGTAGTGTACACATTACCGAGAAGCACAAATACTTTTGCCGACTGGTGGAGTCGAATTCACGACCCTTTCAATACGAATCCGATTTCTTATTGCTGAGCCAAACACCGCTTGCTGATGACGCCCACAGTGACAAATGATAAAGTGCATATGGTGGTAGATCCGTATCAAAATTTCTTTTATTTCTTAAACGCTTACCTATCTGGAGTTTCCACTTGAGCCACTTTGGTGTTTCATAATGGCCTACAAGTATCATAAATTTATACGAATTCGATGATGGCGAGTAGACGTCCGCTCTTTGTTTGTGATATTGAAAAGTTAACTTCCATCGACGATCTGTCTAAGCCTCAGCACGTAAACAAGGGACATCAACTCTAAAAGTGTAGTGGAATGTGTTGAGGCACTTCGGATAACTGTAGCAAGACGAGGACTTCTTTGTTGAAGCAATACACTCTTTGTTGAGACGATGTACTGTGTATGGAATCGATGTGTACTATCCTGAATGGAAGTACTCTCTGCTGGCATGGTGCACATGACTTGCAAGGCGTAATTCCGACTATTTATCCACAGTTACATAGCAGAGTGTGTGATCATCTAAAAGTTGCGCGTCCTCTGACGGTATCTGTTACTGGCAACAGTCGCTGTTCCAGAGGCCGTGACCGCAAAGGAAATCGATAGTATTGTCGATCTATGATGCCACTAACACTGCATCATCAGCTGACGTTTACGATATTTACAACCGGAACTGCTCAAGCTGGTATTGCTTCATATCTTCGCAAATGCGACCCTCTGCCCGAGCTTTAAACCGTGTCTTAGAGTTTAAGAATGTAGTATGGGTTTTAGTAACTAATACACCCATGAAACATGAACTACACTATATTCTAGCATGTAGGTACGTAAGAATAAGAACTTAACTAAATACAATGTGATAAACACAATTCTGTCTAGCAGTGTAGCTTTAACACGTCCCCGATCTACATTGCGCCGAACAAATATGTATATATATAATGTCTTTTTCGAAACACCGTAAGTGCCTCCCATTATACCGCAGAAGTTTGAATTCGTTCAAGGGTTACTACCGCCTTCCTCTGAAAAAATAACATAAGAACAGCCTTTGCGTTTCTATATTATCAACTTTAACGTCTTAGTAGCGTCACCTTCAGGCCTTATAACATGAATTGAAACCTGTATCCAGTTGTATATAATACGAGGAAAAAATGTTCAAATGTTTGTAGAGCTTATGGGACTTAACTACGCGGTTATCGGTCCCTAAACTTACAAACTACTTATGAACTAGTTAATACTAAGGACGGCACAAATATCCATTCCCGAAGGGGGATTCGAACACCCGACCGTAGTGGTCATGCAGAACGTGACTGGCGCGCCGCAGACCACTCGGAAACTGCGACCGGCATACAATACGAGGAACGAGGAAAACGTATGTTTCTCTATTTCTTTTTAAAACAAAGAAAACATAATTAAAAGAAAAAAAATTATTGGCAACAGGTACAGCAATGTTTCGGCTATTTTATTTTTTTATTATTATTATTTTGACATATTCAGCAAAAGACACTTGTCATATTATGGGATCAACTTTTATATTTCTGTGTCGTACAAGTCTACTGCCCGTGAATGGAAACAGGTCTTAGTAACAATTACGCGCAACAAGGTTAGTTATATCGGTGCAAAATGGCTGCTGAGATCCGTAATCGTAAAGCGACGGTTCTCTGGGATGTGGTGCCGCACCATTTCAACTAGGTTCTCATTCATGAGGGAAGGTACCGACTACGCTCTCATCATGGACACTTTGACGATATTCGGAAAATATTTACATCAGCGACGCACCGCCTTATTGCTCGCGACCGAACCTTTGACCCTATAAGGGACGCAATTTCGGGACTCTGTTGCCGTGTTGCTCGCACCAAGCAGGACGTATCCGGTCGGCAATTGATTGTCACGTCATACATCTGTCGCACATGCGCATCTTTTTAAATGTTCAAATGTTTGTAATCCTATAGGACCAAACTGCAGTGGTTATCAGTCCCTAGACTTACAAACTATGTTACTCTAAGAACAACACACACACACACACACACACACACACACACACACACACACACACACACACACACACACATCAATGCCCGATGGAGGACTGGAACCTCCGGCAGGAACGACTGCCCGCATTAGAAAACGCGGCCATTCGGCACGGTGCGCATCTTTTCCAGCTGAATACGTCTACTTCAAGGGGGGACGTTGACGAAAAACACACACTATTTCAAAAATGTACCAAATCCACAATTGTGGACATATGGCAATGAATTTTTGTACCACGCTTTACATGAAAGTAACACATTTACATATAAAATTCTGTGGCTATACATATTCAACTTGAATGTCTTATTTTCAAAAAAAAATAATGTATGTTCCTTTTTCTCAGAAAGTATTCAAGTGATTTCTACAAAACTTCCTCTGTTTCATCTCTTCATATGTTGTAAGCTTCTCTCATGAGATTATTGAAATAGGTCAAATAGGAGAATTTTCATAATTGTTAAATTATAATTGCACAAGTACAGTTTTAAAGTCATGCAAAATTCCAAGCACTTTGCCCTATATCTCAGCTTGCAATCAGAATTTCAGAATTTGCTCTTGAGACAACGTTTACCAGGTTTACATAAATATGTGCACAAAATTTCACAATTCTATCATTCATAGAATCTCAGGAAAAAGTACATAAACTTTAAAAAACAAACTTTTCAGGAAACGCAATTTATAGATCAACCTAACTTTTTCCTTATGTCACTTTTCAGAAGGCACCGCATTTGAACTCGGGTCTTCTTTCCCTTCAAGGTTTCTTTTCTGGTTTCTTGTTGTCTGTTTGTCTTCTTTCCTTTACCATGTTTCCAACTGACTTTTCAGCTGCAGAGACGCGCTGTAAATTCTCAGGATGTGTTGAGTAAAATTTTCTATCTTGAAGCCCATTCTTTCAATAGCTTCATCCTCCCGACGTTCCCATCATTAATTATAAGAACAACGTCGTAAGTTGTAGTTCTGAATACTGTAGTAGATGCAAATATGGTTTAGGGCATCGTTTCCATATGAGTAAATTTAGAGACTCATTTGGATCCTGGGTTTTGCCATGAACACACTTTTTGAGAAGTGCAGGATCGGCCAGAGACCGAGATTCATCACTGCAGTATGCACCATTCACCTCACTCATTTTTCACTTGGAGCTGCTACGAGACGATTTCACATTTTCAGCAGATGTACTTACTTCGGACTTCACAACAGTATCACAGGGCAAGAAAAAAAAATGCTTCGTCATAAATGATGCAACTGGTTTGTTACTGTTTATAAGATACGGAGCAGAGTCAAAGATGATCTATAAAACCAAAGAGTATGCATCACGGCCTTCTAGATGTACCCGCACATGTTTGGTTGACAGTAATACATAAAATCGTTGTGCACTGAGCTGGTATTGAATCGCTGCTTCAAAAGGTGGACGTGGTAGTGAGGCCGCGTCACACTTTTAATTAATTTTCAGACATTTCTTTTGCTATTTCAACATTGAAACTTTGGGAACTTATTGTCCATGAGTTGTACTAACAAATAAAAAAATAATTCGAAAATTGACATTTTTGGTCAATTTCATCAGCGTTCCCCCTTAAAGGAAACAACATCCGGAGCCTTACTTCCTGTAAGCGAGTCGTACATTTACACTGATCTCGTCGACTTCAAAAGCAATGTGTGCTCGTCACACATGTGACAAAAATTGTAAAAATTAATCCATCAGCCGCAGTCCTACATTCCACAATTATAAGTGGTGCCAAAGCATGTTGGCCTTAGGCTCCTATAAACCAGTGCTGACGCATCCGCCATTTTGTTCCCCACCACTCGTAAGTTTAACATGCTATAGTATTTGCGTCACGGAACTTTAGCACGCAATTATGAGTGATTGTGTTGCCATAAACTCTTCTAATCATTCCAGAAGTGGCTTCAGAATTGTTCGTGTCTCGAAAGATTCTGAGAGAAGAAAAACTGGAGTAGTAACTGTCGTAGAAAATTCAAGGAACCTGGACGAAGCGCACAGTTATGTATTGAAAGTAAATAATAATTATTATTTGAAGCAGTATTTAATAGTAAAAACCATGTGTAAAATTCCTACGTAATTGTTATTATTATTATTATTATTTTCTTTTTTGCTGTTTTGAAAGTGCTGCCTCGTAAAAGAGATTCTCTCTGTAGGGAGTTAACAGCCACAAAATATGATAACACAGCAAAATATTAGCTAAAATACAGTATTTAGAGCACATTATGTGTCTTTAGTATATTGAAAAATAAAAACATAAGAAGTTTTGTACCGACAAATTGGCGAAGATGCTTCTGTTAAGTTATTGACAAAGTAATACAAACACTAAAACGAAAAAGAATATTAGTACACTGGACAAAATTTTACTTAAGGCTTTTGAAGCGTACTGTGCTGACGTTGGCAACAACCGTTGAATATTATCTATGGTATTTCGAAGTTTTGGAATTGTAATTTGTAGTAAGCAATTTGAAAGAACGCCACCTGACGCTTTATCACGAAACACACCCTCAATTTTATTTCTTATAAGTAAATGTCAGTATTGACGCATATCTCTATAAGACTATAACATAACTGACATAGAGTTCTGGGTAAAGTTTACTTATGGCTGCGGTGGCGTAGTGTGCTAATGTTGGCAATGAAATGTTTGCGTTACAGGGATGATTAATTTACTGACAAAACAAGGATACTGGTGCATACAAATACGTGTCAACCTTAGAGAAGGAACAAAATTATTTATTTATTTCATGGTCAACACAAAGGATTAGTCCTCTCATTCTATATGATTGGGTTTTCAAATATCATTCAATGGTTGTTGACAACATCGGCACTGTACGCGTAAACGACCGCATGTAAACTTTTGATCCTGTGCATTGATATTATTTGTCGTTTTAGTGTTTGTAATACATTCTGAAACTTTCTCAATAACGTAATAATACAAAAATCCGTTGTGGCGTATTTGTCACAGAACACAACAAAAACTTTTTGCAGGACGGTAGAGGAACCTCGCATATTGACAGTCATTATTCAAATAGAAGCCAAGATCGCAAAAAAAACCTTTTTTAGATGGCCGGTTTCGGCAGAATTAAACGTAGTATGCGATTTTATCACAGAAATATGTACGTTTCTTGCACTTCTTTCTTTATTTGAACAGCAAAGAAAAGCAACAATAAGTGAAGAAAACGCAAGTGTTTTGTATCTAATCCACATATCGATGGAAACAAGAGCGGAATGCAAGATCAAAATAGCACCACCTTAGGATCTATGCAGGACACTTCTAAAATATTCCATAAAACAGTGGAATTTGCATAAGCTAAGTGATGTGTTTAGCATGCGTTGGGCAACAATTGGCACATGCATCAGCCTATATTTTAGGAGCTCTATGTTGCCCTGTGACTTCAGCCCCGGACTTGGAGACGCTTCACACAAGAAGGTGTCGGCACATACAGAAAAAAGGCACAACTCAAAATTTCCTGTGAGCTGTATTATGATGTAGGAGTGTCACATTGGCACCAAATATCACCAAAATTCTGCCTAACGCCACCGTACGTATCTGACACAATGCGAAACTCCTCACATTCCGCCTAACCTATGTTCGCCCCTCCCTTTGACGTATATTCGAGCTCAAAATCGCAACATTCAACATTTGAAACTACGCAGATTTGTTATGGGAGGCCGAGGAAAGCATTTCAGACCCATCGGTAGCTAAGACAGAACCGCTGTTTCTGAGAAGGAATGGTTGCTTCACTAAAATGAAGTCTTGGTAAAGTTCTCGACAGAAGCAGCCTGAACGAGGAAAGGCTTCGAACTATTCTAAATAGCATCGAAGCCGGGCTCAGTTAGAGACCTATCTCCCAAAGTGATGACGAAGTGCTCGCATCAGCGCACTTTCTGGTAGGAAAGACACTTATTCCTTACCGAGAAGTATCAAGTCTGAGAAGTCAAAGGACTTAGCGAAGGAATTCAAACTACACCAGAAACTAAAAGAAGACTTTTGGAATCGTTGGAACAAGAACTACTTACTGCTACTTTTTCCCAAGTCCGGAACGTCAGTAAAAGACAGCAGGTCTGAATGAGTTACATCGATCTTCTCCCAAGAAGACAGATTGCTACGGGACAAGTGGAAAAGGGTGAGAGTAAAGGACTTAGTGATAAATTCCATCCTAATGTATTACTATTAGAGAATCAACTGGTAACATCTGTGGAGATTGTCCAGGTGTGGGGAGGATGTCATACCGAATCTGTGTGTTTGTGTGTACGTATTACATATAAATCTACAGTTTTGTTCCAATTTTGATGAAATTTTGTACACTTGACCTTCAGAGCAAGAGGACGGTCGCTGTGCTTTTAAGAATCACGTACAACTCATAGTTCTTGAGATATGACGTCATAAACAACGACGTGCGCGAAAACTACTACATCACGCGACAGTGTTGTACATTCCTCCTAAAACACTGGACCGATTTCAACCAAATGTGGTGCATTCCTTTAAATAATAGGAGTCGCAAAAAATTGGCACATTCACAAACACTGTATGAGAATGAGAGTACTTAACGACTTGCAACAAACTTTAAATATAATTTCAAACCTTTATCATACTTTTTCTCGCTGACAACTATAGCAATATGATGAAAGGAGAAAGTTGGTCCCTTACTACTTTTCCGCTATTCATGGAGTAAAACTCTGCATTCGGTGTTACGTTACAAATTATAACTTCCACATTACAGATTGTACTCGCAGGTAATTTTACAGACATTATACACACATACAGCTGAATATACATTCGTAATTGTGTCAGTGAGATGTGAAGAGATGAACAGTAGCTCTAATTGAAAACTGTACCATCATGCAGCAGACCCCAAATCGCCTCCCCCCTCTCCCACCAACCGCACTCGCAACAGAACAGACACACATGTATATAAACAGTAACGTTCATGGAAAACGATCCCATCATGCTGCAGACTTTAATTTACTACCTCCCTACCACTAACTGTATTCGCAGCCGAATTTAGAGACGTACAGCACTTGTACAAATTAAATATATATCCTCAAAATTGTACAACACATAATTCAGTAACTATGACATCATATATACCGCAATGGGTAAAAACGTGACACACCATGCACCATGCTTTAACACTTTTTTTTAATTCGGTACTAAGAAACTCTTGCATTTCATTCAGCTGAAGAAAATTCCTGAAAGCTAACAGTACTGTTGACAACTTTGAACTGTGAAGCGCACATGACTGCAGGCAAAAGCAATTTCCTTTCCACAAGGAAAGGAGGAGAATGAAACAGTGTCCATCAAACAAATACTCATTATTTTCAACATATTTTACCGTGGTTCGGAACCCACGTTAAACTGTAGGTCCCCCTATAACTGGCTGGGTAAGTCAGTTCGAAGGTCGGAGGAAGGCAACGGCATACCACCTCCAAACAGGACCATGCCTAGTAAGGCACTGTGGTGTTCAAACCAATCTTCGGATTATTGACTGCTTTATCTTTTTACCTTATCTACCTTTTAACTTAAAGAGACTGCGGTTTCCAGAGAGACCTGCAATTTACATTACGGTTAATAAATCATAGGGTACCGCACTCTATTAAATACTACGGAATGGATTTTACATATCCATGTTTCTCATACGGACAACTTCATGTCGCTTGGTCAAGGGTGGACTCACCAAATAATTTATTCATACTAGATCCTGAACAAGTAGCAAGAAATATTGTTTAGAGTTGAGTTTTAAATTAAATAATGTATGATGTTAGAAAATTACCATTTGTATTTTGATTACTGACTTTCTCCGTTTTGATACTGCACTTATAATTTTGTACATTATGCAAGACAACCTTATTATTATATATTGTCCCGTAAATATGACACTTTTTTAGAAAACAAGGAGATAGATAGAGGAGAGATAGAAGTACCACCTCAAGTCTTGAATAAATAAATAAACACCCGAGCAAAGCCAAGTTTTCAGCTAGTATATTATAAAAATCTCTATATGAAAGTGTGTTCTGTTTTCTCTTTAGGAACGATAGCTTTTCTTCCGACATGATTGGTGAACTGTCAACAGTTAATAATACTCACGAGACAGTCATTGCGTAGAATCCAAAGTAGGTAATAAAAAGGTTACATCTGATCGTGACGAAAGCATCTCGTAATTCAACGAGAGATAACAACAATCAGTGGTTACACCGTACTTCAATGGTTAGATATTAATAATGACAAAACACTGACATACATTACTAGACTGGCAAACTCAATCTGTGACTGTAGCCTGAGTCCGCCATCTTCCTTAACCTCACGTCAAAAAGTTTCCTTACGGTACAGCTGTGATCTTCTGATACGATATGACGTTGTAAGCTTTGCTAGTTGCTATTGAACTTGATTTGCATTTGAGCTGGTACTTCCGCAATAATTGAATTTAACACATAGGCGTACATTGTCGAATCATGTTATGAGAAGAACGTGTTATGTACGGTTAAATTTTACTTAGCGTTCTGGCAGCCTCGCGTGATTATGTTGTTAATCATATGACATTGGAATTAGCCAATCGCGTGACAACGCAAACGTTTTGTCATGAAGTCTTCATTTACGACAGCAATTACTTTTACTGTGTGAAAGATGGTGCATACAAGATATCCAGTTTAATTTTTAACTTCTGTCTTAACGCTGTATCTAAATAAGATATTTATGTGTCCAGGCAACTATTGGACAAAAACGGAAAAGTAATGTTTTTTATCTATCCTGGTCGTATACCCGCCAGTATTGATTAGGGAGGTACTGGATTACACTCACGCACTCCGCTGAATCACAGTGCCGGTACAGTAACCAGGTAGCAAAGTGTTGGAGGCAAGGAAGTTTAGGGTTTAACGTCCCGTCGACACCTTAGTCATCAAAGACGGTGAAAAGCTGCAGCCTGGTTGTCCTACCATAGCTTCGGACCTCGACGTCGGCCACATTACAACAGGGCAGTGGGCTTCCAGCCGTAGCGGGCGATGTGCAGTACTTCCTGGGCGCCCATCAGATGGCATTGCTGCCTTGCCCTCACTGGTTACCTGATCTCTCATACATCGTAATGTCTGGTCGATGATATAAGAACGACTGGCGCGGAGTACACAAACTACAGCTGCAACAGATCAACTTCGTCAATATGCGGCAGAGGTATCTACTGCTATACGCGAGCAACACATCCAGTGCCTCTTTTGTTCGGTGCCGAGAAGCGTAGAAGCAATTACAGCCAGTAATGGCATCAACAGTCAACACTGATTTACTCAGCTTCCTAACTTCATACGCGACCGTATTTTCTATCGTGTGATCTTTGACAAGCTGTTATCTCCAATAAATAAATAAGAATATCTGACGCGATTCTTCATTTATTAGATTCAATTCAAATTCCCAGTTATGAACAACTTAACGCTACATTTCACATATCGATGCAGATTATGTTCAAATGTTCAAATGTTTGTTAAACTTAAGGGACTTAACTACGGGGTCATCAGTCCCTAAACTTACAAACTACTTATGAACTACCTACAACTAAGGACGGCACAAATATCCATGCCCGAGGGGGGATTCGAACCCCCGACCGTAGTGGCCGTGGAGACCGTGACTGAAGCGCCTCAGTCTCCTCGGCCACCGCGGCCGGCTGCAAATTATGCCTCAGCACTCTGGTCGCGCGGGAAAGGTCGTGCAGTTGTAGGTACCATGTTGGGAACTGAGGTTCGAGTTCTCCATCGGGCATGTGTGTGTGTGTCTGTCTGTGTGTGTGTGTGTGTGTGTGTGTGTGTGTGTGTGTGTGTGTGTTTTGTCCTTGGCTTAAGATAGTTTCAATAGTTTGTTAGTCTAGGTATCTATGGACACAGTAGTTTGGTTCCATAGCATTACAAACATCTGAACCACAATCCACGAATGTATTTGGGCAGCCCTCTGAACAAGACTGTTGTGATCAGGGTATTCGTTCACTAAGATTGTTCAAACAAACAACCTGGTTTATTTTTACAATACCCGAATGAGTGGATCCAAATCACGGTACAACAATTATCCAATAAAGACAACAGAACCAACTAACTACACTTGGCAATCGAAGGAACGTAAACGGTTCATTAGCCTATAGCTGCACTCGACGTGTTGAATCTTTTCCAAAGAGGCAACATGATGTCCAAAATGTCGTCTAGCGTTTGTTCTGTTGAAACCGTGGGCCTACCGAATCGTGGTGAACCTGTTTTCCGGGATTTGCGAATTTTATCATGTACAGTGTCGCGATGTGGACACCTCGACATAGGAAAACGCTGTCTAAATTACTGTATGGTAACGAAATACAGTGATAATATTATCAATATTTTATCTCAATAGCGAATTTCTTTTAGCGTCACTGTAGAAGGTATAGATGTTTCGATATTCACTTATTTCAATACGTTATTTTAATACTGCAGATGCGCTCTGTACCACAATTTTCGTGTTAGCGTATTTATATAACGATGTAGATGTAGAAGTTAATGAATCTACAAATGAATTTGTAATCTTCGACGACGTTCTTGGTCGCTCTTTGTGTGTTGGAATCTTTCCGTAAGTTGTAAAACCTATTTCGAACGGAATGACATTATTTATGTATTGTCAGAGTGCCTGTAGACATTACAGTACTATCACATAAAAAGCCAGCTTTTGAACTAGTTAGAAATTCTAGTTCACAACGCGCTCGTTCACACAAGTTTCCTAGCCATTCTTGTCCCAGACTTGTTTCTTTCAAGCGAGAACAAAATCTAATTTTTCCGCTTCCAGCAGGCCAACGCGATATATCATAGCGGGTAACAAATCGCAGCCGTAATTTTATTTAGAATGTATTATCCCACTGCCATCTCATGAATAAGGGATGCCCGCGCGGAGCGGCCAGCCTGACCGCTATTATGATGTATTATCCGCACGTTACGCTAGAACGCTGCCTCGCCCCCTTCCGTATGGGCTCTGCTTGATCTCTGTGACGGCCAGGCCGCAAATTCCGCAAAACTGGCAATACATTCAGAAAGTCGAGAAAGATGATTCTGAAAAATTACCGCGACAATAACATCTAATTCTAAACAAAGGTGAGACTACACACACAAACGGAGAAAAAGCTGCTCTTTCAAAAATTAAAGTGAAAAAAATTTATTTTTTCAGACTCAGAAACGATGAGCGTACGATTACACTGTTGAAAATTATGTTAAAGACGTAAACACGTACAGTAATGTAAACATTTTTATAAGTACCGATTGAAATAAAAATACACATATTTCTCATCTGATATCACTGAATGGGACTTTTACACAAGAAAAGGTAAGATATATCAAACAGCAACGATACGTCTCTCAATTGAGACATTAATGTTGTTTAGCAAACAATGTTTTTATAAAGAGAATGATTAGTGAATTGAGTTCGTTAATGTAATAATTTGTCCAACTGTTATTTTACTTAAAGGAATTCAGGTTGTGGGGGGAGGGGGGTTCGAATCCTCCCTTGGTCATGGATGTTTGTGCTGTCTTGAGTATTAGCTAGTTCATAAGTACAGTAGAGCCCCGATTACCCGACCTAATCCGGCCGCGGCAAGGTCGGGTAAACCAGGAAGATCGGATAACACGGAAAATATGCAAAAGAACATAACAAGTTTGAAAAATTTATTTGAACATAGGAAACTTATTAAAAACGTGAACAAGAAGTGAATATAACGTTCAAACAAATTAGACGGCACCTAAGAAAATTTAAAACGAAACTAAAGTAGGCCAAATGAATAAAAATTTAATACAGTACAAATCAAATTAGACTGAATAGATATTTACGTACGTCCAGAAATTCACTGTTGTGTTTGTGAAAGACATCATTGAACAACAAAAAACATATTTAACTCTGTGTAAAGAAGTTAGTATCTTTTGTTTGCTGCTGTTTGCTATTTTATTTGCCTTTAAATCACGTAGTCTCTTAAAAAGTAAAATCTCATGAACGATGTTTCCTCCAGTAGCTGTATATCCACTTCATCGCCTTCTTCTACTTTTTAATTTACCATGTTGACTATATCTTCATCTGTCACTTCAAATTTTTCATCTTCGACAGTCCATTCATTTACTTCATTTTCTTTTGCGTCAGGACATCCCAGAACTTTTCGTAACAATGAAAGCAGGGTACTATTTTCGGGTTCGGTCTGCTGCTGTAGATTGTCATCATCTGGAGAACTTTCTTGATGTTCCTGTACCAAAATGTTCCGGGATTTTGCAGCTGTGTTTGTCCCAACACTGTTCCAAGATTGGGCCACGTGAGAAGCTACGTCTTTCAAATTAATAAGACGCAACTTCTCTATCATGTCTTCTCCCTCGTTCGTACCATTAATTAAATAAGACAGCAAGTTTCTGAGGTAGTTTCTTTTCAGTGTCTCTAAGGTCCCTTGATCCACAGGCTGACATAAGGATGTGCCATTTGAAGGCAAAAACATCGCCTTCATATCTGGATCTTGTAGTTCATTCTCATTAGGATGACGAGTTGCATTGTCTAGAAGCAACAGTGCTTTGCGAGGCAAGTTGTTGGCTTTCAAAAACTTTTCAGCTTGTGGCACGAAGTCGTTAAAAAAAAACATTATTTTAAAATATCTGAGCTCATACAGACATTTCTTTGCGTACAGTCCCGGTGCGGTGAAAGACTCGGATAACAGGGAAGGTCGGATAACCGAGGAACGGATAATCGAGACTGCACTGTAGTTTGTAAGTTTAGGGACTGATGACCCCGGAGTTAAGCCCAATATGCCTAACAAACAGACAGGTCAAAGTGCAATGCGGCATGGCACAAGCAGAGGCCTCTAACGGACATATGCGGGAGTGTCACTAGTGCAATAAGGGATCTTTACATTATCTCTCGTACGATTTTGATGTATATGAGTTTGTTCGAGTCCAAGTACTTTCCTTGTAAGTTTGAAGAACATTTATGAACAATATACCAAAACAAAGAATTTGAAATTTTTCAACATATAGAGTGGTTTAGTATTGCAGTTATGATGGAGGGATATTGGAGTATCTTTTCTAGTTTCCTTTCAATATTTTTTATTAATGACCCGATTTTAAAATATGTTTTATTTAATAGAATTGAAATGAAACTACTGAACATATTGCTAAATGGCTGTGTAACAATTTACGTTTGACCACTAGGAGTGCTGTATAAAAATTCTATCTCCCTAGTTTGAGTGTATTTTGAGAAACTGTTCCTTACAATCAGAAATTTCTAATACACGGGAAATGGCTACCAAAGTTTTTCAATTCATTTTTGCACTATAGGATGGATTATCATTGTCTTCTTCTTCATCCGCCAAAAGCTTGGTCTTCTCTTCTGGCCTGATAATTCATCATGTTTGATATTCCGTTCTCTTCTTTCTGCTCCTCTTACCTTCTCTCTGTCAATATATCTTAGTGCTCAGTGTTCACTCCAGCTTGAAATCCTAATGCCTTCAATACTTCACACTTCAGACTGTTTCCTTGGTTGTAGGTTGGTATTGCATCATAAATGCCGAAGTTTAGTGATTTTATGCTTACAAACACTCTTTTTAGGAATCGCTGTCCAAGTTAAATTGTTTACGCTATCATTAGGATTCTGCGTTTTTCCGTGAAGACATTTGTGTAACAATTCTGGCTGTGCTACGTCATGAACATTGAATTCAAATTGTAACAGATTTAAATTTTGAAATGGACGCAACTAATGCCATTTTTGAACTGTAAATAACAGATGCATTCTATAGGAAGCAGTGTCACATCCTACACGGACCTGCACAATGTGAAGAGAGAGATCAAATATTCTAAAAAAAAAAAAAAAAAAAAAAAAAAAAATCATGTAGAGCTTATTGGACTTAACCACGGGGCCATCAGTCCCTAAACTTACAAATTATTTATGAACTAGTTAATACTAAGGACGGCACAAATATCCATGCCCGAGGGGGGATTCGAACCCCCGACTGTAGTGGCCGTGCAGAAAGTGACTGGCGCGCCGCGAACAGCTTGGCCACCGCGGCCGGCGCTTATCCCATTCATTCCCAGTGTTGTACCTGGAAGACAACGTATTAAAAGTTAATTTATATTGTATTTTGTGCACCAGTCTTTAAAGTTGCATTTTTTATGAATAACATGCTTCTAGTACGACATTTTGCCGCTCGGTACGGTGTCTAGCCACTTCTGATGCATTAATCCGTCTATCTTGTGTTGCGTTGCCGTCTGTACGTGACTCAGAGTGTGGTTCCTTTTATTTTATCCCAGAAGTGAACTGCCTTGTCTTTTGTGCAGTGGCGAAGCTTATGCTAGTATTATTGATCTGGCAGTGTGAAGTATCAACAAAATAATGTCCAAGTAATGAAACACCTCGATACAAACGTTTGTATTGTGTATGAAATACATCACATAAAAAATCAATAGACCAAAAAATTTAAAACACGTATTTTGATGTTTACTGCACTGTATTAATAAAAAGAAAACACTGAATTTTAATTTTTCCATAGCTGGTTTCATAATGTAGGACTGATAGGGTTAAAGTCTGCACGGGATCCTGCTCTCTTACTTGTCAAAAAAACAGAGGGACGAAGTTAATGTCAGCTGACTTCTTCAAAACTGGTGTATATTATCGATATTTCTAACGGTTTCATTTTTGGCCGAGTAATTGCACTCTGTACTTGCTTGCTCGGTGTGTGTTGTCTTTTCTGTTGTCACTGAAAACCGAGTTTTTAAACGCCGTTACATTTTGCTTCCTCGCTGCAGTATTGCCTTCAGAATTGTAGGGTATTCTGCCGAAATATCGGCCGAAGTCTATTTCTGTACCTGGCTGCATGCAAATCTCCTCTCTCCGAATTTTCCTCCTGGTGTAACCAGTGGCTCCTTACTGTTAACCCTACAAAATCCCCAGCAATCATTATAGGTCGCACCACCCATTCCTTTTGCCACCGAGACCTTTACCTCACCCTCCATGGCCGCCCCATCCCGCAAACGAAGACCCTCCGCTACCTCGGATTAACCCTAGATAGAGACCTCTCCTGGAACCCTCCCCTCAAAACCGTTCGTCAGAAAGCCCTCTCCCATCTTAACCTCTTGAAATGCCTCTCCGGTCGGACATGGGGACTCAACCCTTCCACCGTCTTCTATACCTACCGATCCCTCATGCGTCCCGTCCTTTGCTGCTTCCACCCCACCTGGATCTCCGCTCTCCCCACCTATTATGAATCCTTCAAAATCGTTCGCCTCGCCTACCTCATCCGCCTCCCTCTCCCACGCGGATCCTTTACGACCTCATCCCATTCCCACAACTGGTCCAATTCCTTCAACAACTCCGCCTAAAGTACACACCGAAAGTTGCAGTCCCGTCACCCACTAGTATCTCCTCTCCTCCTGGATCCCGGGCCCCTGCCACGCCTTTACCGCCACATCCCTCCCTCCCTTCACCTCCACTCCCTCTACGTCCTCTCCGAGGGTGGCTTCCGCCACCTACCTCTCCCAGACGACGTTCTCCACAACTGTCCCGACATCTATCCCTCCTTCTAACTTTGACCTCTCCCTGTGGATTATCGCTCCCTCCTCCCTCCCCCGTCCCCCTCCCGTCCCTCGCTTGGCTCAGCCCTCCTTCTCCGCCACCCCGGGACTCCTTCCGGTCCCCCCCTTCACCCCTCCCCCCACCTCCTTTCCCCTTCCCCCGCGCTTTCTCCAACCCCCCCCCCCCTGCAGGGCCAGTTCAGTGTTAGTGTTTCAACAGTGTTCAGTGCTTCGTGTATATAGTGTTTCGTCGCCCTGTGTTTTTTTTAACGATGCGCACGTGCCTGTGGGTAACCAGTGTTCAGTGTTTCTTACCTCAATGTCGCCGTCACTTTATGTCTAGTCGTCTGCATTGAGTGTTCTTTACCCACCGTTGTAACGTCTTTGTTTTAACAACCATGTATGTCTATCTACTGTCATGTACTTTTAACATTCTCCCTTTTTCTCATCTTGAAATTGCAAAAACGCCGTTTTATCACCATGTTAATTTTATATTCTGTTGTCCATTGTTCTCATTCTGTAGAGCATCGTCATAGGCTGCTGTCAGTCTAGGCAGGGCATTAAAACACAATAAAGGAAAAAAAATACAAATTTCGCAGTCCCATAGAGCAGCTGCAGCACGGGAGTACGAAGCTACGTCTGGCTGGTGAGGCCGTTGTGTGTGTAGAGCGCAGTGCACGGCTTCGCCTCGGCTGACCCCGCTGAATCCACAGCGTCGCTTCTCGGCCGGACAGCTGCCGGCTAGACTCATCTCGTGCCACCCCTCTGACAGGCGCGGCCGCTTAACGAGAAAGTCAGCAAAGGCCGCCACCCCCCCCCCCCTCCCCGCGCCCCTTCTCTTTGCTTAGCCGCGCGCTACAATAAAGGCGGCCGTTCCTCCAGAGTTCGCACTCGCGAGGAGATATCGATCTGACCCGAGGTTCACGGGTTTCGATCGCATTCTCTTCTTCCGGGTGCCTACTAGATCGATACATAGAGCTCTACTGTGAGGCTTGACACGCCGAATGGAGAATTAGTCTTGTCACTGTTAAGGGGAGCCGGAGGTGCCTATGCTGCCCATGTTAAAACCACTTTGAAGAACATTTATGAACAATCTACCCAACCGAAAAATTTGAAATTTTTTCAACATATAGAGTGGTTTAGTATTGCAGTTATGATGAAGGGATATTGGAGTATCTTTTCTAGTTTCCTTTCAATATTTTTTTATTAATGATCCAACATTTTTACCAAAAAAAAAATAAATAAATAAATAAATAAATAAATAAATAAATAAAAATAAAAAAAAATTAATTTAATGAAATTGAAATGAAACTACTGAACATATTTAATGAAATAAATCGCAATTTGCGATCACTTATGGCTTCACTGTACTAGGTTTAGATGTAATACCAATGTGCGGCGAATGAAAATTTGTGCCTGGCCGGGATTCGAACCCGGAATATCCTGCTTACTTTTTTTTCCCTACGGGTAGTTCTCTTCGTTGCGGACACTGATCGCTTTTTGTTCGTTCTTGTTCGGTGTATTGTTGGCTCAGCTTTTTTATTACAGAGGGCGTTGAGCCCTCTGACCGGGCGCGCTGAGCCACAGCTCTCTATTCGCCACGCTGTCTCTTTCCTATTACCACAGCCTATTTATTCTGTAATGCTCGCAGCCACAATACTGTATTCCCGCATCAGGGAGAACAGACCACGAGGAATCGAGACACAATTAATTGTTATCAGGAGCCCAGCCTGGGCTTGTATACAATGATACATATATTTTTGACGACATTACAGCGTTCATTTTTAATGAAATAAATCGCAATTTGTGATCACTTATGGCTTCACTGTACTAGGTACATTATCGTAGTCAAGATAGATACGAAGCCAACACCGACCACAGTAGTACAGGTTTATATGCCAACTAGCTCTGCTGTTGATGAGGAGATCGAAGAAATATATGAGGAGCTAAAGGAAATTATTCAGACAATTAAGGGAAAGGAAAAATTCATCCATAAGTGATCGCAAATTGCGATTTATTTCATTAAAAATGTACGCTGTAACGTCGTCAAAATATATAATTACTGAACATATTGCTAAATGGCTGTGTAACAATTTAAGTTTGACCACTAGGAGTGCTGTATAAAAATTTCATCTCCCTAGTTTGAGTGGATTTTGAGAAAATGTTCCTTACATTCGGAAATTTCTAAATCACGGGAAATGGCTACCAAAGTTTTTCAATGCATTTTTGCACTATAGCATGGATTATCATTGTCTTCTTCTTCATCCTCCAAAAGCTTCCGTTTTGGTTTTCTCTTCTGGCCTGTTGTTCTATCGTGTTTCATATTCCTTTCTCTTCTTTCTGCTCCTCTTACCCTCTCTCTCTGTCATTATTTCTTAGTGCTCGTACAGTGTTCACTCCAGCTTGAAATCCTAATGCCTTCAATACTTCACACTGTTTCCTCGGTTGTACTTTGCTATTGCATCATAAATGCTGAAGTGTAGTGTTTTTATGCTTACAAATACTCCTTTTAGGAATCGCTGTCCAAGTTAAATTGTATACGCTCTCTTTAGGATTCTGCGTTTTTCCGTGAAGACATTTGTGTAACAATTTCTACGTCATGAAAAATTGGTTTTATTGTGTTTATCACAGATGCTGGCAAAGCATGCTTGTGATCATAGTCCTTTTTGGCATTATATTTGCACCAGGAGTCACGAGACGGTGTTAGATGCATTCAGCGGCCCCGCCCATTTTCTGTGCAGGCGCGGGAGCAAAAGATAGTGACTCCACTTCTAGGACGAGTAAAACAATAATTCAAAGTTTGCATCAAAGAGGCATGTTCCATTTAATTGTTGATAGCAAAGAAATAGTATTATTTTTTTTTATTTGACCACCTCCGGTTCCCCTTAAAGAACATACAATAAGCCGATTTTCATAACTAAATTCGCGGTTTATTTTGGTTGAAAAATGCAACAAGTTGCTTTTATGGATGTTTTTATTCCATAACTAGTTTTTTATCCACCGCAGGCTCATCATCAGTGGATACGTTACAGAACATTTTTGAAGTTGGCACCAAATGTAGGTTCACGCTATCATGGTGGTTCTAACTGAACTTTACTAATCTGGAAGAGAATAAAACGGAATTAAACGTTGTTTTTATTATAGGTATAGCCGTGACCATATTGTGCATTGGCCGCTGACGTTTTTCACACATGACAGCATTTTTTTTTTCCTAACGTGGTGACACAAATTCACAAAATATAAACAATGAATGTGGAGCAAAGTGGATGGCTATGGTAGATGCTGCACTTCACTAATTAATGTTCCTTGTTTTGAGGCATTGTGTATGCATAAAAAGACTGAATTATATTTTACACTTCATATTGAATTCTGCTAGTACATAGTTGAATTAGAAATGAACCTTGTGACATACATTAACAACTATACAAAATAAAAGAGTGAAATATTTACAGAGTGGTTAGACAATGACTAATGTGGCTACGCTAATATAAACAGATTGAACAACTACAGGACATTTACTGTTCTTGCTGACAGACATCATTAATAGAGCATGACCTTTTAATGGGAATGGGTAGATTTATTTTACTGTCTAGGTGCTAGAATGTCTTCGAATTTTTGAAAGAAAAGTTACGTGCTGACTCTGTTTGTTCATTAAGAATTTTGTGGTGTGATTTTAGTTTGTGGGTCTAAATCTCCAGTTGTTCAAGGAGATCCATATGTAGCCCTTTATCAGCAACATGAACAATTGGGTGCTCATAAGAGCAATGTCTGATGCAAAGCTGGATTCGCTTACGGTTTTGAGTCTAAGGGCATCCATATGTTCCTTGTAGCGGGATGAAAAAGATCTTCCTGTTTGTCCAACATAGAACCAAGAGCAGGAGCATGTGAGTTTATATATATGCCTGATGTTTGGTGCAATTCACTAGTGGGTTTGTTTTATGGACAAATTTGTTTTGTAATGTATTGTCTGTGTGAAAATAAATTTTTAAATTATATGCCGTAAAAATTATGTCATGTGTGGAAAACGTCAGTGCCCAATGCACAACATGGTTAAATTCCGTTTTATTCTGTTTCCGATTACTAAATTTCAGTTTTGTTACCAGAACCACCGTGACAGCGTGAACTTACACTTCGTGTAAGATAATAAAAAATGTTCAAATGTTTGAAATTCTATGGGACCAATTTACTTTGGTCATCAGTCTCTAGGTTTACAAACTACTGAAACTAAGTTAAACTAACCTAAGGACAAACACACACATCCATGCCCGAAGGAGGATTCGAACCTCCGACGCGGGAGGCCTCGCGATCTGCAACGTGGCGCACCAGACCGCTCGGCTACTCCCGCGCGGCCGAAAGATAACACATGTTCCTGTAACGTATCCATTGATGATGAACGTGCAGTGGCTCGATAACTAGTTATTGAACCAACGCATCCATAAAAGCAGCTGTTTGCATTTTTTAACCAAAGTAAAGCGTCAATTTACTTTACAGCTGCAGTTAGCACCTACCAAGGATATTTTGAGATTTTCTTAACTAGTTTGTATTACCATTAATGAAGTCACTCTCTAAGTATCTATTTACTATCCGCATCTGATACATCCAGAACGAAAACTTTGAGGTGCGATTTTCGCACAGCTATAACAATGTCGAATTTGTGACTGGAATGTATGAACGACGTAGCATGATGTCTCGGACAGAAAGTCGTCAAAAGTAACTTCAAGTGCGTCACAGGGAAGAATCTTGACACTCTTATTGTTCATGTTGTACGTCAGTCGCCTTGTAGGCCATATGCAACTGCACATATTTCGCAGATGGTTGACTTATTTACACTGACGTTCAGCCTGGAAAAATCCCTACATTCAGTCAGATGTTGCTAAACTGCGTGCCTGGATAGCCTAACTGGTTAGGTCGATCGCTGCCCGAAGCGGCAAATCCGGTATCGAATCCCGGTCCAGCACAAATTTTCAATTTTGGCATAGAATTTATTTCAACGCACTAAACGGCGGAAATGTTTCAGTACTTCGAATTGTAAAACTACGGCCGTTTCTGTCAACTAATGGTGTCTGGTCATTTGGGCATATCCGAAAAGAACAGACACCATATCTGTAAAAGTAGTAGAGTGTTTTGGACAGTCATTCGGGTAGTCGTCATTTGAATACCTGTCAGAAGATGGGGCATACTGTAGCTATCCTGTAGAACAGGGTCAACATATAACATTATTTTCGTCCTGCAGGCCAGCCAAATAAAGCTAATATGTTGTTTTTTATTCATTTTGTTTTTTCTATTATCAGCCTTGTACAGCTTATAAAAGCGTAATTTTTGTAGGGTGTTTTTTTTTTTAATTTTGGGCATCAAAATAATTCTATATTCATTGAGCATCGTCAAAAATTTTACCATATGAGCCAAAGAGAATATTCTTTAACGACGTCTTAAATTGACCCTTCACCGAGATACAGAGGTTCAAAATTTCCGTACTTATACAGAAAATAAAAAAATCTGTTTTAGCACTTTTTGCGCGTGAACTGGAAATATCTTAATAAGTAACAACTGCAAATGACTCAAATTTTAACAGTATATGCAATAGACATTTATCTATAATCAGCGTTTTCCTGTTTTCGAAAATCTTTATCTGTTATTAAGATACACACTAAAAATATTTTGTTTGTATACCAAGAGGGCCAATTGTACTGAGAGACCGTATTACGGCCATTATGAAACTTACGGACCGATTTTCAATAAATGTACTGGGCAAAAATTTCATTTTTGCGCTTATTACTGTTTGATATCTTTGCTCGATAAGGCTTGATCATATTTTTGTAATTCGTCTCAGTTACTATGCAGCATCAAATCAAGTAAAGTAGTGACAATTATTTTAATGAATTTGTAGAGGTATAAACGCTGAGAAGAGTTTAGGTACGGTTGGTTTTAGCTCATACACGGCAGCGTGGGAAATTCAGAGGAGATACGCAATTTTTCTTTAAAATTGAGAGCTCGGCAATATCTCGAGATACTGATGGGTGTTATATCCGGTGATCGAGCCTGCGCAATGTGCGCACTTCTGTGTAGCGGAATTGCCAGGCGTTAGGATAAATGACTGAATTTCTCCTTGTTATTTGTTATAGCCTCTATAGAAATGTGTCGAAGTGTATAAAAATCCAGATCCTTACTGATCTACAGAAGTAGTCTTACATCAGCAGCAAACACAGCTGTCGCATCCAATAGAAGGCAACCAGTTGAAAAATGCCCCTGTCGGAGAAAAAAATTCGTTCCTGTCTGAAAGACTTTCAGAAGAGTGGCGAACCAGTTGCGTCGGTCCATGTTCTGTCCTCCTCGCCAAAATTTTTTCTTGCTAACGTATTCGCTCTTTCTGCTGCCGAAAGAGAACAGCAGAGAGTGACAAAGAGAGAGAGAGAAGGAACAGAGTCATTGGAAGGAACAGAGACAGCAGGCAGTCATGGTGGCAGAGGTGGTATTACCTGGATTTGAACTTCAGCTGTCTCAGCGTGCCAGCCATAGATGTTCATATTTATTTTTTGCCAAATTCAAATACGGCTGCGATGAAGTATTGTAAGGAAACAAGTAGGAAATACGTTTAGATCCCACTTCCATACTAGCCTGTTACATCTCGAATTGTCATAAATTTCAAATCAAGAGGTAAACAAGCAATTGTTTATCAAGCAATAACTGATAGAAACTCGTATGGCAAATTTAAATATGGAGTACAAAGCGAAAATGTGTATAAACATATGAATGAGCAGGCACGCTATAGTTCTAGTCTCAGACATCAGAGTTATACATCCAGTTTGTGCAGAGATCACTGAATAAGATAGGCAGTAGCATCGGGGGTAAAAGAGAGGAGGCAGTAGAAATTAAGGAGGAAGAATGCAGACTGTACGTAAACTCTGGGGTCCTGAATCGCCCAGACCGGCGAACTTAAACCAGAAATATTTTGTCCGCTTGTCCCCGTTCCCTATGTATCCACGTGTTAAACGTTTCCCCGTCTAGTGGTTAAAGGCCCGACCAAACCATCACTAAGGACATGTGCAGGGAGGACACATTGGTGACCAACAGTAGATTGTGAGAAAGAAAGAGACAGGCGTGGCGAGAGAGAAAAGAGTAGGACAAAGACATTCACTGCTTTCATATGGGATCATATTCTGGGGCAATTCAACATTGAGTAAAAAAGTACTCGTTGCGCAAAAGCGTGCAATCAGAATAATTGCTGGAGCCTACCCAAGAGCATCCTGCAGACACTTATTTAGGGATCTAGGAATCTTCACTGTAGCTTCACAATATATATTGTCGCGTTGAAATGGAAGATGAGTGCGGGACAATGTCCTGTGATACACCACCAGCTGCTACACCACATCAACTCTGTCAAAATGTGGAAACAACATTGGCTGCTCTATTCCTACAACATATCTTTCGCCTCTTTTATTCAATACTGAGACGTGGCGCAGTGGTTTTAGCCTGGAATGGCGGCAACACTCAATACTTGTTTCATCATGTTCCTCACTTCAAATGGAGCTGTTCTTTCAAACATGTTATCTCTGGACAACGATTTACCTCCCAGATACCTCTGGCTGTAATATGACTACGTATGCTTTCCCGGCGTAACATGATATTCGTCCAGGGTTGTCTGCC
Source organism: Locusta migratoria (assembly GCA_026315105.1). Taxonomy (NCBI): domain Eukaryota; kingdom Metazoa; phylum Arthropoda; class Insecta; order Orthoptera; family Acrididae; genus Locusta; species Locusta migratoria. The sequence goes on from CM048744.1 coordinate 262,581,578, forward strand.
GGATCAGGCGGTCCATCTGGCAGCCATTCTCAGGTGTGTATACTATACGCGAACGGAGCCCCCTTTATACGTCGCGGATGGCCAACAGCGCATGCGCGAGTATCGACGGTACGGCTCTTTAGCGTACAGCGCCTCGGTGTTGGAAATCGGCGTAAACGATAAATCGCTATTGAGTACCGTAACTGCTGATCGAGTGACAGACCGTAATTTCTTCATCTGTAATAACACTGGGTTCCACATTTTTCTCAATGGAAACCCTCCCCAAAAAAGAAAAGAATAAATAAATAAATAAAATAATTAAAAAAACACTTCCTACGAAACGCGTAGGCAACGATTTATGTCGTCTTGAAAGATGGTGCTCGGCCACCATAGATTTATCTTGTTAAAACAATCGCTTGTGTTGATAATGCTCAGTACATCCATCATGTATGGTTATAATTGTCTTATCGATATAAGCTCTTCCATAAAGACAAGGGATGTTGTATACACTGGGCCTCCTCAGATCTGATCAAACTCCACTTAGCCCAGGAGCGCTCTAACCTTGGTCGTAGGACGAAAAATACATTATATATAATATCTTTGTAAGTGGCTGCCTATTTTTTGAAGGTATGCTTCCAGAAAAAGGTAGTAAAGCCTACGATTTACAAGTGTCTTCTAAGAGTGAAAGTCCAAACTGGAAGGTACGACAGATCTGCTGTTTGTCTCTTAATCCATTCTACTTGGTCCAGTTCTTTCGTCAAGCTCTCTGCGTTTGAATCAGTAAAAGCTCTTTTTGCTAACGTTAGCAAGCCACCATTACTTTCGTATGGGTGGATATCAGCTTGTTGCATGCAAGTAACGGTCCGTGTGCTTGGGCTTCCTGTAAAGAGTATGTACGATCTCCCATCATCTTTCCAGTACACCAAGACATCAAGAAACGGCAGGTTTCCATCCCTTTCAACCTCCATCTTGAACTTGTTGCTAGGACGAAGTAAATAAAAATGTTCTAGAAAACGGTTCAGAGCATGTCTCCCATGTGACAATAGCATGAAGATATCGTCAACATACCTCTAGAAACAGGTGGGTTTTAAGAACGCCGTCTTCAGCGCCATGTCCTCAAAAGCTTCCATAAATAAATTGGCATTTATAGGGTCTAAAGGGCTCCCCATAGTCACTATACTCCGTTCACGGAAACGAGAGACGTAATGTAAACATACTGAGACGCGTGACCAGGGGTGGACAAAACAGGGACGCTCGCTCAAATTCTCTGCATCCGTTTCAGATGTAAGGTTGTGTGTGTGTGTGTGTGTGTGTTTTATAGCAGTGATAATAGGTGTTGACTGTCAACTTTATCTTGAAGGATCAGAGGCTTAATAGTAACGTAAGTATTAGTGTTTACAATAATATTCTGCATTCATAGTCTGTGTGTCTCTTTTTCTCTCTCATTGGTATCGCGTAAGAGTAACCTCATTATGACATTCTAAAATTTGAGTCCATCCAAGAAGCGTTCAAAGAAGAAGTAATAACGTCATTTAGTGTGTATAAAACGCAGATGTTGTGTCCAGAACAGTCAGTGACTGATATTGTTATGAAGACAGTCCATAGAAAGCCACACTCTCTTTAAAGCCTCCAATAAAAAAATTACAAGCTTTCAGAACGTCTTGATGGCTTTGACTGAAATGCGATACGAAGAAAAGTTTTTCTTAACAAATGTCTAACCCTTGACAAAGTGCTTGCTGTGGTAAGGGATGCAGATCTGGAAAATTTTCGGAGAAAATCACCTTTTATAAAGTATTAAAAGAATGGAATTTTTAAATGTTTGGCTTCTAATACCGCTGCTATATTACAAAACACATAACGACTTCACACCTGAAACGGATGCGGCGAAATTTAGCGACCGACCCTGTTTTGTCAAACATTGGTCACGCGCCTCAGTATGTTTACCTTACGTCTCTCGTTACGGTGAACAGAGTATACGTCAGTTTGTTCAGACTCAATTTCGGCGGGTTGGTGAAACAGCACATACATCTCAGGATGGCGTCCAGCTGTACCGCCGAAATAATGTGTCCAGATGACGTCCTTATCCAGCAGACAACACGAGGAGAATATTGTCGCGTTGACATGGAAACAGGCTTGACTTCAAAGGCAACTAAACACAGCACTGATATTGAAAGCACGTTTATTACGAACTCAACATACACGCAGCACTGACTACCTCTCAGGCAGAGTGCTCTGCTATTTATACACAGACAGAATTTACCAGAAATTAGAAGAACAGTTAACATAAGAAACAAGTAGAATTTACAAGTTAACATAAGAAAGATGTAGAACCTTCTGGAATTGTTAATTACTGAGAAATAAATTTTTGCCGGTGGGCGGGATTGAACCGGCGCCCTTCTGCACCGCAGTCCGTGTCGCTATCCCCTGCGCCACGCCGGCAGTTGGTGTTCATGGTCTCTCGCGGCATTGCTCCCTCTCCTGGAGAAACAGCGTCCCGCTGTTATGATCCCTGTGCAGCCAGCTGCAATGTCCTGGATCTTGACCGTGTCATGGGTCCTCTGTGTGACAGTTCAAGAGAATCCTTCCCTTCTCCGCGATTATCAACGACAGACTTTCTTGTCGTGGCTTCATCAGGAACATTACCTTCCTTAAAGTCCTTGAACAAGAAGCCATTGTCGTCTACCTGCTCTTCAGGGTCGTAGTAAGGCTTCATGCGCAGGAGTGAACAATGTCTCTTCGTTTTTGACGTTTCGACGACGGCTCATAATCCTCAACTTCGTATTGACGTCTGACAGGCGGCGTATGCCACGATACGGACCAAAGTATCGCTTCAATAACTTTTCTGACAGTCGAACCTTCCGTACAGGGGTAAAAATCCATACCAGATCTCCTGGGCTGTACACAACAGGTCGGTGCTTGTCGTTATCCCACTGACGGTCCTTCTCCTGGGCGTCCAGTGTCCGTATGCGAGCCAGCTGTCTTGCTTCTTCGACCCTGGTGATGAGCTGTTTAACATAGTCATCCTGAGTGTCATCCGGTTGGAACGGGAACAGCGTATCCATTGTCGTCTCAGCTTCACGGCCATGGAGCAGGAAAAACGGAGTGAAGCCTGTGGTGTCTTGTCTTGCAGTATTGTAAGCAAATGTCACGACTGGCAGAATTGTATGCCAATCCTTCTGCTCAACATCGACGTACATTGATAGCATGTCGGCTAACGTCTTGTTAAAACGTTCCTTAAGACCATTTGTGTGAGGATGATATGTAGTTGTCATTCTGTGGACAATTTTGCACCGTGACATTACCTCTGATACTAGTTTTGACTGGAATACTTTTCCACGATCAGATATCATGACAGGTGGTGCTCCACGCTTCAAAATAACGTCTTCTACAAGGAATTTTGCGATCTCTGGAGCTTCTGCAGTCGGCACAGGTTTGGTGACAGCGTAGCGTGTGAGGTAGTCAGTGCAGACTATTATCCAACGGTTACCGGTTGTCGACTTCGGTAACCTCCCTAAAAGATCGATCCAAACTCGGTAGAATGAAGCTTCTGCCGGCGGAATCGGTACGGTAATGCCCCGGAGGTAATTGCGGCACATGCTTCCGTCGCTGGCACTCTTTACAGTGACTCACATAGTGCTTGACAGATCGGTAGAGACCTTTCCAGTAATACCTGCGTCTGATTCTGTCTAGGGCCCGACTGCCGGTGGGCGGGATTGAACCGGCGACCTTCTGCACTGCATCCCGTGACGCTATCCCCTGCGCCACGCCGGTAGTCGGTGTTCCTCGTCTCTCGCGGCAATATCATCTGGTCGTGATAGTGCCTGCTTCTTCTTGGTCTTGAATCTTTGGTGGTCAGCTGTGTAGTTTTGGACTATATGATATATGTAACATCATGTACTGACACTTCCAAGTTACGTTGTGCACTTGATACTAGATGTAATGTTTAGAACTTGTAGACGGTGCTGGTGCTGCAGCCGCTGCCCCTGCCCGCAGGTTCCTGGCCATCTGGTGGCCGCTCAAGTTCCAGATCACCAAGCGGCGCGCGCGGCTCATCATCGCGGCCATCTGGCTGCTGGCGCTCACCACGACGCTGCCCTGGGCCGTCTTCTTCGACCTGGTCTCCGTGCTGGACGACGTGCGCGTCTGCGTCGAGGTGTGGCCGGACCCCACCGACGGCGCGCTCTACTTCCTCTTCGGCAACCTCCTCTGCTTCTACGTCGTGCCCTTCGCCCTCATCTCGCTCTGTTACGTTCTCATCTGGATCAAGGTCAGTTCTGGTTTCTCTGTACTTCCAATACTACAAACGGCGGTAATGTATTGGCATTATTAATAACTACTGAACCGCGCTACGCATCACAGTTGCTCATATCTATCGGAAATGGATATATACCCTGCTCTCCCTCTTCCTTTACTCCTGTCTCTCTCTCTCTCTCTCCCCTTCTCCTCCTCCTCCCTCCCTTTTCCATCTCCGCCCCCTATCTCTTATGTATGTCCTTCAACATCACCTCACTCCCTGGTACATCTCTTATGTCACACTCTATCACAAATATATACAGACGGGAAACCTCCGTAAGGGCCCGGTCCAACGCTCAGGGGTTCGGGGAGGGAGGTTTTCCAACAGTTCCGTAAGATCTCCCATGATGGCGCTGCGGTCATAAGCAGCTCTTTAAACTGGCCAGAGCAGGCGGCAGGTATCGGCTGTCCCCACCACCACTTGCCGTCAAACGGCAGCTAGCTGGACACAGCCGTGGCCTCGTTGCAAGCGGTACGAGCTCTCCCCTCAGCCTCCCCTCCACGCTACCCTCTGACGTGCGAGAGGCACCCTAAGCCAGGGAACCGCCTGACAGCTGCTAGCATCTTACGGAACTACGAGGGCAGCGTAGGACAGTGGTTTAGAGGGGGCTGCTTCTCTGTAAATGTTACTCTGTGACTCTATGCATCTTTACCTCCCTCCTCTCTGCCTTTATATCCTCTCTCCCTTTCTTTACATCCATTCCATGCACCCTCCTCCACATTTTTGTTAGACTTGTTTTGTCTAGAATCACCAATATTATCACCCGTCAAACCATGTACCTTTCCTCCTACTCATCCTGTATAACCAGTTAGAAGACCCATACCGCTATAAGATCCAGAAATGACTAAATATACATTCGTCTGCAACGAGTACTTTCTTAGTAATTACATAAAAATGAAAAAGTTACCGTACTTCACATACATCCCTACCATAACGTCGTAAGAAATAATTTTTTGGTGTCACTCATCAATCCAAACAACAAATTTTCGAGACCAGAAGGGCATAAAATGAAACAATCATAGTCTGAATCTTAGAATGTCCTGTAGAGGCCTGTCGAAGCACCTGAAAGAACTAACTACTATTGTCTAATGCATAGATTTCCAAACTGAGTGTCGCGACGCCCATGGATATCACGAAGTGACATCAATGGTCTCGCAAGACTAGTCAATTCAGAAGATAAAAGCAGGTAAAAACTTGTGAAAATTACAAAACTTCCATCTCTTCGTTAAGAGTGTACTGTACTTCTAAATCTAATATATAAAGCAGAGTGTCCTTATATTTGTACATGTTGCATACAAATCTACAGTTTTCTTCCAATCTTTATCAAATTTTGTACACGTAAGCTTCAGTCCATAAGGACGGTCGCCGTAAGTGTAAGAATCACATACGATATATAGTTCACGAGATATGACGTCATAAACAATGAGATGCTCGAAAAACTGCTGCATTTTGCGACAATGCTGCTCATTTTCTCCTAAACCATTCGACCGATTTCAACCAAATTTGGTCCACACATTCCTTACCGTGAGGTAACAATTGCTGCAGCGTTAAGAATCACATACGGCACATGGTTCAAAACACATTACGTCATAACCAATAGAAATCGCAAAAAATGCCATATAATGCGGCGAGACTTTCAAAATACACTGTATGAGAATGACAGTACTTAGCGACTGGTAACAAACTTTAAACATAATTTAAAACCTTTATTAAACTTTTTCTCGCTGGCAACCATAGATAAATGATGGAAAAAAAGTTTCTCGCTTACTACTTTCCCGCTGTTTATGGAGTAAAACTACGGCTCTCGGTAAGACGTTACAATTTATAATTTGAACACTACAAATTGTAGCGACAATAAATTATACGGACAGTATACACATATATAGTTGAATGTAGCTTCTAAATAGTATCACATTCCGACACGTAGTTAATGGGATATGAGCACATAAGCAGTAACGTTCATGGAAAACCGTCCCATCACGCACCTAGTTTTAATCTATTATTTTGTTACTACTCATTGTCTTCCAAAGAGTTTTTACAGACATACAGCCCTTATACAAATGGATATATACCTGTAAAATTGAAGGAATAAATAAATAAATACCCGGGCAGCGCCGGGTTTTCAGCTAGTGATTCATAAAAGGGGGTGGGCGGTTAGGACGTCAAACGGGCCGAATTGGAGCAGGAGAGGTAACACAAGACATTTTAATTTCTATTGTCTATACTTTTACAAATAAATTCATAAAACTTTGTCAGCATGACCGGGAATGATCCAGGATTCACACTCATAGCAGAGGAAGTTCTAAAACGTAACAAAATAATTTGTATTTTCATGTGAAATTTCATCATTTTTTTACTATTGCCTCCGTTTGTTGCTATAGGTACTTTTTTTCATCATAAGTAAGAGAGATTCTCCGATGAGTTTCAGACAGTATGCAAACGATACTTACAGGTGTATGAATTTCTAGAAGGTGACAAATACATTAAAAACTGTGATAAAAATTAAGTTTGTTAACTATATAGTTTTTACTATGTTTGGGCGTGTAGTCATGAATTTATGAATTTATTTGTGAAATTATAGGCAGTGGAAATTAATAGGCCCTGCAGTAAGGTGGTCCGCTTGACGTCCTACACCCATTAATATATCAGTTACTACAACTGAAACTGTCTAATTAGTAATAGTGTGTCATGAAACTGTATGCATTGGAAAGGGTGACGCAATTATGAAAAGTTGGGAAAGGTCTGGTGTAATGTGTAGATTCATAAAGATATTTTTTTATAAACAATACCTTTTTCATATCGCCACTTCTTTCGGGGAAACGACGGTAACACTGAAGTTTAAACACAAAAATGTTATTTCACTCACTTTGGAACAAAAGAGTCTACACTCTTTCATTAAATTGACAGCAGATATAAATACTCTTCAGTGTAAGAGGAGTGTGAAGGCTTACTGGTGGTCAACATGTACAGAGTTGACAAATTTTTTTATTACAGACGAATGATGAGTATAGTGAGTGAATCCGTGATGACTTTTCAAACGTTCGGGGATGCTGGAGAAGTCGAAATGTATGTACTGGCCTCTGGTCGGGAACCAACGAATAGTAAGTTATAAGTAGAAATCGTTCGGATACCTCTGACAGTGAAATACATGTACCAATGTTCCTAGAATATGTCCCAGTTGTTATTCGTCAACTGTTGCGATTCCAATCTGATTTACCTTCAACCTGTCTTAGGGATGAGGATTTATGAACATCTGTACCACATTCCCTGAGAAGTAAGTTGTAAGAGGAGATCCTGTATCGTGGCCAGCATCTCTCTTCATTTTTTCTTGTTTGGCCATTTAAAAAGTTGTGTTTGTGTACGACATGCTTATCTAGACAGTTGATGATCTCCTGATAAAAATTATCGCTTTTGGGACACTGTTCAAACGACAAGGGGGGTGTTGTAACAAGTACTACCTGACGATGCTATGCCTGCCCTAACACTGGGGGACACCATTTTGAACAACTATTATCTGAAGTCATTCATGGGTATTCAGAGATAATTTTGTTAGTTACCTGAGTTCGGAAGGTGAAGTATGTACAGTCCTTAGTTTAAGTACTGCGTGAGCTTAGGATCATACATGAGTAGATTTTCACTCAAAGCTCTAAGTTGACTTTTACTTTTTTCGTCTCCGACTCTGTGTAAATCTAATTTTTGGCCCAATATCGGGCGACGTCAACTGCCGCATCGCTGACCAACCATAGATCGTCGAGGGTACAGGCTGTGGCCAACTACAACATTGAAGCCAATGGGTCATGTCCCGTGGGCCTCGACATTCGCATAGAAGATCCTCAGCGTCCGCCAGTCCCCGCTTAGCTCTAATGGCGTTCACAGGTGCAACTCCCGTTCTCATTCTATTCAGGGTTCACCACGTCTTCAAGTCCGCTTCCGGTAGGGCGTGCTTGTTGCAGTGGGTAGTTTCTGGATTGTTCAATTGGTATATTCCTCAAAAATCTTTTCCTTGATTTGAATCTTCCTGGCTGAATTTGGACGTTGTAGAGAACGTGGCGCTCGTTGAACGTTTGGTTGCATCACTCTGCGTACTCTGTAGCTGTTCGACGGTCTTCTGGTGAGGCAAAGCCAGAGGCCTTATACAGGAGGTCAAGGAGGGTCGGTTTCATACACTCAGTGATAATCCTACAGGTTTCGTTTAGGGCGATATCGACTGTTTTGGCATGTGCAGGTCTATTCCACACTGGACAGGCATACTTTCCTGTTGAAAAGCACTAAGCCTGTGCTGTGGTGCGCAGTATGTCGGGATTCGCTCCCCAGCCGCCCCCCGCTAGCTTTCTACGCAGAGCATTCCTTGAGCCTACTTTCTGCCTGGTATTGAGGCAGTGATGTTTGTGCGTTAGTGACATTTCCATTATTACACCCAAGGTATTTAGTGGTGTTTGTATGCTTCAAGGTGCTTCCTTCTCATGTGATTTGCAGAAGTATTTAAGTTTAACGCACATAGTTGCTTCTTTGAAGGGTTTGGCTTTACACAGATCTCTCTATAATATGTAGACATGTTCTCAAGTCCTTTCTCCAGTTTTTTCTCAATATCCTGGAAGCTTCGGCACTACATAGTAATGACCAGATCATCGACGTATAGGAAATGTCTGGCGTCTTCAGTTATCGGTTGATCGTTAGTCTATATACACTTCTGGCCATTAAAATTGCTACACCACGAAGACGTGCTACAGACGCGAAATTTAACCGACAGGAAGAAGATGCTGTGATATGCAAATGATTAGCTTTTCAGAGCATTCACACAAGGTTGACGCTAGTGACGATACCTACAACGTGCTGACATGAGGAAAGTTTCCAGCCGATTTCTCATACACAGACAGCAGTTGACCGACGTTGTCTGGTGAAACGTTGTTGTGATGCCTCGTGTAAGGAGGATAAATCCGCACCATCACGTTTCCGACTTTGATAAAGGTCGGATTGTAGCCTATCGCGATTGCGGTTTGTCTTATTGCGACATTGCTGCTCGCGTTGGTCGCGATCCAATGACTTTTAGCCGAATATGGACTCTGTGAGTTCAGGAGGGCAATAAGGAACACCGTCCTGGATCCCAACGACCTCGTATCACTAGCAGTCGAGATGACACGCATCTTATCCGCTCAACAGATTAGGACGTTTGTAAGACAACAACCATCTGCACGAACAGTTCGGCAACGTTTGCAGCAGCATGGACTTTCAGTTCGGAGACCATGGCTGCGGTTACCCTTGACACTGCATCACAGCCGACGAACCTGAGTGCACGAATGACAAAACGTCATTTCTTTTTCGGATGAATCCAGGTTCTGTTTACACCATCATGATGGTCGCATCCATCGCGGTGAACGCAGATTGGAAGTGTGTGTTCGTCATCGCCATATTGGCGGACCACCCGGCGTGATGGTATGGGGTGCCATTGGTTACACGTCTCGGTCACCTCTTGTTCGCAACGACGGCACTTTGAACAGAGGCCGTTACATTTCAGATGTGTTACGACTCATGGCTTTACCCTTCATTAGATCATTGCGGAACTCTACTTTCAGCAGGATAATACTCGACCGCATGTTGCAGGTCCTGTACGGGCCTTTCTGGATACGGAAAATGTTCCACTGCTGCCCTGGAAAGCACATTCTCCAGATCTCTCGTCAATTGAAAACGTCTGGTCAATGGTGGCCGAGCAACTGGCTTGTTACAACACGCCCGTCACTACTCTTGATGACCTGTGGTATCGTGTTGAAGCTGCATGGGCATCTGTAACTGTTCACGCCATCCAAGCTCTGTTTGACTCAATGCCCAGAGGTAGTTGTTCTGGGTACTGATTTCTCAGGATCTACGCAGCCAAATTGCCTGAAAATGTAATTACATTCAGTTCTAGTATAATATATTTGTCCAATGAATACCCGTTTATCATCTGCATTTCTTCTTGGTGTAGCAATTGCAATGGCCAGTAGTGTATTATACAGAATTGGTGCCAGCACGCTTCCCTGCGCTAGGCCATTCTTTTGATCTCTTCATCTGCTCCTTTTCCGATGCAGTGACACATAAAACCTTCTATTGTGGAGCTCTCAACTTGATGGTTTCGAGAATGGGGCTCCTTACCCTAGATTGATACATTGATACATTTGCCCTACTACATCACACTGGAGAAAATTTAACATGAGAGAATCACTCTGAATTAAAGTTCTGAGGTCACTGGTCTCTAGATTTACAAACTACTTCTACTAAATTATGTTAAGGACAACACGTCCTGCGCTGCACCCTAAATTTTGGAAAGTTGATTAAATAACGTGCTATGTAGAAGCTTACTCATATATATCTTCAGTGCCGTAATGCGGGCAATCTAAATACGTTTTCCACACGCACTGTATGCTTAATGACGGAGCCGCAGTAGCCTGCAGTGGACCGTGCACGGCAATGCACGATATTAATATGCTCTAAAGGCCGCGAGCCTAATTACGATTCTTTAGTGGCCCATATCTCGTGTCCTCTTGAACACAGAGATAAGGGGTAACGTGTATCCGTCTTCTCTGTTCATATTGTTGGGGTGTTTTCTAATCTCAGTTGTTTCTCGAATTTTCCTCTTGGTTTTAAATGACTGTTTAGGGAGCACTTCCACATCCTTGAGGCTTATATCGTGGTTACACTCTTCCTCGCGTTTTGCAACCGCTCATTTGCTGTGCTGCTTTAAACGTGTGCACCTTTAATGTTCCGCCATCCGTACATGAATAGGCCTTCCTCTTTCTCCTATGTATATAGTCCCACATCCGCAGTTTATTTTATAACACCAGCAGTATTCAGCTTTCCTATATTATCCTTAGTTGATTTGAGGATATCTTCAATTCTGTTATTTCTGGGAAAAACAGGTTTAATCCCAGCTCACCAATCCCCTTAATGTATGGAAAACGTACCAATGGTAGCTCTTCAACTTCCGTGTCATTTTCCTTAGTTCGTCGCGGTTTTGTGGACTTGTTAATGCTTCTGTCGCTGTATCCATCGGTACGGAATATCGATCGCAACTTGGTGAGCTCTTTTTCCAAATTATTATCATCACTAATCCGTTGCGCCCCTAGTGATTAGTTTGCGTAGAACTGAGTTCTTCTGGGCCGGATGGTGATGACATTGCGCGTGCACGTACCGGTTGGTATGAGTTGGCTTCCTGTGCACTCTGTGGCCTAGTGTGCCTGTTGCTGTTTTATACACTAGTACGTCCAGGAAAGGAATAGACCCATAGTTTTCTATTTCTACAGTGTCGTGGACATACCTCAGACAGCAGTTGGGTGGTAAAGGTGCTGAGTACAAAGCTGTTTCCTCCAGCGCTTCCATAAAGATGTCTGCTACTACCAGCGACAAGGGAGACCCATAGGTACGCCGTCTGTCTGTTCATAAAATCTACCTTGCCACTTGAAATAAGTGGACGTCAGGCTAAGATTCAGAAATTCACATATGTCTGGTGGTATGCGATCTTGTAACAGGGCCACAGTATGCTCCACAGGAACGTTTGTGGAGAATGATTCCACGACTAAGTTTACCATCAGATCGGTGGTTGAGTCGGTCATCTTCTTAATAACCCCAATAAAGTGTTCTGAGATCTTCACGTAAGAGCTTGTGATGCCAACATGCTTGTGTAGTTTATTGTCTAGTTGCTGAATTAATACTGTTGACTATCGGTCGTAATGTATATGAGTCTTTGTGAACTTTAGGTGCACCATATATCCTGTGTGCTGCTGGTACTTTAGGGATGAGTGTCCTGGCTGTGTCAAAATCTATTCTTGACTCCCTTATGAGAGCCTGCATCTTCTCACTATTTGGCCTTTGGGTCACCTTTTAACTCGCGGTAGATTAGTTGATTTAATAAACCTCTGATCTTGATTTCGAACTCCACTGTGTCCAAGACGAATGTACCATTTCCTTTGTCTGCCTGCAACACGACTTTTGTGTCCCAGCCTCGTCGCCGCTTTTGTGTCTCGTTTCCGTCGTTGGTGTCGGTGGCCGAGTGGAATGAGACCGACACAGGAATAAAGATAGCACGTTGGTGCAGGTATGGAGGGGAGCAGCCAGAACTAGAAACACTAGAGTAAATTAGAACGAGATATATATTGCACAAAATTTATACAATACTTAACTTTCACACAGTTCTGTACTGCAGAATGCTGATACATAGTTGAGTTAGAGGTCTGCCTAGTGCTTATTCGATAGCCAAGTCTTCACTGGTGTCTATCTGAATACGAAGTTCGTAACTGGTTCCTATCTCAGTCCCAAGTGAACAATGTCGTTCAGTTGTGGCCACGAGCGGAGTTCTAGCAGAGGGCGATCGTGGCTGACGTCGTAAGAACGCCGCGCCGTGCGTGCATGGCGGCGCGCGTCGAAAGTAGGTGGCGCGCACTTTGGACTTGTGCGACACCACAACGACAATGTATTTGTTTTCCTTTATTTTCATAGCAGCTTTGTGCTCTTCAAGTGAGATGTTCTTTTTAGGGAGATTAGCGCGTTAGAAGTACTCTGGAGGTTTCTTGTCTCTCTATTTCTGCTTTATCTTGCGGTAATTGTATGGATGCTTCAATGCACTGTATTACATTTTCACACGGCAGACCTATCAGAACCAACGATGCAAACACTAATAAGCGCATCTTCCTCCCCTATTTCCAACTATCAGAAACACCAATTCAAGATCCAATAAAGTTTTTGCTGTCCTTCCTGCTGGCTGTACAAGACAAACACAGCAGGAAACAAGTCAATATTCCCTGGGGAAGGGTCATGTAACGGATCCGAAACGTTGGACTAATGTATCATCATGACGCGTCAAATAGCTCAGAAGAATTTCAATTTAACAATAATGACCGCGAAAGCCTACGTTCTTAGAAGAGGTAACTGAATGTCATATTCCTTCGCCTAGTGATCGTTTGTATACATATCATAAGTATTGAGATGTTGTAGCTCTACTGAACAGTATAGTGTGTAATACCACATCGCGACCATAGCATTAGAATCACGGTATTCCAACTTTTATCTTCGTTGCGTGATTTTAATAATTTGTTAAGAGGCAGAATTTTCTCATTTTTCAAAATTTTTAGTAAATTCAAACTATATCAGCGTAATTCATAATAATAGTATCTAGGGAATACTTAGGTCACAACATCTCGTATATCAGAGATCATTTGTCAGATTGCTATTAAAAATAGTACTCGCAGCTGAGTTACTCTCTCTGTGTTTAGCTCTCTATGTGCTCAGCTCTCTATGTGTTCGGCTCTCTATGTAATGATCTCTCAGTGCTTAGCTAAGATATTATACGCGGTTGAATTCCAAGTTAGAAAAAAAAAACCGAAAAAGTATTTAAACTTTAATATAAACTTCAATATCGTAATCATACGCGAAAGCGAACATTATCTTTGGACTTTGATCGGTATAGGCTAGTACGGAAAAATTAGAAACTTCTGCCTCCCGTAATAAACTGATGAACATTCTTTATATGAAATTTGAACTTATTGGCATGTTTAACGCAATAACTTTTCAAAGACGTATCTGGAAGAATTAGAATTTGTAATCAATGTATAGGATCCAGAGAGATTAATACAAACTTTGACGAAAATAATCACGAATTGTGAACTTATAAAGTGTGTACTGTGAAAGTGTGGTGAATGTAACTATTGATTTCAGAATAGAGAATCTATGAACCTTAAAAAAGTCTTAAACAGTTATTCGAGTATTTAGTTCCCTAATATTGTCCCAGCATATTCTAAAAGTGAAAAAGATATCTATTACGTTCCTAAGAAATTAATTAATGTGTGAAGGAATATATCTAACAGTTTAGGTCAGGAGAAACTTATGGTGAAATTTTCTAAAGAATAATTCTTTAAAGGAAAAGGATCAGGCAAAAATAGTATCTTTGTGACGGGCGTCACATTATTGTATCTGAAGTACCGGGACACAATGATTCAAATTTTTATTATTTGGTTTATTAAATATCAGCCCCTGACAAACGGATTATCATGCTTAAACATTACAAAAAGTCTTTAAGTTGAAATGAAATCCAGACCCAATATTTACAGTGAAAAATTCAACAAAGATATACATTCATTAACTGCGAAGAAGTACCAGGTGTACCAACTTCATTTTCATACTGAGGTGACAAATAGAATTTTGAATCTATACATCCAATACAACTGTGAAAATCAAGACGTATTCTAGAGCTTAAAAGTCGCAAGCTAAAGCCAAAATATAAAACGAAGTCAACACAACTATCGCTCCAGTGACCAAACCAAACCATGTCGCCGCCCAGTCACAAGTGTCCAAATTTAAATATTACACTATTCTTTACTCTTGATTGAGTAAAATGTACATCTACTCATATAGTCTTTTAACCACTGAGAAGTGTATATCGAAGGCTACTTACGACAGTATCAGTTGCTGGTTTCTTCCCACTATAATTACACGTACGGGGCTCGAGAACAAGACTGATTAAGTTGGCTGTGTGCGCGCCGTAATTAGTCTCGGCTTATCTCGGCAGCTGCTAATGGGGCGCTGTCTCAGTAGGTGAACAATTAGAGATACAGGCCGCAGCCGAGCTCGCTCGCTGAGGGTCAGTCTGACATGAAATTAATGGGGGAGCAAGTAAAAGGATTCCTACAAACAGAGACACGCCAAGAAGATAAACCAGACAAATCAGTACCATGTTCTGCGTTGCTGTTATTGTGTGGAAAGGAAAGCAATTAGTCAGAAAATTACTGTCAGTCCAACGGATTATTTGTTCTTTTATTAAATAAAAATAAATATTAGACGTTTTGACAATCCTGATACCAGTGACGTATAACTGACCATCAGAAAATTTATCGTTTTGTAGATTATTTGGGTAGCAAAATAACTTCTGATACCCGAAGTAGAGGGGATGTAAAATACAGATTGGTTATGGGAAGAAAAGCGTTTCTAAAGAAGCGAAAGTTGTTAACATCCAATGTTAATTTAAATGTTAGGAAGTCCTTTCTGAAAGCATTCGTCCGGAGTGTAGCATTGTATGGGATTGAAACGTGGACGATAAGGAGTTCAGACAAGATGATAGAAGCTTTTGAAATGTGCTGCTACAGACGAATGATGAAAATTAGATGGGTAGATCACGTAACTAATGAGGAGGTGCTTATCCGAATTCGGGAAAATAGGAGTTTCCGGCATATCATGACTAAGGGAATGGATAGATTGGTGGGACACATTTTGAGGCATCAAGGAATCGTCAACTTTG
The DNA here is from genome assembly GCA_026315105.1 of Locusta migratoria. Taxonomy (NCBI): domain Eukaryota; kingdom Metazoa; phylum Arthropoda; class Insecta; order Orthoptera; family Acrididae; genus Locusta; species Locusta migratoria. The sequence continues at coordinate 262,597,111 of CM048744.1, forward strand.
CATTATAATGAAGTGTGAGGGCTAAAAATCGTACAGGGAGGCCGAGGGACGAATACAGTAAGCAGATTCAAAAGGATGTAGGTTGCCGAACGTATTCTCAGATGAACAGACTTGCGCAGGACAGGCTAACGTAAAGAGCTGCATCAAACCTATCAGATTCCATCTACTCTCTTTGTTTCATTTCTTCCTCCCTCTAACCACCCCCCGCCTCTGTCCCATTTTCCCGTTCGTTTTCTTTTCTTTTTTCCCCCTATCTTCCAGCTCCCTCCTTTCTCTGCCCCTCTCATTCCCCTTCTTCGCTCTAACCATTTCTTGTTTCCCTCAAAGAGATTAAAACTCAAGAATTCCCTTTTCTGGTAGCAGTGGCAAATGACCCCAGAGTTACTGTTGCCGGCCGCGGTGACCGAGGGGACTGAGGCGCTTCAGTCACGGTCCGCACAGCCCCCACGGTCGGGGGTTCGAATCCCCCCTCGGGCATGGATATTTGTGCCGTCCTTAGGATAAGCTAGTTGTTAAGTAGTTTGTAAGTTTAGGGACTGATAACCCCGTAGTTGGGTCCCATAAGCTTAACAAACATTTTATTTGAGTTACTGTACCAGAAAAATAAGTGACGTAATTACGTGAATCAAGAAAATTCTGTAAAGATTTCTTTTCTACTATGTTTCGATTTCCACTGATGATACTATTGATCTAGCAGGTGGGGCATTGTAGCTGGCCTGTACGCAACAGAACTATTTAATTATGAACGTGCCATGCGATTTCACTACTCATCGTTGTTTTCCCGTGTTTTTTCTACATCACTTCACAGCATTACAATTTTCGATGTTGACATTTTACTGTCATTATTATTTACTCCTTTTGATTAGCCTTTTCGCAGTGCTACTCAAATGTTCACATGTTAGTAATTGTATGGGACCTAACTACTTTGGCCATAAGTCCCTAGACTTACAAACTACTTCAACTAATTTAAACTAACCTAAGGACAACACACACATCTATGCCCCAGAAAGGATTCGAACCTCCGACGCGGATCGCCTTGCGATCCGTAATGTGGCGCTCCAGATCGCTCGGCCACTCCCCACGCGCCACTGTGCTACCCTTATAGGTATTGCTGCTAAGACGAAGCATGAAAACACATCATTACAGACATAACCAGCTTTTTCTGATATTGACCAAGTGTAACAATAGCTTCTTTATAAATATGTTGTGTCTGTTTATTCGGAAGCAGGGGACTCGGGGAATAAACCAATCCTACAAAATTTTTCAAACTTCCACATTGATGTAATGTCTTTAATTAGTCCTTAGTGTAAGTTAATTGAAGTAGTGTATATGCCTGGGGACTGATAACTGTACCAGTTTGGTCCAATTGGTTTACAGACATTTGAAAATTTTTGTCTTTAATTCCTTTGTGTCTTAATAGCTTCTTATATTACAGCCACCACAGGTATCAAACTTTTATGTGTGATACGAGAGCGTATTGGTGTAACTATTAACCAATTTCATCATTGTACAACAATACGTTTATTATCTCCCTTCTTCTAGTATTATTATACCATTTGTGATATTTCTTTTCTGGTTTTATGTTATGTACTAAAATTCCTTTTTCTTTTAAAATTTAAAATACTATTTATTGATTGAAATATCATTACAGGTGAAGGAATAAACTTCTATAGGTTCACATGATTTTCACAGCTTTATTTCTAAGATTGTTTGTAACAAAAACACTCATAAACGTTTCGTGAAAATAAAAAGAAACAGCACATTACTTTAAAAAATCTTATGTTTATATATGGCAAATTTAGGAATAGATTATCTTTGTAACTGGTTCTGAGTACTGTATCAGTCACGACTGCTCTTTAGAGTAGGTCCGACAAACCTCGACATACATTCAAAGTAATTGAGAGAAGAAATAATTTTACACAATTATTTAGTAAACCCTTTCAACGTTGTTACTGTGTTATAAATTTAAGTAGTCCCATTATTCCATATTTTAATTACAAGCTGTTACAAAATTTTAACACACAGCTCTGTCAGTTAAAAACAATCGTGTAATGAAGTCCTAAAACAATTAGAATCAAGTTAATACCTTAATCAAGAAAATCGTCTTAAACCAGGTGACGCTCTTCTTCATCTGTTGCTAGGAGCTAACAGACATGCCTAAAGCCCCTGAAAACTGAGTTACCCTCCTATTTGGCAGCTACTATAAAATAAACTTCAACGATCGTGGGCCAAGATTTCGAACAAATACTGCACTGCGCGATGGCGTAAATGAAATGGGACAGTTTTAACATGCTTCCAAACATACCAAATAGCCTGATTTAATCGCCACCAATTGTTTTTGGTAGAAACGCGTATAACATTTCGGCTCGTAAGGTTTGCAGTGATCTGCCTTAGACTGACCTTTAGCCACTAGAGCTACGTATCGATCTTCGTTATGGTTTGATATTTCGCCTACTACCACGGGTGTCCTAGCATGCTTTCGCGTAGTATTTTCACTTCAGCGGCCTTTTTTAATCGCAAGATGTCACTTAGATACGACAATTACTGTGGGTACAGTAGCGATAATATAACCAACCGCGATCCATTCCACTGTTTATCCACGATTGTATACATCTCAAATGATATCTTGTACGCAAGTTGCAGCACCACACAGAATGACTTACTAATCAGTTTCACAACACCCTCGTAAAACACCTTATTGAGTGAACTGTGCCGGCCGCGGTGGCCGAGGGGACTGAGGCGCTTCAGTCACGGTCTGCACGGCCACTACGGTCGGGGGTTCGAATCCCCCCTCGGACATGGATATTTGTGCCGTCCTTAGTCTTAGGTAGTTCATAAGTAGTTTGTAAGCTTAGGGACTGATGACCCCGTAGTTAAGTCCCATAAGTTCTACAAACATTTGAACATTTTTGAGTGAACTGTGGTATGCATGTACAGCGTTCGACCACATGTTCCGATACAGTTAATTTAGTAAATATCAATTCTCCTACGGCAATAGTCAATCAGTGTAGTAGTTGACTAATTGTGATCTAAAACTGATGGAGACATAGGATACCACATTTACGAATTTGGTGAAGCGCACTGTTTCACGTTTCAGCAAAATTTTTATACTACTTTAAAATTTTATGAAAAAAACTTACTGTAATTCAGAGTATGCTGATGCAATAGCTCCATGCTTAGCTATCATATAGAACCGATCACTCAGCGAAAGATCCGTACCCAAAGACTGCATAGTTGCCAAGGTTACTCCAATATTCAAGAAAGGCAATAGGAGTGATCCTCAAAATTACAGGCCCATCTCATTGACGTCGATTTGCAGTAGGATTTTGGGACACATACTTTGTTCGAACATTATGAACTACCTCGAAGAAAACGACCTATTAACCAATAGTCAATACGGATTCAGAAATCCGAAACACAGCTTCCCCTTCATTCACACGAAGTGATAAGTGCCATCGACATGGGATCTCAAATCGATTCCATATTTTTGGATTTCCGGAAGGCTTTTGACACTGTACCTCACAAGCGGCTTCTAATGAAATTGCGTGCTTACGGAATATCGCCCCAATAGTGCTATTGGATTCACGATTTACTATTAGAAAGGACACAGTTCGTAGTAATTGGCGGTAAGTCATCGAGTAAAACAGAAGTGATATCTTGCGTTCCCCAGGGAAGCGTTATAGGTCCCCTACTCTTCCTTGTGTTTCTAAACGATTTAGGAGACAATCTGAATAGCTCCCTTAGACTGTTCGCGGATGATGCTGTCGTTTATCGGTTAGTGAGGTCAACTGAGGATCAAAAGCAACTGCAAAGCGATTTAGACAAAATTTCTATATGGTGCGATAATTGGCAATTAACACTAAATAATGAAAAGTGTGAAGTAATACGCATGACCACTAAAAGAAATCCGCTGAATTTCAATTACACGATAAATCAGTGAAACATCGAGGTCGTAAATTCTACCAAATACCTAGAAATTACAGTTGCGAACAACTTACACTGGAGAGAACACACAGAAAATATTGTGGGCAAGGCGAAGCAAAGGTTACGTTTCATTGGCAGAACACTTCGAAGATGCAACAGCTCCACCAAAGAGACTGGCTACATCACACTTGTGCGTCCTCTCCTGGAGTACTGTTGCCCAGTGTGGGAACCTCACCAGGTGAGACTAACGGAGGACATTGAGAAGGTTCAGAGATGGGTAGTTTGTTTCTTTTATCGTTTTATAGAGGGGAAAGCGTCACGGAAATGTTGCAATATTTGAGGTGGAAATAATTAAAAGAACGACGTTATTCGTTGCGGCGAGATCTATTTGAGAAATTTCAATCACCTACTTTTACTTCTGAATTGAAAATATTTTGCCGGCCGCGGTGGCCGAGGTGACTGAGGCGCTCCAGTCACGGTCAGTGCGGCCACTACGGTCGGGGGTTCGAATCCCCCCTCGGGCATGGATATTTATGCCGTCCTAGTTTGTAAGTAGTTCATAAGTAGTTTGTAAGTTTAGGGACTGATGACCCCGTAGTTAAGTCCCATAAGCTTAACAAACATTTGAATTTTTTTTTGAAAATATTTTGCTAGCACCAACCTACTTAAGGAGATATGACCATCTCATTAAAATAAGAGAAATAAGATCGAAATCGGAAGGATTTAGGTGTTATTTCTTCTCGTGCACTACTAGAGAATGGAACGGTAGAGAAATGTTACGAAAGTGGTTGATGAACCTGAACCCTCTGCCAGGAACTTAAATGTGACTTTTTTTTTCTTTTTGAGAATAACTGCACCCTATTCCACATGTCTTCAATTATTTGCTAGATTCATTCTCACTCTGTTTCCTCCTTCGGTTTTTACTTTGTACGTCTCCTCCTAATACCACGGAGGTTATTTCATGATGTCTTATCTCAAGAACTGCGCTTTCTTCTAATCGATGTTATCCATGTTTCTGATATCAGCGATTCTACGGAGAATTTGTTACCTTATCACTCCAATTAATATTCAACATTCTTCTGTAGCATCACATCTCATTAGCTTCGATTCCCTTCTGTTTGTTTTTCCATGGTCCACGTTTCACTTCTATACAATGCTGTAATGTAAACGTACAGAAATGTCATCCTCATATTACATCGAATGTGTAATAGCAGTAAATGCCTCTTCAACAGGAATTCTGTCCTAGTCTACTTTCTATGCTTCTTTTCTTCGTTCCTTGTGGGATATTTTGCTGGTATAACATCTGCCAGTGAATTAACAACAAAGTTGAAGCGCTTTGTGTTCCTTACCAGAAAATACTCAATAGAGTCTCCAGTTTTCTTTGATTCCCAATATAATCTTCTTCTTTTTTATTATTATTATTATTATTATTATTATTATTATTATTATTTTTATTTTTTTTTTTTTTTTTTTTTTTTTTTTTTTTTTTTTTTTTTTTTTTTTTTTTGAGTTGTACCGATTGAAGTTTTGCAGCCACGAAATTTACTTCACCCACAGTTTTCAATATACCATGTGGCAGTGTAAAGCATGTCCGAAGTAATGGTGAGGCATTGGCGTCGGATGTTGTCTTTGAGCATCCCTAGAGATGTAGGTCGATCACGGTACACTTGCGACTTCAGGTAACCCCAAAGCCAATAATCGCACGGACTGAGGTCTGGGGACCTGGGTGGCCAAGCATGACGGAAAGTGGCTGCAGAACACACGATCATCACCAAACGACGCGTGCAGGAGATTTTTTTTTCTAATAAAACCCCATGTCATTTCAAACATGTGTGCCAATTTTTACCTCTCTATCTATATTGTTCCGTGATTTATTAAGTTTTCAAATTTATACTGACTTTTTGATCACCCTGTACTTACACGGAGAGGGTGTTATTGTCGAGAAATTTGGGGTCAGGTCGGGAGAGGAAGTAGGTGAAGATTAGTATAGACTTGTATGACATTACCTTACGGATGACAGTTTTCAAATTACTTTCAATGTTTTTGTAATAACAGTCTCTGTTGCAAAATAATACTGTTTATTAACGCATTTCGCGCTTTTGGCGCGACATCAGAATACTAACGGTGAGCAAGATTGCATTTCTTAGTAAAATACACGATGGTAAACATTATTAGTCATAAATAAAAATTAAAGGCATGGGCATAACCCGCTGATCAAACGTCAACATGAAAGGAAATACACATAAACAGCACTGCAGTGGATAGGTCCACGTTCACATTTGAAACACATTACAATAACTTAGTATATTGTTTACCACTTTATCATGTTTACAATACCGATCACCATTAATTTTTAGTACTTGAGTGATTCAACACATCTGTACTTAATCCAGACATAGTGACAACAATTTTAATGCTTCTTTTAAAAAAAACCTCCCCCCCTCCACTGCCAAGCTCTCGTGCACATTTGAGTTCTTTCTTTAACTCAACACATTATTATGTTAGCAATTTTTATAATTTTAATTAATATTTATTTTCACGAACTCCTGTAACTGATTCCTTCTGCATTCATGCACATATATGTCGTTTAATTTTTAATGCTTCTCCAGTGTTTTTGTACAATTGCTTCGCACTTCACACCACTATGATCGTTTCTTTTTAACCCCCTTATGCTGCCCTTACTACTCTACAACATAGACGTACTCTTCTCTTCGAGTTTTTCCGACAGTTTCGGTCGATTTTCTGATTTAAATCATAACCGCTCACACGAAGTACGCAGTCGCTTACCAGCGCCCCCTCCCGGCGCTTCGTATCGGCCGCAACTCCTAGCACCACTTTGCCTCCAGCCGTCTGCGCACCACCACCTGTCTGGCTAACGCAGTACATGTAATGTTTACGTGGTTTTCCTTTCGTGTTGACGTTTGATCAGCGGGTTATGCCCATGCCTTTAGTTTTTATTTATCACTAATGATGTTTACCATCGTGTATTTTACTAAGGAATGCAATCTTGCTGACCGTTAGTATTCTGATGACGCGCCAAAAGCGCAAAACGCGTTAATAAACAGAATTATTTTGCAACAGAGACTGTTATTATTGTGGTGTCGCACGAGTCTAAAGTGCGTGCCACCTACTTTCGCCGCGCGCCGCCATGCACGCACGGCGCGGCGTTCTTACGCTCTGCTGCCCTCTGCTGCGATCCTGCTCGTGGCCACCACCGAACGACATCGTTCACTTGGGATTGAGATAGGAACCAGTTAACACTTCGGAATCAGATAGGCACCAGTGAAGACTTGGCTATCGGATAGGCACTAGGCAGGCCTCTATCTCAACTATGTATCAGCATTCTGCACTACTGAGCTATGTAAAAGTTAAGTATTACTAAGTCTCTAAGAAATATATATCTCGTTCTAATTTACTCTAGTGTTTCTAGTTTCTGCTGTCCCACTGGCTGGTCACCTCCTACCTGCACAAGCGTGCAACCTTTATTCCTGTGTTGGTATTTCTACTCGGCCACCGAACCTTACGACGGAAACGAGACACAAAAGCGGCAACGAGGCTGGGACACAAAAATTATTACAAAAATGGATTTACTGTTGCTGCGCCAGGCCAATCAAGAGTGGAGTAGTATATATACGTTCAATGTTTTGCGCGGGGTCACTAGAATCAGCCTGCCGCGGTGGCCGAGGGGACTGAGGCGCTCCAGTCACGGTCTGCACGGCCACTACGGTTGGGGGTTTGAATCCCCCCTCGGGCATTGATATTTGTGCCGTCCTTAGTATTAGCTAGTTCATAACTAGTTTGTAAGTTTCGGGACTAAAAAAAATGTTCAAATGTTTGTTAAGCTTATGGGACTTAACTACGGGGTTATCAGTCCCTAAACTTACAAACTACTTATGAACTACTTACAAACTAGGACGGCACAAATATCCATGCCCGAGGGGGGATTCGAACCCCCGACCGTAGTGGCAGTGCTGACCGTGACTGGAGCGCCTCAGTCACCTCGGCCACCGCGGCCGGCAGTTTCGGGACTGATGACCCCATAGTTAAGTCCCATAAGCTATACAAACATTTGAAGATTTGAATAACAAACTTTACGGCTGTTGGTAAATGATTTATTATTTGGATTCTCCTGTGGGGTTTGGGATAGACTGTTGGAATGTGATGAAGGAGCTGTTGATGAAGTGGTGTGGGATGGACTGGGGGTTTGGTTACTGTACGGGGACAACTTATGATACGATAGCCGCTGATCTGTTATGGACTGTGGAGTTCTCTCGGGAATGTTCAGCAATGACTCCTCCATTTCTGTAACCACACGGAAAATGTCTTCTTCTTCTTTCTTTTTTTAAAAAGCTTATGGGACTTAACTATTGGGTCATCAGTCCCGAAACTTACAAACTACTTATGAACTACTTACGAACTAGGACGGCACAAATATCCATGCCCGAGGGGGGATTCGAACCCCCGACCGTAGTGGCCGTGTAGACCGTGACTGAAGCGCCTCAGTCCCCTCGGCCACCGCGGCAGGCCGGAAAATGTCGTTTCTGACAACAAACTGAATTGACGGTGACATGTTACTAGTCATCTGGTACATATACATGGAGAAGTGGTACGGAGGATCATCACTCGTGCGGCTTCAATTAGTTTTCCTTCCCCTGCGAACTGGCAAACAGAATATGAACAGCCAGAGTCACCGTGACTCTCGCAGGAAACTGCTCACGGCGCGCAGCAGCTGCGTCACGTCACGTCACGCTGCCCTCCAACGTGCGCGCCTCCAGCCAGTCGCGTGGTTCGCAGAAACTCACCGTGACTCACCCTGCGTCACGTCACGGACTTGCTCTCAACTTGCGGCCTGCCTTAAGCCCGTTTTAAACGATCAATGAACTTGTAATAGATTGCTAACAAGTTGCGTTAATGGCGGCCGTCAGTCGTTTGAACGGCTGCACTAGTATGATCGCGCTAGTATCGAAGCGCGATAATTATAGCGATAAAGAAATAGGACGAGTTCTAAATTCGGTACTAGTGGGTTCACTGCGCATGCGCGAGCTAGCAGCTGTCTGCTGCAGTCGCCGCTCCAGTTAGTCCGCCATTTTCCTTCGTATTTACGTATATTTTGCGTTATGTCGAAGTTTATGATCAGAATGTATTACAAAACGTATTTCTAATGACGGCACTCACACTGTCCGTCACCAGACTGTCACCTAACGTCAACGTCACGTTAAACTTTCTCAAGAAGATTGTTTTGATTGAACGGTCGTCTGCTGACAGCGGAAGTTAACCTATTTTCTCACGCGATTTTTACACTGTAGTCGACAATTACACGGTTTGCATGAAAACCTGTCTTATTAATGTTTAGTTTATTATTATACTTTGGTTTAGCGGTAAATTGCAAATGTTTCATGACGACTTAAATATTTATCTCAATTATTGTCCACCGAAAAGCGAAGTCGTACATCCGAAACCGAAAATTGGTTTATGATTTGTAATATCGTAACAGAAAAGAGTGTAGCCAATTGTTTATTCGAATAAGATTTTAATTTGATGAAGCAACTTTCATTAAATAGCATTTTAAATGAAAAATTCAGTCCAAATGAAAGACAAAAATTCAGCTGTGCATGACGTTATCAACAATGTCATTGGGCAAATCGTAGTGGATAAAGTAAAGAAGGTCTGCTTACGCTCTTATAAATATTGCTTGATGTGTTCATAAGCTTATTTTTTTCGCTTGAAAATAGATGTGAATGTTTTGAAATGTTGTTTCACTACCCAAAACTTTACCACACTAAGTTGACCAAAAACATCGATTGCAAGGTTTTCTTTGGCTGTCAATAACATTTAGCGTTGTTTCCTCAATTCCAGTATTAAACTATGGCTTCCTGTATAACAAATCGGCTTTTATAAACTCACTTTTAACATCAGGTATTACTGTTCTATCACGTTTATCGTCTAAACACGCTGCCACAAGATCTTCCTTGAGTTTGTAGTTCAGGGCTAGTACGCTAGGAGCGCTTCAGTAGACTATTATCTATGTTGTTCACCTTCGTCCATCGTTTAAAAAGGGCTTTAAGCGCGGCCCCGAGCACTCGAGAATGCAAGGCGGCTGCAGAAGCTGTGCCGGAAAGACGTGCCGAGTGAGACGAACAGCGAGAGCGGTTGAGGTCCCTGAGGCTGCGGCATGACTAATCCGGGCATTTTTCGGGTGGCAGCGGTCGCCGCGTTTCCGCCACTTTAGGCAGCGTCAGGCCACAGCAGAGAGAGTCACGAGGCGCGGTGGCGGCGGCGGCCACCTCATAACGCGGAGTGCCTCTCGCAGTCGCAGTATAAATGAGTTACAGCCGTCACGGCGGCGGCGGCGGCGGCGGCTAATCCTGCCGCAGGCTCACCGCCGGAGTAATGCGCCACCGCCGATGTCCTTTGTGCCGCCGTGCGCCGGCCATGCAAAGCAGCGCTTAAAGTAATGGCTGCAGCCGCAGATGATGCGACCGCCGCTAAAAAGGCCGGAAATAAAATTTGTTTACTCCAGAGGGCGGCGCTGGCTCTAACATAACACAGGGCGTTCACAATGGTCTAGCCTTGCGGTATTATTCGAATGCTGTACTCACAAGGAAAGTACTTGGGCTCGAACAAACACAAATACATCAAAATCGTATGAGAGATAATGTAAAGATCCCTTATTGCACTAGTGATACTCCCGCATCTGCAAAACTCTGCAGTCGTCCGTTAGAGGCCTCTGCGTGTAGCTTGCCACATTGCACTTTGACCTGTCGGTTCTCCAGTAGGGACGGTGCAGTGTGCCTCCGAAGTGTGCGTTTTGTGACGTTATTTTTGTGGCCAAGCGTCAGATGGGGCGGCGATTGCTAATCAATCCTGCTAATGTATTGCGATTGGTTGAGATGACGTTACGAAGAACCCTTCTTCGTGAAGATGGTATTAGTGTAGAAGATGAATCACTCGCATGGTTCTCGTATCTGTTATGGTGCAGAAATATGAGTGTAAGTTAGATACTGTTGTAACACTAACACATTACGATGATAATAGGGATGATAATGACGAAGAACTCATTGCTAGCAATAGTGCTACGGTAAATGCGGGAGGAAGCGATGGAAGCAGTGGCAGTGAATACCAACAGTCTTCCGAGAAGAAGGTTAAAGTTGCAACTATCACTACGGCTTTTGATGACAATACGCTAGAGAACATGTACGATGATTATTACATAAGTTATAGTTAAGATATCTGCATTACGTATGACGTCTACAATTACATCTACAGTGCTATCTAGAGCATTATTCCAGAGTTTTGCATAAAAACGACACCCACCAGTACACTGAGGTGTACGTAGAGATCCTGTAAGCAAACGTTCATACAGATATGTTTGTTCGAGCCCAAGTACTTTCCTTGTGAGTGCTATGATATTTACTGCACGGAACCGTAAATTCATCCATTACTTTCGCCAGTTCATAAAGAGACCGTAACGATCTCCCGCCCCCCTCCACTGCTTCGACTCATTTCAACAGGATGCTTAAGGGGCTTGTAGTACACTCACTATGCAAGTGCCATGGGAAAGTGAGGTACAAATGATGCAGCTGTGATATTTGCGCACTGCTCTCCTCCTCTGCCAGCTGCAGTTACACAGCTCAAAACTATTAGCGGATCAGGTGAGATATCGTACACAGTTTACAGATCATCATGAGAGACTGATTATGCCTTTCAGCGTTCAGTCTCTAATAAAATTTCTCCATGGTTTTTGTTGTTGTAGTCTTCAGTCCAGAGACTGGTTTGATGCAGCTCTCCACCCTACTCTATCCTGAGCAAGCCTTTTCATCTCCTCATAAGAACGACAACCCACATCCACTTGAATCTGCTTACTATACGCGTCTCTTGGTCTCCCTCTGCGATTTTTACCCCACACACTTCCCTCCAACGCAAAATTAACAATTCCTTGATGTCTAAGAATGTGTCCTACCAATCTATCCCTTCTTTTAGTCAAGGTATGCCAGAAATTTCTTTTCTCCCCAATTCGGTTCAGTACCTCCTCATTAGTTACGCGATCCACCCACCTAATCTTCACCATTCTTCTGTAGCACCACATTTCAAAAGCCTCTATCCTCTTTCTGTCCACACTGCTTATCGTCCATGTTTCACTCCCATACAAGGCAACACTCCATACAAATGCCTTCAGAAAAGACTTCCTTAGGCTTAAATCAATATTCGATGTTAACAAATTTCTCTTTTTCAAAAACGCCTTTCTACCCATTGCCATTCTGCATTTTATATCATCTGTACTGCGACCATCATTTGTTATTTTACTGCCCAAGTAACAAAACTCATCTACCTTCTTTATTGTTTCGTTACCTAATCTAATTCCTTCAGCATCACCTGATTTTCTTACACTGCACTCCATTACCCTAGTTTTACTCTTGTTAATGTTCATCTTATATGCACCTTTCAGCACACTGTCCATTCCGTTCAATTGCTCTTCCAGGTCCTTTGCTGTCTCTGACAGAATTACTATGTCGTCGGCAAAACGCAATGTTTTTAATTCTTCACCCTGAACTTTAATTCCTTCTCCAAATTTCTCCTTGCTTTCCTTTATAGCTTGCTCAATGTACAAATTGAACAACATTGGAGAAAGACTACAACCCTGTCTTACTCCCTTTCCAACCACTGCATCCCTTTCATGCCCTTCAACTCTGACAACCGCTGTCTGGTTTTTGTACAAGTTGTAAATAACCTTACGCTCCCTATATTTTACTCCTGCTTGCTTCAGAACTTTAAAGAGTTTATTCCAATCAACATTGTCAAAAGCCTTCTCCAAATCTACAAAGGCTAGAAATGTTGGTTTGCCTTTTCTTAATCTATCTTCTAGGATAAGCCGTAAAGTGAGTATTGCCTCCCGTGTTCCTACATTTCTCCTGAACCCAAACTGATCTTCCCCGAGGTCGGCTTCTACCAGCTTTTCCATCCTTCTGTATATAATTCGTGTTAATATTTTGCAACCATGACTTATTAAACTGATGGTTCTGTAGTTTTCACACCTGTCTGCACCCGCTTTCTTTGGAATGGGGATTATAACATTTTTCTTAAAGTCTGAGGGTACTTCACCTGTCTCATACATCTTACACACAATGTGAAACAATTTTGTCATGGCTGGTTCTCCCAGAGACTTCAGTAGCTCTGACGGGATATCATCTACTCCAGGGGCCTTGTTTCGACTTAGATCTTTCAGTGCTCTGTCAAATTCATCTCTCAGTATAGTATCTCCTATTTCATCATCATCTACATCCTCTTCCCTTCCTACAATATTGTCTCGAAGTTCATTTCCTTTGTAGAGCCCCTCTATATACTCTTTCCACCTTTCAGCTTTCCCTTCTTTGCTGAGAACTGGTTTTCCATCAGTGTCCTTGATATTCATAGAGCTGTTTTTCTTATCGCCAAATGTTTCTTTTATTTTCCGGTAGGCTGTATCTATTTTTCCCCTATTTATACATTCTTCTACATCCTTGCATTTGCCTTCTAGCCATTCCTGCTTAGCCATTTTGCACTTCCTGTCAATCTCATTTCTTAGTCGTCTGTACTCCATTTTGCCTGTTTCATTTACTGCATTTTTATACTTTCTCCTTTCATCGATTAAATTTAGTATCTCCTGTGATATCCAAGGATTCTTTGTAGGTCTTGCCTTTCTACCTATTTTGTCCTCTGCTGCCTTCACTATTTCATCTCTCAATTTTACCCATTCCTCCTCAATTGTTTTATTTTCCCCTGTTTCTGTCAATTGTTGCCTGAGGCTCCCTCTGAAATTCTTAAAAACTCCAGGTTCCTTCAATTTATCTAGGTCCCATCTCCTTATTTTCCTACCTTTCTGTAGTTTCTTCAGTTTCAGCCTACAGTTCATAACCAACAAGTTATGGTCAGAGTCTATGTCTGCCCCTGGGTATGTCCTACACTTCAAAACCTGGTTCCGAAATCTATGTCTTACCATTATAAAATCTATCTGGTATCTCCCGGTGTCTCCTGGTCTCTTCCACGTATATCTCCATGGTACTCTATTCAATACTAACATTGTTACCTCGCCTGATGTTATGCCTCTTACTTCAAAATCATTCTGCACCGAATCTAAGTACTTTCTTCTTGGTCTACCTTGATTCCTCTTACCATCCGCTGCCGAGATCATGAGTCTCTTAGGTAACCTTGCTTCTCCCATGCGTGTAACATGACCCCACCATCTCAGTCTGTTCGCTCTAACTGCTTCATCTATGGTGTTCATTCGCAGCTTTTCTTTGATTTTCTCATTATGGACACCCTCCTGCCATTGTTCCCATCTATTAGTATCTGCAATCATCCTTGCTACTTTATCTGCAACCTCTACCCCCCTTATGAATAAGGTAACCTGCGTCCACCCAACTTTCACTCCCATACAACAAAGTTGGTCGAACGATAGAACGGTGCACTGCTAACTTTGTCTTGGTACTTACTTCCTTCTTTCAGAAGAGAGTAGATCTTAGCTGAGTACTCACTGCATTAGCTTTGCTGCACCTCTATCCCAGTTCTTTCACTAAGTTGCCGTCCTGTGAGAAAATACATCCCAGGTACTTGAAACTCTCTACCTGTTCTAACTTTGTTCCTCCTATTTGGCACTGAATCTGTTTAAATCTCTTTCCCACAGACGTTATTTTCGTTTTGGAGATGCTGATCTTCATATCATAATCCCTGCAGCTCTGATCGAGCTCTGAATTAAGTTTGCAACCTTTCAATCGAATCTGTCATTACAACTAAGTCATCCGCATATGCGAGACTGCTTATTTTGTTTTCACCTACTTTAATCCCGCCCTGCCAGTCTACTGTTTTCAACATATGATCCATGAATAGTATGAACAACAGTGGTGACAGGTTACAGCCTTGTCTTACCCCTGAAACTACCCTTGAACCATGAGCTTAATTTGCCATCTACTCTAACTGCTGCCCTTTAATTGCCTTCTATACCACAATCTTGTTACAGATTTGGCAAATACATAAGTGAACATTAGGCTCATTACACTTTCAAATTAACAAAAATATTTAACATATTGTAATGGAGAAGTACATGATATTCTTTCACAAAGTGACTTCATCATAGATACAAATAAATGATTCAACTAATCAGAGCATGTTTCTTTGTATGGATTGCTCTCTACAGAAAGACATTGTTTACAAATTATTTTTACGTGCTTTTGCAAACAAAGATGTCTACCGCATTTTTCACATGCTTAGGCTACTTGATAAGGCAATACTTTTTTGTCTCCCTGTAACATGACGGGCATCTTTTTAGTTTCTTATTTCCTGAATGCAATGATAGTTCAGCATTTTCTGGCTCTTTCCCTTGAGGTTTGTACTTTACCGGCATCGAATTTATATCATCTGGTAGTCATAATAAGTGCTCTTCTTTTGAGATGATCTTGCAGTAGAGTCAGACCGACAGTTCTGAGATAGTCGCGCCTATTTGAGTACTTATTCTTGTTCCCCAAGAAAATTAGTCTTGAGTTGATGCCTACAATGTTTATTATTATCACAACTGAAAGCATTTTTGGTTGTCTTTTTTGCTCACAAATACAGTAATGTTCATCACTTTGTTGCACTTTATTATTTTCCTCTTCATCAAAATCGTGATCTGTGTCTGAGTCTGTTTCGAGTATGTCTTCGGTTTCCGAATGAGTTTTTACAAGATCATCTTCAGTTGATACCTAATCGTCGAAAAGAAGGCGATGTACTTCTTCAAAATGCTTAGGATTTTCTAAATTATATCGTTTACTCGTTTTGAAACAGAGTAGATGTAGCCACAATGAAACGTTGCTTCATCTAGAACGCAACAAAATTGCCAACTTGAATACGCTCCGAATAATGCTACGGCTGCTGTCATTAGCGGCGACAATGCGTTATGCGAGTAGGCGCGCAGTATCTGACAGATACAGAAAATACACGTGCTCACGTCTGAGTCATTTATGATCTTGTCATTATCGGGATAAGGCTGAAACACCTGTGAAGCAATAACAAAGGTATGACACAAGATGTCGTTGGCCGGAAAGCCTTTATCAATGTTCATTGCTGAACAAGAAAAAGTAGGTCATGTATCTCACAGATACATACGCGACTGTCGAAGGATTAAGGAGCTTGTAGTACACTTACTATGCAAGTGCCATGGGAGAGTGGGGTACAAATGTCGCAGGTGTGTTATTTGCGCACTTCTCTCCTCCTCAGCCCGCTGCAGTATACACTGCTCATAACTATTAGCGGATCAGGTGAGATATCGTACACAGTTTACATCTGATAACATATTTTATTTACGTACTGGTTACAACTGTAACTTGCATGTGATACAGTCCGATGTTTTCCTGTCTTAATTACTTGTGGTTTACATGGCGTTAGTTGTAGCGAATCACCAAGGGGGTGCCATAACAGTGAAAAGGTCATTTTCGTCGCCCTATAATATGGTGTGTGATCACCATGGACCATGGACGATCAGTACAGTTGCACACCTGCGTGGCATGGACAGTATGTAAGTCGTGAAGTTTTTCTAAAGAAGATTAAGCAAGAAGGGTTGCTGCCTATCGCCTTTCCTCAAAGACAGGAAGTTACACTCACCTTGGACCCTAAAGGCATCGGACTTCTTCTCTTGGCAGGTGTTTCGTCGCGTTATTGAAGATTCATTAATTGAAAAGAGGACAGTAGGAAAGTTACAGAACAAATAGGTAGAATTGTGGTAAAATCTGTATTCATAAAGATATGACGAATTTAAGGTAGCCCTGTTGCATGTTAACATTATTTCACAAATAAGACTATTTTGCCACGAAAACACCTTGCTGTAGGTCAAGGAATTACTAACAATAGTCACGAAATAAGAACATTTTATACAGATACATTTGAAGTCCCTAGAGAGAGCGGAGAGTGGTTGAATCAGAGAGAATGTTGCTAGCCATGAAGTCGTAATACTAAAATCAGAGCAGGGGCCAAATGGCTTACCTCACTATAAACTGAATGGTAAGTGTACCGGATGCTTCCACTCGCCCATCATTGTAACAGACGCGGACGGTTCTCAAAGTCACACTTTCCTAATACGGCGGTAACTTCCGCCCTAGACTGTCCGCGAGGTGGATACCTTGAAGCTCTGCAACCGAATGGCCGCGCGTGTCTGTTCGCCGAGCACGGCACCGCGTTGTGCCTCCGCTGTTCAAAGGTAGTACCTGTAGCCAACCTTACAGGTAGGGGCGGCGGCACTGTGTCTCGGACACTCGGGTTGGCACACCTGTTTGGAGCGCGGGATAAAGCTGGTCTGCCTCCTACACGGCGTGGCTTCGGCTTGCTTTTAAATTTAACGGCTACCGAAAATTCTCCATTTTGAGCAATTTCTAGATTAATCAAACGGGCAATGAATTACTCTGTCCCTTCCATTCGATTGTCCTCTTAGTAAGCAATCATTCTGTGATGCTCCTTGGTTGGTGAACATTAATAAACCGTCCTAAAATAATTGATTTAATTTTGCTACTTTTTAATTACGGTCCCGTCCGGTCGGTTATTGGTATCGGGGAGTTTGTAATTTTACTGGCAACTTGAATCCGTTTTTCGGAATAACATATTTAATTTTATTTTTTTCTGATTTATTTCTTATGGCACAGCCGTTGCGGCCGTGTATTGTGTGCCCTCAAAAAGTCTGTGTGTTAGACGTATGAGGTTATCAGTCAGCTCTTGAGAGATATTTGGCCATTCTTCCATGAGTGTAACCGTTGTAGAAGGTACTGGTTGGGCTGCAAAGCGTCTACCAAGTGCATCCCAGACACACACTGTTGGGTTTAAGTCGGGTGAACAAGTTGGCCACTCCATTCGTTCAATTCCCTCAACTTCAGTCATGTTGACCCCCAGTGGTGACGAACGTTATCGTCCACCAGAAGGAACTCATCTCCTATGGCACCAGCGCAAGACAAAACGAAAGGTCAAAGGATCTCGTCTCTATACCTCTGAGCAGTCAGAGCGGCTTTCTGAATGACATAGACATCGCATCATTTGTGTATCACCATGATAATAGTTATGTTTCCCGCACAGAAGCAGGATTGTTCCACGTTCTCTCCAGATGAGGGAACGACGACTGTCCTGCTGAACACAAAATCTTGACTCATCTGTGAACAGAACCCGGCGCCATTCGTTACGGCTCCAATCCTGATGTTCCTCTGCTCAGTTTCTGCTGACTAAACGGTGTCGTGGATTTAATGGGGGACACACCATAGGCCCCCGTGCGCAGAGGCCACATTTCCGAAGGCGATTTCAGGCGTTTGCGTTGATATCGCGCGACCTGTTCAAATGTTCAAATGTTTGTATAGCTTATGGGACTTAACTACGGGGTCATCAGTCCCTAAACTTACAAACTACTTATGAACTAGCTAAGACTAAGGACGGCACAAATATCCATGCCCGATGGGGGATTCGAACCCCCCGACCGTAGGGGCCGTGCAGATCGTCACTGGAGGCGCGTCCTGATCCAGCCTGTAGGGCGCGTTCCAGATGAGTTGCATTCAGCCTCCTTTCTCGACGGGCTGTTAACCGGAGATAATGGTCATCTCTTGCTGATGTTACCCATGGAAGACCTTGGCTTCGCTTTCTTTTAACGGTTCCTGTTGTCTGACTCCTGGAAATTACACTTACCTCCCTCTTTGTCTATCACATTTCCAACCTTCCAGTGGCTCTCCATGCCATAGCTTCGGGTAAGTCTTGTTGTTGATGCAATGCACTACCCGCTCGTTATACTATCTGAACCCAACTGCTCGCGTACTTCGTTTGGTAAACACAAGTCAACAATTGCCCCTCTCTGCAGCAACTTTCTGTTATATATACTATCTCGGTTGCCGTAATGTTGTTGTCTCCACTCTGTAGAACCGACAGAAAAACGTCCAACCATTTTATTCATTCTTCCGATCCCAATAATTGAGAAGCTAGATATCTCAAACGATCCCCTAATTCTTTTCAACAGTATATTTAGGAGACCATCTGTGTCGCAGTTATAAAAGTGATATCTGTTATAAGCAACGTCATAGTGACCTCACACCGCTCTAACGCGTTTACACCGAAAACGTGGTTCTTCGAAACGGTAGTGGTTGTAAGTGGGTGTATTGATTTCGGCTTCACACTTTCAGCCATGAATCACTCAATGAGGCTGTCACAATCAGGCCGTCCAGCCACCTTAGATGACCATGACCAGCAACATATGAGACGGATCGTCAACAGTAGCACAACAGTAGCAATAAATTACAAATCAGTTCAACAAAGGAGGTGCAAGACACATCTTCAATTGGACGTTTCTCTGAAACGAGGGTTCTATCGTGTGTAGGTGGTGACGCCGGGCACGACTGATGTTTAAACACAACATCGTCGGGCATGACGGCTTTCATTTGTCATCAGCCACATAGGCTGGACACTATAACAATGGCGGCACGTGATTTGGTCGGGCGAATCATGATTTTAACTGCACCATGCTGACTGGAAGAACGGAGTGCCACGCAGGTCACATGAATGAACGGCTGCAGCCCATCAAATGATGTGGTCCTAGATGGTGTTGACTTTGTTGTGCTGCATTTTCCTTGTGTTCAATCGGTCACCTAGTACTTCTGGAAGGGATTTAGAATGCTCCACAGTATGCCGAAATCCTTGACCATCTTAGCCCATTCTTTGCCTTCCAACAACCTGATGGTTCTTGAGTGGTGCAAGATGGTAATGCCCCACCATATTGCTTCTACACCGCTCAGGAGTCGTTCCACTAACATACGAATGAAATCCAAAGACTAATACGGCTCAGAGACGAGATTTCATCGATCATATGTGGGATGTTATGGAAACAGGCTATATGCGATGAATTCTGCACCCACGAAACCTCGCTGCAAGCGATTTTGTGTCAGCTGAGTCTACAAAAGTACCAGGGACTAGCAGAGTAAAATTAAGAACATAATAAACTCACTCAAAAGAAAAAAAATCTCGTTTGGAATTGATGGAATTTCCAGCATAGTACTAAAAGCTTGTTCCAAACGGATACATAGGATTCTCAGACACATATGCAATAGCTCTCTGAAGGAGGATATTTTCCCATATAGATTAAAATATGCTATTGTTAAAACATTACATAAAAAAGGAGATATGTTTGATATCAACAACTGCCTCTCAATTGCACTTCTGACAGCTTTATCCCAAGTTCTTAAGCAAATGATGTATTCAAGGGTAGCTTGCCATATTTGTACAAATAAGGTACTAACAAAATCTCAGTTTAGTTTTTAGCAAGGCTTGCCAGAAAATGCTGCACATGCTTTGACTAATCAAATAATTGGTGCTCTTAATACCTGAACATCATCCGTTGGGATTTTTTTGTAATCTCCCAAAGGGTTTTGATTGTGAAAATCACGAAATTCTTCTATATACGCCTATGGGGCAGTACCAAATAGTTTTATTCATACTTAGCTGTAAAAGTACCGAAAGGTGAAATAAATGGTTCACGTAAACTGCTAAAATCATCTGATTCCTCAAACTGGGGAGCTATTAAGAATGGGTCCCAAAGGGTTTGATCTTGCTGTTCTTGATTCAGTCCAATGATTTGCCATTGTATATTCACGAAGATGCAAAGCTAGTGGTTTTTGTTGGTGATGCCAGCATAGTAAATACACCAGAACAAAGAATTAACCAATGAAATTGTAAATTATGTCTTTCAGAAAATTGTTAATTGGACGCTTATTAAATTTTGATAAAATGTACAATTCCATATGGTAAATGACATGAAACCATTAATACAGCATGTGAACAGAAGTCTGCAGCTAATACAGAATATTCAAAGCTTTTATGTGTCTGTGCATTGATGAGAAATTGAAGTGAAAGCAACAGATTGATGATCTATTGACACGTATGAGTTCAGAAAATTATGCTATTTGGGATTTTGTAAATTTGGTGACTAACATCTCAGTAAATTAGCTTACTATGCCTAACTGAGCAATAAAGTATTCATTGCACAAAAACATGTAATTAGAATAATTTCTGGAGCCCACCCAAGATCGTCCAGCAAACATTTCAGGAATTAGGGATCTTCTTAACAGCTTCACAATATATATATATATATATATATATATATATATATATATATATATATCACTTGTTAAATTGAAAAGTAATAACAGTGTACATAGCTACAACACTAGGAGAAAAGTTCTACACGATCCACGCCATTTACGGTTAAATCTAACTTTGGTCACTTGCCAAATTACATCAAATGTCTAACAGATAGCCATGCAACATTTAAAAACAAATGGAAAAAAATTATGAATGAAAACTCCTTCTACTCAGTAGATGAAGTTCTACGTGTAAATAAGTAATTTTACCAAAAAAAAATTGTATGTCGTGTACTGTTATCTTTTACTAAACTGACACGTTCCACATCATTAAGAAATCTTGTATTCATGGTATATGGAACAAGTATCAGTCTAATCTAATGAGTTCCACGGTATTTCAGTACAGTCCTCCGGACTACAGGACACCCTAAAAGATATTAGGAGCCTATCTCACGACATTTGCTAAGCTAGTGTACATCATTGTATGTAAACAGTAATTTCCAACTATCAATCGTTTTCTAGGAAATGTAATTTGAAAATATTTATACCTGGTGGTCAGAAGAAGTCAAAATCTTCTATGAGTGTTACAAGGTAAGTTGTTCTGAAGCCATCCTGAAGTCCCTAAATCAAAGCTTTAGGAGCCTTTCAACTGCTACCAACTTGCCACCACCAACAACTGAGAGGATAAGCAAAACGGTATGGAACCTCTGTTTGGTGTAGGATAGCTTTAATATGAAGTCAAAACTGGTCACTTAATAAATTAAGTGTTAAATATACGGCTGTTCGTTCCATTTAATTTAACATATCCAGACCAGCCGCTTTGTGGATTACATATTAATCACTGATAAAATAACATTCTTTGTTTGATAAGCTGAAACCGAACAAACAAACGAAAAGAGGGTAGCACGCAAGAAGACTGACACGTTGCCTTTCCTTCGAACGTCGCCAACTTGTAACGAGCAGTTTTTTTTGTACGGTTGTCTTCTCCAGTTTGAATATAGCGTTCAGAATATTGGTCTGTAATTTTGTGGATGAGTTCGTTTAGCCTTATTATATTTTTCATACCTATGTCATAAGTGCTTCCGGATGATATTCTTTTCTTCCTCTTTTCGTCTTCTCAAAATAAAAACGGTATACGTGCAAAACGGAATTCATCGTAGACATTATAGATTATAAATTGACCTATGTTATGTTCTTTATTTAATTCTTCCTAGTCATATACTGTTAATTCTATAAAGTTTGCCGGCCGCGGTGGCCGAGGGGACTGCGGCGCGCCAGTCACGGTCTGCACGGCCACTACGGTCGGGGGTTCGAATCCACCCACGGGCATGGATATTTGTGCCTTCCTTAGTATTAGCTAGTTCACAAGTAGCTTGTTGTAAGTTTAGGGACTGATGACGCGTAGTTAAGTCCCAAAACTAAGTCCCCGTAGTTAAGTCTCTAAAGCTATACAAACAATTGAACATATTTTCTATAAAGTTTCGCAAGTTTTCCTCATTTGACGAACAAAACTGTTAGAATGCAAAAATTCTTTCTTTACGGCCTCTATCAGAGGCTAAGCTAACATAGTTGCTGTGTCTTTTCATTACTTAGGCAACCAGTGGTTCTATTTATTCCGCTGATTGGCTAAATCTGTGAACCGCTGGTGTTTACGTTACCTGCCATGTTTGAAACTATACGTTTTCCACGTTAATATCTTTTCACTTTAAGATATAAGGAGTTAAGTGAATCGGCGAATATTAAACGAAGTAGTCATGTGCGGTCAGCTTTCTCATTGCAAATACCTTTGCAAACAGTTTTGGTGGGTGACATGTAACTGCGGAACCTGTGTTCAGAGAGATAGCTGATGATCAGACATGATTTTAATTCAATTTTTCTGTGCCTTTTTAAAGTTCGAGAACCACTGCCCTTATAACATAACATGAAGATAGCAGGTCGATTTTGTTTCGATATTCCTATAAAATATGAGAAAGTAAAAGTTCTTACAAAAGAAACAGCATTGTTTAAGTGAGATGGAACGTTTATTATCTAGAAAGACAATTTAAATGCAAGAAACACTTCAAGATAAATCAAAATCTTTGAAGAAACAGCATTGTTGTTTAATCACTACACTCATTTTGTTGGCCGTCTGGAGTGCGCCACTGGAAGACGACTTCATTAAACAGTTCTCTAGCTTCCTCTGCAATGTACTCCAGCATTTTTTTACGTTTCCTTGGATTTATCAGTACTTTTCCGGTGGGGTATGCTGCATCGGTATGTAGATTAATGATGTACACAGCTTGTTCAATCATGGTTGCAAAGTTTCTACATCTATATCTACATGTATACTCTGCAAATCACATTTAAGTGCCTGGCAGAGGGTTCATCGGACCACCATTCTCGTACTATTTATCTTCCATTCCATTCTCGCATAGCGCGCGGGAAGAAAGAACACCTGAATCTCTCCGTTCGAGCTCTCATTTCTCGTATTTTATTCTGACGATCATTTCTACCTATGTAAATGGGAGTCAACAATATATTTTCGCATTCGGAGGAGAATATTGGCGATTGGAGTTTCGTAAGTAGCCCACACCGCAGCGATAAGCGCCGTTGTTGTAATGATTCCCATCCCAGATCGTGTATCATTTTCGTAACGCTGTCTCCCCCGTATCGCGACAATAGGAAACGAGCTGCCCTTCTCTGGACTCTTTCGATGTCCTCCCACACTGGGCAGCAACACTCCAAAAATGGACGGACAAGCGTAGTGTATGCAGTTTCTTTTGTAGCTCTTGTGCATGTTTTAAGGGTTCTGCAAATAAAACGCAGTCTCTGGTTCGCTTTTCCCACGACATTGTCTACGTCTACATCTACATATACATACATACTCCGCAATTCACCGTAAGGTGCGTGGCGGAGGGTACACTGTACCACTACTAGGCATTTCCTTTCCTATTCCACTCCCAAATTGAACGAGGAAAAAAAGAATGCCTATATACCTCCGTACGAGCCCTAATTTCTCTTATCTTGTCTTTGTGAGTTTTACGCAAAATGTAAGTAGGCGGCAGCAAGATCGTACTACACTCAGCTTCAAATTCCGGCCCTCTAAATTTACTTAACAGAAATTCACAAAAAGAACGTCGTCTTTCTTCCAGCGATCCCCAATTGAGTTGCCGGAGCATTTCTGTGACACTCGCGCATTGGTAGAACCTACCGGTAACAAATCTAGCTGCTCGTCTCTGAACCGCCTCTATGTCTTCCTTTAAACTGATCTGCTGCGGGTCCCAGACACTTGAGCAATACTCAAGACGTGGTCGTACAAGCGTTTTATACGCAGTCTCCTTTACAGGTGAAGTACATCTTCCCTAAATTCTACCAATAAACCGAAGTCAGCTGTCCGCCTTACTCACAACTGTCCTTACATGCTTGTTCCATTTCATATCGCTCTGCAATGTTACGCCTAGATATTTGAACGACGCGACAGCATCAAGAAGCTCACTACTAATGCTGTATTCGAAAATTATGGGATTGTTTTTTCTACTCATGCGCATCACCTTACATTTTTCTACATTGAGAGGTAGCTGCCAACCTTCGCACCAACTAGAAATTTTGTCCAAGTCATCCTGTATGCTATTACAGTCAGTTACAGACGACACCCTCCCATACACCACAGCATCATCAGCAAACAGCCGCAAATTACAACTTACTCTGTACATCAGATCATTTATATAGATAGAAAATAATAGCGGTCCTATCACACTCCCCTGGGGCACGCCCGACGATACACTCGTGTCTGATGAACTCTCGCCGTCGAGAACAACGTACTGCGTTCTATTACTTAGGAAGTCTTCCAGCCAGTCACAAATCTGTGAACCTATTCCATAAGCTCGTATGTTCGTTAGCAGTCTGCAGTGTGGCACCGCGTCGAACGCCTTTTTTGAAGTCGAGAAAAACACAATTCGCCTGTTGCCCTTCGTCCATGGCTCGCAAGATGTCATGTGAGAAAAGGGCAAGCTGAGTTTCACATGAACGATGTTTTCTAAACCCGTGCTGATTCATGGAAAGAAGCTTTTTCGTTTCAAGGAAATTTACTATATTCGAACTGAGAATATGCTCCAAAATTCTACATGAAACATGTCAACGATATTGGCCTGTAATTGTATGGGTCAGTTCTCTTTCCTTTTTTATACACGGGAGTCACCTGCGCTTTTTTCCAATCACTAGCAACTTTGCGCTGAATTAAAGATTCGCTATAAATGCAAGCTAAGTAGGGGGCCAACGCCGCAGAATAGTCTTTGTAAAACCGAACTGGTATTCCATCCGGCCCAGCAGACTTTTTCGTATTTAGCTCTCAGCTGCTTCTCTATACCGGAAATACCTATTGCTATGTCCCCCATTTCGGAATTAGTACGTTGATCAAATGATGGTACATTTGTGCGGTCCTCCTGCGTGAAAGATTTCTTAAAAGTTAAATTTAGAACTTCATCTTTCCGTTTGCTTTTTTCTATTACTGCCCCGGAATGATCAACGAGTGACTGGACAGTGGTCTTTGACCCGCTTATCGATTTTACATAGGACCAGATATTTTTCGGGTTCTCGGAAAGATCTTTTGCTAAGGTATGGCTGTGATAATTATTGTATGCTTCGCGCATCGATCTTTTTATAGACGCACGAATCTCTACTAACTTTTGCCTGTCATCATTTGCGTGTTCTTTTTTGAATCGAGAGTGCAACAGCCTTTGCTTTCTCAGCAGCTTTCTAACATTATTATTATACCACGGTGGATCTTTTCCATCCTTAATCGTCTTTACTGGCATATATTTCTCTAACCCTTTATTAACAATGCACTTAAATTTAGTCCACAATTCCTCTACATCCATAGTCCCGGAATTAAACGATGCCCATTCATTTTCTAAGTGCGATCGTAACATTTGCTTATCGGCTCTTCCCAACAAAAACACGCTCCTAGCCTTCTTGATTAGTTTATGAACTTTGGTCACCATCGACGCTATGACGATATCATGATCACTAATTCCTGTCTCCACACTGACATCGTTAATAAGGTTGCCGGTTCAACTCCTCAAGGCAGTTTTCGGAGAATGTGTCCAAAAGTAGCTCGCAAGACTGCTTGTCTGTACCGCCTGAAATGTAACTAGCGAGGTCCCAATCTATACTCTTAAGGTTGAAGTCTCCTCCGACCAATATTACATGGCCCGGATACCTATGCACTACCTGGTGTAGACTTTCTTTGAATGATTCTAAAACTTCTACAGCAGTACTGGGGGTCGGTAAAAACACCCAACTATTAACTTTACTTCTTTTAGACCTGTTATACGTGCCCAGATAACTTCACAGTTACAGTCACGTGTTCTTTCTAATTTAAGTCTGAAGTAATAGTAATTCCTAGGTACTATGCGGAGTTTACGGCCTTCACGTTTGATTGATTTATCTTGTAAACAAAGTTTAACGGGTTTCGTTTCGTACTCATGTGGACGACTTCACACTTCTCATTATTTAGAGTCAATTGCCAATTTTTACACAATACTGATATCTTATTCAGATCGTTCTGCAGTTGGTTTTGATCTTCAGATGATTTTACTAGACGGTAAATGACGGCGTCATCTGCAAACAACCTAAGAGAGCTACTTAGATTTTCCCATAAATCGTTTATGTAAATAAGGAACAGCAGAGGAGCAATAACAGTACCCTGTGGAACGCCCGATATCACTTCTGATTTAGTTTATGCCTTACCATCGATTACTGCGAACTTTGTCCTCTCTGACAGGAAATCCCCTATCCAATCGCAAATTTGTGGGAAAACCTTTGAAAATGCTGTTTCGGTCATCCCATTTAAGTTGTTCAAATTAACGTTTCTTGTACCTGAAATACGAAAGCGCCATCCAAATCATCAAAAATCGTTGCCAACATTGTGAGAATGGCCGAAAATTTTCTGCTCGTGTTGTTGGTAACTCAAGGAGTCAGATTTTTTTTGCTGGTACGAGGTCATTTTTATAGTTTCAACACTCTTCGTCACGCAATATAACCATTTTATTGTTTACCTGGCATAAGCACTTAGGTATGTTTCTTCCTCCTCTTTAATTTTATTTATTTACTTATTTTTATTTATTTATTTTTTCGAACACTAGGCGTTCTACACAATGAATCACTATTGCCTGTTGCTGTATTTAGCATGTTACACAATGTGAAGCATAACGTGAGGGAACATTAGTACTTCCTGTCACGACATCCTCAATCGAAATGAACGGGAAAGGACTATTATAGTGGAAGGATTAGCTGATATCATGCATAGAAAAAAAATTACGAACGACCTGAATTGTTTTCTGCCTGATATGTATGTAATGAAGCTGTGTTGCGGTCCTCTAATCTCTTCAAGTTACACTCTTTCGTCGATCCAAAATAGATATCACAGGAAACCACAACAGAACACTGCTATTCATGGCAATAATTCCATATTTTAGTTAAAACCTCGATATTCCAAATACAGGGATACGTTATAAAAGATCAGACATTCCTTGACGCTTCGAAACTCAAGTTTATTTCAAGAAACACACCAAAAGCAATACCACACTCATTAGACTCTCGGACAACACACTGTCATATATATCATTAATTAAACCTTAGAGAACATTAAATATTGTCATGAACAACGTATTTTATGACAATACCTGCACACCTAAAATTCTATACTAATGCTAAGTATTTTTGCTCGCTGGATTTTTTCTTCAGAGCTGTGAAATGTTGTTCCAGAGATGACTGGTTTTGCATAAACTAGTTGTTGCACTAACCAAATAAAACCAACACGATTAATAGTGTCAAGCGCCATACGGAAAATTTATTACTAATAGCGTATCACCAGCAATATCTCTCTACCCATAAATGAGAAAATATTTGTGAAAATTTTTGAATGATATGAGAAACTATTATTCTCTGCCTATAAACACTGATCAGCAGGGACATTATGATTACCTAAGTAATAGCAGGTGTGTCTACCTCCGATATCGGCGAAGCCTGTTTTTTTGGAAGCAACGAGGTCGTGATAGGACGCTGGAGGGAGTAGACACCAAAAATTCTTTGAAGCGAGTAATGAGCTCTGACATCACGGTCAGTCACATTCCAGATATGTTCGATTGGTTTCGGATCTGGTAAGTCGGGGAGGGGGATTCGATCCTTGCCGGATGCCTCAAGTTTTGTTTTCTATTTCTACTTGTCAGATACATAACAGTGTAAACAAATAACACATCATGACCAATGGGAATTATCATTTAATCAGAACTTTTTCGTACTACGACTTTTTTCTCTCTTTTATTACTCCTCCAGGAATAATTACATTAGTTGTTCCTCAACTCCACATTGTGTATACAAACAATTCAACATTCCACAAGAAGAAAACAATAAGGAATGTCGCAGGGTGTGTTTGCACGCATTTGCTAAATTGTGTGAGATAGAACGCGATATCTTTATTGAAGTCATACTATTACATCAAGGCATGATTTCACGTTTTGCAATTGAGCTAAGGGTTCATATCAAACGGATGCTTTCCAAGCATTTGCTAAATTGTGTGAGATAGAACGCGATATCTGTATTGAAGTCGTACTATTACACCAAGGCACGATTTCACGTTTTCCAATTGAGCTAAGGGTTCATATCAAACAGATGCTTTCCAAGCAATTCTACGTGGTTTGAGTACATACTTTCGAAGCAGCGTAATCGGCATGACCGACAAAAAAAATATATTACAATACAGCAGAAAGAGTACGAACATGATAAATACAAAATAAAAATATTTTGTTTGTTTTATTCTTTTTATTATTTTATTGGTAATATATCATGTAACATAAGCATAATGTGCACCTTACATTCCGATCTCCCACTGGCGTATTTATCGTAAACCTAGTGTTCCGTAAGGTTTATTGTAATGTTAAAAAAATGTTTAAATATTTGTCAAGCTAAAGAGGCTTAACTGCAGGGTCATCAGTCCCTAAACTTACAAACTACTTATGAACTAGCTTATACTAAAGACGGCACAAACATCCATACCCGAGAGGGGATTCGAACCCCCGATGGGAAACGGCCTCGCGCATCGTAGCGTAGCGCCTCAATGCGCTCGGCCGCTCCTCCGTGACACTTATTGTAATGCACTTTATTTCAAGGTAGCAATATATACTCGGTAAAAAGGATTCTATGAATATTTATTTGAACAGAAATTTGTTGTTGTTCTTGTGGTCTTCAGTCCGCAGACTGGTTTGATGCAGCTCTCCACGCTACCCTGTCCTGTGCATGTATCTTCATCTGAGAATAATTTCGGCAACCCACATCCTTTTGAATCTGTATTCGTCCCTTGGTCTCCCTCTACGATTTTTACCCCACACACTTCCTTCTAGTGCTAAATTGACGATTCCTTGATGTCTCAGAATGTGTCCTACCAATCTATCCTTTCCCTTAGTCAATATATGCCAGAAATTCCTTTTCTACCCGATTCGGTTAAGCACGTCCTCATTATTTACACGACCTACCCATCTAATTTTCATAATTCGTCTGTAGCACCACATTTCAAAAGCTTCTATTAACTTTTTGTCTGAACTCCTTATCGTCCACGTTTCACTCCTATACAATGCTACACTCCAGACAAATGCTTCCAGAAACGACTTCCTAACATTTAAATTAATATTGGATGTTAATAAGAAACGCTTTTCCTCCCATAGCCATTCTGCATTTTATATCTTTTCTACTTCGGCCATCAGAAATTATTTTGCTACCAAAAAAACAAAACTCATCTACTACTTTTATTGTCTCATTACATCTAATTCTTTCAGCATCGCATGATTTTTTGACACTACATTCCATTACCCTCGTTTTACTCTTGTTAGTGTTCATCTTATAACTTCCTTTCAAGACACTGTCCATTCCATTCAACTGCTCTTCCATATCCTTTGCAGTCTCTGACAGAATTACTATGTCATCGGCAAACCGCAAAGTTTTTATTTCTTCTCTCTGAACTGAAATTCCTTCTCCAATCTTTTCCTTGTATTCCTTCACTGCTTGCTCAATGCAGAGATTGAACAATATTGGGGAAAGGCTACAACCCTGTCTTATTCCCTTCCCAACCCTCTGCGTCCATTTCATGCCCTTAGACTCTAATAACCGCTGTCTGGTTTTTGTATAGTTTGATTATAACTCTTCGCTCTCTATATTTTACCCCTGATACCTTCAGAATTTGAATGAGTATTCCAGTAGACATGGTAAAAGGTTTCTCCAAATCTATAAAAGCTAAAAACGTAGGTTTGCCTTTCCTTAGCCTATCTTCTAAGACAAGTCGTAATGTATTGCGTCATGTGTTCCTACATTTCTCCTAAATCCAAACTGCTCTTCCCCGACGTCGGATTCCACAAGTTTTTCCATTCGTCTGTAGATAATTCGTGCTAGTATTTTGCAACCATGAGCTAAAAGTTGTGTAAATTTCACATTTGTCTGCACTTCCTTTCTTTGGAATTGGAATTACAATATTCTTCTTGAAAACGGAGGGTATTTCCCCTGTCTCATACATCTTGCATACCAGGTGGAACACATTTTTTCATGACTGGCTCTCCTAACGATTTCAACAGTTCAGACGGAATATCATCTAGTCCAAGGGCCTTGTTTCGACTCAAATCCTTCAGCGCTCTGTCAAATTCTTCTAGCGGTATAGTATCTTCTATCTCATCTTCCTCCACTTCGTCCTCCATTTCTAGAATACTGCCTTCCAGTTTATCTCCTTTGTATAGGCCCTCTATATATTCCTTTCACAGTTCAGCTTTCCCCTCCTTGCTTAGCATTATTTTTCCGTCTGAGTTCTTCATATTCATACAGCTGCTTTTATTGTCTCCAAATATCAGTTTTAATTTCCTGTAGGAGGTATCTATCTTTCCCCTAGTTATGCATTCTTCTACGGTTCTGCTTTTGTCCTCTTGCCACTCCTGCTTAGACAGTCTGCATTTCATTTCAATCTCATTTTTCAGACTTTGCACTCCCTTTTGCTTGCTTCACTTGCTGAATTTTTATATTTTCTCCTCTCATCAATTAAGCTCAGTATATCCTGTCTTATCCAGGGATTTCTATTAGGCCTTGTCCTTCTGCCTATATGATCCTCTGCGGTCTTTACTACGCTATCTCTCAGAGCTACCCATTCTTCTTCTACCGTATTACTTTCCCTTGTTTCAGCCAATCCTTGCCTAATGCCCCAGCTAAAACTCTCTGCCACCTCTGGTTCCTTCAATTTGTCCAAGTTCCATTTCCTACCTTTTCTACCTTTCTGCAGTCTGTTAAGTTTTAATCTGCAGTTCATAACCAATAAGTTATGGTCAGTGTCTATATCTGCCCCAGGATATGTCTTACAATTTAAAACCTCGTTTCTAAATCTATTCCTTACCATTATAAAGTCAATCTGGTACCTTCCAGTGTCTGCCGGTCATTCCACGTATACAGCCTTCTTATGACGATGTAATTCCTGTTAGGAAGCAAATGAAAGCCTGTATCTACCATCTTGCTCTAGCAGACAGATTACAAATTCCGTCGTGTTGACTTTTTAGGCCTATATCTAGCATTCATTGACGCAATACCGTGCTTCAGTATATATTTTTACCATTACGATATCATCTGCGCTTTCACTTACTTCGTAAAGTGATTACAGACTGGTTTTAATACAGAGGCCCAGTGCTGCGCTACGGCAGCATGCCTGCAGCGTGGCCCAACAGTGGCAGCTGCCGCTGAGTTGGCGCTACTGTCTCTATAACAAACAATAGCGGAAACTCCGTGGCATTTACATGCGCTTGTCAGGCTACGCCTGTCGTGACACCTGTGATGTTCGCTACGTACCAAAATTACTTTGCAAGGTTTACATTAGTTACGCAGTTTATGATCTAATATGATTTTTTTGTGTAAGGCAGAAGAGACTAAAGCAATCGTCTCTGTCATGAACTATAAAACACATGGCGATTTCATGATGTCAAGCGAAAATATCATAAAAAATCGCACTGACGTGTTTTAAGCCTCACTTTATATTTGCAGTTTTATAAGTTTTTG
This sequence comes from Locusta migratoria, assembly GCA_026315105.1. Taxonomy (NCBI): domain Eukaryota; kingdom Metazoa; phylum Arthropoda; class Insecta; order Orthoptera; family Acrididae; genus Locusta; species Locusta migratoria. Next base: position 262,629,192 of record CM048744.1, read on the forward strand.
CAAACATTTTGGACCAAAATAATAACATAAAAAATAAAAAATTAATTAATAAGAGGGTCTGAAACCCTTTTAGGAAAAAAATTAGGTAGTGGTGGGTTCCGAACCACTGACCTTTAGTGTCATAGTCCAACGCCTTCCCCACTACTATACGGCTATCAATCAAAGGTTATGTTCTTTAACCTCATACTATTGATGGTTGTTGTTAACGGATGCTAATATGGCATTTGTAGACACTATATTATCGTACGAAGAACTATGTGTTTTTGTTAATTCTTCAGTGCGCCATTGCTTTGAAATGACAACGTGTAAGTTACAATAAGAAAAAAATCAAATACGCAACGCAACATGGCGTATGCCAGAGAGTGTACTGGGCGAGGAATGTCACGTGACATCTCCGAACGGCTGGTTTTCGTTAATTCAATGGATGGTGTTAAATTTCGGTTATTTTTGCAAATATCTCTCAAACGATACGAGATATGAAAAAAACATAAGGGGAAAACGTTGTAGAGAATTTTCTCCTCTACAAATTCGGTTATTCAATTTCCGTGTCACATGAATAGTTAAACCGATATTTTCATTTAAATTTCGAGCTGTCAAAAGACGATCGCAAAGGCCCACTTTTAATGTTACTACCGTAACCTAAGGTGGGCCAAAATTTTCGTAAGTAAAAAAAAAAATTGCGTACTATTTTCTTACTATGAAGACCAATAAAATTGTAGGTTTTATTCAGAACACTGAAGATATTTTACATTCAGTGAAACGAAAGACATGTGGTGAAAACCGATTAGCCATACGTTCATCATCAAAAAAGAGGACAGTTCATATAAAAAGGACACTATTTAATAATAGTAATGTAATTTACAACTTTATTAATGAACCACGTAAAACTAAAATAGTAACCTTGTGTGTTTATTGTAAAACAAAATATTATGAACCTTCACAGTTTATTCAACATCATTACACTCAATTGTCTCATTCTTGTCTTTTTCACTTTTGAACAAACTATATTTGGAGGGCGACGAAATCTCTCTCGAAGGCTTTTTGTTTTTCATCCTTTTGAGGCATTTCATATGTCTGAAATTATACTGTATACATACAATACCTTTTATATTTTCTATTTAATTCCCTGTATTCAATGGTCATTTACATTAATACGATCCAATATTAACCCTTACGACACTTATACATACGAATTTCCTATGTTAGCAACGAATATGTACGTTCCAGCAGGGCAAATCAAACATTCTGCTTCGTTTCTTTCTCTCTTGAGTGACTTGTATTTCTCCATGAGCAAATCATTTAACACTGACTTTCTTTTCGGCATTTTGTATTTAAGTTCGTAATGTATTTTGAAGCAAAAGCCTACCTACGACCTCAAACACACAATACAGCTTTAACCTCAACCACAAAGTATATCAAAAGTAACACCAAAGAACATAATGCAGAAGACAGAATACACTGGCTGAATACAGGATAGACAACCGGGTTCCTACGCAGAGAAGTTCCGAATCGTTTGCAATTGTCAGACCCATGCGGAGAGCGCAATTGTTAACGGCAATTTCGCTCTGTGTGTTGCGAACAGGTTGGAACTGCAGTGCGAACGAACTCGTTGTCGCCAATGCTACAAAAATAAATTTTCTTTCTCGGAAACCAAAAAAAAAAAGGACGTTTTGTTGAATTTCATAAATTCCTATCGGACACATTTTCTTGCCTCAAAAAGGGGACGTGTTCGGTAAAAAGAGGACGTATGGTAACCCTAAAACCGAGCGCACTTATTGTAGTTTCGTAGACGGACAAATAAAACTCTTCATAATATGCACAGTTTATTTGGATAGAATTCGAAATGAAAATAACACAGTAGATGACGTACGTTTTAAACGTATACATGAGCACAGTTTCCATGACCAGTTAGGCGGGATAATGAAAGGGAGTACGTCAGGGCAAATACTGCAAATGACAACGAAAATGAAAGACGTTATTTTAAATATTTGTTTAGCCTTGTTTCATAAAATATAATTTTTGCTTAAATACAAACTGCTGACAGTGATGGTATTGTGCTGATGTTTCTAAAGTCTCGTCTACGATTTAAATGAAGGGATTCAAATAAAACTTGCCGTTATCATCATACTTTCGTTGTTATATTACATTAAGCATAGTAAAAAAAAAATACTACAGGCAATGAACAAATTACATTAACTCATGGCTTTACAAAATCTTATTTCTGAAATCTGTCTCCGCTAAGCAGTCTGGGCATAAGACGCAGCTTTCATTCAAATGCTGTGAGCCCTTCTTTCTCAAACTTTTATCCCAGTCAGCTATCGATTTTCGAATAACCCTTTAAGAAAAAGGGTAAATCAAAACGTTAAAGACACTGTTTATTAAAAGTAAAAGATCTCAGTATGCCGAATAGTAGCCTCCTTAAAGTATCATATTTAGAATTCTCTAATTATTATTATTATTATTTTTTTTTTTTTTTTTTTTTTTTTTTTCCCAGGAACGTGAAGAAATATTTCGGAGTTCATCGCTATTTCTAGTTATCTGTTACAGCCATATGTAGTACGTACACTCCCTCTTCCATGCATTTCCTACTTCTATAAAGTACGCCGACGAATGATGTGTAAGTGTTCTGACTCTCACAATGTTAATAGGCCGTTAACTCCAGTGTAGTTTACAACGCAAGCCGCTAGGAGGTGCTCGGGAGCGTTGTCGCACGTTTCAGCGAAGAGCTTCCGCTATTATCTTTATAAATATACTAGCTTAATTCCCGCTGCTTGGCACGCGTAGACTGGATGGTCTGCATTGGTTGTTTCTAATTCTAAATATCAATTTAATAGATTTAGCTTTGAAAGTGCTTTCCTAATAAAGTATTTTCATACAACTTGCCACCCCCCCCCCCCCCAATTTGTATAATTGATGGCAAAATTCAAATAATCCCAAAACATTTTTTTTTTTTTTTTCAAATTCTAACCATGGTTCCAAACCCAAATTTTCGTATTTCTAGCACCAAAGTAGTCCTAGTAGCATCCTTCAAATATTTTGCCCTATTTCATCCGCTTAGTGGTTGAATTTCCAAAAATATCCAAACACGTGTTTTTAAAATTCCAATCAAAAATCTAAATCAGAAGTTTTGTATTTCATGCTTCAATATTGCCTGAATAGCAACGTATTTTCAAGAAACCATTCATTCCCTATTTCACCATCTTAGGGATGGTAATAACGAAAAATCGTTGATGCCTACAGTGTAAGATAAACAACGTCTACAAATTTCAAGTGTCTATCGTATGTAGATTCACTTTTCAGCATCGTTTTCTGTCTCTTAGAAACATATTGAGAACGCGAAATCTCGTTCTTACTCTTTGGCATCTATCTTGGTAGTTTTACTTATCAAACTGCAATATGCGCTTATTTTGGTTTATTCGTACGCTTGTTGCAGAAAAACAACTGAAGAATGCGCATCACGTTTCGCTGTGTAGAACCTCTTTGCTGTTATAGTGTCAAAAGTCAACGCTGGTCTTCAGTTCGAATTTTATTTAAGCTGACGACTTTCAACCACTATGTCTTCCAGCCTCTTATAGCTATAGACACGGTACTGCTATGGTGTACAACGGGAGACTTTTTACTACAACAACACGGAGAGATCGTTCGTCTCCACTGTATGGTGTTTGCTGAAGATCAAAATATATAGGCACCAACACCACAATTTATATATATAAAGATTACTTATCTAACTGAACGGTATTAATCTGTTAGTAACGCGATACTGTCTGCTAAACCAAAGCAATCTATGACTTACGAACTTTCCGTCACAGACATACATTAACGTATGTCTACAGTCTGTGTACTTTAGTGAGCTCAAGGATAATACGGAGATGGTACTATGTATTATGAAACCGTGACGCTCGACGTCTCTCTAATCCAGTTGTCAGTGTTTTGATCCTAATCACTACAGTTGTCTTTCCCGTGTTTATATTGAAGACATTGGTGTATTGACAGTGTAGTTAATGCTCAGTTAATGTATATCTCTGTTTCCCAGTGTTTTATATTTGAGTCTTTTTATCTTTGAGCATCTGTTGATCGTCGTATTGCTCCACATTTTACGGAATTTCGTTCGCCACACTCACTTGCCGCCACACACCGCGACCAAAACACCGTAGTACTAAAGGCTACTCTCATGCATAGCCGCCATTGGTCTGCAGTGAATAATTTTGGCTACCAAGTGAATATACGGACACACGTTCCATTTATATATATATGTGTGTATTTTGATTTGCTATAATCTTTATCCCTCGCAATGGATCGTCCTTTACATATGGATACCACTATTACAGGCCACGTACACACATTAATTTTGTTTTGCGCTTATCAACAGTGAAGCCCATTTCGAATTATGTTTGCTTCATTGGCCTATTTGTATAATTAGTATTAAATTCGGTACATCAATATTCACGTTCGCACATTAATCTAATGATGTAGATGCAAATGAAGACTTCAGGTGTAAGGTGCTTCTGTTTGGTTATCGCCCGATCTGGTCAACGCAACCGCTAGTCGTTAGCGTTTCCCTGTCCAAGTAATCCAGTTTCAGATGTGAATCCTTAACCCTTTGTATTCATCTCTGCATTGAAATATCAGAGATTCGTTTACACGAGGAGTCGAGTTTGATTGCCACAGTGATAGCTGCAGACTTTTTCGTTTGTGACTTCCATAAACCAAGCCAATCTGCCTATCTTCCTCGCAGTTCTGGACTCATTAGTAAGTTCCGCAGACCACCTCGTCCCTCCGAGCACCGCTTGCTTCTTGAATAACCTTTTTATTACGGCGGAAAAGAAACTGACGATACGTTAAACAAAAGCAAACCATCCGCATTCAAATAAATTTCCCGGAAAACTTTCCCTTTATCCTCAGTTCAAAACCTCTCAGGTACTTTTTCATGATTAGTTCCTTCTAACAGTAATAACGCTGGCTGTATTGCCTCTTTGTAGTAAAAGATAATCTTTCGCAAGTATGGTACGTTGACATGTTTTCCTATATAACTTAACTAGTGGACCGTATAAAGTACTTTCATATTAGACGTAGCAGCTATTCTTGGTACGCCGAGACCTTTAAATGACTGTAAACAAATGTTCCAATGCTTGTAAACCTATTGGAACAAACTGGTATGGTCATCAGTCTCTAGAGTTTCAAGCTACGCAAACTGACGAACACACTAAGGACAACGCACACACCATACCCGAGGGAGGACTGCAACCTCCGACTGCGAGCAACCGCGCGCTTCGCAGCAAGGCGACTTATGGCCGAGTGCACCAACCTCGGTCAAAAAGCACGGTAATCAAGGGTTCCGAGAACACGGTCAAAATTATGATTCATTGTTTCGAGCAAAATCAACACAAATGTCATTGTTGTTCACAGCGTATTTTCCCATGCACCGCAAGTTCACCCCAACAGAAATATACAGATAACATGTTTTAATAACAGGAAAGCTTTACGATTATAGTTACGGAACATATCGTAATTTTTGATTCAAAACTTTTTCTGAATTTGATAGTTACCTTACTGGAAATATTCATTAATTATGGCGCGGCGAACTGTTCTTCCTGGCAATGTGTCGTCGCGATATATCTGCTGTCCAGGAAGCACAGGTTCATTGTCTTCGATGTTGGGGCCCCTGTCATCACGTAATTGATTTAAAAGTCTAATAATTTCTGGATCTTCAGATGGCTCATCACTGCTTAAGCTTCTAGCAATGTTGTGCAAGACAGCTGACTCAGAATAATTGACATTGCTTTCTGGGGATTGCATTTTATTCCAGCTGATAGAATGGGAAATCTTCGTTTCCACAATCCATATTTTCTCTGCACAGTGTTCCTTGTACTAATGTGCGATGTGTTATATCGACGCTCTGCATCGTTCTGTGCGTTTAAAAGTGGCATTCACAAATAGGATGTACAAGCATAACCACTATCTCCCAATAAATGTCATTGTATCTCTCCGTTTTCAAATTGGTCTCTGCAAGCACAGTTTCGAAATATGGTACTGTCGTGCACAGAGCCAGGCCATCGAACTACAATATCTCTTATCGGTAAATTGTGGTCACTTATTGTTTGACAATTAAATGAAAAGTAAGATTTCCTGTTGCGGAAAAGTTCAGCATTTCGACCTCCAGGAGACTGAATTCTTATGTGGGCACAATCCACTGTACCAATAATACCGGGAAATCTGTCCAGTTGCCTAAAACCTTCCATAACATAGCTCACTTCTTCTCTTGATGGAAACCTTATAAACCGAGCAGACATCGAAGCTGATACATTACTAATAATTCTTTGTACAGTTGTCTGATGTATGTTACTGTTGTCACCAATAAGTATGTTAAATGCAGCAGTTGCATATGCTCTTAACGTAATCAACAGCCTGCTCATAGGCGAAATAGGGTTATTTCTATCGGTAGGAAATTCTAACCTGTCATTGATTTGGTTTAACAGCCACCACACTTTCTTTGGACAAACAAAATCTTTCTTCGAACTTTTTGTCACTGTAATCTCCAAAAGAGTCCCCCTTTCCACAATCACTACATTTCGGTTTTGATCCCGATTCAAATGATCGGGGTAAAATAAATCTTCGTCAATTCCGTCTAAAACATCAAAACGCGCCGCCATCTTGAAACTGCACACTCGTATAACCCTGGTCATCTCGACAAAACCGGGCGTCAGCCGCGATCAAATTTAACCGCGATCAACTCCCTCGTTTAACTTTGATCGGTGTCGGTGCACCAGAAACTTGAGTTGACCACGGTTAAATGCCGACTTGACCGTGATTAACTTTTGACCGAGGTTGGTGCACTCGGCCGTTAGAGCTGTCGGCCACTCCACCGGGATTAAAAAATATTTTAAAGAAGTTCTTCTAAATCACCAAACTGCATTTCTAAGGACAGCTTCACCACAGGCTTTCAGTTGGTCAGCGCAGGATCTTCATATCATCACATAAAAATCGCGTCCCTGTGGGATTTCCTAGTATGTTCTTAGTTCATATTATGATTTATGGTGACACAAGTACATAATTACAGAAGAATATATGTGCATTTTTGTTACAAATAATAATTTACCTGGAAAGTATCTTAGTAATGTATCAGATAGACATTAGCCTGCACAGAACAGTGTTAGGCACAAAGGTCGTGTATTTCTTGAAAGGCAATATTATGGAGTAGATTATATGAGCGTGGTTGATTTCAAAGAAATAAAAATGATCTAAAACATCTGATTTTCAGATCTAGTTACACGTGCATCGACTAATTTTATTTAGTAACGTTGAATTACTCTTGTTTCACTTTCGTTGATGTAAGTCTTACAACCTCATTTGAAGATACGATGCATTTCTTCACCTAGTTCATCCAAATCCTCTATTGTTTCTGACAGAATTTCAGTCAGCAAATTTCAGAATTTTGGATTATTCTTTATTATTATTATTATTATTATTGCCTTCCCAACTTTCTGTTTACTTTCCTTTACAGGATACCATTCGACTCATATATAGAATAGCTTCAAACGCAGGATTTTTTAACAAATGACTTAATGTGTGAAATATTTAACGTAAAATATGTATTTGGAAAGATACGAATTCGTCCGAAAATTTTATTTCATCTCACGAAGTGTCCTGATTCTCCAACACTGCATGAACAGGATCTGGGTATTTGCGTACTCTAGTCTACGCTATCTCAAGACTTTCAAATAGTTTGTAACTGTAAAACTTGTCTCATTTTAAAGAGTATAAAATAAGATTTACCTCTTTACTAATTTAAAATATTCGAAAGTGCTCAGTAATTATACAAATTATTGAAAATCATTTTTGTTGCCCTTGAAAGCCGTTACATAGAAAGCTTATAACTGGGAATGTTCAGTTTAGAGATCGAGTAAAATGTGAGAAAGTACAAGCACAGTGTAACATACACACTCACTGCTTTGAAAGTTGTTACCAACTGACAGTTGCAACGAAGATAGCGCTCCTAGCGATGGGCAAGCCGCCGAAGAAATAAGGGTTGTTTATAATAATTGTTGAGCGTAATTCACGAAATAGTTACCATAATTTTTGCGTTACAGGCATCAGTAAACTATTAAGAGACATACATAATCGGGAAATTAATATAAAAGAAAAAAAGAAAAAAACGAATTTCAGTGTCTTACTGGTATAAAGAACAATTTCGTTATGAACAAATAGTTACTAATATGTGAATATTTACAGCTTATTCCGCTGAAAGTAAGTGGAAAATAAACATAAGAGAAACATGCGTAGTTGTTTCTTTATGCGTGTCAGTTCGCTATTAAGTCTAATGATTCGCACATTTTTACACTTCCACTCGGCTTTCGTATAAGTGCGTAGGCCCTATGCTTTTGATTGCAATTACTTTCGCTTAAAAACCAATGTTTTGAAGAATCTTCTTGTTTGTGGTTCAGCTGTAATAACAATTGTGGAATTGGTTTCCTTTTTGTTTGGAAACAGTTCAATTGCTTTTGCCATTTCTGTGACGTGTTTCCTTCAGCTACAGTTGTGGTGGCTGATATGCTACGATAAATACAGTAGTTATTGCTTTTTTATATCTGCGTTTCCTACGTTCCAACCTCGCCGATTTTTCTGGAATCGTGAAGAAGCAACGTTCCTCAGTTAAAAAGCAATGTCTTTCTGCCAAAGGGTAGGTCTTCTAGTGTTTCGTAGTCATTTTTTTTTTTATTTTTAATAGAAAATAAAATTCTTCAGTAAAAACCAGTAGGTTAAGAAATAATTGTAAATATATTGTCCTGTAATGTACCGTATCATACCTTTCAAGGATCTTATGAAACATAAAAAAGACACAAGTGGAGCTATTACTTCATCTTATGGCACTAAAACATACTCTAATGTAATAAGTACGTTCAAATTAATAAAAACGACACTATTCGCATTCGTCCAGTACCGTATTCAGAAATGTAGCTTGACGGCCGCTTGGAGCGGTGCTGTCGCAGTCTATAACAAAAGTCAGTGGGAGTGACGTGACTGATAGACTGTGCTACAACTCTTCTCAATCAATGATTTCCTCTGATGGCCTTCGATATTTAAAATCTGCGATAGGAGATACGGACGTTAGTTATCAGCATTGAAGTGTTGCCGGAAACAACAATTTCCATGAATCTGTTAGTAATATAATTTCGACGTTGTGATGTCACTCGAAAGAAGTTACACAGATTATCTTCTCCCAGCCAAGAATAGGTTTTAAACAGGAAGGAACGCAATAAATTTAGCGGTCTGTCAGAACTCCGTGGGAATAGTGCTTCTTTAAGGAATAGACCGCCACCGACCCCTTGCGGAGCCCACTATTCAGTTCCTTTCACGTCTGTTATCTGATCGAATCGACAATGGCGATCGAGCGACTCGCGATGCGTTCGTTTAATCAACATAAGGCCGGCACGAAAACTTCCAACCGTCTTAAAGAGGAGCGCCTGTAAGAGCACCTGACTTTCGATTACGTTAAAAGTTTTGGGTTACTGTATGACCTCGTGATTCGGCGTTATTGCCCTGTTGCTGTGGCCATCTCCTAGGACCTCGATGTCCACTGCGTCACATTGCTTTCGTATAATCTTTATTGTTATGTCCGCTCCTACGGAGGGAGTCAGTTGACAACGGACGAAACTCTTCTTCAACCAAAGATTATACGTTTGTTTATGGCACTGATCTCTATACTACCTGGATGTTGAACTTCAGCTGTCTTAGCGTGCCAACCATAGATGTTAACATTTCGTTTCTTGCAAATTTAAATACGGCCGCTATGAAGTATTAGTAGGAAACTAAAAGAAAATACGTCTCAATTCCGCTCCCATATTAGCCTATTAACCACATATTCATATGAATTTCAAATGTAAAGGTACGTAAGTAGTTATTTGTCAAGAAATGACAAATGGAAAATCGCTTGCCAAATTTAAACATGGCGGACAATGCGAAATCGTGAGAAAAACACATGAATGTGTAGGCACGCTGCAATTCTATGCTCAGAGACCAGAGTTATACATCCAGTTTATATAGAGATCACTGGTTTATGGCGATCGTCGACAGCGATATATTTCAGGAAAGGCATTGTGAGCTTTGCTGTATGTAAATTTTAATTTATTGTGCTACCGGTTTCGGAAGTGTCCCATCTTCCAGGCATTTAAAATTACATGAACAGTTTAGTTTCATACATTTTCTGAATAAGTTGACAGTGTCGTCATATCTATAAAACCAATTAAAATACAAGTTAAAAGTGATAGTGATAATGACAACATCAAAAGGTTACTACACTTTATAAAAACAGTACTATTTCGTAATACAGTTACGACATAGTACTGTTTTTATTTACATTAATAGTATTACGAAATAGTACTGTTTTTATTTACGTTAAGTGTAGGAACCCCTTGATGTTGTCGTTATCACTATCACTTTTAACTTGTATTTTAATTGGTTTTATAGATATGACGACACTGTCAACTTATTCAGAAAATGTATAAAACTAAACTGCTCATGTAATTTTAAATGCCTGGAAGATGGGACACTCCCGAAACCGGTAGCACCATAAATTAAATATTACATGACAGTAAAGTGTACAATGCATTTCCTGAAAGATTATATGAACAAGAAGCAATCTTAAATAGAAGGCTTCTAACGTTTTTTGGTACCTTAGAGGGCGGAACAACCAGCCCAACAGCTTCAAAAACAAGTTTGTAACCCCCCCCCCCCCCCCTTATATCTCCGTGGCGGAAACTAAAATACTGTTGATACATATCTATGGATATCTTCCACACCATGGAAGATCAGTTAGGATTTAGGAGAAATTCAGTAACACGCGAGGCAGTACATTATGACTTATCTTGTTCAAATGTTTGTATAGTCTATGGGACTTAACTACGTGGTCATCAGTCCCTAAACTTACAAACTACTTATGAACTACCATATACTAAAGACGGCACAAATATCCATGCCCGAGGGGGGATCCGAACCCCCGACCGTAGTGGCCGTGGTGACCGTGACTGGAGCGCCTTAGTCCCATCGGCCACCGCGGCCGGCGACTTATCTTGGAAAATAGGTTAAGGAAACCTACATTTATAGCTTTTGTAGATTTGGAGTAATCTTTTGACAATGTTGACAGGAATACACTCAAATTTTGAAGTCAGCAGAGGAAAAATATTTATTCATTGGGAAGTTATGTACAACTTTTGTAGAAACTAGACTACAGTTATAGGAGTCGTAAGATATGAAAGGGTAGTATTGGTTGGGAACGAGTGACACTATGTTGTCATCTTTCCCCAATGTTATTCAATCGGTACATTGAGCAAGCTGTTGAGGATAGCAGAATTCGGAATGGTGTTTAATGTAATCTAAGGAAATCAGGCGACGCCGAAGAAATTCGATTAGGTAATGAGACAATAAAAGTAGCAGGTGAGTTTTGTTATTTCGGTAGCAAACTAAGTGCGGATAGCAGAAGTAAAGAAGGTATAAAATGCAGAATGACTATGGAAAGAAAAGCATTCCTCGAGAAGCGAAATTTGCTGACATCCATTATTAATATAAATATTAGGAAGTCTGTTCTGAAAGCATTCGTCTGAAGTGTAGCACTGTGCCATAGTGAAAATTGGTTCCGATCGTACAATTGGAATCGCACCATTATGCCGCCATATTTTTGACCTGATATGATCTGTATCAGCTCTGTTCACTCTAGTGAATCGAGTGGAGACTTATGACAAGTAATAATCCGTCGAACGAGTATTATTCTGTGCTACTGTCTTCGTGGACATATCAAACAGCCTTTCTATTTTTTTCTGAGATATGTGTCTGCCATCTGTCTCAGTATTAGGTTTACGTTAGCGGCCTGCCTCAACTCACTCTGTACAAACATTCGTATATGTCTTACTCTTGCGACGTTTTCAAGTGACTGATCGGCAGTGATATAAGTCGTGTCACCTCATTTAACCGTCTAGAAAAGGGGAGTTACACAACGGAACAAGAGCAGAGAACGTTTACCGATACGCGAAGTCTTATTTCACCACAGCTCCCCCTTGAAGCTGGATAATTACGAAATTAATTCCTCCTTAATTTTATCCATTACGATATCTAAGAGACAGAACAATTATCGACCTTCGTAAGTGCAGCCCAGAAATAACTGCATCTGCATTTTTAGACGGCTAACAGAGATGAAAAATCTCCTTGAAATGTTTTTACTTTGAATCTGTAAACGGATCATATTATGCTTCCTTTATTCACAATAGCTTTATTTCCAGTTCTTTTCTTTACATAGAGAAATGTGCAAATATCCACTGGACTAGGATGTACACAGCATTCAGAATTCATTAATTGGGAGAAGAAAACAGGAAAGAACGAAGAGGTATTGACCACAAAATTGTCCACCATTACTCTATCTTAATATTCCATTCCCTTTGGTACACCCTTCTCAAGCAAGAGCGACAGTACATTGCTTGTTGTGTACCGTCCAACATGAGGGGACATTAAGTACTTTTACTCGTCTGGTACTGTTAACTGCAACAATTTATGATACGCAGGAAAGTACCACATATATATATTAGACAGTTTGTTCACAATTCGAGGAGCTAATATACTTTTTCACCGTCTTTCACCCCGTTAACATGTTGCCGAACAATAAATTGGTTATTTTTATGCATTCTGAAACTCACACTATTAATGTACAACTTTGTTCCAGGCATACGTTAACATGATTGGGCGCACGTTGTTTGCTGAAATAAATTCGACTTTCCCAAGTATTCAACCAGATTTATGACTGAATTAAGTCTTTCTAGGGGGGTACAGAACTCCAATGAAATCGACGGGTGTAAAGATAATTTCGCAGGTTTGTTACACAGTTATTTCAAATCACAGTTTGCTCCAATGTTCTAGCATAGGGTTACCTAAACTTTGCCTTATAGAGATACCTTTCTGATAGGGAGAGCTTCAGTAGATACACATTACCAATGTTAATAAAGGCGCTTATTTTAAAGAAACCATATTGATTGATTTCACTGTGGGTTCTCAGTGAAAAATTTTGACCAAGAACTCAGCACAATAAAGACTATAGCAACAAATAATTATTTTCAGCCCACCTTAATCGACAACATTGTTAATAAGAAAAGGATGAAACTAGCAAGAGCCCTACTCTCCTCGGTAAACACTACAGAAGAATCAAGAAGAAAATGGTGTAGTTTGCCTTTCTTAGGTAACATTTCAAACAGGATTGGTAACATTTTGAAGGCAAAAGAATTTTCTGTGTTTTTCTTTGTCCCACATACTTTAGGTAAACGTCTCTTCAAATCCAAGGACAAATAGCCAGCCATCATGAATGGCGGGATGTCCTGGTGTATACGACAGACAAGTCGGTCAATCTGCGCTAGGATCAGGAAACACCACAGGAATTTCAGATTAACAAAGCCAGATTCTGCCTTCGCTGAACACTGCATAGACCAGGAGCACATATACGCAACAGATGTAGAAGTCTTGCATGTAGTAGGTAAAGGTGCACAACTGACCCATTTGGAAATATTGGAAATTAAAGAACAGATGTGGACAGCCCCAAATTTACAGCGTAACGAGAAGACAGCGTCAGTTACTCCCCTCTTTTAGATTACTAGTAACATATACATAAAAGATACCATCAGTATTTAGAATATGAGGCTAATATTGCTAAATAATCAGTGACATAAATTCGCAGGGTATAATGATTAATTAACTCCCACTAGACAATTTCAGCACGTCATCACCACTAAAAAAAGTGTATAATATGGAGATTATGATTTTTAGTTACTAACATCAAGGAATTAGGTTGGGTAATAAAAAATAAACGTGGTAGATGAGTTTTGTTACTTAGGCAGTAAAATAACATATGATGGCAGCAGTAAAGAGGATATAAAATGCAGAAGGGCAATGGGAAGAAAAGCGTTTTTGAAAAAGAGAAATTTGTTAACATCGAATATTAATTTAAGTGTAAGGAAGTCCTTTATGAAGGCTTTTGCGTGGAGTGTTGCCTTGTATGGGAGTGAAACAAGGACGATAAATAGTTCAGACGGATCGATTGGTAAGACACATTCTTAGACATGAAGGAATTGTGAATTTAGGGTTGGAGGGAAGTGTGTGGGGTAAAAACCGCAGAGGGAGACCAAGAGATGAGTATAGTAAGCAAATTCAAATGGATGTAGGTTGCGGTTCTTATGAGGCGATGTGAGGCTTGCTCAGGATAGAGTAGGATGGAGAGCTGCATCAAACCAGTATCCGGACTGAAGACCACAACAACAACAAACATCAATAATTGTAAAAGGTAATCAAATGTACACAAAAAATGTAATTGTTTTTAAACTAAATGTCCAATGATGAAATCGAAAACAAACCAACTGTAATAAAATTATGGTTTGTCTTTATTTGGGTACTTTGTAATCAGTAAATCACTAGAAAATTGGCTAATATCCCGAAACATAGGTCGTGTTTAGTAAAATAAAGTTTTCTTAAAGAAGGGAATAAGAGTGCTTCAGTTTATTTAATTTTATAGAAATATAATTTTTTATGTTCCAGACCAAATGTCCAAATGTTTTTAAACCTAAGGGACCAAATTGCTGAGGTCATCAGTCGCTAGACTTACAAACTGTTTACAGTGAATTAAACTAACCTATCCTAATGACAACGCGCGTACCTATTCGCGAGAGACGACTCGAACCTCCGAAGGGAGCGCCAGTGAGATCCCTGATATGACGACTGAGACCGCACGGCCATTCTTGCGCAGCTTTAACCTTTCTTCTCTATCAAGAAAATTATTTTTAATGCTGTAATACTCTTAAGTTAAATTTTCAATGAATTTAGAAGCAAGATTTATGCAATTATATCCAGCCATTTTCATTCTACAACACTGCGTATACTGTAAAACAAGGCTTTTTTAAGGACTAGATTAATTAATTTTGCAATACCAACTGTTGAACTAAATAAATTGAACGTTCAATAACTACATAACAAAATAACAATTACTACTTTCAGTTATACAATGGAATACAAGTAACCGACAATTTCCGAGTTCTTTGAAGTTCGCAATCTGCTGCGCAGTGCAACACTCGCTTCTTAATATTTTTATAGTGATCATCCGCAGATGGCAGTAATTGTGTATGATGAAATGATTGAACAATCAGGTGTCGCATACATGTTCTTTCCATTGAGAAAAAACGCTTCTGAACCATCTTAGACACCGTAGACGTTATGTAGACATTTGTAGCCAGAGGGTCCGAAAGGGTTAATATTCCATTTCTGTACTGTAAAATCGTACATTAAACTCAGTTTAATTAGGAATTTTTACTGCACTGTTGTGAATTTATTGACTCACATGGGCTTGGTGAGCATTACAGTTCTGTGTTATATTAGCTGGGGTGTAAGATAAAACCAAATAAATTACCTAATCCTTATCTAACTTCCATGTTTTGATTTTTTTATACTGATGTAATATGTTAATAATATCACGAAATGTGAATATTGAACACAATCTAGTGTACAATTATTGTGCAATAAGGCGATCAAAGTAAATGAGTGTTGTGAAATGTCTTTTTATTTTAGTTTTATGTGATTCAATGATTGCGTTACCCAAATAATTGTCGTATGCACCTAAGTATAGTAAAAATTTGTCATTTGGTACCAAGTTCGTATGTGAAACCTTAGCTTTTACCGGCATATGAATGTTAAAAAAATCTACTGGTATTAAACATAAGTAGAGGCACTGAATTAAAATTTGTGTTGTGGCCAGGATTCGAATAAAAAAAATGTTTAAATGTTTCTATAGCTTATGGGACTTAACTATGGGGTCATCAGTCCCTAAACTTACAAACTACTTATGAACTAGCTAATACTAAGAACGGCACAAATATCCATGCCCGAGGGGGGATTCGAATCCCCGACCGTAGTGGCCGTGCAGACCGTGACTGCCGCGCCTCAGTCCCCTCGCCCACCGCGGCCGGCGGATTCGAACCTAGGACCTTCTACTTACTACGTAGGCGCTTTAGACCACTCAGCTAACACAGCATTGCAGCCAAAGCGAGTAGACAGCACGCCTCCCTCCACACCACATACTTTAATTCTGCCTCATTTTCCCTGTGAAATGCGTATCAAAGGGAAATGAGGCAGAATGAAAGTATGTGCTGTGGAGGGAGATGTGCTTTAAGACAGTCCGTCTAGTCGCTTTGGCTCTATCGCAGTGTTAGCTGAGTGGTCTATAGAGCCTACCTAGTAAGTAGGAGATCCCAGGTTCGAGTCCCGACCACAGCACAAATTTTAATTCAGCACCTCTCCTTATGTTTAATACCTTTGGTATAAAGATACAATATTGTCTCAAGGAAATGTATTATTGTTGTTATTTAACTTACGGGTATGCTGCCGGATGACGTCGCCGACGACCGTCAGTATTTCGACAGTCAAACCTCCGACAGGGAGCAGCCCCGCACTCTGCAGCAAGGCGCCTTGGAGAGCACGCCGACTCCCGCAAGGCTCATGAAAATGAGTGTGTTGTACATACATTTCCGAAAGTTGAATGACAACACTACAACAGGAATATTAATTACTTTTGAATATAGAACTAAATAAATAATATGACAGCAACAGCTTTTAAGTTGCAAGGAAGAGTTCAAGAACAGTCTCTTGATTACTGTTGTATGACGTTTGTTATGGGAATACACTAGAATAATACATCAGCACTATAACTGGTAGCTTTTTCTTGTTCAATAGACTCGTATGTCGTGTAATAATCGTTTAAAAAAGTAAAAACATCCTTTAATATGTACGGTAAAGTAGCAATTTTTGTCCTCTCTCTCTCTCTCTCTCTCTTTCTCCTCCTCCTCCTCCTCCTCCTCCTCCCCCTCCTTTGCTGTGAGTCTAGGCGCGAGCGCGTATATCTTAAAAGTCGACCACTGTACGAAACAAGAGCTTTGTTTTTTCACTAAAATTAGCAAATAAGATCCGTGTGAAATACCGGTTACCCCCTGCTACAAAACCTTGTTCCCTGGCCCAAACTGAGAAATGACTCGTTTCAAATTAGTTCAATAACAGAAAGGTAATACTACAGTGGTCAATATACATAGCAGCTCACACGTTATTACACACAGACATTAATAAGTAAGCCACCACAATTAAAGTTATCTTAGAAAGGTGGCTAAGAAAACATTTATGGCGCAACGGAATTTAGACATAAGAATAATTGCATCTGAGCTTGTTCTCAGCACTTGTGAAGAACAATATTAAATAAAAGAGGGAACGTGCTCTAAAACTACATTTTATAGTCAACTTACAGATTATGCTGAACTTAAACTTGTTTATTCAGATAGAAAACAAGAGGAGAACCAACCTTACCTCGCCAGACGCCCAGTATAGAAAGAAGACCCAGCGGTCATGAGGCGGGAAACTGCTACCGGAAGTTGGAAACCCCAAGAAATAGCGGTGGTGGGGGCGGAGGGAAGGCTCACCGACTAGCTCGCAACCAAAGGTTGTGGAACCTCTTTGGTAGCATGAGCAGCTATCGACTCTGAGCCAGAGAGAACGATACAAAGCGGGCTACTCCTGCCCACATTCAGACAGCCAAAGATTCTCGCGCCCACTTAAAAGTAAAATAAATGCGCATTCTTACGGGGACAGTGGCTTAGCGGAGAAGCCGTACTTTTGCCACATTAATTAATATAATAATAAATTATTAACATAACAAAATAAGAAAAACCTAGCAATATTAACTAATATTTTTAACACATGAAAAAAAACGCTATTCCTAAGCCTTGAAAAGAGTGGGGTTCAAATTTTCACAAAATGATAATCTAGCGACATTAAATAAATTATAAGTTTACAGAAATATACAAAAAATATATGGAAGACGACAGACGGTCGTCTTTCAATCTCTCTGGGTTCTCTTATTCTTCCCTGACCATGTCTAAGACAAATAGATTGTGCAGATTTTCCGTAATAAGCAGCTTAGAAAGAAAACCATAAGGTACCCTTAATTTTAGCACCTTCCCCTGTGTTGAGCATTATCTGCAGGAAGTCAATACCAGGCACATCGGAGAAAAATCACGGCCTTTTTCGCAGATTCAATATGAGTAAGTGGCTCGCTGGTCTCTCTCGCTTATCTAGAGTACTTCTGCTGAATTATGGCGGCTTCATAGATCAGCTGACTTCCTCACCTCTCTGTGCGTTGTTGGTCTGGAACTTCTTGGCACACGCCACCAAAGGCATTTGTCAGGAGGGCGGTCTGTGCAGCGTCGAGTCGTCGTTTCATAATTTCAAAGTTACGTGTGTGAGTTTCTCTCTCTCTCACACACACACACACAAAGAGAGAAGAGAGACAGACAGACAGACAATGGAAGGAGGAGAGAGATCTGACAAACACGGCAAAATCGCTTATTCGTGTTACACATCCACTTACATTCTTTTTGTTTTCTTCTGTTAATTTATTATTATCATTAATAGTATTGCCTGTGGTCGAAAATCGACCAATTGTGTTTACAGTGGTCACTGGGGGTAAAATGTTTCGTTTCATGTCGGCGGCCTCGCGTGATTATGTTGGCAACATCAACAACACGATAAAATCTTTGCCCATTTGTTCGAACCACATAGAATGACTCGATTAGTGTATCGTACAGACCATGAAGTAAACAAATAATGCTGTTCCTGCTTTATGGTTGACAGGTTCTTGTACGTACCCTCGTCCGATCAGTAAAAATAATTGCACTCGTAAAGCGAAGATTCCATGAGAAAACATCAGCGTTGTCAAGCGATTGGCTAGAATGAAGACTCACATGATTCTCACTATTCAGCATCTGTTGCCAACATTATCATAGGAGGCCGCTGGGATATTTGGTAAAATTTAACCGGCACTGGGAGGTATGAAACGGTATCTTTTACGTGTTAAGGAAGATGCCTGACACAATAACAACAAATAAAAACGGCAGAATGTACTTGTCATGCCATTTTCGAATTATATAACTTTCATTAGCCTAATAATTGAAATGGAACTACAACTTCAGTGTTCGTATATTAATACAACACCAAGAAATAATGATATTTCGATACTGCGATATTCAGAATTCCAGAGCTGACTACATGTTGACTTCGTAGTTCCACCCGTGCACCGCTACATGCCTCTCCCGGCGCATCATCATTTATATCGGCATTCTCGACTTCGTAGTTCCACCCGAGCACCGCTAGATGCCTCTCCCGGCGCATCATCCTTTATATCGGCATTTAAATGAATAGATCCATTTGCTTTAACCAGTCTTAATCACTGCGAAAATGAAGCATTTGAACGGCACAAGAAAGTGAGTTGGGAGCACTCCATGTTTCGATATTCACTTATTTTAATACGTTATTTTAATACTGCAGATGCGTTGCATTACAGCGTCTTTGGTCGAGGCGAATAGCCAATCAGTGAGCTGATTGTTGGAGAATGTAGATCTTGATCCAAGCTGTAGATAGGAAAATTTCTACTTCCTTTTACCAATTTTAATGGCTAAATGCATACATAATATTTATATTCGTTAAATCTACGACAAACAATATTTCGAATTATGTAACTTTCGTTGTCCCTGTACGAATAAATTAGTAATCTGTACCACAATTTTCATGTTAGAGTATTTATATAATGATTATTCATGCAGTGTGAAAATTAATTCTATTTTGTTATTAATATGGTATTTCTTACATACAGAGTGAGTCTCTAAATTTGAACACTCGTATCATTTGTTAGACGATCCAAGCTATAGAATCAAAGAGTTCCACTGGAGATAATGAAAAAGAGCGACTAATATTCTAAGCTGTTTCCTCTGTTGACATTCAGAAGTAACAGTTATTTTCCTTGATGCCATCTTCAGGCTAATTTAGTCAACCAAGCCATCCAACAGTGTTTAATGTACCAGAAATAAAGAGCTTTTCTTCTCTTCGTGCCATCCACGTTTTGTTTCCAAATTTAACAATGCACTGCAGACAAACACCAGAAAAATTCTTTCTAACATTTAACTTCTATATGTCGTTAACATATTCAAGTATTTCAGAAAAAGTTTTATTGCTACAGATACGCAATATTTTATATCCTCTCTACTGCAGCAGTGACCAGTTGATTTGCTGCCCAAACAGTGTAATTCATCTACAACTTTAAGTGCCCTGTTTCGTAGACAAAATCCGTCAGAATTGCCTGTTATTATAGAACTATTCGATTACTCTTGGTTTACTTTCGCTAATATCCATCGTATAATTTGTTTCAAAACGTTATTCTGCCGTCTTTGACACATTTCCAATTTAATTCGCAAACCATAAACAGTTTGTGTTTTTCCCTATGAATATTTTACTGTATGAGGTGCAATCAAGAACAATGAAAATAGTACACCAAGACGGAGCATCGGCTCGAAATGAAACATGTTAGACATAATGATACAGAGGAGAGAACAATTTGATTCCTAAATTATGACACAACTAGCTTAAACCCGCGGCTCTGCTCGCGTGTTGGTTGATTATGATAGATAAGTAATCATTCAGTAGTGTGCTATGAGACTGGTTTTGAAGGATGAAATGAAATACAATACCTTTTTTAGAAACAAACATTTTAATCACCATTCAAATAAAAAAAAATTATGTGATGTGCTTAATAACTTACAATAAATAATACATATATTATTCCTTATAGCCTGTGTTGCAATATCTCAACACTTATAGTGAGAGTAATATCCATATTCATTTTATTTTCATTTTAGGGCATTATGATAAACTACATTATTTTTAGTATAGTTTGGTGCGTAAAGGTAGAGAATTTTTGTGTTGCCCACCCTTGAACAAGCGACGTATAATTGACCATGTGAAAAACATGAGGGCTGTAAATGGATTCCTGCGATTTTTTTTAAGGAGATGTATTAAAAGACATTTCTTTTTTACTGCTTTATTTATTTAATTCTTATATTTCCTTATTCATATGCTTATCCTTACAGAGAAAGAGCTGAAGACATTGTAGCACGCATATACCAAATATATGGTCTGTGGCATCACGTTTCACTGTATGTAATCTCCTTACTATAGAGTCGCAAACGTTATCGCTGGCCTTCAGTTCGAATTTTTTTATAATTTCACGACTTTCAACCACCATATCTTCCACCCCTTTACAGTTATCGGCATGGAACTGCTATGGTGTACAACGGGAGACTTCGAACAACAATTACACACAGGCCATTCGTTACCGTTCTTTAGTTTCCGCTGCAGAGCGAAATATTAACACACACACGTAGAATATTATACACACCGATAACTTTCCATCCCAATATACTCCACCTTTTATCATTATCAACCCTCAAGCAACAATGCAACCAATAAAATCATTTTCAAAGAGTAAATATAATTTTCAAAGAGTAATTATTGTTCCACAATTCGCGTTATATTCTTCAAATTACTAAATATCTATCAGATCGCTATAAAACCGTGCTTAAGACCTTCCTCAGGTGTAATTAGTAACTGTACAAATATTTAAGTCTCTGCGTCTTGTCGTTCGGACGTGATAAGCGTACACCGAAGAGACATTCACATTTATAGACAATACTGGCATTCTACGGGTCGGAGCGTGGAATGTTAGATCCCTTAATCGAGTAGGAAAATTAGAAACTTTAAAACGGGAAATGGATAGGTTGAAGTTAGATATAGTGGGGATTAGTGAGGTTCGGTGGCAGGATGAACAGGATTTCTGGTCAGGTGAGTATAGGATTATAAATACAAAATCAATTGGGGGTATCACAGGAGTAGGATTGATAATGAATAAGAAAATAGGAATGCGGGTAAACTACTATGACCAGCACAGTGATCGCATTATCATTGTCAAGATACAAGCCAAGTACGAAGCCAACAGCGACAACAGTAGTACAGGTTTATATGTCAACTAGCTCTGCCGATGATGAGGAAATCGAAGAAATATATGAGGAGCTAAAGGAAATTATTCAGACAATTAAGGGAGAGGAAAACGTAATTGTTGTGGGAGAATGGAATTCGGTAGTAGGACAAGGAAGGGAAGGGAAGATAGTAGGTGAATATGGTTTGGGCAAAAGGAATGAAAGAGGAAGCCGCCTGGTAGCATTTTGCACAGAACATAATTTAGTTATAACAAACACCTGGTTTAAGAATCACAAAAGAAGGTTGTATATGTGGAAGAGACCAGGAGACACCGGGAGATACCAGATAGATTTTATACTGGTAAGACATAGATTTCGGAATCAGGTTTTAAAGTATAAGACATACCCAGGGGCAGATATAGACTCTGACCATAACTTGTTGGTTATGAACTGTAGGCTGAAACTGAAAAAGCTGCAGAAAGGTAGGAAAATGAGGAGATGGGACTTAGATAAATTGAAGGAACGTGAAGTTCTTAAGAATTTCAGAGGGAGCTTTAGGCAACAATTAATAGAAACAGGGGAAAATAAAACAATAGAGGAGGCATGGGTAGCGATGAGAGATGAAATAGTGAATGCAGCAGAGGACAAAATAGGTAGGAAGGCAAGACCTACAAAAAATCCTTTGATATCACAGGAGATACTAAATTTAATCGATGAAAGGAGAAAATATAGAAATACAGTTAATGAAACAGGCAAAATGGAGTACAGACGACTAAGAAACGAGATTGACAGGAAGTGCAAAATGGCTAAGCAGGAGTGGCTAGAAGGCAAATGCAAGGATGTAGAAGAATGTATAAATAGGGGAAAAATAGATACAGCCTACAGGAAAATAAAAGAAACATTAGGAGATAAGAAAAACAGCTCTATGAATATCAAGGACACTGATGGAAAACCAGTTCTCAGCAAAGAAGGGAAAGCTGAAAGGTGGAAAGAGTATATAGAGAGGCTCTATGAAGGAAATAAACTTAGAGGCAATATTGAAGGAAGGGGAGTGGATGTAAATGAAGATGAAATAGGAGATACTGTGCTGAGAGAAGAATTTGACAGAGCCCTGAAAGACCTAAGTCGAAACAAGGCCCCTGGAGTAGATTTTATTCCCTCAGAGCTACTGAAGTCTCTGGGAGAACCAGCCATGACAAAATTGTTTCACCTGGTGTGGACGATGTATGAGACAGGTGAAGAATCCTCAGACTTTAAGAAAAATGTTATAATCCCCATTCCAAAGAAAGCAGGTGCAGACAGGTGTGAAAACTACAGAACCATCAGTTTAATAAGTCATGGTTGCAAAATATTAACACGAATTATATACAGAAGGATGGAAAAGCTGGTAGAAGCCGACCTCGGGGAGGATCAGTTTGGGTTCAGGAGAAATGTAGGAACACGGGAGGCAATACTCACTTTACGGCTTATCTTAGAAGATAGATTAAGAAAAGGCAAACCTACAAATCTACCTTTTGTAGATTTGGAGAAGGCTTTTGACAATGTTGATTGGAATAAACTCTTTCAAGTTCTGAAGCAAGCAGGAGTAAAATAAATGGAGCGTAAGGTTATTTACAACTTGTACAAAAACCAGACACCGGTTGTCAGAGTTGAAGGGCATGAAAGGGATGCAGTGATTGGGAAGGGAGTGAGACAAGGTTGTAGCCTTTCTCCATTGTTATTCACTTTGTACATTGAGCAAGCTATAAAGGAAAGCAAGGAGAAATTTGGAGAAGGAATTAAAGTTCAGGGTGAAGAATTAAAAGCATTGCATTTTGCCGACAACATAGTAATTCTGTCAGATACAGCAAAGGACCTGGAAGAGCAATTGAACGGAATGGACAGTGGGCTGAAAGGTGCATATAAAATGAACATTAACAAGAGCAAAACTAGAGTAATGGAGTTCAGCGTAAGAAAATCAGGCGATGCTGAAGGAATTAGATTGGGTAACGAAGCAATAAAGGAGGTAGATGAGTTTTGTTACTTGGGCAGTAAAATAACAAATGATGGTCGCAGTACAGAGGATATAAAATGCAGAATGGCAATGGGTAGAAAAGCGTTCTCGAAAAAGAGAATTTTGTTAACATCAAATATTGATTTAAGCCTAAGTAAGTCCTTTCTGAAGATACAAGCATTTGTATGGAGTGTTGCCTTGTATGGGAGTGAGACATGGACGATAAACAGTGCGGACAGGAAGAGGATTGAGGCTTTGAAAATATGGTGCTACAGAAGAATGCTGAAGATTAGGTTGGTGGATCGCGTAACTAATGAGGAGGTACTGAACAGAATTGGGCAGAAAAGAAATTTCTGGCATACCTTAACTAAAAGAAGGGAGATGGGATAGATTGGTAGGACGCATTCTTAGACATCAAGGAATTGTGAATTTAGCGTTGGAGGGAAGTGTGTGGGGTAAAAACCGCGGAGGAAGACCAAGAAATGGATACAGTAAGCAGATTCAGACAGATGTAGGTTGCCGTTCTTATGTGGAGATGAAGAGGCTTGCTCAGGATAGGGTATTGTGGAGAGCTGCATCAAACCAGTCTCCGGACTGAAGACCACAACAACAAGATATAGAAGATGAAGGCTTAGATTTTTTAAATTTTTATTTATTTATTTATTTATTTTTAATTCGACGATTTTTCGGATAAGAGTCATCTTTCAGTGAAGATAAAACTATACAATTATTTAAACCTAACACTAGGACTAAAAAGCTACAGTGCACTACTAGCGCTTTTCTTTTCACTATTGTCATTAAAAAAATTCGTTTTCTACCTTTTATCAACTTAGTTAGATACATACTATATTTATAAAAAAAATTAATGCGACTAAGTCAATTCATTACTGAGTAGTAGATTTCTAAAAGTAGTGGAATTGACGTCCGTCTTATGAACACATACACATATGGATGAAAGTAAGTGAAGTGAAACATGAGTGAGCGTAACATGGTGTCGACCTGTTTCAGGTATGCAAGCGGGACATTCCTGGCGACTCGACAGATGCGCAGCTGGAGCGCATGCAGCACAAGAGCAAGATCAAGGTGGTCAAGGTGGGTGAGCCTCTCTCTTCACGTCACCTCTCCCACACCGTGGTACAGCTCTCTGTGAGGAAATTATTGCCATCCTTTTCTCCTCGCTTGCTGCCGTCCACAGCTCGTAAATGGCTGAAATTTATCGCATTTTAACTTGGATTTCTCCCTATCTTATGGTACTTTAACATCGAAAACCAACTCTGACAATAAAAAACGTGAAACTCTTTTAAGTTTAGCAAACTTGCAATTTTGTGAGTTCTGAGATAACTGTTACAAAATGTTGAGAACAGTTTTTAAACATACATTCATTGATTTGTTTTTTTTTTTCCTTTTCTTCAGAATGGTAATAAAACAGCTTGTGGCCCGGGACATAGATTTTTTTGTATAATAAATTCACTGAAAAACAAAGAGCCTGAAGACAGTTTTCTGGAACCAGTAATTTTGGCGGCTCACACAGACTGAGCAACTTTTACTGCTCACCACACGGACTGAGCATCTTGCCCCAAACGGTCCTGACCGCCAATACACGAAGTCAGCAACTTATACCTGCTCAGCTGCGCACCTGCAGGCTCCTTTGCAAATACTTTTATTGAGGATATTTATTGATCTTATGGAAACAAATTTTGTAGGAAACACAGTTTAAAAATATATACATGTAGACATGATCCGAAAGAACAGACGTCACTTCTGATCCTGCAGTTGTTATTATTTAGTATTCACAGAATATATGACATCAACTGCGATTAGGCAAAGCTGTATCTGACGGGATGCGTGCTTAGGTAGTCCTTGCAGGAGCGGTGATCGCTGTGTCCCCAGTGGTGTAGGGGTCAGCGCAACTGCCTAGGAAGCAGGAGACCCAGGTTCGAATCCCGGCTGGGTACACACTTTCAGCTTTGCCCAATCGCAGTTGATGTCATATATTCTCTGCCTCTGGTTCTCTTGTCCGTTATTGGCAAGAAAGCTCTCTAAATTATAAAAAGTTGATTGATAACATGGATTAAAACGAGAGTGAAAGCTCTCGCATGCGTTTGTCGTTTTCCAGAGTGCAGAATATTCATCTGCCCAAGTAAAAGGCGTGAAGATGCATTTTCCAATAGGTAGCTAGAGAACTGCGTCAGTAATGAAAATACTCAACACTGCATAGTCCACAGCGAAACTATAGTGTGTTGCTAGTAGAAGATAAGAAAAAAGATGGAAAAAAGAAAGAAAACTTAACAATCTTGGGCCGGCCGCGGTGGCCGAGGTGACTGAGGCGCTCCAGGCACGGTCAGCACGGCCACTACGGTCGGGGGTTCGAATCCCCCCTCGGGCATGGATATTTGTGCCGTCCTAGTTCGTAAGTAGTTCATAAGTAGTTTGTAAGTTTAGGGACTGATGACCCCGTAGTTAAGTCCCATAAGTTTAACAAACATTTGAACATTTGAACAATCTTGGGACAGATGAAACCTGCAGCCAGCTATTTCACTCTGGGGAAAGACTGACTTAAGAGCTCCGTGGATTCTTGCCTCAAAATCAACCACGAAAATTTCTTGTTCGAAGCACATTCGTTTGTTTAATATTGCTATTGATCACAATCCAGACCACTAACGTACGTTGCCGTCTTTGTATTTTTCAAAAAACAGGAAAATTGTGGAATGTAAATAAAATGCAAAATAATAATAATTGGAGCTTAATCAAATGTACCCTCCAACAGAACTATGTCCTTTTCACATAGTAAACGAATATATGACTCAGTTGAAAAAATTATCATATCTGAGTCAGGATCAATTTTCACTAAAAATTCCTCATCTTATACTATATTCATGTTAATGGGATCGAACGCCAAGTGAACCTCCTCTGATGATTTGGGTAAATTCGGATGGCACTTAAGACTTATAACGAAAATATTCTTTCTTGTGTATGTTACATCTCGATGAGTCAACATGTTGACCAAATGGCTCTGTTCCTCCACCTCCTTATAAATGATTTTTGTCGGTCGCTCTTAAATATCATAGGTAGCTTTCGAGTTTATTGCACTCGACACTGATTTTCTTTCGAAGTCTTGCACTGAATACTGATCATGACTATGATTTCTGCCGCATCTCGGCAAAACATGATCATTTCCTATTGTAAAAAGTTTGGCATTACAGTTATTCTTAGAGCATCTCCAGCCTTGCTCGCCAATTGATTTCAACTCCCTATAGCGTTAAAAGGTGAAATTTTTACAAACAAGGACTGTCTGATCCTTCTCTTTACAAACGCCTCCAGATTTTGTATCTCTCTCCTTCGCGTTTAACAAAACTTTATACCGAAACTCTCCACTACATGCTCTGCACGCGCGGACACGAACTAAGCAGCAGAAACAAGCGTGCTGGGTCTAAGGCAGTGCTGCCGGTGGCACCGTTTTGGCGAGAAGCCCCAAGTCTGCGCTCTGCTACCTGAAGGGAAAGTTGCTCAATTTGTGTGTGGGGATTAGTGACGCACATCATGACCCTATCTATGTTGCTCAGTTCGTGTCTGCCCAATTTTGAGACGTTCGAACAAAAGATTACTTCTTTACTAAGTGCTCATACAGTTGGACCTTGCTTAGCAAGCATAATTCTCTTCAGAGCCATACCTGAAATGCATAATACCCATTATGCAACATATATTTTTTTTCGACATGCCGGATGTCAGTGTCTACTCTGCACAATATTTCGGCCATGGAACTTGTAACCTTCATCAGGTGCGACCTGAGACTGCTTTCTGAGTGGACATGGTCCAGTACCTTTGTCTGCGGCCTTCCTCCTCCAGTGGTGGTTGTAGATGCTCCCTCTATGGGCCGCACCCATCAGACCCACCTCTGAGTGTTACATCTGCCATCTGGCGCTCTGTTTACGGTCTGCGCCCGCTCCCTGAGCTGTTCTGGAGCATTGATGTTCTGTTTTCCAACTGCTGTGGCCGTAGGTACTCTCTCTGTGGTCCGCACCCGCCAAACTCCTCTCCAATCGCGCCATCTGAGGTCTGGCGTTCCGTCTGCGGTCCGCGCCCACTCGCTGTGATGTTCTGGGCCGCTGACGTCAGTAGTGGCCCTAGGTGCTCCCACTGTGGTCTGCACCTGCCAAACCCGCCTCTGATTGTGCCACCTGCAGTCTGGCATAACGTTTGCGGTCCGCGTCCGCTCGCTGCGGTGTTATGGAGCACTGATGTTCTTTTTTCCGTCCGCTGCAACCCTGGGTGCTCTCTCTGATGTCCACGCCCATCATACCTGCCTCTGAGAGCTTCATCTTCAGTCTGACTCACCCTCTGTGGTCCGCGCCCATTGTGCCCACTTCTCGACATTGTATCTTCAGTCCCGTTGTCCTGGTGCTCTGCTTGGGGAACACTCTCCGTGCCTCCAGCGCTTGTGTCTCGGTTATACTGGCGCTGTCCTCGTTGCTTTTTTAATAGTTCCAGGGCCGGGTCACAGACTCCACTTAGTTCATAGCCTGTGTCTCTGTACATGAGATTGTCAGCCACTTCGATCTCTATTCACTCCTTAATAACACTGTCCCAAAATCTGGGTGTCTGTGCCAGAATCTTGGTATTATCGTAGTTCATGACATGGTCCAGCTCCAGACAGTGTTCATCAATGGCTGACTTTGTCACTTGCCTTAATCGGGTGTGCCTTTGACACTCCATGCACCTGATGTCCACTGTTCTGATGGTCTGACCAATGTACGACATTCCACATTGACAAGCGATGCTATAAATCCCTTGTTTCCGTAACCCCAGGTCATCATTAACATTTCCCGCCAGGCCCTTGATCTTACTGGCTGGACAGAAGACACACTTCATGTTGTGTTTACATAGAATCCGTGTCAGATGAACGGTTAAGGCGTTATTTTCATTTAAATTTCGAGCTGTCAAAAGACGATCGCAAAGGCCCACTTTTAGTGTTACTATCATAACCTAAAGTGAGCCAAAATGGGGTCTCACAGGTTTCAGTCTGGGGTCACAATTGTGCAAAGCTAGTTCTTTCTTACGATAATACAAGTATGGTAAAATCACAACGGGCAAACAAAAATTAACTGATGAAATTTTCAGAAAATTATTATGTAGGCTGTCGCTAAGCCATATCTCCACCATATCCTTTCTTCCAGGAGTGCTAGTCTTGCAAGTTCCACAGGGGATCTTCTGTAAAGTTTGGAAAGTAGGAGGTGAGGTACTGGCGGAAGTAAAGTTGTGAGGCGGCATCGTGAGTCGTGTCGGGATAGCTCAGTCGGTAGAGCACTTGCCCGCGAAAGGCAAAGGTCCCAGGTTCGAGTCCCAGTTCCGGGACACAATTTTAATCTGGCAGGAAGTTTCATATCAGCGCACACTCCGCTGCAGAGTGAAAGTTTCATTCTGGAAACATCCCTTAGGCTGTGGCTACGCCATGTCTCCACCGAATCCTTTCTTCCAGGAGTGCTAGTCTTGCAAGTTCTGCAGGGGAGGTTCTGTGAAGTTTGGAAAGTAGGAGGCGGGGTACTGGCGGAAGTAAAGCCGTGAGGCGTCATCATGAGTCGTGTCGGGATAGCTCAGTCGGTAGAGCGCTTGGCCGCGAAAGGCAAAGGTCCCAGGTTCGAGTACCGGTTCCGGGACACAATTTTAATCTGCCAGGAAGTGTCATATCAGCACACACTCCGCTGCAGAGTGAAAGTTTCATTCTGGAAACGTCGCTTAGGCTGTGGCTAAGCCATGTCTGTACCATATCCTTTCTTCAAGGAGTGCTAGTCTTGCAAGTGCCGCAGGAGATCTTCTGTGAAGTTTGGAAAGTAGGAGGCGGGGTACTGGCGGAAGTAAAGCTGTGAGGCGGCTTCGGGAGTCGTGTCGGGATAGCACAGTCGGTAGAGCACTTGCCCGCGAAAGGCAAAGGTCCCAGGTTCGAGTCCCGGTTCTGGCACACAATTTTAATCTTCCAGGAAGTTTCATATCACCGCACAACCTGCTGCAGAGAGAAAGTTTCATTCTGGAAACATCCCTTAGGCTGTGGCTACGCCATGTCTCCACCGAATCCTTTCTTCCAGGAGTGCTAGTCTTGCAAGTTCTGCAGGGGAGGTTCTGTGAAGTTTGGAAAGTAGGAGGCGGGGTACTGGCGGAAGTAAAGCCGTGAGGCGTCATCATGAGTCGTGTCGGGATAGCTCAGTCGGTAGAGCGCTTGGCCGCGAAAGGCAAAGGTCCCAGGTTCGAGTACCGGTTCCGGGACACAATTTTAATCTGCCAGGAAGTGTCATATCAGCACACACTCCGCTGCAGAGTGAAAGTTTCATTCTGGAAACGTCGCTTAGGCTGTGGCTAAGCCATGTCTGTACCATATCCTTTCTTCAAGGAGTGCTAGTCTTGCAAGTGCCGCAGGAGATCTTCTGTGAAGTTTGGAAAGTAGGAGGCGGGGTACTGGCGGAAGTAAAGCTGTGAGGCGGCTTCGGGAGTCGTGTCGGGATAGCACAGTCGGTAGAGCACTTGCCCGCGAAAGGCAAAGGTCCCAGGTTCGAGTCCCGGTTCTGGCACACAATTTTAATCTTCCAGGAAGTTTCATATCACCGCACAACCTGCTGCAGAGAGAAAGTTTCATTCTGGAAACATCCCTTAGGCTGTGGCTACGCCATGTCTCCACCGAATCCTTTCTTCCAGGAGTGCTAGTCTTGCAAGTTCTGCAGGGGAGGTTCTGTGAAGTTTGGAAAGTAGGAGGCGGGGTACTGGCGGAAGTAAAGCCGTGAGGCGTCATCATGAGTCGTGTCGGGATAGCTCAGTCGGTAGAGCGCTTGGCCGCGAAAGGCAAAGGTCCCAGGTTCGAGTACCGGTTCCGGGACACAATTTTAATCTGCCAGGAAGTGTCATATCAGCACACACTCCGCTGCAGAGTGAAAGTTTCATTCTGGAAACGTCGCTTAGGCTGTGGCTAAGCCATGTCTGTACCATATCCTTTCTTCAAGGAGTGCTAGTCTTGCAAGTGCCGCAGGAGATCTTCTGTGAAGTTTGGAAAGTAGGAGGCGGGGTACTGGCGGAAGTAAAGCTGTGAGGCGACATCGTAAGTCGTGTCGGGATAGATCAGTTCGTAGAGCGCTTGCCCGTTAATGGCAAAGGTCCCAGGTTCGAGTCCCGGTTCCGACACACAATTTTAATCAGCCAGGAAGTTTCTTAAGTTTATTAAGTAGTTGTCTACATTTCTCTGAAACGTGACGGCTCCGGTGGCGCTTGTCGGCAGATGCTGGTGGTGGTGGTGATCCTGTTCCTGGCGTCGTGGCTGCCGCTGTACGTCATCTTCGCGCGCATCAAGCTGGGCGGCGAGCTGGCCGCCTGGGAGGACGAGGCGCTGCCGGTGGCGACGCCGGTGGCGCAGTGGCTCGGCGCCTCCAACTCGTGCATCAACCCGCTGCTCTACGCCTTCTTCAACCACAAGTTCCGGCGCGGCTTCGCCGCCATACTGCGCTCGCGGCGCTGCTGCGGCCGCCTGCGCTACTACGAGACGGTGGCGCTGTCCGGCTCGAGCGTGCGCAAGTCGTTCAACAACAACAACTCGTCGACGCGCCGGCCCGACACGTCCGTGTCGTACATCTTCAACAACACGGGCGTGTAGCGGCTCCCGCCCGCGCTCTTTGTTCTCTCGAGCCGGCCGTCGCGGCCGCACCCCGCCCCGCGTCTGCCCTGACGCGACGGGCTAGTGGCGTCGCAGCCACACACAAAAAAAAAACAACCATACAAACAAACAAAAGTTTCCTCCTCCGGCTGTCCGTCCCTCTCTGGCACACGAGCGCGCACACACGCATGCAGTCACACACACACACGTTTTCACACAGACACACACACACGGACTGGCTGAATTGACGCGTGGCGGTCCGTCGCGCGCTCAGAGAGGGTCGTGCGCTCGGGAGCATTAGACGGTGTAGCTGTTGTTTGGTGGTCGGCGCGGACAACGGCGGCCAGCGAGACGAACCTTCACAGCAGCGACCGGCCGCCCCCCGCAGCGGGGACAACTCTCTCTTTTTTGCTGCCGCCGTTAAGGCTCGCCTCGTTGATCGCTGTTGTCGGTTTTTTTTAAAAGGCTATTTGCGCACTCAAGAGGAAGTACACGTCACCTGGTGGGACGACCTGGAGACTGGCACCGGCATCACTCCTTTTTGTTGTTGTTGTTGTTTCTGCACAGGGCTCGCGTCTCGCCCCGGACTCGTGGCTGCATATACGCCCTTAATTTTTTTGCCTGAAAGGCGGGATTCCAGTAGTATTGCATCACTTCCAGTATTGACTCGGATGATGAATCAGGGTGGCTGATGATGACAGTTGCGCTGGTAAGGGACGATATGGCGACCTAGGGCTGCCGTAGCGACACGGGCACTCAACTGCTTGGATAAATCACGACGAGGAGAGTTGTTATAGATTATTTATTACAGTCACATTTTCGATGTCATAAACTTTAGTGCTCCTCGGTTGCACAGTGGTAGAGTGCCAGACTACAAATCCGCCAGGTCTTAGGATTTTATCTGTCACTTTCCATTTCTTTCACCTCTGGCAGTATTGCTCATGGGAAAAATACCGAGTAGCACCGTGGTTCGGAACCCAAGAGGAAGGCGACAGCATACCACCCTGAAACAGGACCATACCTAGCAGAGCACTGTGCTGTTCACACCAATATTCGGATTGTTGACTGCTTTACCTTCACATTAGAGGATACTATTAGTTCTACAAAACAGTGACAAAAATACATAAAGTTTCGATCCATACAGTGTTATAAAGAAGGGCAGTAAAAACCACAGCCAAAATCATCACTCCGTACAGTATCATTGAATGTACTGCTGGATCACATGATTCAAAATATAGTCCCACACAGTGGCGGCCTAAGGGAAGCATTGACAGGTGGGGGGGGGGGAGGACTGCCCTGGCCCTCTTCATCTTGGGGTGCCTCCAAATATCTTGAAGAACCTTTTTCCTTAACTACCTTTGGCCCTTCGTTCTGGGGGACCTCCAAATTTCGAAAGCTACTTTTTGGAACTGTATCATGGCTCTCGCCCTGGGGGACCTCCAAATATCGATCTTTTTTTTAGTTATACACCTGTTTCCAAGTGGACGGAGGGGGAGGCTTATTTTGTTTTGTTGCCCCAGGCCTCCAACAGCCTTAGTCCGCCACTGGCTCCCTGTGAAGAGTACAAGATAGGGAAAACTGTTTGAGTTTTGGCGCCATTTCTGGCTGTAACTGGTGCTACACGTCTTGACATTTACTCGAAGAGACGCTGCATTTGTTGGTGTATAGCAGTTTAAGGTGATTCCATAAACTGGCAAAATTGATCTGGTGTAGCACAGAGTGGTGTGTCCAGGGCCAGTCGATAAACAGTCATCAGCTAGACGTTTTCATTGGGCAGGGATCGAGAGAACTGGATGGGCAAGGCAGAAATGCAATAGGTTGTGGAACGAAGAAGTCTTGGCCATTGTGTGCCAAATGGACACACATTATCCTGTTACAATTTGCCTGCCTGCAAGCCCAAATGCTATGAAAGGACAACAGTCTCCAGCAACAGGTTTGTTGACAGATGACTGGCTCGTTGGTGTACCGGCAATGCATACTGGGGTGGAGAGAGGGTATGGGGCAGAGTGAACTTCAGTACCACCCCAAACCATAGTACTGGCTGCAAGACCGGCAAGACGATGCTCCGGACTGCGAATAAACCCTCATGGTGGTGCAGGCAGAATCGCCATTGGAATGATATTGCTTTTACCAAAGAATCCAGGTTCTTCCTGCAGCAACCTGAGATGGGATTAGAGTATGAAGAGAAACCCTTGAACTGTTCCCATATGCCTCGCCATAGTGGTCCTCCATCCGGTATTATGGTTTCAGGTGGTAATTGATTTCACTTCCACACCTCCCTAGTATGAACTGCAAGGTACACTAAACATCACTTAAGTGTTGAAGTCTGTCACCCTCCCACAATTTGGCAGCTTACCAACGGTCACATTGCAACAGCATAATGTGAGACGACATGTGACACGTAATGTTTAAGGATTCTTCGTGAACCATCAGATTCAGTTTCTGCCTTGAACTTCTCGTTCTCCTGATTTCTCGTCTGTTGCAAACGTTAGGGCGATTATTGCGGAACGGCTAGTGCCCTGATACGCCAAATCAACTTTGGCAATAATTTTAAACATCATCCATTCTTTGATTCATTTCTGAGGCGTGTAGGAGCGGTTAGCCAGCAGTGACCGCAACACTCGTAATTTTCCTCACTTCGCATCGGGCTGTATTTTCAATCATATCATCTTTGCACAATGCGTTATGTGCAAATAAAAATCGCCTGTGATATCTCCGGTCTCTGGGGCTTTTGGTGTTATGTGTGTGATTACATGGACAGGAGGATTGGTCAATGTTCGAGGAAATGTATCGAACTATAATTCATAGCAAACACGTCTACTGATCATGGAATGTAAAAATCGTACCGTGTAAGCTATGAACTCTTCCTCAATGCTATGAAACAAAACTTTCTACAGAAAGCTGTTCTTATCCTCTTCAGTTATTAGACAGGAATTGCCTGTCCCGATACCTAACTCTGTTGGGGTCTTCCTCCATCTCTTCTCCCATAGCACTTCGAGCTTTTAAGGGAAGCCTCTCACGTCCGAGGCTAGTTTGGGTATTGGGAGTAGTCTGTGTTTTCTGAGAGTTCGTTACCAGCCTTCTGCTCAACCCCCTTCCAGGAGGACCAGGATTTTCTTTCGGGGTTATCTCCCTTAGCCGATACGTTCCATTCTTTAATGGCACCGGAAATAAGCTCTCCTTTCATCCTCTTCCTTCGGCTTTGTAACCTATAGCCACTGTATGTCAAGCGTTGCATAAGCGCCTCACGATTCATGCCTTCTAAGATGTGTCAGTCGGGTTTACTGGTAGAGCTGCCTTAATATCCTTAGGGTCTTACTGATTTCTCAAACGTCAGTGGACATTTCCCAAAGTTTCGTTTCTGAGCAGACTCCAGGGTACTTTAGCAACCTTTGATTGTTGGAGAATAGAAAATACACCCTCAGTCCTCGTAAGATATACCGTTGGGGTCAAGGAAGGGCGATAGGAAACAGAAGAAGCCTGACACAAGTGATTGGAAGCAATGTCAGACTTAGCTAAGGGTCCATGTGGTTGCCACCCATATACTCCTAAGGTGGAAGCCCCATAGGTGACTATTCTTTGTCTGGAATCTCACCGGTGACCAGTCTAGCATGGATGACCCAACCAGGAACACAGTGGATAAAATCAAACCTTCCCACCAACGCTGGGGTAGTTGTCCTTGGGGAGGAGCAAGCTCTTTGCTTTCCAGATATTGAGAGACGGTAGTGTGGACTAAAATAAGATGAAAAATTGCATAATATATAAGTTATAAAGTGCATACATTAAGAGATATGAGCACTTGTTCAGTACAAGTGTTTCACAGTTTGGAAGATGAGCATGTGCACATTTTCCTTTGGAAACCACGTTTACTGTGAACATTTCCCTTGGGTTCATCCACGTTGCCAACTCTTACGATAGGAAATCAAAGAAATTGTAGTAGAATCGTGTGTGTTCACAGTTTTGAAGACGTAGAAGTGCTCATAGTTTAGGTATGTATTTTTAAGCCCATTTCTACTAAATGTGCCTCGGGATACTGACCTTTCCTCCAAGGACACCCTCTGTTCCAACTCCAAAGTTAAGTACACAGTGTACCTGACTACTATGTGGATGATCCACGTAATGAGTCCTTGATGTCATGACTTAACACGGGTTAACTTGCTTTGTAGTTCTATGTGACAGGCTACTTAATTAAAATGTAGCGATTCCAATGCCTGAGAAATTGACATATAAAGGGAGATTGTTGCGCCTACCCCATGATCTTTCATAGCGCATCTGTAGGATGTCATTACAGAGACTGAGCGCGTAAATTACTTCCAGTGCAAAATTTCAAAATCCATAAATGCTGAGAAACTACA
Organism: Locusta migratoria; assembly: GCA_026315105.1. NCBI lineage: Eukaryota > Metazoa > Arthropoda > Insecta > Orthoptera > Acrididae > Locusta > Locusta migratoria. The sequence goes on from CM048744.1 coordinate 262,665,033, forward strand.
AGCGTAACCTATTGCACTGGTCAAGACAGCATGAAAAAACAGGTAAGCGTGTCACAATATTGCAGAGGCCACAAACGTTGCTATATTGTTCCCACAGGGATAACGTGTGGCACCTGCACTATAACTTTATTGTTCGCAGTAAGATCTCACTGTGTTTACAGATATTGATTCTTATCTTGAATTGGTTCCTCAAGATGCCCACTTTTCTAAACTGAAGTTGAAAGGCACATGCAAAGAATAATAGTATATATTATAGTGTATGTTGCCTTGGTTTTTTTCTTATTAACTGGAATTTTTGTTGTAATTTTTTAGACCTCAAGGAGACTACTAAAACCTGTCCTGGTAATGAACTGCATAATACGTAATTGTGACTGTGATAAAACTATCCAGCAGAATCTTTGATAGTATTCATGTCCACCCTTATAAGGTAATTATATCTTCTCATTCCATGCCTCTAGGGCTTCCGCCGAGAACAGGTAGTTCTAAATAAGATCGTATGATCGGAAGAGTAATGTTTTCTTGCAACAAAATTAGATCATACATCTCCTAAATTAATTCACACGTCAAACGGCAATAGTTAATATATTCAAACTACATAGAATGAATATGTCCGTGGGCTGTTTCTAGATTAATATTCTCTTTTATAAGTTACGTACATTGGTGCAAACAAGAATATTACCTGTGGTCGAGACGTTATGTCATTGTTCCAGCGAACGTTTTTTCAACGGCACAATAACAGCAATATTTAATGTTTTTTAGAGTCCCAGTCCTACTGTATCGATATCAAATACACATTTTGAACGTCTCTTTGGATGTAGGGTAAGACATACCTTTTGTAAGTAATTTGATTCACTTTATTGTTAGATAAGAACTCCAACTGCACCCCTAGAAGCCTGTTAAACGTGTTTAGACAACCCAAAATTACTTTTGCCCCTTTACCAGCAGGCACTGCATATTCAGCCACCCTTGATCATGCTCCAGTCTTTACGTTTTTGGATGGTGAGCTGTTATGTACGACCGCAGAGAGCTTAGATTTTTCTACGTTTATTGTTACTGGACAGTACAGAACAAATAACTGTCATTTAGTTGTCACACATGCTGTAACTTTCTAACACGTTGTCCCCATCAACGATGTTTGCTATCGGCCACACTCATTCAAAATCACAAATGTCTAGTGATTTAATCGCGTTATCAGCAACTAACTGCGTGTTTCAAGTTCATTAACTATTCGTTGAACGCAAACATTACGCTTAACAAGTTTGCAGACGTAAGATCTTCCTGGCAGACAATGGAGATATGCAACAGTGCTAACCAGAACAAGAAATAAATACACAAAAAGATAGAAACGGACTGTCTGTCTACTGAACATTTTACCTACACTGCATACCAAACCTGAAATCGCACCCAGACGTCCGGCTTTTCCAGTCCGTCCGAACAGAGTTATCCGCAAGCAGAAGTTTGCCTTAGTCTGCACTGTTTATTCCGGTACCTCAGTTTATGTGGTGCTGCCGGCGTAAATGTAATCAGAGTTTCGTTTCCGAAGCTAAAACAACTTCCTGTCCTAGCGTAGGGGACGAGTCATTGCACATTGTCTTCCATGTGAAACTTCATATGGGCAGTGTCTCGTGGGATCCTTCGCGCAGTATCACATGATCATTGAATTTGCTAAGCTACTGTTATGGCAAAACTTCTGTTGAAAACCATCCTATTATATACAATGTGGTGAATGAAATGTAGGCAGTAAAACATTACCAGATATCTATTGCCTATCCTTTACCCAAAACATCCAAAATATTTTCATCTGAATGTTCCTTCTATTCTTTGTACTACAGCTGCTGATATTTCGTCGTCTTCACTGTACAGTGTCAAAAGAACTTTCCTTACGAACAGTTGCGATCTAAACCCACTTCATACAATTTTGTAGTGATGAATTGTGGTAAACTGAATTTAAAATACCGGTAACGATGCGCGATCAAAACTGTTGCTGCAATAATCCATCTAGTGTCATTGCTAAGAAACCAAACATATCTAATTAGGCGAAAGGAAACTGCCATTCGTGTGAATCTGCCTTATGCAACCCACAGGGTATTTTTTAATTGCCTGTCCATAATCATCAGTACTAATTCTATAACTACTGAAACTTAATAGTTATCCTGTTGTGCCTCATAAACTCAAAACGTTTCGGACAAATGTAAACATTCTGAGGTTTGCTACAAAACGAAGTTATGTGTGAAAGATTTTGAGTAACGCCCAAATCAATTTTCATATATGTGAAACCATAATGGTAGATGAATTTTATAACTTCCTTCACCATGTTTTTGGATAGTTATTTAAATGTTACTTTACCAAAAATAGATTTAATGCTAGTGTCAATATATAATGTACAGACAATAACATTTATAATAAGTATACAATGAGATTTTGTGTTCTTTGATAGTATGAAACAACAAAACTCAAACCAAACTGAACTGTGACTATCGTTCATCTGAGAGTGAACATAGTAATAAAATTAAAACCAGTGCAATAATTTTTTCTAATGAGCAAAATGTCTTAGAATTAATACATAGTTTTGATCAAGTTCAAGTAGATGTTTAAGAGTTGTGATGCCTAACAGAAAATAATTTAAAAAATATTTTTACATCAGACACTAACAAAATCAGCACGACAAATAAACATTTAAAGTAAGTTTTAATTATACAGCAGAACACAATACTAAAAACATATTTCATTTCTTTCCGTTAACTGCAGCAATTATACAAAATTCATGGCACATTTTGGCGACACTCAATATTGCACGATCGTATTCTCTAAGTAAATAAACTGAAGTTTGTCAAAAAATCTAAGCTTAAGACAGAAACATATTTTCTACTACCTTGACATTAGAATATTTTAATTTCTGTACCTCAAATAAAAATTGAAGACTGATTCAAAAATTTAAATGCTATGTACTATCAAAGACATAGAAACTTCAGCTACATTTACATCACTGAATTTAAGAAACTTAAATTTTAATATTTCACACTGAAGTACTTTCAACTTGTTTTTAAGCTTTGATTTTTTGATCTTGTTAATTGAACTGCTTAATATGAGTATTCACAAATTTGTTCAAGGTTAATCAATGTAATTTGAAAAACTGTGTGCTGCTGTAAAACAAGAATGGAAAATATTAAAAGTAATACGGTAAATAGCTGTTGCATTTTACTTAAATAAATAGGTAAAGACATATGCTATATAAAAATATTTATGTCATAATAATGTAAACTAATGAGAGTACATATCAAATTAAAAATACAGATAAATCACAAGGTACATGGTTAAAACAGGGGATATCATAAAAACAGTCGTGACAATATGTATTTAAGAAAATATATTAATTTTAACATTAGTTTATTCAGAGTGATGAAAACAAGAACGACTTTCCTATCTAAGGTGAAATCATTCCGTAATAGTAATAATACTCTTCAAAGGTTTTTATATATGGTTTAGACTCTTCCTCTGGTATTCTGAATACATGCAGGTTTCCTAAGCAATGTTCTGATATTCTTTATGTTACGGCAATATTACATTAAAATACAATGGACTGTTACCCCAATAAATACGCATATTCTCCGATTATTTCTCAGAAAGAAAATATGAACATTTTACCTGCAGAAAACACAAAGATCTCATTATTTTCGTTCCATCTGTATCAGTTACTCTATCTTCGATTTCTGCTGTAAATGACAATTACCTTAGCAGTGTCTTTTTCGTGTTTTCCTTTTGATTAAATCCTCTTCGAAGGTTTACTACTTATAATAGTAGCTTATAGACGGTATTATAACGTACTGCTTTATTGTTCTCCGAAGGTACACTATAGAAGCTAGTTGTCATATTTTCTGACCTCGAAGACATATCTTAATCACCCTGGCACTTTTTCCTTCACCTGAAGAAACTTTAACTACAATTACGTAAAAATAACTTACGTTTTCACTTAACGTGACTGATATGACTAGGGTCATCTACTGTTGTCATCAGTAGATAGAGTAGCATGGACGCATTTGAATTTCATCTTCTGGTGACAATATGTGAAGACGCAGTGTTCTAGTTTCTATTGTGCTCTGCTGACATGTTGATATAGATTTACGCACGAATATAAATTGGCAACACAAATTAAATATGCAGAAACGCTTGATGATTTCGCTACGTTATTAAATGCCCTATACCCATCGTACGTTTCTGAAAATATCTATAAAAGAGGCCCGTTAAACTTCATTTCTTTCTTGAGGATACTCCTGTTTTATAACCAAGAAGCAGAGGTCTATAACGAAAACGTAACGTGCAGAAAAAGCAATGTTTGTTAAGCATTTATATGACCATGTTTTCCTGTAGCCAAAATATAATGACGCACAACTGAGAAAAAGAGCACCGCTTTACCTGATCCTATTCGGTTGCCAGGAAAACTGATAAGTTTTGTCGGACAAAGAATAAAGTTTCTATTGATCAACGGAGAGATATTATTTGCATAGTCTGCTAAATTCAAAAGTATGTATAAAACGTAGCTAAATTCGCCTAAAACCACTATAATCTCACACAGTTACACGAAGTGTAACACTAATACAAAATACAGCAATAAGAATTTTAGAAATGAAATTAACGCCAAATAATACAACGATTTAATCAAATTTAACATTTCTAACATCCGAAACCTGACATTTTACGTAAATATAGTTTTATACGAAATAGATTTGCTAAAATATTAAAGTACTATCATGTACAGTAAATTAAATTTCTTGCGAAGTAGACTCTGTGTTTCTGAAGTTTAGTTGGTAAATACAAATTTCTGATGCCTGCAACAGTAGTCTGAGGATTATGTTTGCACAAAAGAACATTCAAATGTGGGCCATTGGTACAAAAATTAACTATCGTTACGTTTTATACCTGTAGTATAGTTAACTCACTGCAATCCTACTGGTACTAAAAGTAACGAGTAGTAATACAAACAATTGTTGTGTAGAGATACCTAATAAACACACGTCAAAGGATGCTGTAAATAAAACTCTAATGGCCCATTGCATATAACTGATATATAAGAATATGTACCGATGTGATCTTCTCAGGCTATGAGCTGTATAACAGGTTCCTTCTGGTACGTGTTTCGGCTCTTTTCTTACTCTTCAGGAAATTAGTCGAGATGTTGCCAAAGACAGCACTTTCACTCGGATAATAGCACGAGTAGATTTCATCGGTGTAGTTCTGGGTCAGAGCAGTCCGGTAAATTAGATGGAAAAACCTTTGTTAAATGTAATCATAACTGTAAGATATCTGGAGATTTAATTGGGCGCTGTCGGTACGCACAAGTGCAATATGGATTTTATTTCTCCATTTCTTTTAGTGTAGCTTTTGTTGTAACGATATGAAGTACTATTTCATATAGCCTTTAAAGTTTACTAGTCGTACCGGTATCTGATTTGCAAACCATGATATAGTTGTTGAAAAAGAGGGTTAAGTGGCAACACTCCAGCAGGAAGTGAAAGTGTATTTCAGGCAAACACCGAGACATACACCCAGACAACACGGAATGTCTAAACCTTTTGTCTTTATGCTCATTAATGCTCCTTACCTTTGTAACAAAGCAGTTCGCCTAGATGACATAAATCATGAGGCTCGTGTCATTGTGAACGGGAGTCCTTCAATATCACTGTATGAATGACTCGATGAAAAAAATGATGAATTTAAAAAAAAATCAATTTTGAGTATGTACCACAAGGGTCTTTTTTTTTTCCTTTAATTTGTAAATCTGTTTCGCTTTATAAAGCCATCTTCAAAATTTACTATTTACCTCAAAGAAGTCACAATGTTTTGATACAGGCTTGAAAGATATTCTACTCGTTACACTTATATTAAAGTTCATAACAATTATCATGTATTATGTTCTTGAATATAAGTATGACGAGTAGAATACCTTTGAAACCTGAATCGAAACAATGTAACTTCTTTAAGATAATTAGTAAAGTCTGAAGATGGCCTTGTAAGTCGAAAAACGGTTCACGAGTTAAAATAAACTTTATACTTTTCAAAATAAAAAGCCAAGATCACATATTAATAATTTATTAAATGACGACCGGTGTCGGTACACTGTGTCACCATCATCTGCTCTCATATATGTTATAAGCTGGTCATCTTGTTAAAAAATTGGTATAAAATAACTTGTGTATTTTTATATAGCGACTAAGTGCAATGTTGCACTTGTTATTTTATACCCAATTTTTTTTTAACAAGATGACCAGCTTATAACATATATGAGACCAGATGACGGTGACACAGTGCACCGACACCGGTCGTCATTTAATAAATTATTAATGTGCGATCTTGGCTTTTTATTTTGAAAACTATAAAACGATCAGATCGCCTCCAAACCCAACTATGTCAGGTAATCTTAAAATAAACTTGTGGAACATACCCAAAAATGTGATTTTTTTTTAAATTCAGTATGATGGAAGACTCAGTGAAAATAAAAATAAAAATGGATTGCGCATTGTGTTGTTCGGTTCAATAACACAGATTAATAGCCGCTGTCAAAAAAATTTCTTTTTGGTTGTTAGCGACTACTTCAGAATAGCAAACCAATGCCCCCTGTCACAGGAACTAGTAAATGGGACTCGTCAGTTGTCCAGTGTTCACGCTGATACGGACGATGCCGAAGTTGTTTTGAGTACCGGAAACGGACATAGCTGACCCCCTCGTCCTCACATTGGATTCGACGTAAAAATGAAGTTACATATTTACGTATGTGGCGAATGACAGCATTTCACTTGATTCTTACGAACTGCATGTGTGGCAACAAAATGACGATACTTTTTCTGGGATTGTCCAATAATCAGACATTCTGCAGGTCGTCGGTATGTTGACGGACAGGCTTTATTTGGTTGGCAATAGAAACCGCTATTGCCCGTGGCAGCTGTCCACGATCTCGATCCAGAGTCTTTCAGTAGAGAGTACGCCAGCAGGCGTTTTCCGAAATTGGGACCAGTGTTTCCGGCCGTGCGGCTGCAGCCGGCTATGCCACGCCCCCTGACGCCGCCACGCCCCCCCCCCCCCCACCACCACCACCCTGTCCTTCTCATAACCCAGCCGACGTACTTACGTCATCACAGCTCAACTATTCCCCCCCTTCCCTCGCTAATACGCGTCATGTCGTTCAGAGTGTGAAATGAACAGCCGAAGTCATGTTTTCGATTTCGTCTCCACTCCTAAGACTGGTTTGCAGCAACCCACTACGGTAGCCTAGACAGTGCAAGCCTATTTATCTCTTCGTAATTACCGCAACCTACATCCATTTCCTCTTGCTTTACTGTTGCCCTTTAAATCCCTCCCCTCTTTCATACAAAATGCACCATTTCATTCAATACCAAATGAAGTATTCTTCGATGCCTCAGCAAATGTCCTCTCATCAACGCGTCCCCTTTTAAGTCAAGTTGTGTCAAAATACTCGTACCTCGCCAGATTTATTCACTACTACTTACTCGTTTTCTCTTCTATAGTACCTTCTTACGAATCCTGTTCTTTTCCCTACTGTTTATCTTCTACAGTTCACTCTCGTATTGCATACTCTCCTGACAGACACTTACTTAAAATACTTCCTAACACTCAAACCCGTATAGTATGTTAAAAATACTTTCCTTTTTCACTAACGTCTTCTTGATACTTCTCTACTTCTGGCGTGGTCAGCCATTTTGCTACCCAAATACCAACACTGCTCTAATTCTTTTGTAATCTGCTTCACTCTGCATCACTTGATTTAACACTTTAAAGCATGACTTCCTATTTTAAGGTATAAAAATTGCCATCTTAATTTTATAGTACATTCTGAGAAAGAATTTGAAAAAAAAATCAAAGTTATTGTACACTATTAAAAATTACACCCCTATAATTAATCGGCTATACACTACATTCGTGACCGTCCAGCAAGAATATAAGTACCACTCTTGTTTTCCTTCCACATTACATTTGCTATGTCGACGGCAAACACCGCTATAACATCCCCTACTACTGCTTCTCTCTTCAGCTTAACCCCTGCATGGAGGTGCGTTTCTTCTCACTGTCCCAAGCGAATAAATTCCTTTGTGTATATAACCAAGTAAGCAGTAACAGATAATTTGCATAAATTTTTTATAAAAATTATCACAGTGCATTTTGTGATTTACGTTTTTTGATAGAAACCACTACGGTCGAGGGTTCGAATCCCCCCTCGGGTATGGATATTTGTGCCGTCCTTAGTATAAGCTAGTTCATAAGTAGTTTGTAAGTTTAGGGACTGATGACCCCGTAGTTAAGTCCCATAAGCTCTACAAACATTTGAATTTTGATAGAAAACTACTGTAACAATGTGTGTCTCCTCTTACATTGTGACGCCAGAAAACCAGTCAGGGCGGTATTCATTGCTAATTAGAATCTCAAACCTGTCTATTTCCTGCTTATCTTGGATAATATTTTCGAGAATTTTTAGTCTATGGTATGATACGCATAAATGTAATTTGTAGCTGATAACCTACAAACACTGAAACATATCTCATCCCAGTTTTATGTTCAAATGTTCAAATGTTTGTAGAGCTTATGAGACTTAACTACGGGGTCATCAGTCCCTAAACTTACAAACAACTTATGAACTAGCTTATACTAAACACGTCACAAACATCCATGCCCGACAGGGGATTTGAACTCCCGACCGCAGTGATCGTGCAGACCGTGACTGACACGCCGCAGACACCTAAATGAAATATTTAGACCACATCTACTTTCACTTTTACAGTAAAAATCAATGCTGAATGTCATAACTCTTCGTCAATCTACACATGTCGCTTAATAGCTGACTGTCAAATCATTTCAGTAACGTGTGACATCTACGATCACTTAGAAACATTTATAGCTGGCCCATAACGATTTACAAAGCGAGCCACGAAATGAGATAATTATCCATCGAAGAAATGATGTCGAAAAGCTTAAGTCGACTACATTTAAGTACCTTTGCTTCAACTTTTATTTATGTTTACCTTATTTTCATGAACTCTATTAAATTTTACTGCTTCTCCGAGACCTTTTCATCTCCGACAAAATTTCAGTATCAACAGCAATCCTCAGTGTCTAGTTTCAACTCCTTGAACTTCTCATAGTTCTCTTGTTGGTTCATCTAACATCATACGACCATTGCACAGAAAACTCGAAGTGAATGAACGAAAACAAACACGTTTGCATGGAATGTTTACCAGTAGCAGAAAATGGCTCCACTGTGTTGTATTTCGATACAACCTTGTTGCTATGAACATTGTTTATGTTTCTGCATCGGAATTATAGTTTAAAATTTAAATGCTATCAAAATTGGTGACATTATACACTTGCTAGACGTAATGCCAAACCCTAATTCAGACCATGCATTCAGTGGAATGTGTTCTACTCCTGACCATACTACGGTGTCCATCGAGCGGTGGGGGACTGATGATCTCCGCAGTTTTGTCCCCATAAAACACAAAACCAACCAGCTAGTGGTATAGACGTTTAGTGACGTAGTCTCTGAGGAAGATAGCTGACATGTAAGAGGCTAACTGATTATTTGAAAAAGTTATGGGACTCCGTTGGGGAATACAAAAACAAAGGAGAAACTTGAGCAGCTGACTTTAATGCTTCTCTAAGCAGAACGTGAACGAATGACTGTAAGAGTTCCCCAGACAGAGGTAGACAGCTGTGTATGAGCATACCGCCATTCCGGAAGCTTCCCGAGTCCACATATGCTTGCTTACAAACAAATCCCCCACAACCCCTACAGGCTGCTCACGACAGGCTTTGAGATGCCTCGTCATTTCATGTTAGCGCTTCCTGCAGACCTAAACCAAAAGAGCACTTCATTTATCCCAGGATGAAACAAAATTGTAGGATCAAGTTACAATTAAATTAGTTCGACAATTAATGTAAAACCTGACATACATATTTATTAACCTGAATTCTTTTACGAAAAGTATGTCTTGAACAGCACTCATTTCATTTAAGCTGGGCCAGACAATGAAGCTTTGTATTTCATACGTTTCGGCACTCTAATGATATCATTTCATCCAGTACAGCCTGATTCCATAATATTGGCCTCGAGTATGAAACTCTCGTTGAAAATCGTTTGATTACCATCCAGACCCAAATGATAATGTTTTCCGAGTTTCCACAGAGTTCTGTTGACTTCCCATAACTCCAATATTTCATATGGAAGGTTTAAGACCGAAAGCGAATTCTGAACACTGGACGTCGTCGGTTATTTCGGTTATTTTCCAAGCATTTTCTTCTTTCTAATTTGGGAAATTACTGTTCCTTTTGTAACATCACCACAATGATTGATAGACTTGTTTTTAGGCCATTAGACTTAATCATAATTGCTTGCATACTGTTGACATTTATGCATTTTCTTAAACATGTTCGTCAAGTGGATGCCCTTAGAGAGATACTTAAAGATCTGCCCTGGCAAATCATAGTCTTCCACGATGTTTCAAAATCTGTTACGTTACATGTTTATATCTGTATTATCAAGATTTCCTATATGACTAGCTCAGTATTTCCTTGACCAAACCTCAAAATGCGTCAATGTCGTTTACATTCATACCTCTACATTTACTAGATCCTTCTTCAGGTACGTCCAGGTTTGTTCCAATATACCTATAGGTTTGTTAGGTGTATACCTCTTTCTCTGCCTCACCACACGTCTGATGTGTCAATGTTTATTACATATATACCTCTCTCTTTCCTCCATCTCACTTGAAAAATGTCAGTGTTTGTTACATATGCATACCTCTTGTTTTACGCTACCCCACTTTCAATTCAGATGATCCCCTGTCCAGGTCATAGTCTGCCAGTGCGTGCTCATCGTGCAGCATCCCTTAGCACACAATTTATCGGTTATTCGTTGTTGTTTTTTTTCTGCTGAGCGTTTTCTTCAAAGCATAGGGCTTTACAACCAAGGACTGTAAGCTTGTAAACAAAATTATTTCCATAGTAAAAAGCAATTTCAAGTACGCTTTCAATGTGCTGTATAATTCAGACCTCAGTTTTACCCATTAAAATTTGCAATTAACGTGTTCCATTATTTCCTACTATTCAGAGCATTTTCAACCTAGTGGGCTTTCTGAAGTTTGGTCCCAGCAACGTTAGAAAATTCTTTAAAAATTACAGAAATTATTGCTAGTGCCACCGTTGTCAGTACCTAATGAAAAAAGTCATTTTTACATTTTCAGGAAAAGTGAACCCAGTACGTTTCATTATGTAACCAATCCTAGCTTGTGGTTGATATGATCTAGAATTTTATCCTGAAGCGTCCCTGTAATCATGGAAAGCGTTACAGAGAGTAAGCGCTTTCTATGATTAACATTCAATATCCTGTTTATGTACTCAAAATCTTTTCCAATGAGTGAACGCTTTCCCTTCTCTCCAGAAAGAGCCACGTCACGTACTTCAGTAATTCGTAAAGGGGTTGGTAAAGCGTAATCCTAAATAGTTACGAGGTACATCACGTCAATAACACAGCGCTGAAATCATAAACAAATGCAATGCATTTTTAAATTATTGTTGACTAAATGGGAAATGATAATGAAAAAAGTTACATATTCTTTCTGCTTTAAGTCTAGATAAAAGTCTACCAAGTGTATAACATTGATAGTTCTCATACTGTTTAAATTTTAAACTACAATTCTTATGCGAAAAAATTATCACTATTGACAATAACAATGTTGTATCAACATATATCATAGAAGATAGTGTTTCTAATCTCAATCAACGTTCAACGGGTTTATAGTGCTATCCCTTCCTCCCCCCCCCCCCTCCGCCCATAACGTCATGTTTAGAGCTATATGATATTCCAGGGGATGTCATTTCTTTAAAACTCCAATCTGACGGTACTTTTCAAAGTCTTAGAATTTGAGATAGTTTTTGAAGACGCATACAGTTAAAGTTTGAACGGTCATATTCATTGAAGTGGCCCTGTTGACCTGAAACATTATTTAATTGTGCTCCTGTTTATCAGTCATCTCAATGGTTTGATCTTTCCAGGTCTGAGTTGATAATTTTTCTGTTGTTTTTTCTTTGTAAAAAAAAAAAAAAAACAGCTATATGTACTTGGGTAAATTTTATCACATCTTCTCTTTTCATCACTCAGTACACAGAGGTCTCAGTGAACATTGATTACTGACATGAATCAATTATCTTGTTTCCCTTCAGCTGCTCTCACTGAGACACCAGTAGGATTCTTTCCTTCTTAGTTGCTGATCAGATGCAACCTGGTTGTCGCCTTTGTTTCCCAAGATATGTGGTCTCTTCAGGTTTTATTCTAGTCCAAGTGTTAACATTTACTCCAACAATGAGTTAATCATTTCTCGTTTTACGCACAAACTCACTACTTGAATTATTTAAAAGGCCTGAATTGATTTGTCATAAAACTTTTATTTTACCACTTAATGTGCAGTTGACCCACTATTTCGTCCCAACGCATCCTCCATGAATCCATCTAATGGTATTCTGCAACAACATCTTATTTTGACGTTTTTAAAGCTCGCATTCCCTACTTGTCTTTGCCCTTGTTTGCCCCTTGTATTTCATGTAAGTTTGGAGATATCGAAACGACATTTTGGCAAATGATATTTCTCTAAGGGACACGCAGATTCGTTTCGTATGGTATTGTATCGATAGAGATATCCAGGAAATGATTTTTAATGGAACTATATACTTTTGATAACTGCATTCCACAGCTCTTGGAGAAACAATGAGGATAGTATAGAGCTTGTTAATATTCGCACTAAAATACTACAAAAATAAACGATAAAAAATTATCGAGAACATGTATCAAGCTGAATAAGCAAATGCTGCTTGAGTCAGCTACTGCTGTGCAAACAACCTCAAGTAGAATTGTCACTTCAGGCGTCACAGTTAAAAATACAGCAGGATAGGCACTCACAAGTAAGATAAAACTTCATTTCCTACACTGCAAACAGCACCAGACACGAGTTTTGTGTATGCAGCTACAGCGTAGGCTAGCTTCTTGTGAATCAGATGGAATTTAGAAAAACTATTGAAATATGTGTACGTTGCAAGGGTTTTCTGCAAACAGTGTGTACTAATTGCCTTAGGTTTGAAGAAAAAATACTTGACCTGTCTTTTTCACAAGTAGCCTGAATCCTTCAAGGCAAAACAATTGATGGCATACAGCTCTGGTTGGCAGTTTTTACAAGTCTGTAGCCGACTCCAGCCGCTTTGCTTTCCAATTTTAGTGTATTTCTCGATATTTTTGCGAAAATATTAATAGTCTCTGTTTCGCCGTAACTGTTTTTCCAAAACTAAAAAACTGCAGTTATGAAAAGTAAATAGTTTCACTAAATAAAAATACTTGCTTCAGTATTTCGATCGATACAATAGTTACTTTTATTTCATTTCATGCCTCTTATGGCACTAACATTTGCCACACTCATTGTTCCAAAATCTGCATCCATCAACAAAATAAAAGTGGTGAACGTTCTAGGCAACTCACCCTGTATAATCTCTTTACTTGCGCCATCATCAACCATTTTCCTTCACAAATAGCGAAACTCCTCTATTACTTCGAACTAATTACTTCATATCCTAATCCCCCAGCCAAGGTGAGGGTGGGGAGGGCAGGATGAAGAGGAAAAATTCGAAACAATTAAAATTAATTTTGTAAATTACTATTTTTTTAAGAAACGTACTTAAAACGGAGTCTCTTCGGAATTTTTGTAAACCTTCAAGCAGTTTATTAATATCTTTGAGTTTCTAGGAAAGCGACTCCTCTGCCTCCAACATTATTTTATTTATTATGACTACATCCTCACCTGATTTAATTCGACCACATCCTGTTACCCATGTTTTTGTTTCGCTGATACTAATCTTGTAATACCTTTTCAAGATAGCTTCTGTTCCATTCAGCTCGCCTTGCAAGTTGTTTCAATCTCAGACAGAATAAAAATATTGTCGGAATATATATATTAATTCTTCTCTATAGCAAAATTCAAAATAGCTCCTGCAAACACAGAAGGTCCATTAACTAAATTCTATGATCCTGTTCCTTTATTCTTAATAGAATTCTTCTTAGTAGAATCACGAGTAACTAAAACTGAAGATATCTACTGACACATACAGTAGAGCGACAGTGCTTCCGGCAACAAAACAAACAAAGTATCTAATGAGTAGTCCAATACAGTTGCCTCTGCAACTGCCCGAGCTAGTCTGCCAACAATACCACTATGCTCTGCTATCTCTTAGCAACACAGAAGCTCCATCAAGTACAGCCTGTGATCCTATTCATTTAGTCTTAATAGTAAAACTAAGATGGCAGCTGTAACCCAACCTCGTCCACCATATTGGTGCTTTCCAAAGATCTTACAGGAAAGAGATAACACTCTTCTCCAATGACATTATTTAAACAGTGGTTTTCAAAGACGTTAGAATACAGGGAGACGCCCTTACGCTGAAAAAGTGAAGCCTGCTTCCACCATATCGCTAAGTTTTGAAGAAGTGTTTGTATTGTAGAACTAATGTTTTACGTCAAAACAGGGATAAAACTTCCGACGGTTTTGCCGTGATGTACAACGTGTTAAAAGAGTGCAAATTAGCTGTTAAAAAGTAAGTTTTCAAATATATTATGAAGTGTATTTATTACAATTTATTCAAGAAAGTATATTGTTTTAAAGTACATGCTTTGCAGTGACTGTCAGTTCAATGAATTAATAGTAAGAGGGTCGACTTAATGCATAGTTTTAACAGATAAATAACATTCAAAAACTGGCCAAGATGGCGGATAGTCTTCAACTGACGTATGTGCTCGGCGTAGATAATGCCATCTCCCTTTACTCTAACCTCCTTGGTTTGTTTGTTTGTTTGTTTTTTTTTTTTTTTTTTTTTTTGTAAAATAGCAATGCGGCAACATAAATGGCGATCTGCTCTCTATTTAGCAAAACTTTAGAGCGCAGGTTGCTAATTATGTTGGCAGCACTGCTGTTTAATGAAGCTGTTTATATAGTACCTTTGCTGTAAGATCTTTGGAAAGCATTATGGTGGCCAATATGGCGGACCAGGTTGGGTTAGGGCTGCCGCCTTTGTTTTACTAGACGGCAGCCGCTGACTTTGTAGTTATCAACTGCCGGTGATAAGAGATAGGAGAGTGTATTTAAGGGGCTGCAACAGTGGTAGCGATGGCATACCGGCTTGGGCTGCTGCATAGGAAACTGCATTGGACAGCTCATGGTAAGCCTCTTGTTTTTGTCACAGGAAGTGCTCTCACAGTTCTGTATATACATTGATAGATAATACCATTTCTTGTTATCTGCAGGGCCCACAGTGTTAGTGACGTCGTGCATCGACATTTTAATAATAAGAATTACATGATTTCAACACTGTATTTTCTTATTTCATATTTGTTACACTATAAGCTTATTTCAACATAAAAGTCATCTTCAGGTGTTATGCCACATTCTGTTATGCTGTACATTTCAATATTATTGTGATGTGATATATTTTATTATTTTTTTCTTCGTATATATATATATATATATATATATATATATATATATATATATATATATATATATATATATAATATTGTGCTGTCATGCAAGATCTTTATCAAGTTACGGATTTTGACATTTATTTGACAGCTCTACAGAGATAAAGATCTTGCATGACAGCACAATATTATAAGTTACATGATATTTTAGGGTGTTTCACTAAGTGTGTTTGCCTCTGTAACTTATAAAATAATAGGTGACGGGAAATTTTAATGCGGTAGGTCAACACAGGAAATGTTACACTTTCTGCGGAACTATGAACATAGTTTATTGTATCATTTTCCAAAGGGTTACAGCACAAAGATATAATTTTTTAAATGGAACAATAGTTTTTTTCTATCGTTCATTGGATTCGTTGAAACCAGCTGCGTCCAAATCAATTTAAACTACATTCCTATCACTGTTAAGTTTGCGAACTATAACCCTTCAAAGCTTAGGGGGCAGAGGCTACGACAGCGTAGGTGACTGGCTGGTGGTCATGAGACAGTGGGCCATGCCCCAGGGGATAGCCACTCAGCTAGTCAGCTACGCTATCGCAGCCTCCGCCCCCAGAACTTTGAAGGGTTGTAGCTCAAAAACTAACAGTGATAGGAATGTAGTTTAAATTGATTCCAATACACGATCGAAAAAACTATTGTTCCATTTAAAAAATTATATCTTTGTGCTGTAACTCTTTGGAAAATAACACAATAAACTATGTTCATAGCTCCGCAGCTCCGCAGAAAGTGTAACATTTCTTGTGTTGACCTACCGCATTAAAATTTCCCGTCACCTATTATGTTATAAGTTACAGAGGCAAACACAATTAGTGAAACACCCTGTGTGTATATATATATATAAGAAGAAAAATACTAAAATACATCATGTCACAATAATATCGAAATGTGCAGCATAACAGAATGTGCCATAACACCTGAAGATGACTTTATGTCGAAATAATCTTGTAGTGTAAAAAATACGAATTAAGAATATACAGTGTTGAGATCATATAATTCTTATTATTCATCATTTCTTCCTGCTGTACTTTAATTCATTTTATGAATTCATCCTTACTATTTCTTGGACTAATGTACAGTATGAACAACCCAGTATCGTTACCCAACTACTGCCTCCTTCCACACCCGTCAGTTTGTAACTGCAATGTTTATCTGAGATAATTTCAGGGATGCGAAACAGCGTTCTCCAGGCGACGTTATGAGCAGCCTGTTGTGACGCCAGCGCTTGTAGGAACTTTTCCCCGGCTAGTGGCCAGGTGGCGCGTTGGAGTGTGGGGGCGGGCGTGCTCACGCAGCCGCAGGGCCAATGAGAGGGCGAGGCCGGGGCGAGGCGGGCCGCCGGGCCGTCAGTAGCAGACACGTAGGGCGCCACCAGCCTTCTGGCACTCATCCAGGAGTCCAGCGAGGATCATTAGCAATAACAAGTCCCGACAGTAGTGCTCACTTTATCTACAAACACACCATCCTGAGCCTATATAAAGTATACATATATTATATACAATATACATACATACATACATATATAATTATATTTGTGTTAATGTTTGATGTTAGACATAATGACTAAGGGATGTATTTAGGCGAGAAAAAAAAAATAAACATGTAACAAAATAAAAATAAAAATACTCTGGAAATGTTTCATTGTATACAAAATGAGTAAGAAAAAACGTAAGATTGAGAATTATTTATATAAAAGACTGAATATCAAGATGGTTTGTATAATTTTCGGAATGGGATGTATGATAATATATTGTCCAATGTACCACAGTCTGATGCCTGCCATATGTTGTTCGTGTTACAAGAAAATAAAGTTGAAAGAAAAACACAAATCCAATGTTTTTGAGTGTATGATTGACCTTGTTACCCAACACTTCATAAGTATTTATTTAAGCATCCACTTTATCAAATTATTTATATAGGATATTGCTTACAAGTTTTTTACATAAGTATACAGATTTCTATATACAAATACATATATACGGCACATCACAACAAAAATGAGTCATTACTATATTGCAATCAACATTATACAATAGGTGGCAATAGTTACAGTAGTTATATGTGAGAAAACATGACATTAAGTTTAAATTGACAGATATTCACTGACAGTGTAGTAACATTTATCTTGTAAATAATTTTTTACAGCCAATTTGAACTTCTGGTGTTCTTTGATTGTTTTGATATGGTGAGGAAGTTTGTTGCACAATTTTTTCCCCATTTGAAGAGGTCCATTTTGTCGGAGAGTTGTTCGTAGGTGCTCACTATTAAGGTCAAGTGTTTGTCTTGTGTGTGAACTGATTTGTTTGTATATACTACATTGTTTTGTGCTGCTGAAATCTTCTTAATATAAGTAACTATCTCAAGGATGTACAGGCATGACAATGGTAGTATTTGCAGCGCTTTAAAAGGCGGTTTGCAAGATTTCCTGAGTGTTACATTTTCAATTGACCGTATGATTCTCTTTTTTGCTACAAAACAGTATCTGCTTTCTGGTGAGTTCCCCCAAAAATTAACCCTTATCGCAACAGTGACTCTGCTTGGGCATAATACACATTTTTTAAATTTTTCTTTTGTCGTACACCTATCAAGTATCCTTCCACCATAGCATATTGTGTTTAACTTCTTGCTAATGTATTTTATGTGTGTCTCCCATTTCGTATCATCTTGAATTGATATGCCTAGAAATTTGGTTGAGTTTACTGTTTCTAATTTTTTATTAAAGAGTTTTATAGTGGGGATTAGAGGAATTTTTATTTTGTACAGTATGGAGGTGCATTGTTACTGTTTTCTCTATATTAATAACAAGATTATTAGTGGTGAACCATTCTTCAATGTGTTATTTCCTAGTGACCTGTGTCCCACCCACAGAAGGTATCAGCGTCAGCGAACAAGTCGACAGAGGACTGCGAAGATACGAGAAAGGGCTGGAGTTTCGTTTCATATTCATGTACCTGCATTCTCTGGAATCTGTTAAGAAGTTTGTGGAAACAGGTACTTCCCCCTGTGCCACAGTACAGTTCAGTGTTTTTCCCATTCTTATTTGCAGCATAAGTAGAGTGATGGCTTAAAAGCCTCTGTGCATACTATAATTTTCTGCACAACACACTGAACAAACTCTCTCATGTCTGCATAACCTCACAGAAAGCTAAAAGGATGCCCTGCTGCTTATTGCGGCGCTTCTTCCCTCCCAGGTTCCACACCCTTTCCTGTATCCCCTCTTTCCCATCCTAGGTCCACCCCCTTCCTAATTCCTCCTGCTGTGGGTTCTGGATTAGAGCTGACCTGCGGTTTTTCCTTGCCTGTAGTAAGAGCTGACTAAAAGAGTCTAAATGTAGCAAAGATTTGATGTTGGCGAGTTGGTACCTTTGGATACCAATCGGTTGTGTCATGATTCCTAATATCGTCTTCGATTGAGGCCTCCGGCTACACATACATCATTCTTCCACAAAGTGACTGATGACTTAACTGTTCAGTGGAAAACTTCTACAAACCAATACTTATTTAATCCTAAAAAAATAATAAATAAAAACCTGCCACTGATACAATGAACCTCATATCAGTGTTTAGCAAGGTCTTTGCGTCCATCCTGTCCCAACGCGTTCATAAACACCTAACCATTCATGTCCATTAATGTGGCTTCTGTTCCCAATTCTCTTCTAGTGACCAACTTCTGTATCTGACTCATATCCTATTCCGCCAAATCAACTACGAAAAATAAGTAGTTTTTCTCTCTCTTGATGTCGGAAAAGTATAAGGAATTCTGTATAAGGGCTTAAGCTATAAATTTTCATAAAATTATGATCTCATTCACTCAATGCAACTGCCCATCTTATTCGATCACCAACAACTGCTGATCTGCCCTAAAAATCTGCCTTCTCTTCGCTCTTCTATGTCCTACATACCATCACTATGCCAAAGCCACATCCTACTGCATTTCTCCTCCAGTATGCTGATGACATTACCCTATAGAAAACTCTAAGATCCTTACAGATCAATCTCAATCCAGTCACCTCCTGGACGAACCACTGGCTCCTCAACATCTGCCCTACCAAAACCCAGGCAATGATTATAGAGCCAGCTACCTGCAGCCGGCCGCGGTGGCCGAGGAGACTGAGGCGCTCCAGTCACGGTCAGCACGGCCACACACGGCCCCCCTCGGGCATGGATATTTGGGCCGTCTTTAGTATAAGGTAGTTGATAAGTAGTTTGTAAGTTTAGGGACTGATGGCCCCGTAGTTAAGTCCCATAAGCTTAACAAACATTTGAACATTTGAAGTACCTGCAGAGTTCCCAGAACTGCACTTTATTATTAAACGACCACCCTATCCAATTAAATAAGATACATAAATACTTACGACTAACACTTGATCGCCAACTAATATGAAGATGCCATCTACTAACAATCAAAAGAAAGACCACAATACACTAAAATTACTAAAAGAACTATGTGAACGAACATGAGGGTTGCACCTTCTCAGGATCCTCCACATCTTCGAATCCCTGGCCCCATGCATCCTGTGTTAGGTAAATGTTGCATGGATCCCGGATTCTCCATGTTTCTCTGTTCCTTATGTAAAGTTAAACAATGCTTTCCCTTCCCTACATGATTCCTCTACTAATTTATAAAGTTCCCCATTTTGCTCATCCATCTTCAACACCTCCAAATATCCTAGGTATCCTGCAAACTCGACGCCAACCCCCAGCAAGTTTCCCTCCTGCCCCCTGATCGTAGTATTTTGTCATGCCTATAGCACCACATACCGTCAACACTGCATCTTCGCAATCTCCACATCCTCCTCCAAAGAAGCTTGATTCAGCTGCTCTTACACAGCCACGAAATCCTCCGTAATGTAAGAAAATCCAACACACTTACTCTTCCCCTTACTGAAACTCTCTTCCTCACCACTTGGTTCGAAATCGCATTTTTCTTCACACTCTCAAATCCTTCCGTCAAACAACCAGCTAAAAAAAATCCCTTCCCACGCACAAACACAAACGAAGCAGTCGCTATGGTACGTCTACCCCTGACAGTCTACTTAAATTCATCACTTCATTCGTCTGTGTGTACATCTTACTCACTAACCAGATTTTTATCTTTTGAATATCGAGCAGGCCCGACTTCGCGGGGTTGCAGTTTACTGTGATCTCCCCTCTCCATCTAGCTCCTTTCTCTGCCTGCCAGCATTCAACGTGTGACTATAATTACCTTCAAAAATGTTTGTTAAGCTTATGGGACTTAACTGCGGGGTCATCAGCCCCTAAACTTACAAACTACTTACGAACTAGCTAATCCTAAGGACGGCATAAATATCCATGCCCGAGGGGGGATTCGAAACCCCGACCGTAGTTGCCGGGCAGACCGTGACTGGAGCGCCTCAGTCCCCTCGGCCACCGCGACCGGCTATAATTACATTCTCCATGAAAAAAATACAATTATGTGACGCCTACTTACATTTCGCGTAAAGATCACAAAGCCGGCCGCGGTGGCCGAGGAGAGTAAGGCGCTTCAGTCACGGTCTGCACGGCCACTACGGTCGGGGGTTCGAATCCCCCCTCGGGCATGGATATTTGTGCCGTCCTAGTTCGTAAGTAGTTCATAAGTAGATTTTAAGTTTAGGGACTGATGACCCCGTAGTTAAGTCCCATAGACTATACAAACATTTGAACATTTTTGAAAGATCACAAAAACAAGATAGGAGAAATTAGGGCTCGTACGGAGGCATATAGGCATTCTTTTTTTCCTCGTTCTATTTGGGAGTGGAATAGGAAAGGAAATGCCTAGTAGTGGTACAGTGTACCCTCCGCCACGCACCTTAAGGTGAATTGCGGAGTATGTATGTAGATGTAGATGAAATATCCTGCTGATCTTTCAAATAGTAATTCCTAGGTCTGGATTGCATTCAAAATATAATTATTGCAGTTTGTCCGAATTTTCCGACTTTAATTTGTAATTATCTCAAATTCATTTTTCCCGAAGACTTTTACAGGACCATAATGTACAAAATGTTAAAAAAAATTCGTATTGCATAGATCGAATAGTGAATTATGGCCAAAAATGCCATAGAGAAAAGTGCTTTCAGTTTTCCCCAATTTTACAAATTTGTAAATTCCAATATTTTTCTTTCACACAAATCTTGTCCTGACAACTACAAAAACAACAACAACAAAAGAAAAAGAAACTGCCAGATCCATTTTGAAGTGATAGTCTTTCATAGATGCCTTAACTGTTTCTTATTTATATACATTTGCGGGACCTACCACCTGTCTTTTACTATCTGAAAACATTGATTTCTTTATCACCACATAAAAATATTTATATTTTTTTAAATTTTTAAGGGCGTTTTGCTGAAGAGCGACGAACTGCAGCCGCTGACAGCCCCCCCCCCCCCCTCACAACCCACGTACATAGGGCAAGGGATGCAATGAAACAACTAATGTTGAAGGACCGGCACGTAGTGAACTAAATAATATCTCTAGATTATTCTGTTAGAGCTGGTTGTCGCTTTTGTTGGTAAGAACACACTCGCGAGGTATACAGTATGGCTGACAGTTGAGGTTTTGAATATTTCGGTGACACACGACAGATTGTGACGCATGGTGGCCTGCTTCTTTCCATATGTCAGTTTCTCCGGTCTGTGTCACACGGGATGGTGGGCTACATTCTGGGGCCCTACCCAGTTTATCAATTCCTCGCGGTACGCTCCGCAAGCGTCGTTGCTTCTTGAAACAGAAGTTGCAGATTTTAAGGTCGCTTTGTGCACAGATACACACTGAACACGTCGTTCGTGAGTAACTGTTTTCTTGATTCGCAACGCGAAGTTGCTACAACTATCTTGAGTTTGAAGTGTCTCGAACATGTTGGAATTCTGTTTTGGTCTCTTTGAGAGGAGGGTGTGCAGCGATTCAGACTCAGACCGCTGTTGATTCATCTAATTGGTAGTCCAGTTAATTATTTCACGCTCCCTGTCAGTGACTCTTTATCCATATTTTACTATTTTTAGCGTTTATACATTGACTTTGTTATGTACTAGAACCCAGTCTGCCATATTTCACGCACTGATGCGATTGAATTACGTGCTGGAAGTCTGTTTTACGTGTTTGCATTCAAATATTTTTTGAAGTTACTCCACCTTGCCAATCGTTTTTCTGTTTGGACCAATTGGATACCATAGCTTGTTGTGAAATGTACAATTTCTTTTCAAAAGTGGTAGACTCTATAGCGATTTCCTACTACCATTAGTATCGTTATCATCAGCTTTCCATGCAGTTCTGTCGTTTGCTATCCTCTTTGTTTCCTCTTAACTGGTTCCTATCCTTATAATGTCAACCATCTGATATTATCTGCGTTCTCTTCTTCTTCTTCTTTCATGCATTGTTCCTTCATGGCATCCATCAGCAGACAATCTCTTCTTATCCAATGCCTAAGCCAATTACTTTTCCTCTCTGACTAACATTTCTCTCTCTCTTCAGCCACTGTTCTCAACACCTCCTGATTTCTCACATTGTCTACCCACATTATCCCTTCCATCCTCCAAGTACACATTTCAAATGCTTCTAATCTTCTTTCCTCCACTTTTCTCAAGAGCCATGTCTCAGAGCCATATAGTGCCACACTCCATACAAAACATATTGTCAGT
This sequence comes from Locusta migratoria, assembly GCA_026315105.1. NCBI lineage: Eukaryota > Metazoa > Arthropoda > Insecta > Orthoptera > Acrididae > Locusta > Locusta migratoria. The sequence continues at coordinate 262,688,244 of CM048744.1, forward strand.
CTCTTCTTCAGATTCCTGTCCATACACTGCTATAGAACCCTCCTATTCTAAATGCCTCCTTGGCAATTGCTATGCTGGTTTTCACTTCCTTGTGGCTTCTCATATCTTCTGTAATTATGCTTCCTAGGTATTTGAAAACACCAACTTGCTCTATTACTCCCTGACCAACGCTTGTAGTTATTCCTACTTTTCTTGCGCTTTTTTGTCTTTTTCTTATAAATTCTCATTCTAAATTCCTCATAAGTCTTATTGAAAATCTTAAACATTTCAATCATAGTTCTTTCGTTCTCCTTCAGTAACACCATATCATCTGCGAATCGAAAACCTATTCTCCTACCGCCGGCCCGTAAACCTCTGTTTTGCTTCATACATTTCTGCACAATGTGTTCCAGGCATATGTTAAACAGTACTGAGGAGAGACAGCAGCCTTGACTCACTCACCTACCTACTGTGCTTTCCTCTGTCTTCTCAGATATCAAGAAGAGGATCAACCACTACGAATATTACAGTCCTCATTCCTTTGCATTCTTCTCCGCAGAAAAGGTAGGTGATAGTGTTTACGCAGCTGGTATAAGGAGTACTTCTTTACAGCAGGAGTGGGTGCATGGACTGCCCGTGGTCACAGGGGCACTAGTGGCCACGATAAGAGCGCAGTTCGCGATCTCTTGCTGGCGAACGGCGAGGAAGACTGCCTATACTGCACGATCCAAAGCTGACGCGAGAGATTGTAGCCACGTTACAAGTATTCTTTGCTTTGTCATTATTACTAGAGTATGAGAATGCAGTAAATACTTACGATGTATAACATCTGATTAGTACACTACTGGCCATTAAAATTGCTACACCATGAAGAAATGCAGATGATAAACGGGTATTCATTAGACAAATACATTATACTAAAACTGACATGTGATTAATTTTCACGCAATTTGGGTGCGTAGATCCTGAGAAATCAGTACCCAGAACAACCACCTCTGGCCGTACTAACGGTCTTGATACGCCTGGGCAAACAGAGCGTGTATGGCGTGTTCAGGTACAGATGCCCATGCAGCTTCAACACGATACTACAGTTCATCAAGAGTAGTGACTGGAGTATTGTGAAGAGCCAGTTGCTCGCCCGCCATTGCCCAGACGTTTTCAGTTGGTGAGAGATCTGGAGTATGTGCTGGCCAGGGCAGCAGTCGAACATTTTCTGTTTCCAGAAAGGCCAGTACAGGACCTGCAACATGCGGTCGTTCATTATCTTGCTGAAATGTAGGGTTTCGCAGGGATAGAATGAAGGGTAGAGCCACGGGTCGTAACGCATCGGAAATGCAACGGCTACTCTTCAAAGTGCCGTCGATGCGAACAAGAGGTGACCGAAACGTGTAACCAATGGTATCCCATACCATCACGCAGAGTGATACGCTAGTATGGCAGTGACGAATACACGCTTCCAGTATGCGTTCACCGCGATGTCACCAACTCGGATGCGATCATCATGAAGCAGTAAACATAACCTGCATTCACCCGAAAAAATGACTTTTGTCATTTCGTGCACCCAGGTTCGTCGTTGCGTACACCATCGCAGGCGTCAAGGGTAACTGCAGCCATGGTCTCCGAGCTGATAGTCCATGCTGCTGCAAACGTCGTCGAACTGTTAGTGCACATGTTTGTTGTCTTGTAAATGTCCCCGTCTGTTGACTCAGGCATCGAGACGTGGCTACACGATCCGTTACAGCCATGCGAATAAGATGCCTGCCATCCGTTGAGCGGATAAGATGCCAGTCATCTAGACTGCTAGTGATACGAAGCCGTTGGCATCCAGCACGGCGTTCCGTATTGCCATCCTGAACCCACCGTTTCCATATTCTGCTAACACTCATTGGATAGCGACCAACGCGAGCAGCAATGTCGCAATACGAGAAATCGCAATCGCATTAGGCTACAATTCGACCTTTACCAAAGTCGGAAACGTGATGGTACGCATTTCTCCTCCTTACACGAGGCATCACAACAACGTTTCACTAGGCAACGCCGTTCAACTGCTGTTAGTGTATGAGAAATCGCTTGGAAACTTTCCTCATGTCAGCACGTTGTAGGTGTCGCCACCGGCACCAACCTTTTGTGAAAGCTCTGAACAGGTGATAATTTGCATATCATAGCATCTTCTTCCTATCGGTTAAATTTCGCATCTGTATCATGTCATATTTCGTGGTGTAGCAATTTTAATGGCCAGGAGTGTATTTGGCCAATGTTTCCTTAAACGCCAATCTTATGTTGAAGAGAAGTGCCATGAATAAATAAGTAATTTCAGCATAAACAATAAATTCTAGAAGATAGAGGCACAACACAATGTCAAAGGAACAATTAATGAAAAAATATTTTCACTACGTGATGCTGTCATGAGTACAGAAGTGTGCAGTATAATATGTTGCATAGGTTGACAGCAGTTACGTTCAAAATCTGTCGTTCATGTCAGTCATGAGCACGGTGTGGGAGAGGAACTAATAATTAGAATTAAAGGAGAACACATTATCATTTCAGACGTCTTATTTTTCTGGTCACAAACACAACGCAGACATAAAATAAGAAACAAAGAATACATGCATTTCATTGAACATGTATTAACTTAATACAAATAATGTTACTGAGAGGACCTAGTACCTACGAAAAAGAAAGACATGTTTGTTTTCAATACTCTCTAATTCTCTTTAAATGTTATATATATTATAAGTAAAATATTTGCACACAAACATTTAGTTCCGAAGATACTGAAGAATAAAGCAGCTAGCTTAACCAGCTAGAGGAAGTCTTCTCGAGGTAAGTTCTTGTAATAATATTTCAATATTTTTTTCCTCTGACTAATGTTGTCCTACCACGAACGTCAGCAGGCCTAGACCACGACTAACGGGAAATACAGGCCCCAGCGCAGACGCCATGCCACGGAAGCAAGGTAGTTCCGAGCCGGCGCGATCGCTAGCTCAGTGGCTGCCCGCTATGACGCAGTGGGCTGTGCCCCAGCGGCCGGCCAATCGGCTGGCGATCGCGCCGGCTCGGAACTACCTTGCTTACGCCGCATGATGTGTGCGCTCGGGCCTGTCTTTCTCAAAATGTTCAAATGTTTGTAGAACTTATGGGACTTAATTACGGGGTCATCAGTCCCTAAGCTTACAAACTACTTATGAACTAGCTAAGACTAAGGACGGCACAAATATCCATGCCCGAGGGGGGATTCGAACCCCCGACCGTAGTGGCCTTGCAGACCTTGACTGGAGCGCCTCAGACCCCTCGGCCACCGCGGCCGGCCTGTCTTTCTCGCCGGCCACGGCCTCGACACTGATAACACTGCGCTGACGACGCAAAGTGAACAGGTTCGTCTTCGCGCACTCGTTCCAGCAACCGAGCACTGTTAGCAGGGAGGTGGTGGGGGAACTCGTTGCTTGTAGTGACCTCGTGCTCACACAAATTGGGCAACTTTTACCTACTGGTCACAAACCAAACACTGAAACTCAGCAGCTCTCCGAAATCTGTCCCATAATGGCACACTCGAATTCGGCATCTTTATACCTGCTGCTGAGGGCAGTGTATCCTGGTTTCCATACCGCCCAGTCTGGCAAAGTGTCACATCAACGAGCAGATACGTGTACCTTTTGCAGGACGTGAACTCGCGTGTAATGCGTAATTCGATACCTATGCTGTTTTCCACTACCTTTCTTTTTAATCTTGTGCGACGTTAACGTTATTTTGTGAGTACGAGTACTTGTTTTATAAACGACTAGATGACCCGGTGAACTTCGTGTCACGCACCTCTTAATAAAAATCACATTCATTTAAATCGTGTGTATTTTAGACCCAGTAACTTTATAAAAGCATCATCAGATAGTCTAAGTATCGGCTCGATCGTGGGCGGAAAGAGTGGGCAAATCACGCCCACATGTCCAGGATAATCTTCATGTCATATTCGTTTAAACGGTGATAAAATATGGAAAAATTGCGAGTTAAATTTAGGTTTCAAACATGTAAAATAATGACCTGGTTGTTGTGTTGGGTGCGTTCAGAAATATATTACGAAAGAGTATAAAGTTCGCTTTGCACGATCTGAACCCCTACATGAACTGTCAAAGATAAAAATGAATTACTGTTCGTTAGTCTCGCTGAAACTCGAGAACGGCTGAACCGATTTGGCTATGTATCATTACATAAACCACAGAATCTATTGTGAAGAAATCTGGTGTGGAGATAGCTTGTGCGCTGAAGTGCCGGATAAGACACTTTAGAAACTGTGTAATTCAAAATTATTTGAAGTATACAAAGCGAAATATCGAACAATAATTACTCTCTGGAAAACTATTTACTCTTTGACTTCTTAACTATTTTTCAGAAGGTATAATTAACTTTTAAAAATTCATCATCCCTTTTGTAAAAAGTGGATATATCAGCAGAACAACAGAAGTATCTGTCCTATTTTCTGGCCAACTATTCCAAACTTTTACTTCGCTCAAACCTTCCGCTCGCTTTAAACGTCGAATGTGCAAAATTTTATTGCAATCAGACGAATAATATTGATATCTCATTGAAAAAAACCTCTTTAAGTTTTTCGCGAATTTTCAAAATTTCCGGGTAACTTTCCCAAATTTTTAGTATACATCTTTCGTTGAACGTCAAATGATCAAAATTTTATCGCAATTGGATGAACGGTCTTCAACCTATAGTGATCAGTACATTTAGAAACATACTGAAAAGGAACTTACACTAATATTTCAAGACTAAAATTAGTCAAATCGGTTCAGCCGTTCTCGAGTTTTAGCGAGACTAACGAACAGTAATCCATTTTTAAATTTAGGAAACAATCTAAACAGCTCTCTTAAACTGTTTGCAGTCGACGCTGCCCATTACATATTGGTGGAGTCATCAAAAGCAATTGCGAAACGATTTAGATATCTGCATTGTGCGAAAATTAGAAATTGAAGTGTCATGTCATCCATATGAGCACTAAAAGAAAACCGGTAACCATTTACACGACAAATCAGTGAAATTTATAGGCCATAAATTCAACTAAATTCCTGGGAGTTACAACTTTAATTAGTAGGAACACAAAGAAAATATCGTAGAGAAGGCGAACCAAAGGTTTCGTTTCATTGTCAGAGCACTAAGAAGGTACAGCAGTTCTTCTACAGAAACTGCCTACACTACACCTGTGCGTCCTATCGTGGAGTACTTCTGGGCAATGCGGGATCTCCACTAAGTGGGACTGAGGGAGGATAAAGTTCAGAGAAGGGCAGCTCGTTTTGTATTATTACGATACAGGGGAGAGAGAGTCTCACAAATTATGCACGAGTGAGGGTGGAAATAATTAAAAGAAAGGAGTTAGTCGTTCTGGTAAGAACTATTTAAGAATTTTTTTTCAACAATCCTCCGAATGCGAACATATTTTGTTAGCACCTACCTACATAGGAAGACATGATCATCATAATAAAATAAGAGAAATCGGATCGAAAACTGAAAGATGTAGATGTTCATTTTTCTCGCGCGCTACTAGAGGATGGAACTGTAGAGAAATATCATGAAAGTGGTTCCATAAACCCTCTGCAAGGAACTTAAATGTGCTATTCAGAATAAATATGCAGTTGTATATGTGTTGTGCTAGTGCTGAACTGGACATAGAATGTTCATCGTTATATATAAAATCTAACATGAAAAGTTACCCAGTTGTAAACGAGAAAACTAGATGAATATTGAAAATGCAGGGATATATGCCTAATATTATTGTCCATTGGATTACAAATGGGGTTTGTAAAATGGGTTGTTCGGCCTACCTACAAAAACGTAGCTGAAGTCAAATGCAATCCAATCTTCTAAAATAACGATCGTCCATGAAAAGATCGAGGTGCTGCAGATGCAGAGAGTGCAGAAAAACGAAGTCAACAAAGATAACACAGCCGTTAACGACAGAGCAATTAAAAACAGTACTCCTAAAACTCAGCAATTTTTATCAGTCAATAAAACCTAACGAGAAATGCCAATTATTTCAAAAATATTTTCCGGAACCCGGTGTAATAAACAAAATGCAATGAATTAAGGACTTGAACATAGTTCTGAAGAATATATTCGGTTTATTATAACAAAATATTAGCTTGTAAGGAAATTAAAAAACAGGGTGTTGCTTTCAAAATAACTGTAAAATGAATGAGTAAGCAAGAAGGTTACAACGGAATGTTTCACCTAAGAGCAAAACGGTGTTTGCGAAATAAGAAATGTATAAAGTGGAGTTCAGAACACAATGAAGATGCCCTTATGTTACCTTTTAATGCGTTTGTTTATCCGAGGAGAAAGAAATTTCGTTTCCATGCCATTCGACACACTAAACGTGGACAAATAAAATTAATAATTAATCAGGCGCTTTCTACAAATTTCATTCATTCCTAACATTCCGTTAGACTACGTCAGCAGAAACATTTGAGATCATCCAATACATTAAATTTTTAATGTTAGAATAACAAGCAATTTATTAAGGAAAATCATAATAACACTTAAAGGAGTTGAGGTGCTTGTTGTAGCTGTTACCTGCAATAAGAGAACAATGAATTTGGTGGAAGCAACTTAGTGTATGCTCAACTAAGACTTATTTTTGTACTCTGAGAACATTAAGAGCAAAATATTATTTCCTTTCGATACTCCGCATTTCCTGAAATTATTACGAAATCCTTTTATTGATGACAGAATCGCCCTGTTTGGTCGTATATTTATAGAAAAAATTTCACAGCACCAGGCATGTGACCTTCCGATCACCTTTGACATGCACAGTAGAATACCTGCTCAGATACTTTTCAGGTCCTACTAGACAACAAGAAAGTTTCATAGAATTGGGTGTTCCGGAACAGGTACGCGCTCATTGACCTGCAAAACACGTAAATAAGAGAAAAATTTAACAGATCACAGTAAATTGTTACCGCAGCATCATTATGAATTTTCTTCAGATCATCAAACGCTTCTACTTAAAAAGTTTGAGTTTGTAGCCATCCCATACAACGTAAGTGTATTTGGTATATTTTTCTCCTCGATGACCTGAACTTGAAGGACATAGCGATTAGATTAGATTAATACTTGTTCCATAGATCATATATACGACATTTCGTAATGATGTGGTTCGTGTCAGTTTAGTAAATGGTGTCTATACATCACAATATTTTAAGGAGTTTTTAATTTTCATTTATTTATTTATTATTTTTTAAATTTTATCTAAAAACTCATCTAAAATGTATAAAGAGTTGCTATTCAGGAATTCCTTGGCTCTCTGTCAGATTTTTTATGCTACTTGGTAAGTAACCGAAGACTTTTTGGCAGCATTATTCACCCCTTTTTGTGCCAAAGTTAGATTTAACCTTGAATAGCGAATATCACCTTCTTTCATAGTGTTGTAACTATGCATACTTCTGTTACTTTTTAATTGGGTCTGATTGTTAATAACAAATTTCATGAGTGAATATATATATTGTGAAGCTACAGTGAAGATCCCTAGATCCTTAAATAAATATCTGCGTGATGAACTTGGGAGGGCTCTGGCAATTATTCTGATTACACGCATTTGTGCAATGAATACTTTTTTACTAAATGTTGAATTGCCCCCGAATATGATCCCATATGAAAGCAGTCAGTGGAAATAGGCATAGTAAGCTAATTTACTGAGATATATATCACAAACTTATGCAAAGACCCTGATAGCATAAGTAGCTGAACTCAAATGTTTCAGCATATCTTCAACATGTTTCTTCCAATTCGTCATCACTGCAAACACCTAATAATTGTAATTATACTACCTTAGCTACAGTTTTAAGTTCAAAGTTATTAATGGTGTCATGCCATTTACTGTATGAAACTGTATATACTGGGTTTTATGAAAGCTTAATGAGAGTCCATTTGTAGAGAACCACTTAATAATTTTGTGAAAGATATCATTTACAATTTTATTAGTTAATTCCTGTTTGCCAGGCATGATAGCTATACTTGTATCGTCAGCAAAAAAAACTATCTTAGCGTCTTCGTGCATATAGAATGGTAAATCATTAATATATATTAAGAACAGCAAAGGACCCAAGACCGAACCTTGTGGGACCCCATATTTGACAACTCCCCAGAGGAATTAACTGTTTGTTCTGTATCAAGTGATCTGCTTATATCAACGTTTTGCACTCTTCCAGTTAAGTATGATTTAAACCATTTTGGACTGCCCCACTCATATAACAATACTTAAGCTAATCTAGAAGAATCACATGATTGTGTAAATCAAAAGCCCTTGAGATATCACTAAGTATTCCGACTGGTGATGTCCGGTTATTCGAAGCATTCAATATTTCATCAGTGTAGGTATATATAGTGTTTTCTGTTGAAAAGGCTCAACACAAGTCTGACGAGACGCTAGCCAATTGAAGAGAAGGTGACGAGGCGTGTATATAGTCTGAAGCCCGTCCTGGTGGATCACTGAGAGGGCTCACACGCCCTGCTACCTGAAAGCAGAGTTGCCGATTTCGAAAGAGGGATTAACTGGCACTTTCAAGTCCATTCTTGTGGTCACTAGAAGTTGTCGAGTTCAAGGTGGCCATGACCGTCGGCAAGCAGTGTGGGCGCTCGCGCTCTGTCATGCCAAACAATGAGTTTGCAGAGAAAGCTACGGACACAACTCTGCCGATCGAGATAACTTTCCGTATCATCTGGAATAAAATCAACATCCTGCACAAAGCTAACGTTAATGACACTGATGATAATGTATTATATTAGTGACAGTCTGGCAATTCTTACCAAGACTGAAGGAACTATGTTAACAAAATAAATGCAAGATTGCACATTCAAGGTCTGTACGCTTAAATCTGCTGTCCGGACACGAGCTGATTCTCATAATTCACATGATAGCGTCATGGAATTTAGTGAAGTTTTTCAAGCTTTAAAAATGTCTATCTACAGACAACATTTAGGTAAGTATTCCTTGCCTCCAGTTTCCTCCTCCGTTGCTGACTTCTCAAAATCATACGTTATTTATTTTACTGCAAGAAATATATTTATAAATTAGCTCCGATACTACAACAATCATCGTGAAAGAATAATGTTCAGGAAACATTAGACTAGGGAGGTAGAACGCTTTTGTTTTAAATATCTGCGCTATATTTTTCGATTTTAACGTCAATCATTTAGGAGAAACGTCAATGATGAAAAATTTAAGTTTTTGGAGAATTGCAAAAGAATATTTAGAATATTTGCTAACTTACTTACTTAATATGTGTATCAAGACACACAGTAATTTCCGACAGTAGCTGCAAGGAGATATGTTGTGTTAAAAACTTAAATACGTAGTATTTTTGTTCCATAATATTGCCGCGAAAGAGCCTGGACACCCCTCTGCCGGCGTGGTGCAGGGGATAGCGTCACCGACTCCGGTGCTGAAGGTCGCCGGTTCAATCCCGCCCAAGGGCGAAAATTTATTTCTTTTTAATTAACAATTCCAGAATGTTCTACATCTTTCTTATGTTCACTTGTAAAATTCTGCTTGTTTCTTATGTTAGCTGTTCTTCTAAGTTCTGGTACATTCTGTCTGTGTATAAATAGCAGAGCACCCTGCCCGAGAGGCAGTTAGTGCTGCGTGTATGTTAAGTTCGTAATAAACGTGCTTACAGTATAAGTGCTGTGTTTAGTTGCCTGCGAAGTCAAGCCTGCTCCCATTTCAACGCGACATTGTTTGGTGCAGGCGTCGGGTATCCTGTGCAACAGCTGCATCACCGTGGCTCCGATAAGGCAACGTAAGAGCCGTCGCTTACACGGACTAGAACCGGAATACAAGGGATACACCGAGTACATCCTTCCGAAAATCCGTATTATCAGAAGAACCATGGACATGAAATCAGCGGTAAGCCAGCTACACATCAGACACCCGTCGGTGTTCTCTGGAGATGCTGGACAGGACCCCAACAAATGGCTAAAAGGGTTCGACCGAGTTGCCAAATTACAACAGGTGGGATCATACGATGTGCTTGGCCAACGTTTACTTCTACCTGGACGGAACAGCCCAGCAATGGTTCGAGAATAACGAAGACAAACTAAATGAGTGGGAAATGTTCCAGGAGGAACTTAAGAAGATCTTCGCCAGCGACAAATCCGCTCGGCAGAAGAACAACTGAAGAACCGGGCCCAACGTCATGATGAGCCGACACAGTCGTACATACAGAATGTTTTGGCCCTGTATAACATAGTAAATCCGAATATGACTGAGCCGACAAAATCACGCACCTGATGAAGGGTATTGCAGGAGACATGTACCAAGCTCTTCTCATAAAAGACGTCTCTACGACGGAAGAGTTCATTAAGTGGTGCCAGCCTATTGAAGAGATGCAACAAAGGAGGGTATGATAGACTCCCCAATGTAGTCCCTACGGCCGTTGTGGAAGACCAGCATGACTTCGCTTCTCTCATGCGACAGATAAGAGAAGAATTAGAACAGTGCATGGCAGTCGGGACTATTAGACCGAGCGAGCATCAGATTATGGCCATGGATTTGAGCCCTGTAAGTCACGAGGGAGCCGACGCCACTGAGGAAGAGGTATTTCAGACATTAGCTCCTGTCTGCCCCGCCAATCGCACTCGACGTCAAGAATGGCTTCGCTCTGCTATGCCTTGCGCTGCAGCCGCCAAACGGCCCTTGGATGGGACTTCCTTCAGGCATCCCAAGCTATCATTCACTGTGGAAGATCTGAGCTGCAAATTGAAGAAGTTGTTCCGACGGGTACACGTAATACAGAATTTTCTTGGAAGTTATTTGCCGTTGACAATGCGACGATCCCGCCGTTGATGATGAGAAGAGTTGCAGTCGCAAACACAGATGAGGGATTAAACTGTGAAGTGCTTTTTGATAGGAAAAGGTTTCTCGGGCACACCAAAGAAATTTACATACCAACGGCTATCATAAGCATTACCGGAGGTCGAGGAGAGATTTGGATCACAAATTGTCACGAGCAGTCGCAACTTATCCCCAAAGGAATGTGTATCGGAACAGCTGAACCAATCCACGACGGTGAGCTCAACGCCATCGACGAAGACCCATGCTCTGCTATTAGTACAGACAACACGCTGGAGGAAACAAACGTGGAACTGCCACTAGGGCCTGGACTGACCAATGAACAACGCCAGCAGATGTTAGGTATACTACGCCAATTTTCGGGTGCATTCACACCTCAGCAGGGGAAAAGTCAGACGAAACGGCCCACGATAAAGCATCGTATCAATACTAGGGATCATCCACCAATTAGCCAGCGTTCGTATAGAGTGTCGCCAGCTGAAAGACGGATAATTCGGGAGGAAGTGGAGAAGATGTTGCACAATGACATTATTCAACCTTCGGAGAGTCCTTGGTCGTCTCCGGTGGTCCTTGTAAAGAAGAAGGATGGTACGTGGCGATTCTGTGTCGATTATCGGCGGCTGAACAAAATCACAAAGAAAGATGTCTACCCACTGCCGCGCATTGACGACATCTAGACTGCTTGAAAGGAGGTACATACTTCTCAACTATGAACATGCAGACAGGTAACTGGCAAATCGCGGTTGACGAAGCTGAGAGGGAGAAGACGGCTTTTATTACACCTGACGGCCTCTATGAATTCAAGGTAATGCCGTTTTGATTATGTAATGCTCCAGCCACATTCGAACGCACGATGGACAACTTGCTTCGACACCTTAAGTGGACGACGTGTCTCTGCTATTTAGTTGACATTGTCGTTTTCTCGAAAACATTTGAAGAACATCTGAGTCGCCTGTCAACTGTGTTGAAGTGTGTTCAGGCTGCAGGACTCCACCTCAATTCAAAGAAGTTCCTCTTTGTCGCCAAAGAGATAAAAATCCTGGGGCACCTAGTCAACGGAGATGGTGTCCGTCCTGATCCAGATAAAGTAAGGGCAGTCACAGAATTTTCAACTCCTCAATACATTCGTAATTTGAGAAGTTTTCTCGGGCTGTGCTCACACTACCAACGTTTCATAAAAGGATTTTGTAACAAGGCACGTCGATTACAAGAACTGCTGCAGGGAGACGCCAAGTTTTACTGGGATGAGGCAAAAGAAAGAACTTCCCGGGCACTTAAAGAGGCTCTAATTTCCGCACCAGTGCTATCCTCGTACGACGAGAATGCGGAAACGGAACTTCACCCAGACGCCAGTGGGAATGGAATTGGTGCAGTGCTTGTACAAGTTCAGGAAGGCGCTGGAAAAGTTATAGTCTATGCATCAAGAGTACTCACAAAGTTCTAGATAAACTACTCTACAACTGAGAAAGAATGTCTCGCAGTTACACTACGGTCGGGGGTTCGAATCCCTCTCAGGTATGGATATTTGTGCCGTCCTAGTTCGTAAGTAGTTCATAAGTAGTTTGTAAGTTTACGGACTGATAACCCCGTAGTTAAGTCCCATAGACTATACAAACATTTGAACATTTTTTCTCGCAGTTATCTGGGCTATCAACAAGTCACGACCGTATTTATTCGGCAAACCATTAACCGTCGTGACAGACCACCATTCCTTGTGTTGGCTGACTAGCTTGAAGGATCCATCAGGTCGACTAGCAAGATAGGCACTAAGAGTACAAGAGTACGATGTCACAATGGTATTCAAGAACGGTCGCTAACACAATGATGCCGACTGCCTTTCGAGGAATCCGTTAGTGGAACACAACAGCATGAATGAAATTTCAGCCCTCACTGAATTATATGACGTTACAGCTGAACAGAGGTAAGATCCAGCACTATTAAAAACGACAGAGGCCTTGGAGAAAGAAGAACTGACCAATGGAGAGTTCCAACTTATAAACGAATCATTGTATAAGAGCAACTGCCATCCACTGGGCCCCAAATGGCTACTGGACGTTCCAGCTCATCTCCAGTCAGCTATTCTCAAGTATTTCCACGATGCTCCGATATTCGGTCATCTGGGATTCGTGAAGACCCCAGACAGAATCAGACGCAGGTATTACTGGAAAGGTCTCTACCGATCTGTCAAGCACTATGTGAGTCACTGTAAATGGTGCCAGCGACGGAAGCATGTGCCGCAATTACCCCCAGGGTATCTCGTACCGATTCCGCCGGCAGAAGCTTCATTCTACCGAGTTGGGATCGATATTTTAGGGAGGTTTCCGAAGTCGACAACCGGTAACCGATGGATAATAGTCTGCACTGACTACCTCACACGCTACGCTGATACCAAACCTGTGACGACTGCAGAAGCTCGAGAGATCGCAAAATTCCTTGTAGAAGACATTACTCTGAAGCATGGAGCACCACGTGTTATGATATCTGATCGTGGAAAAGTATTCCAGTCAAAACTAGTATCAGAGGTAATGTCACTGTGCAACATTGTCCACAGAATGACAACTGCATACCATCCTCAGATAAATGGTCTTACAGGACGTTTTAACAAGACGTTAGCCGATATGCTGCCGATGTACGTCGATGTTGAACAGAAGGATTGGGGTACAATTCTGCCAGTCGTGACATTTGCTTACAATACCGCAAGACAAGACATCACAGGCTTCACGCCGTTTTTCCTGCTCCATGGCCGTGAAGCTGAGACGACAATGGATACGCTGTTCCCTTTCCAACCGGACGACACTGAGGATGGCTATGTTAAACAGTTCATCACCAGGGTGGAAGAAGCAAGACAGCTGGCTCGCATACGGACACTGGACGCCCAGGAGAAGGACCGTCAGTGGGATAACGACAAGCACCGACCTGTTGTGTACAGCCCAGGAGATCTGGTATGGATTTTTACCCCTTACTGAAGGTTGGACTGTCAGAAAAGTTATTGAAGCGATTCTTTGGTCCGTATCGTGCCATACGCTGCCTGTCAGGCGTCACATACCAAGTTGAGGATTATGAGCCGTCGTCGAAACGACAAAAACGAAGAGACATTGTTCACGTCCTACGCATGAAGCCTTACTACGATCCTGAAGAGCAGGTAGGCGACAATGGCTTCTTGTTCAAGGACTCTAAGGCGCAGGGGATAGCGTCAATGACTGCGGTGCTGAAGGTCGCCGGTTCATTCCCCTCACCGGCGAAAATGTATTTCTTTGTGATTAACAATTCCAGAATGTTCTACATCTTTCTTGTGTTCACTTTTAAATTCTTATGTTAGCTGTTCTTGTAATTTCTGGTACATTCTGTCTGTGTATAAATAGGAGAGCACTTTGCCCGAGAGGCGGTTAGAGCTGCGTGTATGTTAAGTTCGTAATAAATCTGCTTTCGGTATAAATGCTGTTTTCAGTTGCTTCGAAGTCAAGCCTGCTCCCATTTCAACGCGACAATATTATTTATTTGCTTGTTATTAGCCGCTTTCGGCTTCTTAGGCCATCGTCAGATAACTTCATACCAAACAGATACTGCACACGTAACATTGAGGTTACATACACAAAGATGGTTTTTCAAAGATATGTGAACTGCAAATTAAATATGTCTATGAATCGATACTTCATAAGAAACGTACAAGATATGTCGTGGTCTTCAGTGCGCGGCTGATTTGGTGCAGCTCTCCACGCTACTATCCTTAACAAGCCTCTTCATAAGAACGGCAACCGACATCAACCTCAATCTGCTTACTATATTCTTATCTTGGTCTCCCTCTGCGGTTGTTCTCCCACACACTTCCCTCCAATGCTAAATTTACGATTCATTGATGTCTAAGAATGTGTCCTATTAAGCGATCCCTTCATTTAGTCAAGGTATGCCAGAAATTCCTTTTCTCGCCAATACTGTTCAGTACCTCTTCATTAGTTACGCGTTTTACCTACCTAATGTTCAGCATTCTTCTGTAGCACCACATTTCAAAATACCACCAGTATCGCACTATTTTGTTAGACTGCACTCCATTACCCTCGATTTGCTCTTGTTGATGTTCATTCTATACCCACCTTTCAGCACACTGTCCATTCCATAAAATATCCGGGCAACGTCGGCTTTTAAACAAGTTTGACATAAAAATTAAATTGTAATCCCCTTTTAGAGAATTCCGCCTCTTTTTCCATTAGCTTTGTTAAAATATCAGAAGGTGTTTGGCTCCTGAAACCCCCCCCCCTGGATACGCCCACGGTCGGGGCGATCTTTGGCACAGGGCGAGTGTCGGGTCGCCTCCCTCCCATCCCGTACTGTGGCGCGGCGATTAGTCGGGACATTACGCGACAGGCGCGCATTGCATCCAGGCTGCCAGCCAATTCCGTAACAGATGGAATAGCGCGATTATCTGCCAAAGCGGATTGCCGGCTGCTTTGTTTGGAAGGAAAGCAGGCGGACAGGGAGCCCGCAATCGGCTGCACGGCGAGTGTCGCGCGACGCGTCGACACCAGGCTGGGGATTAGCGGCAGGTGTGGCGCAGCGCCGCGACCCCGCCGCACTCGCCGGGGACGATTCAGGAGGCGCCCAGGCCGGTAGCGAGGGCACGGAAGGCGGCTCACAACTCAGCGGCCCGTGCACCGTCACCATCGCCCAACGAACACAGCGCGACACTGTAGCATACAATTCCAGCGAAAATGGCAGCTGGAAGGAAGATTAGCGCTTAACGTCTCGTCGAAATCGTGGCCAAGACGTAGCGAACACACACACTCGGATTGCTTTTGTCAAGGATGTAGAAGGAAATCGGTCGTGTCCTCTGAAAGGAACTGTGCAATTCTGTCGTATCGACTGCACACCGTCGGACGCACCACCGACCACAGAACACCAAAAATAACAGACCGACAGCAGCGCTACTAGCTGCTTGGCAGTGAACTTTCAATCCGAAAAATGTGCCCAAAAATCCATATGTTTACTTCTAAATACACGGATGAGCTCACAACTCAGCGGCCCGTGCACCGTAATTCCAGCGAAAATGGGAGCCGGAAGGAAGATCAGCGGTAACGTCCGGTCAAAATCGTGGCCGAGACGTAGCACACACTCAAATTGCTCATCTCCATCGCCCACCGAACAAAGCGCGGCAGTATAGCATACAATTACAGCGAAAATTGGAGCTGGAAGGAAGATCAGCGGTGAACGTCCGGTCGCAATCGTGGCCAAGACGTAGCACACACTCGGATTGCTTTTGTCAAGGATGGAGAAGGAAATCGGTCGTTGCCTCTGAAAGGAACTGTGCAGTTCTGTCGTATCGACTGCACACCGTCGAACGCAGCACCGACCAGAGAACACCAAAAATAACAGAAGTGCAAAGACCATGTTATCACACAGAAACATAGAACGACAGCAGCGCTACTAGCGGCCTGGCAGTGAACTTTTAAAAATGTGGCGCGAAAATCCATATGTTTACTTCTAAATACACGGATGGGCTCACAACTCAGCGGCCCGTGCACCGTCGCCATCGCCCACCGAACACAGCGCGACACTGTAGCATATAATTCCAGCGAAAATGGCAGCTGGAAGGAAGATTAGCGCTTAACGTCCCGTCGAAATCGTGGCCGAGACGTAGCGAACACACACACTCGGATTGCTTTTGTCAAGGATGTAGAAGGAAATCGGTCGTGTCCTCTGAAAGGAACTGTGCAATTCTGTCATATCGACTGCACACCGTCGGACGCACCACCGACCACAGAACACCAAAAATAACAGACCGACAGCAGCGCTACTAGCTGCTTGGCAGTGAACTTTCAATCCGAAAAATGTGCCCGAAAATCCATATGTTTACTTCTAAATACACGGATGAGCTCACAACTCAGCGGCCCGTGCACCGTCGCCATCGCCCACCGAACACAGCGCGACACTGTAGCATACAATTCCAGCGAAAATGGCAGCTGGAAGGAAGATTAGCGCTTAACGTCCCGTCGAAATAGTGGCCGAGACGTAGCAAACACACACACTCGGATTGCTTTTGTCAAGAATGTAGAAGGAAATCGGTCGTGTCCTCTGAAAGGAACTGTGCAATTCTGTCGTATCGACTGCACACCGTCGGACGCACCACCGACCACAGAACACCAAAAATAACAGACCGACAGCAGCGCTACTAGCTGCTTGGCAGTGAACTTTCAATCCGAAAAATGTGCCCGAAAATCCATATGTTTACTTCTAAATACACGGATGAGCTCACAACTCAGCGGCCCGTGCACCGTCGCCATCGCCCACCGAACACAGCGCGACACTATAGCACATAATTCCAGCGAAAATGGGAGCCGGAAGGAAGATCAGCGGTAACGTCCGGTCAAAATCGTGGCCGAGACCTAGCACACACTCAAATTGCTCATCTCCATCGCCCACCGAACAAAGCGCGGCAGTATAGCATACAATTACAGCGAAAATTGGAGCTGGAAGGAAGATCAGCGGTGAATGTCCGGTCGCAATCGTGGCCAAGACGTAGCACACACTCAGATTGCTTTTGTCAAGGATGGAGAAGGAAATCGGTCGTTGCCTCTGAAAGGAACTGTGCAGTTCTGTCGTATCGACTGCACACCGTCGAACGCAGCAGCGACCAGAGAACACCAAAAATAACAGAAGTGCAAAGACCATGTTATCACACAGAAACATAGAACGACAGCAGCGCTACTAGCGGCCTGGCAGTGAACTTTCAAAAATGTGGCGCGAAAATCCATATGTTTACTTCTAAATACACGGATGAGCTCACAACTCAGCGGCCCGTGCACCGTCGCCATCGCCCACCGAACACAGCGCGACACTGTAGCATACAATTCCAGCGAAAATGGCAGCTGGAAGGAAGATTAGCGCTTAACGTCCTGTCGAAATCGTGGCCGAGACGTAGCAAACACACACACTCGGATTGCTTTTGTCAAGGATGTAGAAGGAAATCGGTCGTGTCCTCTGAAAGGAATTGTGGAGTTCTGTCGTGTCGACTGCACACAGTCGAGCGCAGCACCGGCATACCGACGTTTAGAAGGCACTGCTGCCATGAAACTAGCGCTTTACTCACACGAAGTGATGGGTGCTATCGACAAGGATTCGCAAATTGATTCCGTAATTCTTGATTTCCAGAAGGCTTTTGACACCGTATCTCACAAACAACTTTTAATCAAATTGTGTCGTTATGGTATAACACCCCAAATTTGCGACTGGATACAGGATTTCCTGTCAGAAAAGGCACAGTTCGAAGTAATCGATGGTAAGGCATCAACTGTAACAGAGGTGATATCCGGCGTTCCACAGGGTAGCAGGGTAGTGTTACTGGTCCCTTGCTGTTCGTTATCTACATAAACGATTTGGGAGAAAATATAAGTAGGTCTCTTTCTTTGCAGATGTCATCGTCATTTACCGTCTAATAAAATCACCTGATGATCAAAACCAACTGCTGATGGATCTGAATAAGATATGACTATGATGTAAAAATTGGCAATTGATTCTAAATAATGAGAAGTGTGAAGTTCTCCATATGAGTACGAAAGGAAATCTGATAAACTTTGTTTACAAGATAAATCAATCGAATGTGAAGGCCATAAACTCCACTAAATACCTAGGAATTACTATTACTTCAGACTTAAATTGGAAAGAACAGCCGGCCGCGGTGGCCGAGGGGACTGAGGCGCTCCAATCACGGACTGCACGGCCACTACGGTCGGGGGTTCGAATCCCCCCTCGGGAATGGATATTTGTGCCGTCCTTAGTATTAGCTAGTTCATAAGTAGTTTGTAAATTTAGGGACTGATGACCCCGTAGTTAAGTCCCATAGACACTACAAACATTTGAACATTTGAATTTTTTGGAAAGAACACATAGATAATGTCGTGGGAAAGGCGAACCAGAGACTGCGTTTGATTGGTAGAACCCTTAAAAGATGCAACATAACTACTAAAGGAACTGCATACACTACGCTTGTCCGTCCTTTTTGGAGTATTGCTGTCCAGTGAGGAATCCTTATCAGATGACTTTGAGGGAGGACATCGAAACAGTCCAAAGAAGGACAGCTCGTTTCGTATTTTCACGATACAGGGGAGACAGCGTTACGGAAATGATACAGGATCTTGGATGGGAATCATTGGAACAACGGCACTTATCGCTGCGGCGTGGGCTTCTTACGAAATTCGAATCGCCAACATTTTGCTCCGAATGCGAAAATATATTGTTGACTCCCACTTACATAGATAGAAATGATCATCTGTATAAAACACGAGAAATTAGAGCTCGAACGGAGAGATTCAGGTGTTCTTTCTAATAGAACGTATGAAGTCATCGCGCCTTAGTCCTTCTGATTGTCTTGTGAGTTTTGACGTGGTGTCATTGTTCCTCTGGAGGAATCTTTCCAGTTAACTGGTAAAAAAGTGAACAATGAAACAGCTGAACTTTGTCGCCATGAACTTACGTCGACGTACTTTTACATTTAATGACAAATTTTACGAGCAAACTGACGACGTTGCTATGGGGAGTCCATTATCCCCTATAGTAACAATCTTTTTAAGGAGGACTTCGAAGACATGGCATTGAAAACGGTGGCTCTAAGGCCATCTTCTTTTTGGAGGTACGTCGATACATTTATGGTATCGCATCAAGGGAAAGAAGCTCTTAACCATCTTTTGGATCATTTTAAGTGCATGCGTCCTAACATCAACTTCACAATGGAAATGGAGAAGAAGGGAAAGCTTCTTTTTCTTGGTGTTTTGATTTACAGGAGAGATTATGGGAAATTGGGACATAGTGTTTACAGAAAACCTACGCATCTGGACCGTTATCCGCATGGCACGAGTTGTCATCCTCCGTTCCAACACACTGGCATTCTTTGGACATTAACTAGAAGGGCTTACGACATTTCTGATGCAGAAAGTTTGACGTGAGAACTGAATCATCCCAAGGTTGTGTTTAAGCAGAATGGTTAAACAGATCCGTTGTGCTTTTCAGCTTGGTCCTTCACCTGAATCATTACATAAGACCCACAAAACGGTCGCTTTTCTACCTTTTGCCAGGAGTATTTCATCCAAGATAGGAAGAATTTTAAAGAAGTTGACATCAAGAGGGTCTTCTTCCCCCAGCGAGGACGAGAGCACTTCTTGGATCTCTCAAGGATGATTTGGGTCTGAGAAAGCCAGGGGTATACAAGATTCCTTGTCAACGTGGAAAAACTTATTGGTCAGACAGTCCGTACCATTCAGGACAGCCGGCCGCGGTGGCCGAGGGGACTGAGGCGCTCCAGTCACGGACTGCACGGCCACTACGGTCGGGTGTTCGAATCCCCCCTCGGGCATGGATATTTGTGCCGTCCTAGTTGGTAAGTAGTTCATAAGTAGTTTGTAAGTTTAGGGACTGATGACCCCCGTAGTTAACTACCATAAGCTTAACAAACATTTGAACATTTTTGAACATTCAGGACAGATGTGTTGAACATCAACGACACACACGTTTGCTCCAATCGGAGAAGTCGGCAGTTGCTGAGCACTGTCTCACTGAGGGACATAGAATGTTATATCATGAAACTCACATGGTTGCTTCGGCATCTCGCTTCCGGACTGTCTTGAAAGAATCCATATATATCCGATTATCTGAGAATCTTATTAACAGAAACAAGGGCTATCTTCTAAGTAAAACATGGTACCCTGTATTATCAGATGTTAAAAAACAACGGTTTGCCTCAGTCATTTGAATAATACTTTTTCTTCATCGATCATCGACTTCGCCGGTTTCTAACACCGGAAGGCAGTATGTCTTGTGCGCCAATGTGCAGCCACGGTTACGTTTTGCGCACGCCCTAAGGGTCTTTCGCGATGTATAAAGGAGCCGCCTATCGCATTGGGAACTCATTTCCGGCGAGATTGTGTACCAGCAAGCTAACCTGAGGATGGAGGGCAGTTACGCCTCTGAAATATCGTGTCCGGCAGCAAACCCGAGAAGATTATAGTTATTATGCCGGGAAAACCTTCGTAATCACTGTCAAATTATAGTTAAAAAATAGAAAATGGAAAATTTACGGTATAAACTACTCAAAATAGAGAGTATTTTGATAGGAGAAGGTTCGGAAATACGTGATTCTCTTGCAACAATTTTTGACTTCGCGCAGTATCTGTTGCCGAAAGTGTCAACAACAAAATCACCAACAAAAAGAAACAATTAAGTGCCGGTTTGTGATGATCATATTATCACACTTTTTTTCCAAAGCATACCATCATAAAAAGGAAATAACGTGGGATGTCAGGTGCAACAGTAAAAAGCGTAATATCTCGATCTATTCGCGTTTAAACAAAACTTCGTCCAAGGTATCACATTTTTAAGATTCCTATAAATGCATAAACAATGTTTTACGATACTTCTGAAGGCTATGTGTGTGTAACTAGCGAAGTAATAACTCTCGAAATACACTTAGGAATATATGGAATGTTGCGCGCCGTCCGAACAATAGCACGTGACTTTAGTACAGGAGATGTTGCGGATAGAATTGTCGTTCGGCGCATCCTGATGCTCACCCATAGACATCACTACCCTATGAACACAACATGCTCCAATTACGATGCGCGGACACGCCTAAGGCTGCCGCACTGATCAGTGACGACACTGGTTTTTTACCAACCGCACTTGCTGGTTGCTCCTAGTTTGGCAGCCACGATGCTCAAGAGCAGCAGTAGCAGTGTTAGGTCAACATTGTAACTCTGCAATAACTGTCCGTCTTCAAATCTGAAGAAAGTTAGGTATTATCCTTTGTTCTTCCAAATAAACATGTACTACTAATGAGAGTGTATGTTCTTGCTTTGCTCCCGCATCCGCATATGTATTTTTGTGCTTGCTGCTGTTACATCCTTCAGTAGCTGACACATCGTATGGCAACAAGGTTACACATCAGGAAACATCCCGGCATTTGCCTGGAGTGATTTACGGAAAAGCTCATCTAGGATGACCGGAGGTGGGTATGAACAGTTTGTAACATTACTTGGTCGCATTTTCTTCTAATCCCTCGGTGACTGTACGCTCGTTATTAAGTGGCTGAAAAGATTGGAGTTGTTATTGCTTACTGTGAATTATATAAACGACACGAAAGTTCGCAACTGTTTGATGGATAAAACACTCCAAAAAACTCGTTTTATTGGCAGTGTAAATCTCATCAGAAAATACATTAAATCATTACGATCTGATAATATGCATTCTGCACCTCGATAATTAGTCCAACGGACGTCCTGGTGTGTCCCTAACGCTTTTCCCAGTAAGCACGTTTGTGGTACAGATATGAAATTCACAGCCAGGTTAACATCAATCATCTTTCACATTAAAGATCAAAACTGACATGTTCACTGTCCGAATTCAGGCTAAAAACTGCTCTCTCTCTCCCTCTCTCTCATATGTCCACTGTCTGAATTGTTGTTAAAATCTTTCTTCTCTCATGGCCTCCAAACTTCTCTGTATGTAGTTACACAATAATGGCAGTCAAAACTGCGTATTGATTTTCTTGACGACTTTCCAGCCGGATCGCCGAGTCATCTTGACGCAATATTTTTGCGAATCACTCGGCCGCCATCTTCAAATGAGAGTACTGAGGCTGATTCTCGTCGGTTTCCGCAGAAATATTGTGTTCAGATGACTCGACGATCCGGCTAGAAGCCCGACAAGATATCAATAGTTAATACGCCGGGAAATTCTACGTAATCAAAATTACGTATTGTTAAAAATTTGTTTTTGATTCATTTTTAATCAAGACATTCACTATTTTGTCAATCAACTATAATTGGATTTAATATCCACTTCAAATTGAAATATAAAATCTAATTGGCACAAACGGTTTTGATGCAGAAAAATACGGTAATCATTCTGGAAACAATGTTTCACAAATAGATGTTGATTACACAGAAGGCAAATGTTCCTAACATAATTTAAAGGTCAGAACAATAATTGCTTCAAGAATTTTAGCGTGCATTTTATCTAACTTTAACAGAAATACTAATGTGGTTTATATCTACACCAGAACAATACCAATAAAATGCGAAATAACATCGGTTGATGGGAATTGGATGTCAATTACTCCAGAACAAACAATTAAAAGTTGTGAATAAAGAAATTTAGGCAAACTATTACAGCTCATGGAATGGTGGTTATTCCTATTAATTTTCAGCATTGGTTATGGGGTGAGGGGGGGGGGGCAATCTCTACATGCTTCGTTACACGCTGTCATCCCAAATGCGAGTCTAGTGTTGTACCACTGCGGCACCTACTTCGTCATTCTCGCTGAAGGGGATAGGGAAGGAAATCAGCCTTGCCCTTTCAAAGGAACCACCACCAGCTTTTTCCTGGAGGCATTTCGGGTAATCACGGATGACCGAATTCTGGATGGTCCGATGTGGGTTTGAACCACCATGTGGAAACCGCTGCGCCATCTCATCACACCAGTTGCATCATTAGAGAAAACACTTCCTAGCAAACATAGCAAAAGTAGCTCAATGGGGTATTACACGACATATAAATGATCGCCTGGATTACGACAAAAGCTGCAGGAGTTGCACAGGAACACCGCCGGAAAGGCATACTTGAGGACAAACGCCAATCTCCTTATGTACAGAGTGTTTCCTTAGGAGAGTGCAAAACTTTTACAGGACATACAGAATTCCCCACTGAACAACAACTTGAGGTAGAGAACCAGGTCGGAGAAGCCGGCCTAATGAGATACGAAAACAAACTTGTCTACCATTACGGTTTTCCAGCTTATTTTACAACTAGTATGCATACAACATTACACGTAATGTATTTTCTACTAAATGTACATACTGTATTTCCTGCCAGGAAACAAAGGACGAGTCTTATTACTAAGAAGCCATTGGGCCATATCTTCTACTTGGCCGAAAAACTGCCGCCTGTACTTTTGGTTCTTCCGAAGGATCTAGACACCTGTATTCGATATATTTGGAAAAGTTCTGCCTGAGTTGGCTGTTCGTGAGAGGATGTCCGCAGCCATGTAGTATTGTATTTCCTGGGCACTAGATTGGAAGGGGAGGATCTATTCCGGCTTGAATCTCCTTTATTATGTCCTATGGGGATATCTATGGTCACATGCGTATGGGACCGCAGTGAATACGGAGATGGAATTAGACGCCAGAATTGTATCAATTATGACCCGAAACACACCACCGATATTTCTCAGGGTGCATCAGAATATTCTCGTACTTCCGTTGATGTTGATGGACGTTATTTTTATCACATTTTGTAAAATACAGTGCAAATAGTATATTAATTGGGAAAATGATAATTTTGAAGTTAACTATAACTAATGTAAATAACGAAAGTACATACATAGTAATGCGATTGTACTTCTGTTATCTCCTTGAGCTGGTTCCTCAGACTCCAGACTCCCTACATTAATTTTATCGGTGGAGTATTCTCTATGACCTGTTTAATTCCTGCACCCTCTTATGGAGGCACATTGTAGTAATAGCAGTAACCGTTTCTTCTTTGTTATTCATGAAAATATACAGTTTTATTCCCATTTTAATGAAATTTTGAATACTTGGCCTTCAGAACAAGAAGAGGATAACAGTCTGCCAGAGATTTCTTACGGTGAGTAGCGGAGGGTACTTTACAATACACTTCGAGGTCGTTTGACCCATCTCCGTGAAGATAGACACATATATGTAATTTTTCATGAACAAGGGAAAGAGATGGACAGAGGACGGTAAGAAGGAGCTGGACACACACAGGTAGGAGACGAACAGATGGAAGAAGAGTAGATGAACAGATGTAGAAAGATCAACTGACTAACAGAACACTAGAGTAAATAAATACCCTGGCACGTCAAGTTTTCAGCCAGTACATACAGGGAGTCCTACTTCTCACCCTAGATATCTCTGGAACAACAAGATACATTGAAATACGACTTCACGGCGATGAACTTACGGCAGAGGCTCATGAAAGTAAATGCAACGAGACATTCTAGAACTTAAACAAATATTATTGTCAACAAAAATTTATATTTTAATGGATACTCCGTATTCTATTTCATCCAATCAATAGCACCAAAATTCTCCAAAAATTGTGTTGGTTACATCATATTACGTCAATTACATCCCGAGATATTGAGAAATGAAGCTGACGTTTGAAATAAATGAAGGACACAGTGCACGATTACGGGCAGCTTGAGTTTCGCGACGTGTGTTAGCTGCGCACTTCATATAACTGTTTCAAGCGTCGACTTCGTCTCTCAGTACATCGAAATGCAGCTCTATTGTAAAATAACCAGCGCCATTCTTCTTGAAATGTTTCATTTTATTGATTGCATTAGAAATAATTAGGGGTATTCATTTAAAAAACATAAGTTTGCTTTAATATGACAGTATCAGTCTAGTTCGCAAAAAAAGTTGTACACTTTATTTTATAACAAGGTGACCGGTTTCCGTCTTATGCTAAGATCATCCTCAGACCGATTTGTCTCATGTTGATGCTATCAGTCTGAGGATGACCTTATAAGGAAACCACATGGGTATGGGATTTTACAACTTTTTGATACTTACGGTAAGTCAATTTCAGAACTTAAATGACGATCAGCCATAGCCATTTGATGCAAATCTAAAAAATTATCGAGAAATTTGAAATTCAAGTTATGCAGGTGCACGTAAGTACCAGTAATTAAAACAGTTACAGCATCTGTCAGTGTAGCTCAGGTACATCGAGCGCCGTGGCTCAGTACGCCCGGTCAGAGGGTCGAACGCCCTCTGTAATAAAAAAGCCGAGCCAAGAACTCGTCGGACAACCAAACAAGATCAACGACCGCAAGGAATAGAACTACCCATAGATAAAAAAAAAATGTAGTAGCGTTGTGGCCTTACAACCATACGGTCGGTGGTTCGAATGTTGCTGTGACAGATTTTTATTTATTTACATTTTTATTTTATTTTTGTCTCCAAGCAGCGAACCTACTGAATGATCGATTTAGGTGACAACGACGTGTTCAGCTTGTCTACATACTCATAAACAAACACTGACACAAACGGTTTAATTTGAGATTCCAAAATGATTTTATAACTAAATCCGAAAACGAAATATATATATATATATATATATATATATATATATATATATATATAATTAATTAAAAAAACTGTCACAGTGGGATTCGAACCACCGACTCTATGGCTGTGAGGTCAGAACACTGTCACATTCCGCCGCCTCTCCCTATGGATAGTTCTGTACCATGCAGTCGCTGATCGTGTTCGTTCGTTGTTCTTCCATACAGAGAACAAACCACCCCTACACCACTGTCCTACGCTGTCCTAGTAGTTCCGTAAGATGCTAGCAGGTGTCAGGCGGATCGCTGGCTTAGGGTGCCTCTCGCACGTCAGAGGGTAGCGTGGAGGGGAGACTGAGGGGAGAGCTCGTGCCGCCTGCCACGAGGCCACGGCTGTGTCCGGCTTGCTGGCGTTTGAGGGGAGGTGGTGGTGGGGACAGCCACTACCTGCCGCCCGCTCTGGCCAGTTTAAAGGGCTGCTTCCGACCTCAGCGCCATCATGGGACATCTTACGGAACTGCTGGAAAACCTCCCTCCCCGCACCCCTGAGAGTAGGACCGGGCCCTTACGGAGGTTTCTCGTCTGTATATATTTTTCTGTGCCCTGAGCCATAGCACCCGGCAACGATTAGGCCACCGAGACTTAATTAACCGAGTTGCACCGACAGATGTTACAAATGTTTTAATTACTGTTACTTGCTTACTGTGTACTTGCATAACTTCAATGTCGATTTTCTCGATAATTTTTGAGATTTGCGTCGAATGGCTTTGTCTGATTGTTATTTAAGTTTTGAACTTTGCATAACATAAATATAAGGAAATTCTAAAATCCGATACGCATGATCGAAACCGGTCAACTTATTACAAAATAAGGTATACTAATTTTCTGCGAACTAGACCGATATTTTCATTATACCAGTTCGCTGCCTTCCATAAGTAAACAATGTTTCCCAAACTCATTACATATATTTGCGTTGAAAATAATATTTGTTTAAGTTTTATTATGTCTCAAAGAATTTAATTTCATTAGCCCCTGTCGTACGTTCATGCCTGTGAAAATCCTGTTACAGAATTTATTGTTGTTCCTGAGGTATAAGGGGTGAAAAGTTTCATTGGGAGTTTGGAATTCATGCAAATCTACAGATATACTGATATATCTTGACGAAATTTTTCTCACTTGAGGTCCCAAATAACAGGAAGATCACTACCAACATACGATGTCCTACAGTACACGGCGGAAGTACCTTACAACAGATTTCGACTCAAATTACAGTTTTAACACGAGCTTCATGACATTTTTCAAACTTGACCGGAAAAACAAGTATAAGATAACTTTCTGCATAAGATTTCATATGATTCATGGCTGCGGGTGGGGTTCCATACAATCTTAAAATTTCTCATTATGTATGTGTGACAAATATTAATCTAGATCCAATCCAGTATGACAGGATTGATTCCAGACTATTTATGCCCCTAAGTGTAGGGTGATGAAACACGTCCACTGCACGTGTGGTCGTGTTCCATTTTGTGTTAATTAACGATCAACGCTCCATGTTTATGTATGCTTCCCCCATATTTATATATGTTTCCATCCGTGTGATTGAACTTGTATGCTGATGTGAATGCGGAAGGTTGCTTTTAATATTGACTGACTGCCACGCAATGGCTTACAGTCGCCGCCTCACGCTCTGGGCCTCGTTTTGCTGTAGTTACGAACGCATGGCTTCGTTTGTCGTCTGCACTGGCGTCTGCTGGGTGGCCAGAGACAAGCTTACTTGGCGAGGTGGCGAGGTGGCCGTGTTCTTAGTGTCATACCAACCTAATCGTGGACGAAAGAGGAGACAGGAGACCTCTCTGGGAGCGGTTGAAGAGGGAATGGCCTTGGCCAGGTAGCAAGGGTTGGTAAACACTAGTCTCTGAACACACTCTGCTTCGCTTTTAGCGCGCTCTACATCCGCTGTGTGGCGGGGGGAGGTTTTTCCGAGGCCTTAGAGCTTTGGTCTGCACTCTTCATCCTGGTTCCAATGACTGAGGAAATAAGTACTCTGCCGAATCATGCTAAGGGGAATGTGTGCTGTTAGGAGTTAGATGGATTTGTGATCAGGCAGTCTTGGTTTTTCAGTGATAGATGGATTTGTGATCAGGCAGTCTTGGTTTTTCAGTGATCTCTTGAGTAATTATTTTTCTATGCGAGGTGAAGTGTTTCTTAATTTACGGAACTCGAGTAAATTCAGTGTAAATTTATTATCTGCATTTTCATTCCAGTGATGATTTTGTGTCCGGTTTTGCTCTAGCTAGAATACACGTATGTGTCCTTCAGTCCTTGTATAAACCTAGTATGTTTGAATTTTTAACTAACTTTTCATGTTGTGTCTGTATCCGTGAGTACACTAAGTACTTATCAGATTTTCTAGCTTGAGTCCGTCTTTCCTGTCTTGTATGACCTAATCACCACATGCTTTCCTACTTGTCATTTCTTTGGCCTTCAGACGTACTTTTGTTAATACTAGCTTTCTTCTATACGAATTTTCGCATGTGCCTTACTCACTTATTCACAAATTAATTTCTGTTTCTAAATGCTATGAAATTTGGCATGGTTACACACCACATGGTACTTAAGAATAGTGAGCCGCTGCCTCCCTCAACATGAGTTCGTTTAGTGCACAGTGTACTTAAAATTAGTGATCAAAACACCTGCCACCTCATCAGTATGCCACTGACACTTCGTTTCACCACCGCTTTCAAGTGTTCCTGGAGAGTAATGTACTGCCACGCATTATTAGTGTGTCTGTGAATGAATGAATGTGTTTTCAGCTACCCATTCTCTGTTTGCAAATTTCCTCCCATGTTACCTCCATATTCTTAAAGGGGCAGAAACAATTTTATTATGGGCAGTAATTTTATGATTTAATTCACTTTTGTACAAGGTGTGTGCTTAATTTGGTCTCCCCACATTTATTTGCTTATTTATTTTACTGAGTACATTATGATTTTAAAGTATCAAACTTCTGCTTTATGATTTCATGCTCCCCATCCCATGTTTAGTTATCTATTCATTTATAGTTTAACATTGATTTTGTGTTTGTTAAAAAGTTGGCTCTCCCTTAAGGAGTGAGCAGTTACATAAATTTCTGTTGTGCATGTACTGCGGCCACTCAAAGTAATTTAGAGGAGCAGTGATCGTTTTAACTTACATTTGCAGATCTCAACTGCCTGAGATCTTGCTAGTTATAATAAGGAGCTACTTTCAACTCCAGTATTACATATAGACTTTGAACAGAAGTCTGTAACTAAGGTAGAATTTTCAAATTTTTTTAGGTGTGTGCAATGATGAAAGATTTAACTAGAAGGAACACATAGACGGTCTGCTGAAATGTTTGAGTTCAACTATCTATGCTGTTATGGTTATTGCAAATTTTGGAAATAAGAATCTTAGTAAATTAGCTTACTATGCCTATTTTCATTCACTTCTTTCGTATGGCATCATATTCTGGAGTAATTCTTCACTGAGTAAAAAAGTATTCATTGCAACACAAAAGTGGGTAATCAGAATAATTGCTGGAGCCCACCCACGATCATCCTGCAGACATCTATTTAAGGATTTAGCTATCCTCACAGTATATATTCACTTATGAAATTTGTTGTTAATAATCCAACCCAGTACAAAAGTAATAGTAGTGTGCACAGTTATAACACCAAGAGAAAGGAGTATCTTAACTATGTAGAGCTAAATCTGAGTTTGGCACAGAAAGGAGTAAATTATGTTGCCACAAAACTCTTTGGTCACCTACCAAGCAGCATCAGAAGCCTGACAGATAGCCAACTAGCAATTAAGAATAAATAAAAAGAATTTCTCAATGACAACTCCTTCTACTCATTGGATGAGTTTTCAGATATCAATTAGTTAATCTAAAAAAATGTATATTGTCACGTTGCAATGGAAGTAGGCTTGACTTCGAAGGCAACTAAACACAGCACTTATACTGAAAGCACGTTTATTACGAACTCAACATACACGCAGCACTGACTGCTTCTCAGGCAGAGTGCTCTGCTATTTATACACAGACAGAATTTACCAGAAATTAGAAGAACAGTTAACATAAGAAACAAGTAGAATTTACAAGTGAACATAAGAAAGATGTAGAACCTTCTGGAATTGTAAATTACAAAGAAATAAATTTTTGCCGTTGAGCGGGATCGAACCGGCGACCTTCAGCTCCACAGTCCGCGACGCTATCCCCTGCGCCACACCGGCAGTTGGTGTTCGTTCTCTCTCTCGGCATAGCTCCCTCTCCTGGAGAAACAGCGACCCGCTGTTATGATCCCTGTGGAGCCAGCTGCAATGTCCTGGATCTTGACCGTGTCATGGGTCCTCTATATGACAGTTCAAGAGAATCCTTCCCTTCTCCGCGATTATCGACGACAGACGTTCCTGTCGTGGCTTCATCATTACCGTCCTTAAAGTCCTTGAACAAGAAGCCATTGTCGTCTACCTGCTCTTCAGGATCGTAGTAAGGCTTCATGCGCAGGACGTGAACAATGTCTCTTCGTTTTTGACGTTTCGACGACGGCTCATAATCCACAACTTCGTATGTGACGTGTGACAGGCGGCGTATGACACGATACGGACCAAAGTATCGTTTCAATAACTTGTCTGACAGTCCAACCTTCCGTAAAGGGGTAAAAATCCATACCAGATCTCCTGGGCTGTACACAACAGGTCGGTGCTTGCCATTGTACCGCTGACGGTCCTTCTCCTGGGCGTCCAGTGTCCGTATACGAGCCAGCTGTCTTGCTTCTTCCACCCTGGTGATGAGCTGTTTAACATAGTCATCCTGAGTGTCGTCCGGTTGGAACGGGAACAGTGTATCCATTGTCGTCTCAGCTTCACGGCCATGGAGCAGGAAAAACGGAGTGAAGCCTGTGGTGTCTTGTCTTGCGGTATTGTAAGCAAATGTCACGACTGGCAGAATTGTATCCCAATCCTTCTGCTCAACATCGACGTACATCGACAGCATGTCGGCTAACGTTTTGTTAAAACTTTCCGTAAGACCATTTGTCTGAGGATGGTATGCAGTTGTCATTCTGTGGACAATGTTGCACCGTAACATTACCTCTGATACTAGTATTGACTGGAATACTTTTCCACGATCAGATATCATGACACGTGGTGCTCCATGCTTCAAAATAATGTGTTCTACAAGGAATTTTGCAATCTCTGGAGCTTCTGCAGTCGGCACAGGTTTGGTGACAGCGTAGCGTGTGAGGTAGTCAGTGCAGACTATTATCCAACGGTTACCGTTTGTCGACTTCGGGAACCTCCCTAAAAGATCGATCCCAACACGGTGGAATGGAGCTGCTGCCGGCGGAATCGGTACAAGATGTCCCGGAGGTAATTGCGGCACATGCTTCCGTCGCTGGCACTCTTTACAGTGACTCACATAGTGCTTGACAGATCGGTAGAGACCTTTCCAGTAATACCTGCGTCTGATTCTGTCTAGGGTTTTCACGAATCCCAGATGACCGGATATTGGAGCATCATGGAAATATTTGAGAATAGCTGCCTGGAGATGAGCTGGAACAACAAGTAGCCATTTGGGGCCCAGTGGATCGTAGTTGCTCTTGTACAATGTTCCGTTTGTAAGTTGGAACTCTCCATTACTCAGTTCTCCTTTCTCCAAGGCCTCTAACATTTTTAATAGTGATGGATCTTCCCTCTGTTCAGCTGTAACGTCATCTAATTCAGTGAGAGCTGAAATTTCATTAATGCTGTTGTGTTCCACTAATGGATTCCTCGAAAGGCAGTCGGCATCCTTGTGTTTGCGCCCGTTCTTGAATACCACTGTGACATCGTACTCTTGGAGTCTTAGTGCCCATCTTGCTAGTCGACCTGATGGATCCTTCAAGCTAGTCAGCCAACACAAAGAATGGTGGTCTGTCACGACGGTGAATGGTTTGCCGAATAAATACGGCCGGAACTTGTTGATAGCCCAGATAACCGCTAGACATTCTTTTTCAGTTGTAGAGTAGTTTATCTCGGACTTTGAGAGTACTCTTGACGCATAAGCTATCACTTTTTCTGCACCTTCCTGAACTTGTACAAGCACTGCACCAATCCCATAGCCACTGGCGTCTGTGTGAAGTTCCGTTTCTGCATTCTCGTCGTACAAGGCTAGCACTGGTGCGGAAGTTAGAGCCTCCTTAAGTGCTCGGCAGCTCTTTCTTTTGTCTCATCCCAGTAAAATTTGGCGTCTCCCTGCAGAAGTTCTTGTAATGGACGTGCCTTGTTACAAAATCCTTTTATGAAACGTCGGTAGTATGAGCACAGCCCGAGAAAACTTCTCACATCACGAATGTGCTGAGGAGTTGGAAATTCTGTGACTGCCCTTACTTTATCTGGATCAGGACGGACACCATTTCCGTTGACTAGGTGCCCCAGGATTTTTATCTCTTTGGCGACGAAGAGGCAATTCTTTGGATTGAGGCGGAGACCTGCAGCCTGAACACACTTCAACACAGTTGACAGGCGACTCAGATGTTCTTCAAATTTTTTCGAGAAAACGACAATGTCATCTAAATAGCAGAGACACGTCGTCCACTTAAGGTGTCGAAGCAAGTTGTCCATCATGCGTTCGAATGTGGCTGGAGCATTACATAATCCAAAAGGCATTACTTTAAATTCATAGAGACCGTCAGGTGTAACAAAAGCCGTCTTCTCCCTCTCAGCTTCGTCAACCTCGATTTGCCAGTAACCTGTCTGCATGTCCATAGTTGAGAAGTATGTAGCTCCTTCAAAGCAGTCTAAGGTGTCGTCAATACGCGGCAATGGGTAGACATTTTTCTTTGTGATTCTGTTCAGCCGCCGATAGTCGACACAGAATCGCCACGTGCCATCCTTCTTCTTTACGAGGACCACCGGAGACGACCAAGGACTCTCCGAAGGTTGAATAATGTCATCTCGCAACATCTTCTCCACTTCCTCCCGAATTATTCGTCTTTCGTCTGGCGACACTCTATACGAACGCTGGCTAATTGGCGGATGATCCCCAGTATTGATACGGTGCTTTATCGTGGGCCGTTTCGTCTGACTTTTCCCCTGCTGAGGTGTGAATGCACCCGAAAGTTGGCGTAGTATACCTAACATCTGCTGGCGTTGTTCCTTGGTCAGTCCAGGCCCTATTGGCAGTTCCACGTTTGTTTCCTCCAGCGTGTTGTCTGTACTAACAGCAGGGCATGGGTCTTCATTGATGACGTTGAGCTCACCGTCCTGGATTGGTTCAGCTGTCCCGATACACATTCCCTTGGGGATAAGTTGTGACTGCTCGTGACAATTTGTGATCCAAATCTCTCCTTGACCACCGGTAATGCTTATTACAGCCGCTGGTATGTAAACTTCTTTTGTAAGCCTGAGAAACTTTTTACTATCAACTAGAACTTCACAGTTTAACCAGTCATCTGTGTTTGTGACTGCAACTCTTCTCATTGTCAACGGCGGTATCGTCACATTGTCAACGACGAATAACTTCCCAGAAAATTCTGTATTACGTGCATCCGACGGAGCAACTTCTTCAGTCAATGATAGCTTGGGATGCCTGAAGGAAGTCCCATCCGAGGATGACATTGTGACTACATTCTGTTAACACGACAAATTCAAACGGCTGGGTCCTGTTGTTGATGGTTATTCTTGCGACACAACTTCCTGCTGGATAGACGTACTTTCCATTCGCGACCTTCAGCACAGTTGCTCCCGTATCACAGAACATTGTCTTCTTTAGTGTGCGGCGGTAATTATCCGATAATACAGAAAAAGAGGCTCCTGAATCAACAAGTGCCCGGACAGGTTGGCCGTCGATTATGACGTCGATGAGATTTCCCGACATCTTGGCGACTGTCTCACTGGCTGGTCACCTCCGTACCTGCACAAGCGTGCATCCTTTATTCCTGTGTCGCACTCTTTCTACTCGGCCACCGACATCTACGACGGAAACGAGACACAAAAGCGGCGACGAGGTTGGGACACAAAACGTACGAGGATTTTCATCTGCGGCGGCCTCACCTCCGTAGATGGTCGCCTCGCTTAGTTTTCCTGGGCGCGGCGGCTAGGGGAGCGGCTGGTACCTCTGTACGGCGACGGTGAACGGCTGCGGCGCGTCGGGGAGCGACCTCGTCTAGGGTACGGCGATGGGCTTCTTCCCATAGGTCGACTGAACTCATCAGCAGGTGACTGCCTTGGATAGAACTGCTCCGACGGCTGACGTCTTGCGGCAACATAATCATCGAATACTCGCCTCCTCTCTCTGCAGTAGCGTACGACATGTCCAGGGCGTCCACAGTGGAAACACAGCGGTGTGTTGTCTTCTGTCCTCCAGACGTCTGTTCTTCCGCGGGGCGTCATAGTTACCAGGGGAGTTGGCTGTGGTCGCGTCGGTCGGTTCATGGGCTGCCGTTTGGCGGCTGCAGCGTAAGTCATACCAGGGCGACGCCATTCTTCACGTCAGGTGCGATTGACGGGGCAGACAGGAGCTAATGTTTGAAATACCTCGTCCTCAGCGGCGTCGGCTACCTCGTGACTTACAGGGCTCGCATCCATGGCCATAATCTGATGCTCGCTTGGTCTGATAGTCCCGGCTGCCATGCACTGTTGTAATTCTTCTCTCACGATTTGTCCTATAAGAGAAGCCAAGTCCTGCTGGTCTTCCACAACGGCCATAGGGACTACATTTGGGAGTCTGTCATACTTCTTGCGTCCAACCCTCCTTTGTTGCATCTCTTCAATACGTTGGCACCACTTGATGAACTCTTCTGTCGTAGCGACGTCTTTTATCAGAAGAGCTTGGTACATATCTTCTGCAATTCCCTTCATCAGGTGCGTGATTTTGTCCGCTTCAGTCATGTTCGGATTGACTACGTTACACAGGGCCAAAACACTCTGTATGTACGATTGTATCGGCTCACCATGTCGTTGGGCCCGGTTTTCAGTTGTTCTTCCGCCGAGCGGATTTGTCGCTGGCGGTCTCCAAAGGTCTTCTTAAGTTCCTCCTGGAACGTCTCCCAGTCATTCAACTTGTCTTCGTTGTTTTCGAACCATTGCTGGGCTGTTCCATCCAGGTAGAAATAAACGTTGGCCAAGCACATCGTATGATCCCACCTGTTGTATTTGGCGACTCGGTCGAATCCTTTTAGCCATTAGTTGGGGTCCTGTACAGCATCTCCAGAGAACACCGACGGGTGTCTGATGTGCAGCTGGCTTCGTCTCCATCGTTTTTCTGATAATACGGACTTTTGGAAGGATGTACTCGGTGTATCCCTTGTATTCCGGTTCTAGTCCGTGTAAGCGACGTCTTTTACGTTGCCTAAACGGAGCCACGGTGATGCAGCTGTTGCACAGTGTACCCGGCGCCTCCACCAAACAATGTCACGTTGCAATGGAAGTAGGCTTGACTTCGAAGGCAACTAAACACAGCACTTATACTGAAAGCACGTTTATTACGAACTCAACATACACGCAGCACTGACTGCCTCTCAGGCTATTTATGCACAGACAGAATTTACCAGAAATTAGAAGAACAGTTAACATAAGAAACAAGTAGAATTTACAAGTGAACATAAGAAAGATGTAGAACCTTCTGGAATTGTAAATTACAAAGAAATAAATTTTTGCCGTTGAGCGGGATCGAACCGGCGACCTTCTGCTCCGCAGTCCGTGACGCTATCCCTTGCGTCACGCCGGCAGTTGGTGTTCGTTGTCTCTCGCGGCAATATAATAAAAATAAATTTAAGAAATATAATAAAAAATAAATTTAAAAATCTTGTCATGTAATATTTTGTGTAATGTAATGTCTTGTACAGACACTCTTCATTAACCTGACACATCCCACATCATTAGGAAGTGTCGTATTCATGATCTATGGAACTAGTACCAATCTAATATAATCTATGATATGGTTACGTGGGAAAAAAGGTGCGGATTAACGGCCTGGTTGTATTGGGATAAAGCGCTCAACTTGAAACCGAAGATGCGGAGGTTCGAAACCCAGTCGGACCTCGGATTTTTCGTTTTTTCAGTAGCATTTTAACCCGTCCTTCACCTCTCGACGATCTGAGGAGTCACCAGAAACGACAAGTGGTTCGGATATTACGTTAAGCTGTAGGTCCCCTTTCCCCAGCAGGATATCTGGGTTAGGTTAGGGATACGCAAGTCGCCGAAGTGGCGTCCAATTGAAAGACTTGCACCAGGCCAAAGAGTCACACGATATTATATATAACAACAGCAAAAACTAATTCCCCCCACTCCTGTCGTCACTAATTTCCTTCTGTTAAGATGTCTAAGTGTTACACTACCATTTTCACGTAATAACTGTCGATATGGGTGACGCCTATTGGGATAGGTTTCCGCATACACCATTGAGCCAGGCACAGTGGCCGAGAGGTCTGCGGCGCGCCAGTCACGGTCTGCACGGCCGCTACGGTCGGGGGTTCGAATCCCCCGTCGGACATGGATGTTTGTGTCGTCTTTAGTGTAAGGAAGTTCATAAGTAGTTTGTAAGTTTAGGGACTGATGACCCCGCGGTTAAGTCCCTTAAGTTTAACAAACATTTGAACATACACCATTGAAGCACAAACTGCGTTCTTCTCACTCTCTCCACACCCCATGAGCATGTCGAAGTTTTCTGCGTTGGTAAATCACATAGTCCACTCACAACCTAATAATTGGACTGTCACACACTAACAAACAATTTGCAATGTACTCAAGGACCACACAGCTGCGATGTAAGCAAACAACATCGTACGTTTTGTGTCCCAACCTCGTCGCCGCTTTTGTGTCTCGTTTCCGTCGTAGATGTCGGTGGCCGAGTAGAAAGAGTGCGACACAGGAATAAAGGATGCACGCTTGTGCAGGTACGGAGGTGACCAGCCAGTGAGACAGCAGAAACTAGAAACACTAGAGTAAATTAGAACGAGATATATATTTCATAGAGACTTAGTAATACTTAACTTTTACATAGCTCAGTACTGCAGAATGCGGATACATAGTTGAGCTAGAGGCCTGCCTAGTGCCTATCCGATAGCCAAGTCTTCACTGGTGCCTATCTGATTCCGAAGTGTTAACTGGTTTCTATCTCAGTCCCAAGTGAACGATGTCGTTCAATGGTGGCCACGAGCGGAGTTGCAGCAGAGGGCACTCGTGGCTGTCGTCGTAAGAACGCCGCGCCGTGCGTGCATGGCGGCGCGCGGCGAAAGTACGTGGCGCGCACTTTGGACTTGTGCGACACCACAGTACATAGCAACTACGCAGGTTGCCAATGGGGAAACAAGTAACGATTTGGAAAAGTTTCACAATACGATATCCCGTAAACGAATAACACTAGAGGCCTACAACAAACACCACTGAAATTATCATTTGCTCTAGTTTCAGTATGTTAGTCGTAACCCTTTAATGCATGACTTTTTATTTGAAGCTATAAAAATTACCACGATGAATTTATATTTCGTATATATTGAGAAAAATATTGAAAAAATAAATCCTTAAAATTATTATGTACTACCAGCAACAAAAAAGTTCGTAGCTGGTCATCTGTATAGTGCTTCCATGATGTACCCGATGCAGTAAATGTCACTACTGAGCCTCTCATATTTCCAGAAAGTAACTCATAATAATACAGTATTATGTGGTAAACTACTTTTACATGGCAAAGCAGCAATACTAATGTAAACAAACGCACATGTTAGGAGTAACTCAATGCAGCCAACTGTCGAAATTATTCATTTCTAGGACGAGCTATTAGCATATGTAACACTATGTATACAAGCAGCTACAGAATAATCTGCGGTGAAATGTTGATCAGTTTGAGAGATAATGGAAAAAAGGTATATAACTGATCAGCTACACTATGCATTAAAGGGTTAATAGGTAATGTTCCATTTAATAAAATTATGTTTGCACATAAAATACGCTTTCTATGTATAGTTAAATTTTTCTTTATTGGCTAACAATACGAGCCCCTAACTACCAACCTCATATCGAAAGCGCTTCCCATTCCCGCAATATTTGCTGTGCACGTTTTAGGTGATTCACCCTGTACGCTGCTGTTGTTAGTGGGAATGATTTCTTTGCACCGTTATACCCGAATAAGCAGCGTTAACTGTAGTAAATGACCGCTCACTTATTTTATACGAACTGCTGTTACAAGACTGGTGTGATGTCAATCAATAAATAACTTATAAATAACAGGCGATGGCAAATATATGTCTCTCGCTAAAAAGCGGTCAGTAGCGAGAACTGGCTTTCACAGAAATTAACGAGTGGTATTTTTTATAATGAAAGAGAAAGACTATTGGTATGCCTGGGGAGCGCCGCTGTGACCGCGGCGCGTCGCTGTTTGAACAGAACCGGCGGCCGGCGCCAGTGTAAACAGCGGGTACCGCTGCCGACTGGCGAGGCGGCAGTGTACACTCGCGCCGATTGTTTGTCTTTCTTTATTAATAATTTCATTTTCTTGCATGAGTGTTGGCGGCCAGCAGCCGCACTGCTGCTATGAAGCTGGCAGCAGTGAAAAATAAATAACAGATATTTCAGTTGATGTCGTCGCTGGCACGTCACCCGCCGGACATAATTAAATTTTATCCACAAACTCCTCGTACGCACGTCACGACACGAATAGGTACCGTGATACAGTCTTCAGACAACTGGATGGAAACGTATACACTAACTTGATCCAACAACATTGAAAGTACAGCGACTATCACGTTGACCTGGGGAAAAGCAGTGCCAGGCTTATAATTCTCTTAAATAACAAAAGAGCGAGGATTTCAATGCGAGATGCCTACAATACTTATCACAACGGAACTCTTTCTCGAAATTTGACTGAAAACCCAAAGAGATTCTGGCAAAACATAAACAATACCCTCACTACGTAATAGTAATGGCGATCCTCCCGATGACAGCGCCACTAAAGCAGAGTTACTAAACATAGCTTTTAGAAACTCATTCACCAAAGAAGACGAAACCAATATTGCAGATTTCGAATTACGAACAGAGGCCGTAATGAGTAACGTAGAAGTAGATATCATTGGAGTAGTGCAGCAACTAAAATCACTTAACAAGTCTTTTGGTCCGGATTGTATACTCATTAGATTTCTACTTGATTATGCTGAAGCGATACCTCCTTATTTAACAACCATATACAACCACTCTCTCCAAGAAGGATCTGTACCAAAAGAAAGTTGCACAGGTCACACCTACATTCAAAAAAAAGGCAGTAGGAGTAACCCATTAAACTACAGACCTATTTCATTTACTTCAATTTGCAGCAGAGTTCTGGAACATATCCTGTATTCAAATATTATGAATTATCTCGAACAGAACGATCTATTGACCCAAGGTCAACACGGATTTAGAAAATATTTTTCATGTGAAACACAACTAGCTCTTTATTCACACGAAGTGATGGGTGCTATCGGCAAGAGTTCGCAAATTGATTTCGTATTCCTTGATTTCCAAAAGGCTTTTGACACCGTACCTCACAAGTGGCTTTTAATCAAATTGCGTGGTTACGGTATATCGGCCCAAATTTGAGACTGGATAGGGGATTTCCTGTCAGAGAGGACACAGTTTGTAGTAATCGATGGCAAGGCATCGACTAAAACAGAGGTGATATTGGGCATTCCACGGGGTAGTGTTATTGGTCCTCTGCTATTCCTTATTTACATAAACGATTTAGGGGAAAATCTAAGTAGCTCCCTTCGGTTTTTTGCAGATGACGCCGTCATTTATCGTCTAGTGAAATCATCTGAAGAGCAAATCAAACTGCAGAACGATCTGAATAAGATATTAGTATGGTTTAGAAATTGGCAATTGACTCTAAATAATCAGAAGTGTGAAGTCGTCCACGTGAGTACGAAAAGAAATCCGTTAAACTTTGTTTACAAGATAAATCAATCAAAAGTGAAGGCCGAAAACTCCACAAAATATCTAGGAATTACTATTACTTCAGACTTACATTGGAAAGACCACGAAGATAACGTCGTGGGAAACGCGAACCAAAGATTGCGTTTTATTGGCAGAACCCTTAAACACACTACGCTTGTCCGTCCATATTTGGAGTATTGCTGCCCAGAGTGGGATCCTTATCAGGTGGGTTTGACGGAGGACATCGAAAGAATCCAAAGAAGGGCAGTTCGTTTCGTATTATCACGATACAGGGGAGACAGCGTTACGGAAATGATACAGGATCTGGGATGGGAATCATTACAACAACGGCTCTTATCGCTGCGGTGTGGGCTACTTACGAAACTCAAATCGCCAACATTCTCCTCCGAATGCGAAAATATATTGTTGACTCCCACATCATCAGAATAAAATACGAGAAATCAGAGCTCGAACGGAGAAATTCTGTTGTTCTTTCTTCCCGCGCGCTGTTCCAGAATGGAATGGGAGATAAATAGTATAATGGTGGTTCGATGAACCCTCTGCCAGGCACTTAAATGTGATTTGCAGAGTATCCCATGTAGATGTAGATGCAGATGAAAGTACAGTGACTATCACGTTGACCTGGGGAAAAGCAGTGCCAGTCTTATAATTTTCATAAATAACAAAAGACTTAAATGCGATGATTAGTATTGATGGTGATGACATATTCACGAATAATTTGTTTTTAATACATACGGTTGTTGGTTATCTAATATGCAGGGTGTTCAAAAAAGTGTCGGTTACTTCGAGAGGTGGTAAAACTCATCGAAACAAGAGAAATAATGAAGTTTTCCCGGCGGACATAATATTCCATCACCTTTCGGGAGTGCACCCGGGACAGTGACAATTCTTCGTCCGATATTTCGGCTGCAAACCTTACAGCCATCTTCAAGGCGAGTCCAAGACTGAGTTCTCAGCGTCTGTACGTGCCTATTTATACGGTAAATCACGTGATGCAAAGCTACTGAGGATTAGATTGCGCATGCTCGAAGATATCACATCACACAAGGTGTCCATCTTGGCGTTCATTCTTTGCAACGCATTCCACGACCCTTCGGCTTGAGGCACGGATTGAATACGCGACCCTATAGTGTTTTTATATTGTTACGATGGCCACTTCGAGTGTCCCCATAATCAAATGTCTATGGGATTGGAGTGTGGAAACGAACAGTCCAAGCAATTGAGCCTCCTAATGCAGCGGTTATGAAATGTCTGCGTCAAACGTTTGCGCACAGTCTAACGAAAGTGTGCTGGCGCGCCATCATGAATGAACCACACTAGTAATCGCTGTTCACATGGCACCTCTTCCAGCAAGTTAGGCAGTACATTAACGAGAAAGTCCACAGCCGAGGCGGAATAGCCGTGAGTCACGGAAATGTTCTACGATTTGAGGTGGAAATCATTAAATCGTTGCGGCGAGATCTATTTGCGAAATTTCAATCACT
Organism: Locusta migratoria; assembly: GCA_026315105.1. Classification (NCBI taxonomy): domain Eukaryota; kingdom Metazoa; phylum Arthropoda; class Insecta; order Orthoptera; family Acrididae; genus Locusta; species Locusta migratoria. Next base: position 262,729,546 of record CM048744.1, read on the forward strand.
GACTTTTACTTCTGAATGTGAAAATATTTTGCTAGTACCCACCTACATATGGAGGCATGACCATCCCAATAAAATAAGAGAAATCAGATCGAAAACGGGAACACCTAAGTGTTCTTTCATCCGGCGCGCTATTAGATTATGGAACGGTAGAGAAAAGTTATGAAATTGGTTAATGAACCCTTTGCCAGGCACTTAAATGTGATTTGCAGAGTATCTATGTAGATGTAGATTGAGGCGCCCTGCCATGGGGCCCGTGGCCGTTCGAGTTCTCCCCCGGGCATGCGTGTGTGTGTGTGTGAAGTCCTCAGGATTAGTTAGTTTGTAAGTTTAGGGACCGATAACCACTGCAGTTAGGTCCCTTAACTTTACAAACATTTGAACATTTGATAATTTCCACATATTACGCACAATTTAACCTTTCTGGTCGCACGAGTGGTCCTATTTATCGTCAAATGCAGTAAATAAATTCTTGAATTTCCGTGTCCAGATCGCATTTATTTTCTAGAACATGATCGGTTTCGGGACAGATGCCCATCTTCAGATTTGATAACAAATGTTTCAATTGAATGTAAGGTACTATTTTCAACGTAGAATATACAAAAAGTTTATGGATAAAATATTTGAAAAAACATACCAATTTTATGAAGTAACTTGTCGCGTGATGAACGGAGTGTTCACAGTCGTTACTAAAATACAGTAGCCTCCTGAGGCTTTATATAATGTGCTTCCAATCATCTGATTGGTCGATACATTTACGTTAAAATTATTCTCAATATGTGATTACTGACTTACAAATAAAATAATTTCTAAAGTCAAGGTGTAAAATTGGAGCTAAGGTATAAAATATCAGTAATAAATGAGATGCATTAGCTGTCAAACTATAATAAAACTTAAGAAATGATAACATTGGGTGGACTCGATAGGATACTTGTTTCGGAGACTTTACGAAATAGTAGGTAATTGGAAATACATTTACTGGACTGCATCTAGTACTACTAATACAATACTGAGGCTAATCTTTAAGAAAGGTAAAAGAATTCATCTCTTACCACAACAGAAGTCAGTGTCTAGGTTTACTGGGGAAGAGAGTGATACAACCAGCCTCCCTAGCATCATTACGTGGAAAGGTGCACTCCCTGGGAGATTACCCGGCGCTGGTGGCGAACGACGCTCAACTCGTCTGAGAACTCCTCGCTCGCTGAAAACAACCGGGAGTATTATGGCTAGTATGGGCGTACTATTTTTGTCCACTTACCGGAGTCGAACAATTTTCTGTTGGCTACCGCTGTCTCAACCAATCTAACTTGTGACTTGCCACCTCTCCGAGGCCTCTAGGGGACCACGTTTCAGCCCTGTCCCTTCTGTCACTCCCTGGGTGGGGATGTGACTTGTTTTTGCTCTAACAAACTCCATTATTGGTAGCAACATTGTTCAGCTGAAAAGAAAGCGTCATGATGCTTCCCAGTATGGTCAACAACAACAATGTTTAACGTTATTTAGCCACGCCTTAGGCCCTCTACAGAGTAGGGGGTTGATGACTGGCAGTTTTCCCCTTTACCCTTTCGCTCTATCTTCGTGAACCCTATGACTTTGCTGTTCCCAGGAACTGGTATCACCTATGCTATGTACTTTAAGACGTGGCTGTGGGCGACCAAGTACTAATCTAACATCTTACAACAGCGTCTACATGATCTACGGAGCATCTGAAGTTCGCAAGAGTGTTTCTTTACTGCTTACATCCCGTAACCTAAATGTGAACAGTTTAGCCTGTTATCTATGATGGTCTCTAGTTACTCGGTTTGGAGTGCGCCCCTTTGGCTTCACCCAGACTCAGTAATTAATATATTGATAATGCTACATATGTGAGAATGAGATAACATTAAACACGGGTAAATGATAAGGTAAAGGCAAAGCAGTCAACAAGCCGAAGCTTGGTTTGAATACCACAGTGCTTTATTAGGCATGGTCCTGTTTGGAGGTGGTATCCCGTTGCCTTCCCTCGACCTTCGAACTGACTTATCCAGCCAGTTATAGAGGGACCTATAGTTTAACGTGGGTTCTGAACCACGGTGCTACTTCGTATTTTTCACATCAGCAACACTGCCAAAGGTGAAAGAAGTCGAAAGTGACAGATAAAAATCCTAGTTCCTGGTGAGGATCGAATTGCGACCTTTGGATTTGTAGTCTGCAATTCTACCACTATGCTACGGAGCCGCAAAATGATGACTCTTGATTAATTTTGTTTTACTAACGCAGCATAAATTTCGTTCCCAATGTAAAGACTGGAAGATTGTTAAAACTGTGTTAATAAACACTTTTTACATTCTAAAATGTATAAATTACGAAATATTGAATTAAAAGCCAGCACACCACTTTTGTTATTTTACGAACTACGAAACTTCCTGAAATATATCCTATATGAATTACCGTAAACTACGAGTAATACTTTACGTCCAAAACACCTCATATTAATTGGGTTTGAACAACTAACGAGTATGAATCTTGATCACCTTCTCAACCTTCAGTTGGCATTTCAGGCTTTCGGGACGTCATTCTACAACGGTACCGGTATTTCAAGATGCCTAGGTTTCCGTTTCTAATGTTAGCACTATAGCAAGTTGCTCTGGCCACATCACCAATGACACGCAAGTCGCCGAAGCGATGTCACCTAAAAAGACTTGCAGCTGGCAGGTCGAATACCTCAGCTGGGGCCTAACAGGCAAAGATGTCACATGATCATCGTCATCGTTATTTCCTGTAGGTTCTTCCAAATGATATCAGTGGCAAGTCTTGAATGTCACAGCATTTTACCTATCTGTACCACAACTATTATAATCAAATACATTATTCAATCAATGTGCAATTCCTGCTTCAAATATACTTGTCAGTTATAAGTGCAACTTACTTTTTAACTCCTATTAAAATTTTAAATTGTTTAGAAGATATTAAAAGTGTCAGTAATATTAACAAAGTGAGCTTACACGATATAAGAACAACAGCATAGTGCTGGTACAGACAAAGAAGGGTTTTTTTTTTTTTTTTTTTTTTTTTTTTTTTTTTTTTTTTTTTTGTCCGACGATACTTACGCTTGTATGAAGTGTAGTAACGAATGTGACATGTCTAAAAAAATAGAATATTTAGGAGTTGAAAATTATTTCCCTACATTTTCTTTCATATAATTGGAAGACAGTTCCCACTATTATGGAAATATTAACAAAGAAGGGAAAGTTTAAAGGTGGAATGGATATCCTGAAGGAAAAATTAGAATGAAATATGACACTTTGAGAAGAATTTGCGAAGCACTGAAAGGCCTATGTCAAAACAAGACGCACAAAGTTAATTATATTCACTCTTCAGCTGGTGAGCACTACATGAGACAATCCAACTACTTTCCAACTTCAAGATGCATGCTGTAAATCCACTTACAAAGGACACGAGAGCTGAGAGTGTCAAGATAAACTCCATATCGGTTTAATAAGTTTGATGATAATCTAATTATGTGATTATATCCTTATATGTCAAAGATTAGGTTGAAACTGAGCCATGTTCTGTACTATCCATGACCTTTTTCTATCTGCAATCCATACGTATATAAATTAATTACTACCACATAAATTTGTGTCTGTAGATCCGGCAAAATCGAGGAAGCACTAAAACGATTTTGAAATGATTTTCAATAAAAGAGAGAATGATTCATGAGTAAAGTTTGGTAGTATAATTTACTACCACTAATTGAATTAATGGTGAATGGGTAATATGTGGTTTGTTAGCTATTCCTTATTTAATTGACATTTGGAGTGGCATGTCGTGGCATCAATGGGAGCTACGAACTGGCCACCAACAGAGGACATGGTTTTGGCACGAAAAGCAGAAAACTAAACAGACACTCTAACTCTAAAGATGAATAAAGACGATCAGAATCTTTATCGGTTCTGTAAACTAGTGCCGAGAGGCCACAAAGTCGAGAAGAGGTCTGATCATTTAAATTTTTAATCTGCCCCGAAAATAGTCCTCATCTCTGAGCTTTGTGTGGAATTGCTATGAACGACAGATAGTTGGTACTGCTCGTTAAAGTGTTAGTTTTCTTTCCACAGTTGGATAACGGGGTTACGTTCAGGACACTAAAGGCGTCGAAGTACAGCCAAATAACGAGCTGCACACGAACGTTGACTACGTTTTATTATTACCATACTGTATAGGCACCTGTTCAGTCAACTAAAAAGTCACGTCTTTAATAAGTCCAGTGCGATAGACCACTTAGGACCCACAGGTTGGGCAATTGTATCATCATCCCGAAAGAGGGAATCGTTGGAGTCACTTTACCACACGTTAGTTTTTCAGTTTAGTTGTTGATCGAGAGTCAGTAATGACTGATAGAATTATTGGATATTCTTCTGAGGAATGTTGTACCAAATTCTGTCCACTAGGACCGTTAGACCGTCGAAATTCCCAAGTCGTTCGAACGCTCAGCCAAAAATCCTCGAAAAGTTCTCAACTGGCGAGAGTTCGGCGCCCATGAAGACCCAGACAGGATTTGGCATTCAGGAATACAAGCAGTATGAACTATGCTTGTGGAGTGGTATTATGTTGCTCAGGATGGCTTGCCATCAAGGGAAAGAAAATGCTGTGCTATATCTCTGTAAACTCATGACCAGCTGGCGTGTCTCAAGTCTATCTACCCTGCTACGTGACGATCTACTTCTACAGGGTGTCTCACCAAGCTGTAGCCGTCCTTTAGCGCATGCTTTAAATCATAGTCGACGCTATGAGACAAAGAAACTCCAGATGAGTGGATTTTATCCACAATGGATACATCTTAACTCAGTGACTATTCGCTCATAACGTGTACAGTAATACATGGTGAATCTGAAAATTTCGGTGAATGGTTCCATATTTTACGAGCCGCGCTGGCGAGGTTGATGTGCCCGTGATATACACTGAGAGACATGTCAAGAAGCGCCCCCTATGTGCAAAGCACTGCAGAGAAGCAGTGGTACACGCTGCGACCCAGCGAACCGGGTCAGTGTGAGAACTCGTGACATTGCAACATGGAGTAACACGTTAACATCACGTTTTGTTTCAAATTAGGCAAAAGGATGACTGAGACCTATGGGACGTTAGAGCAAGTGTATGGTGTTGAACCAGTGAGTAAAAAGTGTGTTTGAGTGGTTTAAACGCTTTAGAGACGAAAGGAAGGTGTCGAGTATGAACCACGTCCACAATCGCAGTGCAGACAACATGGAACGATTGCGACGGATGCTTGCGGATGATCGTCGGCTGTCTTTAAGAATGATAGCAGACGAGATGAAGATCAGGCTGACGCTGCGCAACGATTGCGGTGACCCAACAAACCTCAGTGCTTCGAACGATTCCACAAGAAGGGTTTACCGACAATTTCCAACAACTGTAAAAACGATGTCAAAGTTGAAACATCCTGGCAGATTAAAATTGTGCGCCGGAAGCGGGACTCGAACCTGGGACCTTTGCCTTTCGCGGGCAAGCGCACTACCGACTGTGCTATCCCGACACGACTCACGATGCCGCCCCACAACTTTACTTCCGCCAGTACCTCGCCTCCTACTTTCCAAATTTCACAGAAGCTCTCCTGCGAACCATGCAAGACCAGCACACAATTTTAATCTGCCAGGAAGTTTCATATCAGCGCACACTCCGCTGCAGAGTGAAAGAGAAAGATTCATTCTGGAAACATCCCTTAGGCTGTGGCTAAGCCATGTCTCCACCATATCCTTTCTTCCAGGAGTGCTAGTCTTGCATGGTTCGCAGGAGAGCTTCTGTGAAGTTTGGAAAGTAGGAGGCGAGGTACTGGCGGAAGTAAAGTTGTGGGGCGGCATTGTGAGTCGTGTCGGGATAGCACAGTCGGTAGTGCGCTTGCCCGCAAAAGACAAAGGTCCCAGGTTCGAGTCCCGGTTCCGGCACACAATTTTAATCTGCCAGGAAGTTTCATATCAGCGCACACTCCGCTGCAGAATGACAGATTCATTCTTGAAACATCCCTTAGCCTGTGGCTAAGCCATGTCCCCTCTCCTTTGATGAGTCAGCATTCCTGGAATGAGCTTGAAGTGGGCCAATCCCTCCTCTCTTATGGGAGGGGGTTATGAAATAGAAAGTGTACGTGAACAAAGCACAAGGCAAGGATGAAATTAAGATTATCTGAGTATCTCACAAGATGTTTTTGAAGACTTCACTGGGAACTTCAAGAAACGCACTACGCGTTACCACATGCCCGGGGGTGCTCATGTAAAGAATATAATTTTTCATACATAAGATCTGGAAGAGCAATTGAATGGAATGGACAGTGTCTTGAAAGGAAGATATAAGATGAACATTAACAAGAGTAAAACTAAGGTAATGGAATGCAATGTCAGAAAATCAGGCGATGCTGAAGGAATTAGATTAGGTAATGCGACAATAAAATTAATAAGATTAATTTTGTTATTTTGGTAGCAATATAACTTCTGATAGCCGGAGTAAAGAAGATATAAAATGCAGAATGGCTATGGGAAGAAAAACGTTTCTGAAGAAGCGAAATCTGCTGAGATCCAGTATTAATTTAAATGTTAGGAAGTCCTTTCTGATAGCATTTGTCTGGAGTGTAGCATTGTATGGGAGTGAAACGTGGACGATAAGGAGTTCAGATAAAAAGATGATAGAAGCTCTTGAAATGTGGTGCTACAGACGAATGATGAAAATTATATGGGTAGATCACGTAACTAATGAGCAGGAGCTTAACCGAATCGGGCAGAAAAGGAGTTTCTGATATATCCTGACTAAGAGAAGGGATAGATTGCTTGGACACATTCTGAGACATCAAGGAATTATCAACTTAGCATTAGAAGGAAGCGTGTGGGGTAAAAATTGTAGAGGAAGACTGAGGGAGGAATATAGTAAGCAGATTGTAAAGGATGTAGGTTGCCGAACGTATTCTCAGATGAAGAGACTTGCACTGGACAGGGTAGCGTGAAGAGCTACATCGAACCAGTCTGTGGACTGAAGACCACAACAACAAACAATTAGATGAACGAAAGACCGCTCCATCACACAGTTGTTTTTTTTTCATACATTTCTCAATTTTTCACAATGAGCAAGTAAAATATATCCAGCAGACATATTTGTATATATTTCACAGCTTTCTGCACTGCCGACCATCGACTGTGCGCTATCACGAAGGGTCAGAGATTTATGAGCCAAATTTACTTGGGAGATAACACGTTGTAGAATGATCACCTGAATGAAAACACAGCACCATGTAAAGTGAGGAAGATGATGAAATCAATACTGAGTGTTGCCACCATAACTTTTGCTGCTTGCCTCGGTATTGGACCGAAGAGACTGAAATGCGTAGATGCGGTATAGCAGTCCAAGGTGCTTCCATATGTTGGCAAGTGTGACCTGGTGTAGCAGGGGGTTGGTGTATCCCAAGCCAGCCTGCGGACTGAAGACCACAACAACATAAAAATCGGAGAAGTTAATCGGTGTAAATGAAATACATTTTAATAAAGTTTTATTTGTTGCATAACATTTCAATATTCGTCACTACTTACCACACACTCTCTACAATTGTTTTGTCTCTTGAAATCAACTGGGAGTAATCGATAAGAGAACTAATGGGCTGCTTAATAAACTGCGACTTCGGAGACACAGTAGCCCACTGACTGGCCAGTAGTCTACGCGAGGATCCTAAATGAAGGCCGCACACAGCTCGCGTGGCAGGGGACCGTATCTGCTAAGAAAATACGGCCTCCGGGAGACGGCGCAATTACTTTGGTGGAAAAATCTGGTCGGCGGGCGAGGCCGGCGGGACTTAATCCGGGATGTGGGCAGGGATTTCTCTGCTGGCCAATTGTGGCGGTCGCCCCCATGTCGATGCTGGCCGCGGTCTAAGTGGCGGCCAGATAAGGCGCCCTGGCCTGGGGTGGCCACCCTGTCACGCCATCCCTCTGTGGCGCCGAGTCCAGCCAGTCAGGCGAGCGCGCCGCGGGCTTACAATTCCTCGCATATCTGGCGTTCCACAGGGAAGCGTTATAGGTCCCCTACTATTCCTCGTGTTTATAAACGATTTAGGAGATAATCTGAATAGCTCCCTTAGACTGTTCGCGGATGATGCTGTCGTTTATCGGTTAGTGAAGTCAACAGAGGATCAAAAGCAACTGCAAAGCGATTTAGACAAAATTTCTACTTGGTGCGAAAATTGGCAATTGACACTAATTAAAGAAAAGTGTGAAGTAATACACATGACCACTAAAAGAAATCCGCTGAACTTCAATTACGCGATAAGTCAGTCAAACCTTAAGGTCGTAAATTCTACCAAATACCTAGGAGTTACAATTACGAACAACTTTGACTGGAGAGAACACATAGAAAATATTGTGGGGAAGGCGAACCAAAGGTTACGTTTCATTGGCAGAACGCTTAGACGATGCACCAGCTCCACCAAAGAGACTGCCGACATCACACTTGTGCGTCCTCTCTTGGAGTACTGTTGCCCCTTGTGGGACCCTCACCAGGTGGGACTGACGGAAGATATTGAGAAGGTTCAGAGAAGGGCAGCTCGTTTTGTTTTATCACGTTACGGGGGGGAAAGCGTCACGGAAATGTTGCACGAATTGGGGTGGAAATCATTAAAAGAAAGACGTTATTCATTGCGGCGTGATCTGTTTGCGAAGTTTCAATCACCGACTTTTAGTTCTGAATGTGAAAATATTTTGCTAGCACCCACCTACTTAGGGAGACATGACCATCCCAATAAAATAAGAGAAATCAGATCGAAAACGGAACGATTTAGGTGTTCTTTCTTCCCGCGCGCTATTAGAGAATGGAACGGTAGAGAAAAGTTATGAAGGTGGTTAATGAACCCTCTGCCAGGCACTTAAATGTGATTTGCAGAGTATCGATGTAGATGTAGATGTAGATACATCCAGTTTATACAGGGTGTCCAGAAAAGGACTCCCTGATTTCAAAATCAAATATCTCGAAAACAAAGATCGATAGAGGAATGCAGTAAACGGTATGTTTATTGTGAAAGCTGTAAGAAGTTTACACAGCAGTTTGAAACAATAGTTACAAAAGTTGCTAAAAGATGGCGCTGTACGCTGTACAGCTCATATCAGCATACATAAGTGAAATAATGGTATGAAAACACTCTTTGCAAACAATCACATCAAACTGTTGTCAAAATGTTCACCATTGGCAATACTTTTGTGTCCCAGCCTCGTCGCCGCTTTTGGGTCCCAGCCTTGTCGCCGCTTTTGTGTCTCGTTTCCGTCGTAGGTGCCGGTGGCCGAGTAGAAAGAGTCCGACACAGGAATAAAGGATGCACGCTTGTGCAGGTACGGAGCTGAGCAGCCAGTGGGACAGCAGAAACTAGAAACACTAGAGTAAATTAGAACGAGATGTATATTTCTTAGAGACTTAACTTTTACATAGTTCAGTACTGCAGAATGCTGATACTAGAGGCCTGCCTAGTGCCTATCCGATAGCCAAGTCCTCACTGGTGCCTATCTGATTCCGAAGTGTTAGCTGGTTCCTATCTCAGTCCCAAGTGAACGATGTCGTTCAGTGGTAGCCACGAGCGGAGTTGTAGCAGAGGGCGCTCGTGGCTGTCGTCGTAAGAACGCCGCGCCGTGCGTGCATGGCGGCGCGCGGCGAAATTAGGTGGCGCGCACTTTAGACTTGTGCGACACCACAAATACAGAGGTGGCGCAAACGAAGAATGAAATTCACCGTCACATTTCGTAGTGTCTCAACCGAAGTGGATTCACATGCCACAGAGATCGCCGATTCAAGCTCGTCCAGCGTGGCGGGATGCTTCGGGTAGACCATGTCTTTCACTGTGCCCCAAAAAAAAAAAAAAGGTCACAGGAAGTCAAATCCGGCGAATATGGAGGCCAATCCATGCCTGCACCAGTAAATTTGGGATATTCCAAAGCAATGACTCGATTCACGAAGTATTCCTCAAGAAAGCGAAACACTTGTTTGGTCCGATGTGGTCGGGCTCCATCTTGCACAAACCATTCAGTACCTGGTCGATCCTCTAACGCTTGCTGTGTGGCGACAAATTGTTCCAAAATTGCAACGTAGCGTGCACCAGTGACCGTTTTTCGAATGAAAAATAATGCCATCCCTCTGTGGCGCCGAGTCCAGCCAGTCAGGCGAACGCGCTGCCGGCTTACCCTTCCTCGCGTACGTCCAGCTTATGTAAAACAATCTGAAAGGACAGCTTGCTCGCCGTTATGTGTCCCAGAGAAGGTGTGGCAAGTGCTGAAGAAAACCGGAATACATGGTAGTATAGTCTATAGCAGCGGTCGGCAACTGGCGGACCGCGGTCCACGTCCGGACCGCAGAAGGCCAAAAACTGGACCGTCAAAAGTATTTTCAAAGTATAAGTTACATATTCTTATTATTTAAAAAAAAAATCATTTTTCCCGTAGATTACACAGAGCTACAACAAGGGAAATGAAAATGTAATTTGGTTCAACGTGTATCTTCATTCCTTCTCAAGCTGGTTCTTTGAAAGAGACTTTCTAAGTCAAGAATTTCTTCATTTCGCAACAATTTTTGAATATAAAAATAATCCATATTATCAAATTTCTTGTCAGATCTTAAGAAAGAAGTATGCAGTATGCGAGGGTGAAGGTCGGGGTGAGAGTTTAAAATAGGGAAAGATTAATTTTTAAAAACTCACAACCACCAACTGCGAACCAAATTCATAAACATGCAAAAACACTGGAATTGTGATTGCTACTGTTTGACTCGTTTTCTAGGGGATGATATCACACGTTCGCAGCTTTCCTTCCCTGCATATGATTAACAAAAAAAATTCATAATAAAGTCAAGTTCATGAGAAAAAAGGGTGCACTAACTACTATTTTTTAAAACACGTGAAAGTTCAATTTCTGTTGCTTATTTCACAATATTAGACCCCTGTGGCAGATACGTCTGTATGTCGACACATTTATCAAAAGAATTATAGCTCGTGAGCCCCCAGACAAAATGAATATTTGTCGCAAATTGTTTTCACACCATGTGGCTGTCTCAAACACCGTTTATGTTCATGCCTATGCGACGACACGTGTTACATTAACAAAACACAGTAACTTTAATTTAGTGCGATGCACACCTTGTTCCACCGGCTAAATATTCACAACACACAGTAGCACTCGATACAACTTGGTGCAGTTTACGACGAGCAATCACACTTGGCAATTGGCACACAAAAATCTATAGTCTCCCCCTGGAGATCCACATGCCGACTGATGCAGAGCGACGCCGCCCGGCCAGCTACCCCACTTGCTCCCGACTCGTCACTTCCTGCCCTCGCGCACTCGCGCGCGCGAGCCAAAAGCCCAACCGCCGGGTTTTTTCCCTACGTCATCAACTTCCCCATGTGAGCTGTTCTAACCGACTTCCAACGTACAGCGCTCAGCCAATACATTTCTAAAACTTTACTTAAAATCAAAATAATTACACTACACATTAAACAAATTTCTTATTGAGTTTTTATATTAGTATAAACATCCTTTGTACTATTTATTATAATCGTGCAATTTCTTATATCACAGATAAGTGATTTAACTGAATATTTCAAGATAAAATACACAAAATTAATTGAAAATAAAATGAGAAATAGTTAATATATTATTTTTATAAACAAACATTGCCATGCTAGTTGTGTAACTATCTTGTATTCATTGTTAATTTATTACTTTTCATTGTCAATTAAACATATTACGCCAGATGTGACTATATCAGCTAATGTATTGTTTATTTGTCAACAGGCTATTTTGTAATGAGGGCCTTAAAGGTTCCTAACTGCATCGTATTACTTCAAATGCCAGTAGTATTAGAATATTTTATTTCACGCTGTGCACTGCACTGTGCCTGGCACTCGCCATTGTCCCTCTCTCCCCTCACCGGAAACGAACTGGAAAATCCTAAGCTGAAACAAGCCACCAACGTCGGCCTGCTCGCTGGCCTCCCGTCAGCTACAAGTACACAGCAAATCTCAACATGGAGAATTTCTAGCTATGGCCTAACTATAAATGTTGTCACCCAACTGTGTACATACATTGCTACCATAATTAATAAGATTAAAATTGTGTAACATTTAGTGCATTGGCATGGTCAATGTTTGCAGTGAACTTCATACTGTTTAATTATCAAATGCTATTAATTACCAATATTTCTATTGGGCGGTAATCTCACAAGTAAGATTCAAGGAAATATACGAATCGTCACGATTCTTAAATTTTACTTTCCAGGTTTCTCCTGTAGCAGAATGAACAGTCGTGGCTGCGAAGTTGTTCCACCTTTTAAAGCCTATACTCCAAAGGGAGATAATAGAATTTCAGGGAGACATTTCCTTGCAAACGTATCAAACTGTATCCACTGAAGAATTTAAGAATTTAGGAGTCACTTGTCCTGGAAAAATATGAAAATTGCAAACAATTAGCGATCTACCTGGCTGCTATGTTTGGCTCAACTTATATTTGTGAAATTTCATTTTCAAAAATTAATTTATTGGAGAATAATTTCGCTCATGACTAAGGCCACCAATTTTGAATACATTAGTCGCATAAGCTGTTCCGAAGGTGAACCTAACTTTAAGATCCTCCTCAAGATCACAAATGTAATTTTTCCCGTGGATTTTTTAACAGATATACGCACATTTCGTTGTATTTCATACTTTCTTAGTGAAAATAAAAAGTAGGTTCCATAATGCATGACTGTTTATGGACTTTTCAGTAAAAGATTATCCATTTTTCATACTTTTTGTTAGTGAAAAAATAAATAAATTGCAAATAATATAATGTTTTTGGATCTTTTATACATTATTATTATGATTTTTACATCTGTTGTATTTCAAATCAGTTTGAGAGTGAATATTAAACTAAAAAAAAATAAGGGATATCAGGTTTTACTTCTGGACCTCGATAAAAATTTTCAAAAGTATCCGGACCCCATCTAAGATTACTTGCTGACTTCTGGTCTATAGGATAAAGAACTTGTATGAAGATGCTCACAGTAAAGTGGAAACACCCGTGGGGATGACCGAAGCCTTCGGCATAAAATATGGGCTAATGCAAGGTAGGGTTCTGTCTCCTCTTCTTTTCATCTCTGTAATGAACGAGATCGAAGAAAAGTACACCAAAGCATGAGAGGCTAATCACTGAAAGCTATCTTGTTCGCTGACCACATATGTCTGTGGGTGATAGATGGTATAATTGCGATCATTTCGGACAAATGTTGTTGTAACTGGAAATATATTGAGAAAAGAAATAATTTTAGCTATGGCACTTGTTGCTGGATGTTTAATGACTACGTAACAAAAATATTAGACAATTATAAATGTTTGTATAAACACAAAGAAAGATTACAGAATTGAGAAAAATCGATCGAAAAAGTACCACACTAGGTAGTACATTTGTGATCACTTCCTGGGTAAATTTTGATCACTGGCATCTTTCACATAAAAAGCACTTTTTACCCCGGTCACCAACGCTTACTTCGTGGTACCAAACAATGCATTTTTGGCAGACAATTCAGTCACCCGTAACTAGAAAATTTATGAGAGCGCGTTAGACTAAATAGCTTCAGTACCTCTTAGCAGGAAAAAAATTATATATCCTTAGTACAAAGTGGTGTGTTCTTGGAAAAGTCAGTAGGAGCTGTAGAAACCTGCTACACTACAACGCCATACAAAGGCAAGTGCTACCAGCACTACGAGACTGATCGGAATTGTACCTATATCGAATTTGTATCACCCTATGCTATACTGAAAACTAAGGAAGTTTCACAGATATAAATCGTTTCATTCTTATTCCATTCCAAGAGCTACCCTTTCATCCACTTCGTGCACTGATATGCCAGTAATTTGCATATCCAAACATACTAGTGCACTTCATGCCGATTTGACGAATGATGCTTGCCACCTTCACGATGTTTCAATTTAGATACTCTATATGCAACGCGGGGGGGAAAAATCTAGAATTTTTTACGGATGTTGTGTACTACTACTACCTTTACGTCAGCTCAATTTCGCAGGTAAAAGAATACGTTTATATATGTCGTTGTTAATAATGTTGAGTCTTAATAAGTTTATTTCATTCTTAAAAGAAATGTGTGTTGTTTTTTATGTTTCATGTGCGGTGACAACGGAGCAACCTACGAAAATAGCATCTTCTCTGCTGGAGCCAAAGATGAGGTACCTGGCCACCAAACGTCGCGGGTCGACAGCCACATGCTCAGAGAAGATCCTGTTTGAAGACCTACGTTGCCAACCGTCACAATGAAATAAATAGAAATAAAAGAAAAAAATGTATTGTCATGAGTTGTTCAGTATTGTTATGTTCAGAAAATAAAGTGAGTCGTGTTGTTGAGCTCCTACTAGAACGATCTGATTATATGTGTTGTTTTACATGGACTTATAACTTTCGTAATAAAACGTAAACTTTTACTTCAAGTACCAGTGTGTGTGAAAAGTAATTATTACATCCAATAAGGAAAGAGGCCATCTATATACTGAAATGAATTTATAATTTTGGAACTTTTGAAAGAATTTCTGCGATTTATACCAGTGTAGGGACTCAGAAATAATTTATTTAACTGAAAACAGTGAAATAACTTCCATTAATCGATATATTTTACGTCGGATTCAGTGAGCAATATCTGTGATGGAAAAAGACATTTTCAACAAGACATATTTTTTATTTATTTATTTTTATTTATGTATTTATTTATTTTAATTTTTTTTTTTTTTTTTTTGAGAATATTTAACGGAAGTGCTTATTAGACTTTGAACTTTTGCAGTATTTCTTTTGAACAGTTTTATTCTTCCAATATCTAGCACACGAACTTTGTGTGGTGTCGTACAAGTATAAAGTGCGCGCCACGTACTTAGCCGCGCGCCGCAAGGCACGCACGGCGCGGCGTTCTTACGACGTCAGCCACGAGCGCCCTCTGCTACAACTTCGCTGCATCGTTCACTTGAGACTGAGATAGGAACCAGTTAACACTTCGGAATCAGATAGGCACCAGTGAAGACTTGGCTATCGGATAGGCACTAGGCAGGCCTCTAGCTCAACTATGTATCAGCATTCTGCAGTACTGAACTATGTAAAAGTTAAGTCTCTAAGAAATATACATGTCGTTCTAATTTACTCTAGTGTTTCTAGTTTCTGCTGTCCCACTGGCTGGTCACCTCCGTACCTGCACACGTGTGCATCCTTTATACCTGTGTCGGTCTCTTTCTACTCGGCCACCGACACCTACGACAACCGGCGGACAAGACACAAAAGCGGCGACGAGGCAGGGACACAATACTTTGCAGTGAACATTTAAAAGATTTTTTTTTACTCTGAATTGTGTGGGGTTTTTTTTTTTTTTTTTTTTTTTTTTTTAATTCGATTGTAGTGGAATGGTCAGGGTCGAAGTTCGATTAAATCAAATTGAAACAAAAATTTACTCTTGAAGTACAATATAAAGGAAAAATCGACTGTTCCACCGCAGGTTGCCGTACTTGGTGAGCTATTTTCGTGGGTCTAAATTCCTGAGAGGGTCCTTCTGTTCACATAACGATCCTGGCGCCCCGCTGGGTGCCAGAGAGCGGCTGTTGACTCAGCCGGCGTGTTTGATTTGCTATATAACTACGGACGGCAAGCCAGGCGTGTTTATTGAAGACCTAGACCCGCGGCATTTGCCAATGGGGGTTCGATTAAAGTAACTAATTTCGCTAAGTGTATCCAAGTCACAACCGAATTAACTGCGCGCACGCCTGCGTTCGGCCACTGCATTTAATGTGGGACCAAATGGGTCGGCTAGTCATCTCATTCTCCACAGATTAGCGCGCTGAAATCGCCACAGCCGCGTTCTGACTGTGTGTCAGTCTACGAGGGGGGTTCGAAAAGTACGTGCAAATTCCGAGAGGTGGCACCACCGGCGCGTATCGAGGTCACG
Source organism: Locusta migratoria (assembly GCA_026315105.1). Classification (NCBI taxonomy): domain Eukaryota; kingdom Metazoa; phylum Arthropoda; class Insecta; order Orthoptera; family Acrididae; genus Locusta; species Locusta migratoria. The sequence continues at coordinate 262,745,518 of CM048744.1, forward strand.
TTTAGTTGGTACCATCTTTGGAAAGAACGCATTCCAAGTTTCAGCCATATCGGTCTCTTTCTTTGTGTTTGGCATTCGTGTGAATCAAGGAAGTCGAGTGATTGTCAAACAATGGACGAAAAAGAATTTCGTGTGGTGATTAAACATTACATGAAAGGCAAAACGCTTCAGGAGTCTAAAGAGAAGCTTGATAAACATTATGGTGACTCTGCACCTTCGATTAGAACAGTGGATTCAAAATTTTCGGAGTGGCCATACGGGCACAAGTGAGGCTAAACTTCCTGGGCGCCCTGTGAATATTACGACCCCAGAAATCATTGGTAAAACATGATATGGTGATGGATGACAGAAGATGAAGGGTGCGTGAGATTGCTAGTGCTGTGAGCATCTCGAATGAACGGATAGATAATATTTTACATAAACATTTGGACATGAGAAAGCTATCCGCAAGGTGGGTGCCGCGATTGCTTCACGCTTGACTATAAACGGAATCGTGTGAAGCGTTGCAAGGAAGGGTCGCAGCTGTTCAGGAAGGATCCGCAGGACTTTAAGCGTCGTTTCTTCACTGTGTATGAAACATGGATACATTACTATACTCCTCAGACCAAAGAACAATATAAACAGCCGGCCGCGGTAGCCGAGGAGACTGAGGCGCTCCAGTCACGGTCTGCACGGCCACTACGGTCGGGGGTTCGAATACCCCCTCGGGCATGGATATTTGTGCCGTCTTAGTTCGTAAGTAGTTCATAAGTAGTTTGTAAGTTTAGAGACTGATGACCCCGTAGTTAGGTCCCATAAGCTGTACAAACATTTGAATTTGAACAATATAAACAAGGCGGCCGCGGTGGCCGAGGGGACTGAGGCGCTCCAGTCACGGTCTGCACGGCCACTACGGTCGGGGTTTCGTATCCCCCCTCGGGCATGGATATTTGTGCCGTCCTTAGTCATAGCTAGTTCATAAGTAGTTTGTAAGCTTAGGGAATGATGACCCGTAGTTAAGTCGCATAAGCTATACAAACATTTGAACATTTTTGAGCTATTTTGTAGGCTTGGGTAATTCCTATTATTCGGAAGAGATCAACAAATTAGAACAGCTTTGGACGAAGTCTATAAGTCTAAAAGGACACTACGCCAAAAAATAAAAATGGTTGTCCCCAAACACGTTAATATTTTTTATTTGTGCACAGACTTTTCAAACGCCTCTTGCATGTACCAGTCCTTAGTTGAGACTTCAATTGGTACAAAGGTTACCAAGGGAGAATCTGCACCAAAAAAGGCGAATGCTATGACACAGTGTTATGGCGACGTTCTTTTGGAATTCTCAAGGGATATTCCTCATCGACTATCTGGAACAGGGTAAAACGATTACAGGGGCATATTATTCATCGTTCCTGCAAGAAAAACGTCGGCGATTGGTCCACAAAAAAAAGAATCCTTTTCCATCACGACAATGCACCAGCATACACCTCTGCTGTTTTGGTCGCAAAATTATTGTAAATAGGATTCCAACTCGTTTCACATCCCCCCTATTATCTAGACTTGGCTCCCTCGGACTGCTATTTGTTCCCCAATTTGAAGAAATGGCTGGCGGGACGAAGATTTCATTCAAACGAGGAGATGATTGCAGAAACTAATAGCAATTTTGTGCCGGCCGCGGTGGCCGAGGGGACTGAGGCGCTCCAGTCACGGTCTGCACGGACACTATGGTTGGGGGTTCGAATCCCCCCTAGGGCATGGATATTTGTGCCGTCCTTAGTATAAGGTAGTTCATAAGTACGTAAGTTTAGGGACTGATGACCCCGTAGTTAAATCCCATAAGCTATACAAACATTTGAACATTTTTGGGCTATTTTGTAGGCTTGGGTAATTCCTATTATTCGGAAGGGATCGACAAATTAGAGCAGCTTTAGACGAAGTCTATAAGTTTAAAAGGACACTACGCCAAAAAATAAAAATGGTTGTCCCCAAACACGTTAATATTTTTTATTTGGCACAGACTTTTCGAACGTCTCTTGCATGTACCACTTCTTACTTGAGACTTCTAAGTGTTCAGAAGGTCGCATGCAGCCACGGCACAGAGTGGCGTTGCAGCGCTAAAGGAACTGCGCCGCAAATGAGGATGCGATATAAACAACCTGAATGCTGTCCCTGTGGTTTGTTTTTTTTTTAATTTATTTCACCTTCTTCCCTCATCTCACGTATTCAGGTGTAACGCACCTCTGCATGTTCGCCATCCTGTAAGTGAATTGGATGAATGCCGTCTCATGTAATGTCATCTGCTGATAACAAATCTACATCTAATACGCAACCCGTATGAGAAAGGGAATTACTGATTACTCGTTGGGCATAGAGGAGATATGGCAAATTAACGGTGAGATACGTGCAGTTGCCTTTGTACTTTCATTAGCTTAACTCACACAAAGTCCAGCTCTTTTTAATAACGTGCATGGTAGGGGCTCATATCTAATTTATACATTGTACCTGTTAAAACGACGTCGGTTTTGTTCCCATTACCGAAGATTCTGGGTGAAGAAATAAAAACTTGGCGTTTTGCTGATGACATTGTAATTCTGTCAAAGGAAGGAAGCTTAGGGTTTTACGTCCCGTCGACAGCGTGGTCATTAGAGACGGAGCTTATGCTCGGATTTTTGGGGAAGGATGGGGAAGGAAATCGGCCGTGCCCTTTTAAAGGAACCATCCCGGCATTTGCCTGGAGTGATTTAGGGAAATCACGGAAAACCTAAATCTGGATGGCCGGAGGTGGATTTGAACCACCATCCTTCCGAATGCGAGTCCAGTGTGTTACCACTGCGCCACCTCGCTCGGTGTGTAATTCTGTCAGAGACAGCAAAGGACCTGGAAGAGCAATTGAACGGAATGGACAGTATGTTCAAAGGAGGCAATTTTGAAGCAAAAATTACAAAACTTAGGATTTAGATTTTTTATTGGAATTTTAAAAACACGTATTTCGATATTTTTGGAAAGTCAACAGTTAAGCGGGTGAAATAAGAGAAAATCTTTTAAGGCTATTACTAAGAATATTTTGATGCTATAAATGCGAAAACTTGGATTTGGAACTATGGTAGGAATTTAAAAAAAAAATAAAAAAATAAAAATAAAAAATAAAAAAAAAGTGGTTCAGGATGTTTTTAATTCTGACATCAGTGATGCAATAGGGGGTGGTAAGTTGTATCAAGATGATCATTAACCAGAGCAAAACAAGGGTAATGGAATGGAATCTTAGAAAATAAGGCGATCGTCAAGAAATCAGATTAGTCAACGAAACAATAAAGGTGGGAGACTTTTACTTGGTCAGTAAAATATTATAGGATAGTCACAGTACAAATGATATGAATTGCAGAATGGCAGTGGGAATAAAAGCTTTTTTGAAAAAGAGAAATTTTCTAACATCAAATATTAAGGAAGGAAGTCTTTTCTGTTGGCATTTGTGTGGAATGTTGCCGTGTACGGGAGTCAAACTTGGACGGTAACTAGTTCTGAGAGGAGGAAGACAGATGCTTCTCAAATGTGGTGCTAGAGAATAATGCTGAAGATTAGGTGGGTAGATCGTGCAACTAATGAAGAGGTACTGAACAGAATTGCAGAGAAAAGTAATTTTTGCATACCTTGACTAGAAGAAGGGATCGTCTGGTAGGATACATTCACAAACATCAATGAATCGTAAATTTAGCATTGGAGAGTTTATGGGGGAAAACCGCAGAGGCAGACCAGGAGACCAATATAGTAAGCAGATTGAGATGGATATGAGTTGCCGTTCTTATGAGGAAATGAAGAGACTTGCTCAGGATAGAGTAGTGTGGAGAGCTGCATCTAACCCAGGGTGCGAAATTTCTGTTCTGAAGCCATCAGTGAGCCGAAAACCTTTGGTCGCCACAACAACTTTATCTGAATATGAAATAATTCCCCCCTCCCTCCCTCCCCTCCCGTCACTGTTCGACCAATATTTTTACACATAATACGTAGCAAAATTTTTAATAGAAGAAACATACCAGTACCATAGTCTAGCGCTCTAGCACTTCATTTTGGTGTAGTGTTGTCTCTCTTTTTGTTAAGAAGTACCACTTAAGAGTGAAACCTTTGGGTTAACCTTAGACGGAGAAGATCCATTCACAGATATGAGCAAATCCACCAGTGTATCTGTCTTCAGCCGACCGCGGTGGCCGAGGGGACTGAGGCGCTCCAGTCACGGTCTGCACGTCCACTACGGTCGGGGGTTCGAATCCCCCGTCGGGCATGGACATTTGTGCCGTCCTTAGTGTTAGCTAGTTCACCAGTAGTTTGTAAGTTTAGGGACTGAAATTCAAATGTTTGTATAGCTTATGGGACCTAACTACGGGGGCATAAGTCCCTAAACATACAAACTACTTATGAACTACTTACGAACTAGGACGGCACAAATATCCATGCCCGAGGGGGGATTCGAAACCCCGACCGTAGTGGCCGTGCATACCGTGACGGGAGCGCCTCAGTCCCCGCGGCCACAGCGGCCGGCTTTAGGGACTGATGACCCCGTAGTTAAGTCCCATAAGCTCTACAAACATTTGAACATTTGAACTGTCTTCAGACAAATACCGTACGCTGCTTTTACTATTTAGTATTTCAGCGGCATGTCTCGTTGAATTCTCGCGGATGAATCAGCTGACGATATGTAATGGTGTTGTACAGGATTGAATAAAATACTTCCTTTACAATTGACTATGAAACATAAATATGAAATAGTCGAACGCGGAAACTGCAACAGCTTTCAAGACTTTTAAGAACTCTCTACAAATAAAAACACGAATACGTGAATCTAACCAATCTCCAACTCGGACAGCTCTGCGCTTTCGCGAATCTGGCAGCTTGCTAGCGCCAGAAAAAAAGATCCTAGTAGAATCTGCTGTTTGGTTTCTTGATGTCATTGCTCATACAGTAAACAACCACACCTCAAGTAAACAGAAGCAGAAGACGCAGCTTATACAGAATTTCAGCTCTGCGCATGCGCGTGAACTCGCTGACAGCTCCCTGAACAAACTTAAAGTAGACGGAGAAGGTACGATAGCTGTGATATCAAAACAAAACTGGTGGTTAATGTATGTTATTTTCACACATACCAAGAAAAGATGTTAAAAAATAAAAACACTGAGACAACTACCCGGAAATGTAGGTCTCATTAATTAACAGTATAATTACCGCTTACGTCTTCAGGCATGTATAATTCTGAACCCAGGTCTAGTATTTTCAAAAAACAAAAATTTGTAACTAAGACCAGATCGCCCGCTGCCAATTCTTGATTGCCAATGGCTAGCTGGTGACAGTAAATTTCGCACCCTGATCTAACGAATCTCCGGACTGAAGACCACAAGAACAACAATGGAAGATGCCACCGTGGCGATAAAAAATTTATTGATAATGGCTTCCACGTCGTCAGCCAACAAACAGTGTAATGGCATAGCTGCCAGAGCGCACTCGGTGTGTAGCCTTTAATGGGGAGTCTTTACGCCCATATGGCTGAGTGTGAAGCAAATAGGCACCATGCCGCGAAGACGCATCTCGCTTCCTATTGTCAGCTGAACGAGTTTGAAAGCCGTCACACTGTGGCATTTCGAGTGGCAGGATAGTCTTTTAGGGGAACTGCCACACAAATTAGATTTCTGCATTAGTTGTACACCTAAGCTGGTTGCAATGGCCACGTGAAAATTCTCACATATGAAGACGAAGTTCTGGACGTCCGCAAAGATCGTCGTACTGTAAGGGCAATAGGGCAGATCGCACAGCTGTCACAGCACAGGTAAGAGGTGTTGTGAGCCCAGACGTGTCAACAGAAATTGTAGCCGACCGGTTACTAGCCATGGTACTACGGACATGAATATTTCCGCTGGTTCTGAGCTATGCTGCGACCTCGTTGACAGAAGGTCCAAATTAGGATCGAGAATACTCTGTTTATTTACAGTCGCGTGTTCGTCGCGGTACAACGCCTGCTAACGATTGAATCGGCTGACCCCCAGAGCTAGAGTTCATTGTGTGTTGCCAGCTTGTTAGGGGTAAGCTGACAGCACACCTCTAGCCCATCACTGCTCACGCCACTGCACCGCCACAGAATACTACCGGCAAAGGATCACTGGGAATATGGAATGGCGGGCCATAGCCTTTAGTGATGAAAGCATATTCTGCATGCACGCAAGTGATGGTCGCTTTTGTGTGTGATCTAGACCTAACGACGCTGCCTTGTAGAGTGCATATGCCTGAAACACACTGGCCTCATGCAAACCTCTCGGTATGGTGTGTAATAAGCTCTCTTTTGGTGTTAGTGAAGGGAATGCTGATCAGCACTTGGTATCCGCAGAATGTTATGATGTCATTTTTTTTACCATTCTTGCAGTAAGAACAGCATTGAACCAAGAGGATAATTGCACCCACACACTGCACGTGAAACTCTACGTGTTGCTCAAGATGTGCAGCAACTTTCAGACTTGTCTCTAATCGAGCACAAATGGGATATGGTGGGACAACAACTCACATGTGTTCAATCGTTCACTATTTACCTCATAAAGCTCAGTTTTGCAGTTATTCACTAATCAATTAAAGAGTGTATTGTTTTGAATGTCATTAACCAATTCAGTTAGCCGTGTGGTCTAACACACGGCTTTCCGAGACGGGGTGGCGCACTGCCCCAGGTTCGAATTCGCCCGGCGGATTAACAAAGGGAGTGAGAGTATCGGCCAGCCTGGATGTGGTTTTTAGGCCATTTTCCACATCCCCCTAGGTGAATACCGGACTAGTCCCCAAGTCCCGCCTCAGTTACACGATTTGAAAATATTTTGTATCACTTTACATTTGCACACATATAACACTATATGCAGACATTTGGGGTTCACATTTCCTCCCGGGCGGCATTGTGTGGCGGCAGGAAGGGCATAAAAAAATGTTCAAATGTTTGTAGAACTTATGGGACTTAACTACGGAGTCATCAGTCCCTAAGCTTACAAACTACTTATGAACTAGCTATGACTAAGGACGGCACAAATATCCATGCCCGAGGGGGGATTCGAACCCCCGACCGAAGTGTCCGTGCAGACCGTTTCTGGAACACCTCAGTCCCCTCGGCCACCGCGGCCGGCGAAGGCCACCTTGTAAATATTAACAAGCCAAATCCGATTAACAAAGCGAACCATGCATATGCGGAGACAAATCTCAAGGGAAAGAAAAAGGAGAAAGAATGTCATTCATGTCTGGGAAGAAATAGTTGTATGAAATTTGTTTGCCTTTGTTTGTTTCGTGTGTTACGATGGTGCCGCAGCAATACGCCGTGATAGGTTCTCTTCCATAGTCATCGAGATAATACTGATCGCTATCGTTGGTTAGCCAAGGTTTGACGCTCTGAATTTAAAGACACTACCTGCTGTTGCGAACTGTGTTTGACACTTATTAAACAATGACAATGCATACAAAAATGTAAATGAGAGATGTTTAGTCGCTATAAGGACATGGTCTCCATGAGAAATGGGGAAGTTGGATTGTTTGGTTGGGGAAGGTTATCAGCTAAGGTATCAGTCCCCCAGTGGGGAGGGAATGGAGTGACAATAGGGGGACTAAACAGCTAAGGTTATCAGTCCCCCAGTGGGGAGAGGAAGGAGTGACAATAGGAAAGCTGGGGTAACGGGAAAGGAAACGCAGTCCAGGAAGTAAAGAAGGATTGAAGAGTGCATTAGCTCAGGGCCCCGTGCTCGTCATGCATGTACTCACGAAAGAACCGTGAGCCCCCTGGGGGAGATGAGAAATGATTTGTTTTACCGAATTATGTGATCTTTCATACGTCACATAGATTTAAATAAAAAGTTAAGAAAGGGGTCTTCAAAGTGTTTTCAATATTTTTAAATATTTATTCGAGATGTTTAATTGATTATGTCTTAAGTGATGAATGATGAAGAACTTTGAATGTAGTGTGAACGACTTACAAGGATAGTTGCGTGTCACTAAAGTTACCCGAATACTGGTGATGCAATACAATACTAATTGCAGTTATACAAGTGCTGTGCAACAAAATTATCGAACGGAGGAACATTGAAAACTAAAAACATTATATATTGACCGAAATGATTATATTACTCACGGTTTGTCAATTTATTGAAGTTGCTTCATGAACTCAGTTATAAATTAATTTATTCAACAATCTCAGAAACTGTAAAGAGGAAAAATATGAGAATCCACATTATCGGTCACTACAATTTTTGTTGCTGGGATGTTAGTTTAACTTCGGGTATGAAGTCACGGCCATTTAAGAAATTGATTGGATACTATATCAGAATTCATTTAAACTAGTACCAGCACAGCATGTGCGACTCGTCAACCCACAGCGCCGCCGCCTCTCGGTGTGATGTAGGCACGGCCAGTTGTCAGGCCTTCTAGGCGGTGCTGTATGTCATCAAATATACTTTACTTAGAGGGCACTTCAACTGCCGTTGGTGTGGTACGTCTGTGACGATGATTCCCGGTAAGTATGCACATTGGCTCGGCCCACGCTATACAGGGTGAGTCACCTAACGTTACCGCTAGATATATTTCGTAAACCACATGAAATACTAACGAACCGATTCCACAGACCGAACGTGAGGAGAGGGGCTAGTGTAATTGGTTAATACAAACCATTAAAAATGCACGGAAGTATGTTTTTTAACACAAACCTACGTTTTTTTTAAATGGAACCCCGTTAGTTTTGTTAGCACATCAGAACATATAAACAAATACGTAATCAGTGCCGTTTGTTGCATTATAAAATGTTAATTACATCCGGGGATGTTGTAACCTAAAGTTGAGGCTTGAGCAAATGATGGCCACCACTTTGAACATCTATTGGCCTGACATGTCGGGACACACTCTATTCTACTCCCTAATTGGAAACGGAAACCACGTGTGTACGTGTACCTCACCCATCATGGTAATGTACATGTGCATTAGTGAAAAAGACCAATAAAGGTGTTATCATGTGGACGTAATGTGCTGTTCTAGTCTCTTCTGTACCTAAGGCACATCACCGTTCCCTTTGGATCACTACTTAATTCGGTGCTCTCCGATACACACGATCGAACAGCGGAGGAGTGGTACTCAAGCGTCAACTTTAGGTTACAACATCCCCGGATGTAATTAACATTTTATAATGCAACAAACGGCACTGATTACGTATTTGTTTATATGTTCTGATGTGCTAACAAAACTAACGGGGTTCCATTTTAAAAAGAGGTACGTTTGTGTTAAAAAAAAACATACTTCCGTGCATTTTTTATGGTTTGTATTAACCAATTACACTAGCCCCTCTCCTCACGTTCGGTCTGTGGAATCAGTTCGTCAGTATTTCATGTAGTTTACGAAATATATCCAGCGGTAATGTTAGGTGACTCACCCTGTACAAGGTGGACGGGAGCGCTTTGCCGTCAGTCTTCGGACTCGCTCCGAGGATAGTTGGACGTTTTGCAGCCGAAATATCAGCAGAAGAAAATATGTGGTTCCGGCTGAATTCCCGCAATTTCGTAAGAAGGCATTTTATTTCAAGATGTTGTGTGTTAAAATTAATATAAATCATTCCAGTTGTCGTCCATTCAATGTAAGTATACGAATAGCAATGTCACTTCAATATTTAATCCTACAAAGACTTTTGAGCGCTTATGTATGAAGACAATGGCGGTGAACGACGGATGCTCTGTACAAAATCTTCATTACAATCAGAGACTGGGTAAAACACTTTAGTACGTTATGTGTTCAAAGAGCGAAAATTTTTGCTGTGGAAGGCGAAAAGAGGATTGAGGCAGCTGATTACTATATTTTGAGTTGGTCATTGCAAAAAGGTCATAAGTCAATTTTTTTTACGAAAATGAGTTATTCACTGGAAATGGATGGGAAAGTGTAGCCAGATTCATACGTACAAGAAGGGCAGAAGTCAGCTTTCAAATGGTGTCACAATCGACCCTTGAAATCTTCGTTCATTGCATCATGCCGTTTTTGCAATGACTGTGTGGCGGTGTATTTAATCGAACACAGAAGTTATTGTGGCGGCGTTGCGCTGCTTTCCCGCGTATTTTGTCGTTTGAGGTTAGCACCACTGCAACAATCCATTGTTGTGTTTACAGCATAGGTTCAAATAATTACTCTCGCATTCATAAGCCACTTATTTGTGGAGGTGTAATTACGTCTGCGTCTTTTGGACTCTGAAATGCCTCCTATAGGCAAGAAACGGACAAGAAATGCTGATAAGTACAAAAGGAATATTATTCGTGATTCAAAATTAAAGGGAGTGGAATACGTGAATTGGAAAGGAGAAAATTCAGCGTCGGAGTACAGGAGATGACTGCAAGTGAGTAAAATACGTGTACTTGATTTCTGTATGGAATTAAATGCATAGACCTGCATAGTATGCATTTTAAGCATTGTTGTAATTGATAACTTCGACTCTTTCAGGTGCAAAAAGGACTGTTTTTCTCTTTGATGATGACGGAAAGATAGATATCATTGTTCACTTGAACGGTTTCAATGATAAGAATGGACAATATACCTTCCTGCAAGGGCTAATCGAAGTTCAAGATGTCAAGAGCAGAAACCGCGAAAAGAGGATCCTAAATTAAGAAGGTTTTTGGAACACATAATATGAAAACCAAGCAGTCACACTTTTATGTGTACCATGAAAGCGAAGCGAAGAAAGGCGCAAATGAGGTTTGTTCATTTCTGTATAATTACATCGAGAAGTATATCTCAAAAGATGTGAATGAGCTTCATCTCTTCTCTGACGGGTGTGCTGGTCAAAACAAATATCACCCGATGATTCGCTTTTGTTTAACACTTGTATCAACTGGGTCAATAAGCATCCTGTACTTCCCATCGAGTTGGCGTATCCTGGAAAGCAAGTGCCGATCAATGTCAAAAAATACAAGATTTATTGAAAGTGAAGTGGTATATTCCAGCTGAATAAGCGGAATTTTATGACCAACTGCAAGAATGGGCAATGGAAGGGGGAACAAATAATGAAGATGATGATCAAGAAGATTGACTTGATTTATTGTACTCTATTTTCATGTTGTTATAAAACACACAAATGTTGCGAAAAATGTTACTGCAGATAATAATACTCAAATTTCATTTTACTGTGTTAAATATTAACTGATTTTTCAATAAAATAAGCAATTATTTGCAAGTAATGCTTTCATTTGTTGCAACACACGGTCGTTCATTGCAAAAAGGTCGTAAGTCAGCAATTTTTAAATTAATATTGTGGTTAAACTATTAATTACAAAACAAAAATATACAGTGCTGTAGAACGTTTTTTCCTTCTCCTGTAAAATTTTACTTTCATGACTAGTGACCTTTTTGAAATGACCGATTCAATGGCGGTGAACGACGGATGCTCTGTACAAAAACTTAATTACAATCAGAGACTGGGTAAAAGGCTTTAGTACGTTATGTCTTCAAAGAGCGAAAATTTTTGCTGTGGAAGGCGAAAAGAGGATTGAGGCAGCTAATTACTATATTTCTGTCAGTCTTTTAAAAAGATACGTATTTGCTTTACGTGCTCCCGTAGGTGCATTTTTCAACCAGCCAGCCGACAGACGGCATTACGGATTTCCAAGAATATTAGAACTGTCGCACGAGCAGACGAAATTCCAAACATTTCGTTTCGCAAAATGTGTAGAGTCAAAGTCTGCAATATTTGTGCGAATCACTTAGAAACACTCCCACCCCCCACAAACTCTACGGCTCTTTAGCGTCATTCTTTAAAGATATTTTCCATGCATTAAATATTAATACATATTTCTCTTCTGCTGAGGAATCTTTGTTCTCTCCCCTGTTTCTCTTCTTACGTATAATATTGGAACGAAATTTCAACCTCGCTATTCGCAACAAATTTCACAGTAATATCGCGTTTATCGTTAAACTTGCCGGAACAACGAGCATGAATTTTGAGAAATCCTGAGGCTTTCTCTCGGTGAGAAAAACGTATGTAAAAAAAGGAATAAAATAAAATAAAAAGAAACTGTCGGTGAAGCTGCCAAAAGGGCGTAACGATAAAGAATCAATGTTCTTGTAATCACAGATACAGATATCGGAAACATGAAATACCTATAAGCAGAAATAGGGGAACAACCTACCTTTATAGAATCTAAGAAAATTAAAGAATTCCTTTATATACTGCATTTTCAACCATAATACTAGCGTTAACTCGACAAACTTACCGACGATAATAACTACCACTATTCAGTAATGAATATAAGAATGTCTTTATGTATGGAGTAAACTGTTAACATTATTACCGTAATGACAAACTTTCCAAAACGCATTTATTTACTAATTTTGTCGTTAATTGCATTTTCTGTCGGTGCTTGACGGAACAAGATAATATTATGAAAAATGAAAAAGTGATTAGCACAAAATTTTCGTTTTTCATAATTTTGTCATTCCTATCCTGGTTATTTGGTTTAATTTTATAAAATAGCTGTCGTCATGATTTGTTTCGTCCAGTGTAATGCAATGATCTTAAAACAAAATTAACCGTAACACATTTTTTTAAAACATCCACTTTTACTCAGTTTTGTGGGCAGCTTACGATTCGCCAAAACTTTAATTGTTGCAAAATTGTTTTTACAGAAAGCACCTAAAGGTTCCTCCGGGAGTTTCCCCGTATCTCTTGTGGATTGAGATTTCTCCGAACTGACTCAACTAAAAAACATTGTTTATCTAGGTAATTATGCTTATAGAAGGTGTATCAATATGAATTATGTAGGCTATCAGATTTTAAGTTCGTACATACTTTATTACGTGATGCGCACAAAAACACAGACAGACAGACAGCCGCAGTGGCCGAGCGGTCTGCGGCGCGCCAGTCACAGCCTGCACGGCCGCTACGATCGGGGGTTCGAATCCCCCCTCGGGCATGGATGTTTGTGTCGTCTTTAGTATAAGGTAGTTCATAAGTAGTTTGTAAGTTTAGGGACTGATGACCCTGCAGTTAAGTCCCTAAAGCTTAACAAACTTGTTTTGAGAGACGGACAGATAAACAAACAAAATTATAAAAATAACTAATTTGGCTTCTGCTGCTGTTACAATGACCCTCATATTAAATTTTCTTAACAATTTATAGCCATAGTGACTGTTATTCGACCGTGACTGTTCGTCATTATTAACAGTTTTTTAATACTGCGACGTCACCAAACTTGTGTCAGCTATTTAAACTTACTAGTATTGCCTGTGGTCGAAATTAGACCAGTTGTCATGAATCTGAATATATTAATACTGCGTTTAAAAACGGAATTGTTTAATTATATTTAAAAACTATATTTAAAAGTTAAGAATTGAACATTACGAAGAACGAAAAAAAACTGGTGCAGTGGGAATCTAAACCGGGACCTTAAGTCGGGAACTCCAAGCGCTAACTGACTGAGCTAAATTTACTTATGCCAATGTGCTACCTACAACGGGTTATAATATAGTGGCAAAACGAATGGAGAATTTGGAGTATCATTCTAAGATTTCTTTTCTTTTTACCACTCTTAACAGCTACGTGCACACATAATTTTTATATTCGCAACATCTACGACAAACCACCTTTCGAATTATGTATGTTTCATTGGTCTTCTTGTATCATTAATATTAAAAATCTGTACCCTCAATTTCATGTTAGCGTACTTATATAATGATTTACTCAGCTACAGCCGGCTGCAGTGGACGAGCGGTCTGCACGGCCTCTTCGGTCGGGGGTTCGAATCCCCCCCTCGGGCATTGATGCTTGTATCGTCTTTAGTATAAGCTAGTTCATAAGTAGTTTGTAAGTTTAGGGACTGATGACCCCGTAGTTAAGTCCCATAAGCTTAACAAACATTTGAACATTTTTACTCAGCTACAAGTTTCGAGTGTAGGCCACCTCCTCAGGCTATTACGACATTATAAAAATTTTAAAGAAGAAAAGAGATAGAGATAACTCATATGAGCGGAAGTAGCTTTGTGTGTTATTCAGGTGTCGGATAAAAATTTATAATTTAATAATAACTCACTTTGTTTATCTTGAGTTGTTGACTTCTTTTGGTGTCCACGTATATCACCATTTCTAGGGCACTTCTGGGTTTGTTGATACACAATTGGACTCGAATCATAACCGTGCACCATCGTAACAGCCGGTCAACACAAATTCTGTTTAGTTTGACAACCAATCTATCGATTTTTGAATTATGAGTCGCATACAACGTCTTCTCCTGATCTCGCTGAAATGTTCAAATGTTTGTAGAGTCTATGGGACTTAACTACTTAACTTACAAACTACTTATGAACTAGCTAATCCTAAGGACGGCACAAATATCCATGCCCGAAGGGGGATTCGAACCCCCGACCGTAGTGGCCGTGCAGACCGTGGCTGGAGCGCCTCAGTCTCCTCGGCCACCGCGGCCGGCACTTTAGTGCCGAAATGTGTTGCATAATGAGTGGTCGTAGTGTCGGTTTTTCAGTTAGTTTTGTAGCCTCATGAACGATTTCCTGCTTTAAATTGTTGTTTGTGGTAGAACTGATAATAATGTCTATGATGTTTTAAACTTGGCTATTTTTGTCTGAAATGATTCCTATGTGATGTATGATTATATACCTCGATTTTTGCATTTCGTGGGCCATGATTTTATCAACATGTTTGCTTTTGGTTTTTATTTGTTGTGTTGTGCGAGTGCATTTGTTTCATGTTCATTATAGGCTTTGTTGTGTACTACGTGTTTCTTTCCCATAGCCATCAACATTGAATGTAATTCCTCTGCTCTGCTTAAGAATGCTCTGAAAGCAGCATGTTTATATGAACTGGATTGCATGGAGGACTTACTGATGACAGTGTCTGTGGTTGTTGTCTTCCTGCGAACATGTATGTTCAGGATCTGGTTCGCATATCTTAACGTCATGCCAAAAAAAAAAAAAAAAAAAAAAAAAAAAAAAAAAAAAAAAAAAAAAAAAAAAAAAAAAAAAAAAAAGTTATTGTCTTTCTGCCTGTTTTGTGTAAGATATCGAATGTACTGTACATTGAGTGTATATTTCCTCCTCAGTTCCATCATATATCATTGATGTGTCATATTCACATCTGCAATAGTGGAGAATTTTATGAGTAATGTTATTGTTACTATTCGGAAGTTTATTTTCAATGCGGTTGGAAAAATTTATGCACTGATTCCGCTAGGCCTACAGTCTGTTTACACATTTTATTATAAAAAAGGGACATTAGAAGTGGAAGAGAATAATATCTAGTAATTTTAGCTGTGGACGTAGTTTAATGTTTTGATAAGTTGAATTTCATTATCTCTATGGATTCTTTGATAGGCATGCTGCTGTATACATTCACTACACAGGCTGTTTAATGAGGAATAGTAAATACTTTAGGAGTCGCTATGTTTCGATGTCGGGTCGTGAATGTCTAGACAAAGATGGGTAAAGCAATTTTGCCGGTTTCAAGCGATAGTGGACGTACGCTTATAGACGTTCTTTGCTGTTGAAGATACCTTATACCCTGCAAGTAATGCCTCGCACTTGCTTTAGTTTGCAACAATTTGTTGCTTGCCAGCACTATCAGCGATGACAACTTGTAACAAATAGAATGAAATCCATTGAATAAATCACTAGAATGAAGTTTAATTTCTGTAATGCCTACGACAGTCGCAGCAGAGTGTTCAGCGAAAGGCAAAGGTCCCAGGTTCGAGTCCCGGTTCCGGCTCACAATTTTAATCTGCCAGGAAGTTTCATATCAGCTCACACTCCGCTGCAGAGTGAAAATTTCATTCTGGAAACATCCCTTAGGCTGTGGCTAAGCCATGTCTCCACCATATCCTTTCTTCCAGTATTGCTAGTCTTGCAAGGTTCGCAGGAGGGCTTCTGTGAAGTTTGGAAAGTAGGAGGCGAGGTACTGGCGGAAGTAAAGTTTTGAAAAAATGTTCAAATGTCTGTAAATCTATCGGACCAAACTGCGTGGTCATCAGTCCGTAGCTTACAAACTACTTAAACCTAGGTAAACTAACCTACGGACAAACACAGACAACCATGCCCTAGGGAGGACTCGAACCTCCACGGCGAGCAACCGCGCGCTCCGTAGCGAGACGCTTTAGACCGCTCGGCTACTCCACCGCGGATAAAGTTTTGAGGCGGCATCGTGAGTCGAGTCGGGATAGCTCAGTCGGTAGAGCGCTTGTCCACGAAAGATGAAGGTCCCAGGTTCGAGACCCGGTTGAAGTTTAAAAAATGCTATGCCTTGAAAATAGTGGGGTTCTAGTTTTGACAAAATGCTACGTCAAATAAATTAAAATTTTTTACAAAAAATATATGGAAGACGACAGACGGTCGTCTATCAACGTTCACGGAGGATGATCGCCGCTCCACTGCCAGTGGTAGACGCATGTGAGATAGAAGTCGTGTATCCGTAGTGTTCTGTGAAGACTTCTACATGTACCTTTTGAAGAAGGGCGATGTCGATGTCTGCTGCATTGAGCATATCCTGTAGTATGGCCACTGTTAACAGTAACGATCCGGCAAGTCTGTCCGCCCGGTACTTCTGTTGAGTTGTTCAGTACATGGTTGGCAGGCGGATGGGGCGGCCCCATGGAAGCTGCTGGTGAAGCCTCAATCACTGTGATAGGGGAGTGCTGGATGCAGCCAAGGGAGCACTGCTGCCCTCGGCTCCCTCGAGGGGTTCGGCTACAACCTCGATATCGTCTGCCCAAACGTCAGACGTGAAAGTATGTAGTCGTGGAGGGGACGTTTCATCGTGAACCTTAGGTTGGTGGTCAGTAGGTGAATCTGAGACAGGAGCAGGTATTGTTGTCGCTACTGTATCATGACCTGCCAAACGGGCAGTGATGTCACCGGACACCTGGGAGGGAGTTACTTCATCCGAGGCCGGCCGCGGTGGCCGAGGTGACTGAGGCGCTCCAGCCACGGTCTGCACGGCCACTACGGTCGGGGGTTCGAATCCCCCCTCGGGCATGGATATTTGTGCCGTCCTAGTTCCTAAGTAGTTCATAAGTAGTTTGTAAGTTTAGGGACTGATGACCCTGTAGTTAAGTCCCATAGACTATACAAACATTTGAACATTTGAACTTCATCCGATCCGTTGTCGGTTCCTCGTCGTTATCTTGCGTCTGAAGATTATTCGCGGAGAGCGCTGTTTGCGGACGTGTTCTTCCGTATCGGTGGGCGGTCGACGTTCATCTGACGCCGTCTCCGTAGTTATGAAGGCAGACGTCGGTACAACTTCTGTTTCGACATCCATCTTCTCAAGAGTGCCAGTCTGGTGGTGTGCTAGGTGGCTGCCTGCAGGATTTTCGGCCGAATGTAAGAGCGATGACTATATGTTTTCCGTCGTCTTGTCGTCTGTTATCAAATGTTCAAATGTTTGTATAGCTTATGGGACTTAACTAAGGGGTCATCAGTCCCCAAACTTACAAACTACTTATGAACTAGCTAACACTAAGGACGGCACAAATATCCATGCCCGAGGGGGGATTCGAACCCCCGACCGTAGTGGCCGTGCAGACCGTGACTGACGCGCCGCAGTCCCCTCGGCCACCGCGGCCGGCCGTCTGTTATCGATTGTTGCACTGTTCTTTGGTCTTTGGCAAGAAAGTCATTAGGTAGTACCGGTGATGTGACTCCACCTCCACCGGAGACACCTCACTGCTCGTCAGCGAAAGTGTTGTACGATCGGACGTGGGCGTAGCTTATGGTTAGTGCTCGTTTCCCTGGCGCGCTACCGCGTTCAGCGAGGGTTCATTAACGTACGTCGACACAGGCTGCTGAATAGCCTGGTCATACGTCACCGGATGAGTCGTCGGCGCAGATGGGAGCTGTTCACCCCCAGGCGGCAACTGTGTGATCCTGCGCTGCATACACAGGGAACGTAGGACTCCTTCTTGTCTACAGCCCGAACACGTCTTCGGCTGGCCGTCATAAATTATAAGTGCACGGCATCCACCAATGGTCAGATAAGATGGAACATGTTTCTTCAGTTCAATGCGTACTTGAGCACTGGGTACTCGTCACATACGAGAAAAGTGCGGATATCACCGTTTCTTATGGCACCTCAAAAGGAAGTGCAAACACCCTTATCGTGCAGAGACCCATGTCTTCAATCGTCACTTCACCAATGTGTCCATCCGAGTGACGGAACTTCAGTCCACTTCTGGTCGCGTTCAGAATTCTCTCACAGACTGCATCGTTGATGAGCTTTAAGTACACCACATTGTTCACTATCGAAAACTGAATACCTACAACTTCGTTACAGGGAACTTTCACTTCAATTCTAATACACTGTTCAATATCAAGTGCGTTCCGTCGTGGATATGCTTTCAAAAAACTGATCTTCAGGGTCGAATTTCTCCAGGATTGAGTCATTAAACAGCCTTAATCACGAGACACCGCGGCGGAAAGTACACACGCTGTCCGCATCGCTGTGCTGCCTGACGCGCACTGCCCCTCTGCGCCGACTATCAGAATGTCAGGCCTATATCAAATGATTTAAGGACTTCTCTCGGTAAGACACACTTTGAACTTAATCAGTTTTTGATGTTTCGTACTCACATAAGAAAATCTCACTGCCGACATAGTCGAAAGTATCTGTACTCGTCGTTTTATTTTAAAAGAATTTGGCTGGTGATCGTCATAGTCTAAATTTCGTCTCTGAAGTTATGAGTGAAATAGTCCACGAACATTCCTAGCTTCGTAAATTTAATGCACAGCACTGTTTTTACGGCTTATTTCCTAAAGTGAATAAAACATCATTGCCTTACTCTGGAGTTATCATTATTCTACAGTTTATAAGTGCCAAATGTTAGAAACAGCTGATCAGTTCCAGCTGCCATCTTGTAGCGGGAAGCTGTCGTGCTCACATAGGGCACACGGCCATGTCGCCATATGTCGGCACTTGTTGCTGTAGTGTCGCGTAGCCATTGATCTGTATACTGCCTGAATGTTGAAGTTCAGCTGTCTGAGCGTGCCAGCCATAGATGTTAAGATTTCGTTTCTTGCCGAATTTAAATATGGCCGCTATGAAGTATTTCGACTAATATTCCGGTTTCAGCTGCCGCCGCGGACGGACGCTTTCGGTCTCTGCTGCGTGTTGTCAGTGTTTACGCCGGTGTTTACTAACGTGTTTTGTGTCTGACTGTGTTAACGTGTCAATACCTGTATCATATCCTTAACGGGATAGTTATCTGCTAATTCGACGGATAGTGGTCTTTATTTTGAATCTCGGTTTTGACCGAATTCCCCCGGCAATATTACAGCATGGAAAACTCAGTCCGCAAGAATACTGTGGTTTTTGCTTTCGACAAGGAGACTCGGCGGGTTCAACCAACGACGCTGGAGATCGACGACTGGATTACACAGGTACTTGGCATCGATCCTGACTCAGTTCATACCGCGCAACTAGACTCTGATAATTACTGTGTTTTTGTAAAATTTCTGGATGCTGTTTCTGTAGATAGACTGCTCAGTAGTACTGGCAAACATGTTGAATACGTGCATAGAGACGGCACAAAAAGTAAGGTGTCTGTAAAGAGAGCTGACTCGACATATAAAACAGTTAGAGTGTTAAATGTCCCTATTGAAGTTGACAATGAGAAAATTAGGGACGCTCTGGCTAAATATGTGGAAGTAAAGGAAATTTTTAATGAACGTTGGTCCAAGCAATATAAACTGCAATGCTTTAATGGTGTCCGTTCCGTTGAGATGGAGGTGAAAACTAACATCCCTTCATATATATCGGTGGAAGGCCAAAGAGCTCATATTGTTTACTCTGGACAACCCCCCACGTGTCATGTTTGTAATGAAGCAGGTCATTTGCGGCAGGATTGTCCCCGTCGTGCTGTTGTACTGAAAACTAATTTAATGCAACGCCGTAAATTAACTCTAAACGAAGTGTTGGCTACTGCTAATTCTGACCACCAGGCGGATATCCCTAATGCTGCAACAAGTCTTGATGACAGTTCTCTTGACGGCAGTGCATTTCCTCCGCTCCCGACACGGTCAAGTCAAGATTCGTCCTCCCGCGATAGTGATGTGCGAAATAAAAAACCGCCTATTGCGCTCACTGACGATCACTTAGATGACGATACCTGTAGTTCGCCGGCAATTCGCAAACAGAAATCGTCTAGCGACGACTTCTCGGAAAAAATAGAGGACATGCAAGTGGAATTGTTACCGGATCCAAGCGTATCTCAAGTTTTGGAACAAGCAGGAACGGCCAGCGAAGGTAGTGGGATGAGGGAAATCACACAAAATGTCGAACAATCTGCACATTGTAGCGAGGCTAACCAGCTGCCTCAGCGCGTGACGGTGGACTTGGTTGACGCACATCCACAACAACCACCATCCGCGCCGCAGACAGCAGTAGGAGGAAAACAGGCGGAAGTGTTAGGTCAACAACTTCTGTCTATACAGTCAGTGCGCGAAGAACCGCAACATGATACGGTCGAAACACAACATATGGCGGTGATAAGTAAACAGACTTCCATAACAGCCGGCGAGGCGGCGGCGGCAGCAGCGCCAACACCGGGCGCGGAAGTTGCAGCCGCTGCCTCTCAGGTTTTCCAGAGACGGGGTAAATTAAAACCACAGCCGAATCTCTCTGTCGCTCGAAATCAGGCATCAACGAAGTCACAGAGAACTAATAAAAAACAGAAGAACATACGATACGACGTAGTTAGAGAGCAGACGGAAGACGAACTTTCTGACGACGTCACCGACGCACAACCCCGACAAACTAAGCAGTCCAGTGGAAACTAACGGTTAAGAGTCCCTCCACCTGCGAAACATGATAAACGTCTGGATACATTGTAGAGAAACAACGACTTAAGATACAGCACTCAGACTTTAAACCGAACTCTAGTTACAACCCTAAGCAATGCAAGCGTATTCTCTTACCACGATAAACATTAACAAGATACGATCTGATTTAAAGGTAGGGGCCCTTCAAGAATTCTTGTATGACTCTGATACTGATATTGCTTTTCTTCAAGAGGTAACGACGACACACCTCACCGTACCTGGATATGTAGAAATCCGGAACGTCTCCCTTGAATCGACTACAGGGACCGCCTTTTTAATCAGGGAGGGTATTCCAGTAACAGATGTAGAAAAATTGGAGTCTGGTAGGGCTATAGCAATTAATATTTACGGAATAACATTTATTAATTTGTACGCCCCATCTGGGAATTCTAATAGATCAGCAAGAGCAGCATTTTATAAACAAGAACTAATTTATTTGTTACGTAAAAATCCAGTACGTCTTGTAATCGGTGGCGATTTCAATTGCGTCCTAAATCGTAAGGATCAAACACCAAACTTTAATGGATCGGTCGAACTGAAACACCTAGTTAATGAACTTCATCTTAAAGATACGTGGGAAATCAAGTATCCAACGTTAGTCCAATACACGTATATGTCATCCTCTTCCTGTAGTAGAATCGACAGAATCTATGTTTCTGAAACCCTACAAAGCTCCCTCCTGAAATCAGAAATAATTCCAGCATATTTCGTTGACCATAGTAGCATGCTCGCTTGCTTAAATTTACCTCCACAACAGACTCGTATTTACAGAAATCAGTGGAACTTAAATGTATCTTTGTTGGAAGAACAAGACTTGGCAGACGAAATAACAGCAGCGTGGAGCACGTGTCTGAGATTTATAGGTAGGTACCCTACAGTGTTAGACTGGTGGACCACGTGCGCCAAACCTAGGGTACGTCGGGTTCTTAGAAGTTACGGTTACCAGAGAACTAGGGAGCTGAAAGGTGCAATGGAACATTATTACACTTTGCTCAGAGACCTATACCACCAGGCAAATGTATCCAACATCCGATTACAAGACATCAAGAGAGTGGAAGCGAAACTACTTACACTTAAAAGGCGACAGATGGAGGGTCTTAAAATCAAGTCCAAAGCGAAGTCAATAGTAGAGGAAGAAACGACATCTTTGTATCATTTGATTAGGCATGCAAAGAACAGACGCCGAACTCTAAGAGACGAACTGACGCTAACGAACGGTACGACACTTACAACTCAGGAAGATATTATGGGCGAGGTTCATAACTACTTTAAAACACTTTATTCCCCCGGACAGTTGGATGAAAGATCTATCCAAGACTTCATTCACATCGTGACACCGAAGTTAACGGCAGAGGATAACGACGGAATTCTTTCTGAAATTAGCAATGATGACGTACTTGAGACGGTGTTGAAATCCCCGCTAAATAAATCTCCTGGTCCCGACGGTCTGCCTATTGAATTTTACGTCAAATACTGGTCCATAATTGGTGACAAATTTACGTGTCTTGTAAACGAGATTCTAAATGGGAATACGATACCTGAGGACTTTAAAGAAAGTAAAATAGTTCTTATCCCGAAGAGCAATAGCAAAAAGAGTTTGAATAACTTCCGCCCAATTTCCCTTTTAAATTCAGATTATAAGATCGTGTGCAGAATTTTGAAACAGCGACTTTCCCTTCACTCAACCAAAATAGTTAGTCGTCACCAATCATGTGTAGCAAATAGAAGTATCTTTCACACCATCTCTGAATACCGAGACATAATCGTCGTAACATGTGTAACCAAGATAAAATGTGCTCTCGTGTTCATTGATTTCTTCAAAGCTTTCGATCGTGTAAACTATAACTTTTTATTCGCAGTAATGGAAAAACTGGGTTTCCTCCAAAGTACAGTTAATGTAATAAAAAATATGGTGACTGGTATACGGGCGAAAATTGCAGTCAAAGGCCAGCTATCATCACAGATCCATCTGCTCCGTGGAGTTCCACAAGGCAGTCCGCTGGCTATGTATTTGTATGTAATTGCACTAGAGCCACTATTACTAACTGTTCATGCTCACCTCTCTGGTATATCTTTCTCTGGCCAAAAAACTGTCATAAGGGCTTACGCAGACGACGTGGGGGTTGTCGTGAGGAACCGAGTCGAACTTGTCCGGCTGAAACAGATACTTCAAAAGTACTGCAGTGTGTCCGGGGCGCTCGTGAATAAAGATAAAAGTAAACTGTTCAATCTAAGGGGTCTTGAAAGAATAGATACAGACTGGGCAAAAGTGGTCAGTACCCACAAAGCACTGGGGACAATCCTGACACCATGCCCAATGAAAATGACAGCCGTCAATTGGAAAGCTACCTTAAGGAACATTCATGGGGCTGTAATAGACAATTCTCAACGATATATGGATCAAGTTCAGAGGGTGAAATTTATAAACAGTTGCATTCTTTCCAAGGCCTTCTACATAGCCCAAGTCTTCCCTCTACCTAAGACGATAGGTAAAAACGTCATGTCGGTGGTTGCCAGTTACTTATGGAAGGGAGAGATCTTCCGAGTGAATCTGCAGACTGTCACGCTAGACCCTAGTAATGGCTGTCTAGGTCTGGTTGATATACATAACAAGGCATCCGCTCTGTATCTGAAAAGGTTACAGAATATATTTAAAGATAAACTGTTCAAAAGTGTAGCGCCGCAGAGTCTTAAGCCCCCTGTAGATGTACAAAGAATTAATACCAAATTACAGCATGTACGAGCCTTTTACATTGAAGCGAGTTACATTAGCAGCAGAATAATGAACTCACCTAATATCAGAGCAAGTGACATCATGCGAGAAAGGCGGAGGAACGAAGGGAGAAGTAAAATTGAGGAGAAATATTCCAATTACAACTGGAAGATTATATGGGCAAACATCAATATGAAAGGGCTCAGTTCCGATGTCAAATCTACCTGGTATAAAACAGTGCACAATACTGTTACCACAAATGAAAGACTCTACGCTATCGGTCGCAATGACACAAATCTCTGCTTGAAATGTAATCTGGTGGACACAGTACTCCACAGATTCACTTGTATTGCACGCATTAATAATTGGCATTGGTTGCGATCCAAAATCGCGCTTCTGACAAGGGCTACACCTGATAATGTTACTTCGGAGCTTCTCTATCGGCCGCAAATAAAATATTTCCCTCAGACGAAAAACAATGCCATCCACTGGATAATGGGTAACTATGTAAGCTACGTAATTAACAATTTGGGCGCGGATAATGACATAGATTTACAGTTATACATGAAAATGCAGTAGGAAAGAGTTAAAAAAATACCCATATCAGAAAAAGAAATATGGGATCATGTTGAAAATCCTTTTTGAAAGACAATGTATTGGTTAGGGTTGTTAGCTGATTTTAATGGTTTTTGCTGCTTATTCCACGTTTGTATACATACAGTTGTTTTAATTTCATGTTAAAAGAAAAAAAACAAAAAAAACGAGAAAAGTTGATATGTATGTAGTAACTGTGGGTCGTGGGGGCGGCTGCTGCAGTGCTGCTGGCCACCAGAGCCGCGGCAGGCCGCGCTCCTCTCCCCTCTCCAGAAGTGCTGTTTTTGTTTAACGTTCTGTATGTATTGGTTCGGAAAAAAACTAAACGAAAAGAAGATACGTTTCAATTCCGCACCCAGATTAGCTTATTAACCACATATTCACGTCAATTTCAAATCAAGAGGTAAACAAGCAGTTATTTGCCACGTAATAATTAATGGAAAATCGTATGCCAAATTTAAACATGGCGGACAATGCTAAATCGTGTGCAAAACATGTGAATGTGCTGGTACGCTGCAGTTCTATGCTCAGATGCCAGAGTTATACATCCAGTTGCTATTGAGATCACTTCGCGTAGCTGAATGTCACGCGCTGTCGCTCACTTTTTGTTGCTCACTTAGGACACGGACTTTACTCTTACGGGAACCAGGTTGGAAAAAAAGCGAGTTTGAGTAGTAGTGACCAGAGAAAAGTTGAGAACTTGTTCCTGACGTAAGGCGTGTTTGAGTAATCCGTGCAGGTTTGGTGATCGCAGTGGCCCAAGTGGTAAGCCAGGTGCAGTGGCTCAGCGTGGTCGCTCAGGGGGCTCAACGTACTCTGTAATAAATACTCAACAAACACTCCCAGAATGAGCAGCTTCCACCCCGCCTGGATTTCCGCTCCTGCTGCCTACTACGAATCCCTTCAAATCCTCGAACGCCAAGCCCTCCGCCTCACTCAGCGTATCTGCCTCCCCTCCTCCATGCGAATCCTCTATTACCTAATTTCTATCCCTCACCTTCTAAAATTCCTTGAACATATCCGTATTCTATACATATCCCGTAAAACAGACTACCGTAACCCCCTGTTCTACCCAATCCTCACCAGTACTGGGCCTCTGTGACGCCTCCAACACTATAGACCTCCCTCCCTTTACCTCCACACTCTCCACATTCTCTACCAGGGTCACTTCCACCACCTCCCCCTCCCACATGACACCCCCCCTCCTACCAACCCTAAACCTCCCCACTATCCATAGAGTCAACGCCCCCCTCCCCCACCCTCTCCCTATCCCTTCACCCACTTGGCCTCCCCTTCCTTCCTCATCCACAGAGTCCTTGTGCACCTTCTTCCCCTCCGCTTCCCCTCCCTTCCCCCACACTTCCTCCCCCTTTTGCTTCCCACCCTTCACCCCTCTCCCTGCAGACCAACAGTGCAACGGTTTTTAATACTTGTACTGTGCTGTGCCGTGCGTCCATTAATTGTCTTTTAACTCAGTGCGACCGCCGCATCCAATACATTTGTCGCCTATGTCTTTTATTCATTGTCTCCGTATTTTCTTCTTGACCAGTGTTTGTGTCCATCAATGTGCTTTTAACGCCACTGTGGCCATTATTTTACAAACTACAAGTTTTTTTTATCGCCTGTGACTATTTTGTTATCTTCAAAATTCCTCCATGTCTTTTATAAATTTCACCGTTTTTAATCTCCATTGTCTTTTATTTATTCATAATGTTCAAAATGTTTGTTAAGCTTATGGGACTTAACTACGGGGTCATCAGTCCCTAAACTTACAAACTACTTATGAACTACTTACGAACTAGGACGGCACAAATATCCATGCCCGAGGGGGGATTCGAACCCCCGACCGTAGTGGCCGTGCTGACAGTGACTGGAGCGCCTCAGTCACCTTGGCCACCGCGGCCGGCTTATTCATAATGCCATTGTCAAAAGTCTGTAGGCTGAAGAGCGGGGTTGTTGCTGCTTCCACCACTAGTGGTGGCTTTGAAATGGCATTACAGGGGGAAAAACAGAACGACCTTCCTCCACGCAGATCCTCTATTATTTCATTCCCTCTCCCGTCTGCTGAAGTTCCTTGAACACCTTCGCCTTCGCTACATATCGAACTGATTAGCAACACCCACTGGTCTCCCTTTTGCATCCCGGGTCTCTGCCACACTGATACCAAGTTATCCAGCCCTCCCTCCCTCCACCAATGCAGCTTCCATATCCTCCGAGGGTAACTTTCGGCTCCTCCCTCTCCCAGATGACACCCTTCCTACCAGCCTAAGTCCATCCCTGAATATGAGCGTCCCCTCTCCTATGCCCCCCTCCCCCCGCCCTCCTACCTTTCCCACGCTTGGCTCCCCCTTCCTCTCCCCTACTCAAGGTTCCTTACACCCTCCCACTCCACCTCCCCTCCACCACCCCTCCCCTCCCCTTCCACTCCTGCTACCCTAACGTCCCCTATCCCCCTGCGGGTCCCAGTGCTTTAGTTTTAACAGTGCACTGTGTTCAAGTGCTGTGTCAGCGTCAAGTTGTCAGTATGATTTTAAGACTTCAGCAACCTCCACATAGGAGGACAACAATATGTTTCCATGTCTTTTTATTATCTCTCCGTTCCCGTCGCCTTGTATTGTGTACAGTCTGTTTTTATTAGACCCTGTGGCAGTTTTAATACTGATTATGGGTGTATTAAACCTTCATTTCATTGTTTTAAATTCTGCAATTTATCTCGTGTTTTATTATTTGAAATCAATTATTTTCTCCTGTTTTAATCTGAAATTACCAAGTGTCAAGCCTGCATGTACACTGGGCTGAAGAGCAGCGTTCGAGGCTGCTGGCAGCTTGCCCCATAGAGCATTAAAATACGATAAAGAATAGGAAGAAAAAGAAACAGAAAGAACATGAACAAAACTACCGCAAAGCATCGATCTACATGAAGAACAACAAACAAACAAAAAGTAATAATAAAAAAACACAAAAAGAGTGCAGGTGTCAGTGAAAGTGCATAGAAAGGAGAAGACCTGGGTTCGAATCACACCTGAGTCCACATTTTCAAAATTACTCCAGCACAGTTAACATAATACGAAGTTCCGTTTCAATTTATCTCCGCTGCAGCGCTGCGACTGCAGTTCCGCACATGCGCTGTAGATGATGTGTATCAAGGAGAAGAACGTGCGCCATTTGTAGATCGCTGTCAGTTACGTACGCTTAGTTGTGCTTGTTTGAAATGTCGGCGTTCATTGAAAATCAAATTCGGTTTCTGTATATGAGGAAAATCCAACCAAGTGAAATTTATCGGCAAATTTGCGATGTTTATGGACCAAATGCGATGAGTGATTCGATGGTGAGAAGATGGGTCCGACAGTTCAATGTGACGAAAAACCTCCCACAGGGATTTGGCTGGGACGTGTTTGACCATCCTCCGTACAGCCCTGACCTCGCTCCTAGCGACTTTCATCTGTTCTTACATCTCAAGTCTTTCCTTCGTGGTCATCACTTCACCAATGACGACGAGCTGAAAGAAACTGTTTCCAACTGGTTGAAGATACAGACGGCAGATTTCTATGAAGAAGGTATACAAAACCTGGTGCCATGCTATGACAAATGCCTGCAAAATTTCGGCCG
This sequence comes from Locusta migratoria, assembly GCA_026315105.1. Lineage (NCBI taxonomy): Eukaryota > Metazoa > Arthropoda > Insecta > Orthoptera > Acrididae > Locusta > Locusta migratoria. Next base: position 262,773,254 of record CM048744.1, read on the forward strand.
TTATGGGGAAAAGTAGTTTAAGAGTTGTAGAATTTTGCACAATAAAAATTTCTTCTGTATCTGTGTACAGTTTCATTTCATAACCAAACGGAACTTACTTTCTGGACGCGCCTCGTACATTCCGTGAGTATGAAGTTTATTTTTATTTATTTAACCGGTTTTCTGTTTACAGGATCATCTTGAGACTATACATTTACCATTTCCGGACTCTCCGAATATTTTATACAAATGTGAAATGGACAATGCGTGGCTACACTCAAAGGCGACAGACTTTAACGCGGAACGGATTTGGTATGTTTTAAGGCATTATGAGAAATGCTTGATGCTGAAAAATAGCAGAAAGGGGGAACTTTTCTTTGGTACGAAAAGGAATTCCCCACAACAGGAACGTAATTTACGAATCGCCCTGGTCTACATCTACATAGATACTCTGCAAATCACATTTAAGTGCCTGGCAGAGGGTTCATTAACCAGTTTCTCTAGCGTTCCATTCTCTACTAGCAGGCGGAACGAAAGAAAACCTAAATCGTTCCGTTTTCGATCTATTTCTCATTTTTATTGGGATGGTCATGTCTCCCTAGGTAAGTGGGTACTAGCAAAATATTTTCACATTCAGAAGTAAAAGTCGGTGATTGAAACTTCGCAAAACAGATCACACCGCAATGAATAACGTCTTTCTTTTAATGATTTCCACCCCAATTCGTGCAACATTTCCGTGACGCTTTCCCTCCCGTAACGTGATAAAACAAAACGAGCTGCCCTTCTCTGAACCTTCTCAATGTCTTCCGTCAGTCCCACCCGGTGAGGGTCCCACAATCGGCAACAGTACTCCAGAAGAGGACGCACAAGTGTAATGCAGGCAATCTCTTTGGTGGAGCTGGTGCATCTTCGAAACGTTCTGCTAATGAAACGTAACCTTCGGTTCGTCGTCCCCACAATATTTTCTATGTGTTCTCTCCAGTCAAAGTTGTTCGTAATTGTAACTCCTAGGCATTGTAATTCTGTCAGAGACAGCAAAGGATCTGGAAGAGCAGTTGAATGGAATGGACAGTGTGTTGAAGAGAGCGTATAAAATGAACATTACAAAATCAAAACAAAAATAATGGAATGCGGTATTAGAAAATCAGGCGATGCTGAAGGAATTAGATTAGGTAACGAAACAATGAAGGTGGTAGATGAGTTTTGTTACTTGGGTAGTAAAATAACATGCGATGGTCACAGTACAGAGGATATAAAATGCAGAATGGCAATGGGAAGAAAAGCATTTTTGAAAAGGAGAAATTTGCTAACATCGAATATTAATTTAAGGGTAAGGAAGTCTTTTCTGAAGGCATTTGTGTGGAGTGTTGCCTTGTACGGGAGTGAAACATGGACGATAAGCAGTGCGGACAGGAAGAGAATAGATGCTTTTGAAATGTGGTGCTACAGAAGAATGCTGAAGATTAGGTGGGTAGATCGCATAACTAATGAAGAGGTACTGAACAGAATTGGTGAGAAAAGGAATTTTTGGCATACCCTGACTAAAAGAAGGGATCGCTTGATAGGACACATTCTTAGACATGGGGGAATCGTAAATTTAGCATTGGAGGGAAGTGTGTGGGGTAAAAATCGCAGAGGGAGACCAAGAGACGCGTATAGTAAGCAGATTCAAGTGGATGTGGGTTGCCGTTCTTATGAGGAGATGAAAAGGCTTGCTCAGGATAGGGTAGGGTGGAGAGCTGCATCAAACCAGTTTCCGGACTGAAGACCATAGCAACAACAACAGGTAGAATTTACGACTTTAAGGTTTGATTGATTTATCGCGTAATTGAAGTTCAGCGGATTTCTTTTAGTGGTAATGTGTATTACTTCACACTTTTCTTTGTTTAGTGTCAATTGCCAATTATCGCACCGTGCAGAAATTTTGTCTAAATCGGTTTGCAGTTGCTTTTGATGCTCTGTTGATATCACTAACCGATAAACGACAGCATCATCCGCGAACAGTCTAAGGGAGCTATTCAGATTGTCTCCTAAATCGTTTATAAATACAAGGAAGAGTAGGGGACCTATAACGCTTCCTGTGGAACGCCAGATATCAGTTCCGTTTTACTCAATGACTTGCCGTCAATTACAACGAACTGTGTCCTTTCTGATAGGAAATCGTGAATCCAATCGCACAATTGGGCCGATATTCCATAAGCACGCAACTTCATTAGAAGCCGCTTGTGGGGTACAGTGTCAAAAGCGCCGGCCGCGGTGGCGGAGGGGACTGGGGCACTCCAGTCACGTTCTGCACGGCCGCTACGGTCGGGGGTTCGAATCCCCCCTCGGGCATGGATATTTGTACCGTCCTTAGTCTTAGTTAGTTCATAAGTAGTTTGTAAGTTTAGGGACTGATGACCCCGTAGTTAAGTCCCAGGAGGTATACAAACATTTGAATGTTGAGTGTCAAAAGCCTTCCGGAAATCCAGAAATATGGAATTGATTTGAGATCCGTTCCGGCCTTCCGCCGAGAGTCTTCAAAGCTGGAAGGAGATGGAAGTCACTTGGTGTGCGAGATCAGGACTGTATGGCGGTTGGCGTAGGCGCTTCCAAAGAGTTGCGATGTGGTTTTGCGTTACCGTAGGCCGAGCGTTGGTCACGCATTGTCATCCAACAGCAGAGCGCCAGCCCTGTGGAACGCCAGATGTCACTTCTTGTGTATGCGTTTACGCCTATTATCACCTCCGGACCCGCACTGCCATAAGCGGCCCTACTGTTGGACTGAGTCCACAGCTGTCGTAATGTGACCAGCGGGTCACCTTTGCCGGCGTCCGCCTGCTGCCCTTGTGGTCCACTAGCCGAGCTGTGAGGGCGCTCAGCTCGTGCGTGTGCCGCGTCTGCCCGTGTGGGCAGACAGTGCTGCGTAAAGCACGCCGCCGCGCCGGCGCTGTGATCCCGCATATCTCGCAGTGTGCAGCCGCGCTGGCTCTAGACTGCACCGCCCGCTGCTGTGGCCGCCGACTTGCTGACGTCAGCACTCTGGTGCAGTGCTGGCTGCAAGCTGCCGCGACGCCTGTTCACGCTGCACCTCTCTGCAGGTCGCCAACAGCTCAGCTCCGGAGGACAGTCGAATGTTAAATATGCAAAACTGACTGGCCGAAAATCAAACAAAAGAAACTACGATCATATAGTAAATACACGTTCATATGTTTACAGGGTGTTACGAAAAGGTACGGCCAAACTATCAGGAAACATTCCTCACACACAAAGAAAGGAAATATGTTATGTGGACATGTGTCCGGAAACGCTTAATTTCCATGTTGGAGCTCATTTTAGTATTTCTCTTTAAATGTAAATTGAAATAATTCGTGCAGACAATTGTCCAAATACCCAATTGTTACGTTAGTATGTACTGTACTTCCTCGATTAACCGCCAGTTTACCCAATTGAAGGAAGGTAATGTTGACATCAGTGCTTGTGTTCATGTTCTTCCACCTACGCTCACTGGAGCACGTTAACATGATTTCATACGGAATACGCTACCTGTGCTGCTAGAACATGTGCCTTTACAAGTACGACACAACATGAGGTCCATGCACGATGGACCTCCTGCACATTTCAGTCGACGTGTTCGTACGCTTCTCAACAACAGATTCGGTGACCGATTGATTGGTAGAGGCGGACCAATTCCATGGCCTCCACGCTCTCCTGACCTCAACCCTCTTGACTTTCATTTCTACATCTACATCTACATGGGATACTCTGCAAATCACATTTAAGTGCCTGGCAGAGGGTTCATCGAACCACAATTATACTATTTATCTCCCATTCCATTCTCGAATAGCGCGCGGGAAGAAAGAACACCTGACTCTCTCTGTTCGAGCTCTGATTTCTCTTATTTTATCCTGATGATCATTTCTACCTATGTAAGTGGGAGTCAACAATATATTTTCGCATTCGGGGAAGAATGTTGACGATTGGAGTTTCGCAAGTAGCCCACGCCGCAGCTATAAGCGCCGTTGTTGTAATGATTCCCATCCCAGATCCTGTATCATTTCGGTAACGCTGTCTCCCCTGTATCGTGACAATACGAAACGAGCTGCCCTTCTTTGGACTCTTTCGATGTCCTCCGTCAAACCCACCTGATAAGGATCCCACACTGGGCTGCAATACTCCAAGAATGGAAGGACAACCGCAGTGTATGCAGTTTCTTTAGTAGTTCTGTTGCATCTTTTAAGGGTTCTGCCAATAAAACGCAGTCTTCTGGTTCGCCTTTCCCACGATATCATCTACGTGTTCTTTCCAGTTTAAGTCTGAAGTAATAGTAATTCCTAGGTATTTTGCGGAGTTTACGGCTTTCACATTTGATTGATTTATGTTGTAAACAAAGTTTAACGGATTTCTTTTCGTACTCATGTGGACGACCTCACACTTCTCATCATTTAGAGTCAATTGCCAAATTTTACACAATACTGATATCTTATTCAGATCGTTCTGCAGTTGGTTTTGATCTTCAGATGATTTTACTAGACGGTAAATGACGGCGTCATCCGCAAACAACCTAAGAGAGCTACTCAGATTTTCCCCTAAATCGTTTATGTAAATAAGGAATAGCAGAGGACCAATAACACTACCCTGTGGAACGCCCGATATCACCCCTGTTTTAGTCGATGCCTTACCATCGATTACTACGAACTGTGTCCTCTCTGACAAATTTCGGGCGATATACCATAACCACGCAATTTGATTAAAAGCCGTTTGTGAGGTACGGTGTCAAAAGCTTTCTGGGGGCATTTGACAGCTATTGTCTACGCAACACCGGTACCAAATGTAGAGACTCTTCGTCTTCGTATTGTGGACGGCTGTGATACAATACGCCATTCTCCAGGGCTGCATCAGGATTCCATGCGATGGAGGGTAGATGCATGTATCCTCGCTAACGGAGGACATTTTGAACATTTCCTGTAACAAAGTGTTTGAAGTCACGCTGGTACGTTCTGTTGCTGTGTGTTTTCATTCCATGATTAATGTGAGTTGATGACAAATAGTAAAATGAGCTCAAACATGGAAATTAAGCGTTTCCAGACACATGACCACATAACATATTTTCTTTCTTTGTGTGTGAGGAATATTTCCTGAAAGTTTGGACGTACCTTTTTGTAACAACCTGTATAAATCTGTGGTACATCACTACCGACTTTATCTCTATACTTATAAGACGCATTTGTTTTCTGTCTGTCTGTTCTCTTATAACTCAAGATCCAGACAACCAAATAACATGAAATTTGGTACACGTACACAAAGTTACATAATGGAAGGTTCTTAAACAGGTTTCGTTCCATTTTTTGGAATACCAACCGGAAAATTTAAGAAGTACGTTCTCAGTGTATCCGTGTAAATCTATATTTTCGCACTGATCTTGATGAAATTTTGGACAATTGACCTTCAAAACAAGAGGAAGGGCACTGTCTACTTAACATTTCGTTCAGTGCATGATGGAGGGTACTTATGGATTTCGCCAAAATCCACAGTTTTGCTCCGACCTTGATGAAATTTTGTGCACTTGAGCTTGAAAACAACATGAATGTTACTGTCTACATAAAATTTCGTTCGGTGCATGGGGGAGAGTACTTTACTTACAGACTTCGATTGCAATCTCTATAAATATAAGACGCATTTGCTGTCTGTTTGTCTGTTTCCATGTAACTCAAGATGCAGAAAGCAAATCACGTGAAATTTGGTACACATACACAAAATTACATGGGGAAGGTTCGTAAATAGGTTGTGCAGTGGCACAGAGTTAATTGTGAAAAAACTGTAATTAAACTGCAATTAAAACATGTAATTAAAGCCACAGTACTCAAAGGGAGTACTAAGGGCGGGCATGTCTTCATTCCGAGAATACCTATCATTCCCTCAGACAACACTATACAATTCAAGAGAATACAGTTCCCTGTGAAACTGTGCTTTGCCATGGCATTCTACAAGTCACAGAGCCGGTCTCTTGGGATTGCTGGTGTAGACTTGCAGACACCATGCTTCTCCCATGGACAGTCGTATGTGGCTTGCTCCAGAGCGGGCAAAGACGAAAATCTTTTTGTACATACTCCAAATGGAACTGCCAAAAATTATTTTTATAAAATACTAGCTTATATGCCCGTGCTTCGCAACGGTTGTTGAAGGAGAGCCTGTGTGTATCATGGCTTTTTAGGCTTCCGGACCTCAGTCAGTAAAAACAGAATCCTTGTTGGATCGCTCTGTCAATAAACTCAGTTGTCCTAGCCAAGATGTCACATGTATGTAAAAGTCATGGTCCGAAACGATGTATCTTCATATAGCTTTTGATACAAAAAAATGAAACGTGCCAAAAGAAGCAAAGGAATATCGCTAAGTATTTAATACAGAAAGAGAAATCAGTAACACTATGTTCAATGTTTGCTGGTATTGGTAGACATAAGATTGATTAATTCTGTCATAGACGTTCGCTTCCTTGATGCACTACCCTATACTTATTATGCAGCAGCGGTGTTTATTAGTTCTTTCGTGCACTACAGCGCCTCTATTGCATGTTTGCTGTACTACGCAATCCATACTTCAAGCATAACCTACATCTAAAACAATTTCCCTTATGAAGTTGATCCATAAAAATCCGTGAAGTAGATTAGGAGATTAGGTATTTCTAATAGATGAAAACACTTAAGATTGCGGTGTATATATTTTCCGTGATCTGATTTCGATGAAATCATGCCTCTATGTTGCCCCAATCTTAACTCAAATTTCCTGTGAAAACCACTTGAAAATGTGTCAGTAGTTTCTTTTTTTAATACGTTTGCGAAAAGTGTTAGAAATAGGCATATATTCATGAATATGATGTAGCTCACATCATACATCAGTTATATTCGCCATTTAAAACATTTATTTCATGATCATTCATATCTCTGGATAATGGGCTGAGGCATGGAAAGCTGAAATGTAATAAGTATTTCATTAATGAAGTAGAAATATCACTGATAATAATTATTACTCTTACGGTTGGCTTTCTATCCGTTAGATGCGCTATTGTCGCTCCAAGCGTGAAACTTAGACTTCCATAACAGTTGTACATATACGTTAGACTGTGATATCAGTATGTAACTACATGGATTAAAGAGGCGAGGATTATATCAGTTTTATATTCATTGCGTTGAATCATTTTTCGTACAACATAGCAACCAAGAAAACGATTTTCAGAAATATGGTAAATTTTAAAAGTCAGAGAGTAAAGAGTATTTTCAATGGTTAATAATCCGATCGCTGTCCCGAACTTCACACGAACACCCGCAGCGCTATCTATTAGTTCTTTGCTGCATTACGCCGTTCTTTCCAAGAATGAAATAAACCTAAAACTTAAGATTACGATATCTTTTACTTTCCTGATCTGATTGGGATAAAATGAAGCCTATATGTTGCCCCCACGATATTCTCTATTTGTCTGTGATACCCCCATGAATGTTCATTTAGTACTTTTGGAGATTACTCTCTACAAATAGACACATGCGATTGCTTTCAGAGAAATGTTTAAATAGTGATACCTAACTTTTCCTGGTCAGATTTTGTGAAATAAAGCTTTTCTGTAACCGCAAGATACCTTCACGTTTTCTGTGAAAAACGCTTTAAAATTCGTCTATTAGTTTTGAAGATGAAAGAGAAAGATAGACATGATGGTTGTCGATGAAAAACGTTAAATTGTGATGTTCTTCTTTCAGTGATCCGATTTTAATGAAACTAAGTCTATATGTTGTCCCAAGGTATGCTGCAGTTACCATAGCTGTGAAAACTCCAAGCGAATTCATGAAGTAGTTTTGGAGAAGTAGTTTCTAATAGATGAACAGACAGACACGACAGTCTATGAAAACACTTCGTGATTCCATTTTGATGAAATCATGCCTACGTCCTGAACCAATCTTCGCTCAGGTTTCCTGTGAAAACCGCGTGAAAATCGTCCAGTAGTTTTGAAGACTGAAGCGAAAATCTACAGGCCTACATTTACAGATTTATTATTAGTAGTATAGATATGTTGTACAATTGTAAAACTTTGCAGGAATATTTTGATTTGTATAAGTGCTGTATAATTGCGAATATGGTTAGTAGTAAAGAAATAATAGATTAAAACGTGATTCTTGATGGGGCGGTATTCCATGAACATTACACTTTACGTCCTCATATCTCGTGAACTACGTGTCGTACTGTGATACAATTTCGAACGTACATTCAGCTTTAAGTGTGTATTCTGTCTGCAAAATTTCCTGCGAGTACAATTCGTAGTGTAGAAATTATAAATTGTAACGTTATACCGAATGCCATAGTTTTGCTTCATAAACAGCGAAAAAGTAGTAAGTGAGAAACTTTTTCCCTTTCATTATTTTGATGTGGTTTTATGCGAGAAAAAATTTAATAAAGGTATGAATTTATGTTAAAGTTTGTTGAATGTCGCCAAGAACTGTCATTCTTATACAGTGTATTTATAAAGTCTGATCATATTATGTAGCAGTTTTTTGCGATTACTATTGTTAATGATGTTATATCTCCTGAACCAAGTGTCGTACGTGGCTCGTACTTCTGTAGTAGTTGTTAGCTCAAGTTCGAAATATGTGTACCAAATTTGGTTGAAATCGGTCCAGTGGTTTAGAAGAAAATGTGCAGTATTTTTCTTTAACGCAGCAGTTTTTCGCGCATCACATTGTTTATGACGTCATAACGCCTTACGTATGTGTTGTCGGTGATTCTTAACCCGACAGCGATTGTTGCCTGATATTAAGGAACATGTGTACCAAGTTTGGTTGAAATCGGTCCAGTAGTTTAGGAGGAGATGTAAAATACATACATACATACAGCCTATTTTATAAGATGTTAAGATAACAGTTTGTGCCTATATTTCACTCCGCAACCAAAACTACACATCGCAGACGAATAGCGTTTATATGTGATAGTAGGTATCAGTCTCCCATTGTGCACTATGGTGGTAGAGGGTTGATAACGATAAGGGAGTGGAAGATATGGGACTTGAAAGTTACCGACTTATATAAAATTCTACGTCTGGGTGTCAATATTTTGCTCTTCAGCAAAAACTACACAATGGAGACGAACGATCTCTCTGTGCTGTTGTAGCACAAAGTCTCCCGTTGTTCACCATAGCAGTTCCGTGTCGAAACCTATAAGAGGGTGGAAGATATAATGGTTGAAAGTGGCGCAACCAGGATTTTTTTCGGGGGGGCCCACTCGTATATAATGATATATTTTGACATTGAGTGCTGAGGCACACATATTATATACATACATACATACATGCATGCATACTTACATATACATACACATATCATTAACTGTGTAGCCTGTTATATTAACCAACGTGAAATTCGTTTACGGAATATAAATGCAGAAGTAGAAATGTGCCATTTTAAATGTTTAACCCTGGTATTTTATTAATTTTCATTTATTCAATGAAGAAATGTTCCAGCCATTGGTTCCACATAGGAACAATAAACAAAGTTAGCTTAGGTGAACAAACAGTGCAATAATTTACAAAGTTCAAACAAAATAATACATATTAAATGACAAAAAATTAATATAAACTATTGGACAGAAAAATACTATTTAATATAGAGAAGAAATGTAAAATGATATATCATAACCCTTAGATTAGTATAAGATTATACATAGCTGTTATTTAGTTATTCTCTTCTTTATATATATTGTCGCCAGAATTTTTAGACTATATTTCAAACTGAACCTGATTGACATAGCATTAGAAAAATCTTTTATTACAAATGACAACAATTTCGGAAATAAAAACAAACTCGAGTTTTTTTTTAGTTATCTAAAATATTGTACAATACACATAGCCTACCCAAAGTAAATGTCTTGAATAAAAAATTGGTACCTGCTGTCGTAATTTTGAGCTGATTTTATTAATCTAATGATTCTACCAATCAATATTTAAGTACAAAACATCATGTTACGTCCGTTTTCGTTGTATACGTTAGCTTAAAGCATACTAAAAGGTATCGTCCGAGAGTCCGACGACCGGCATTTGCGATAATTCGGCACCGGTTCGGTCCCGAACGTGCCGAACTATCGGACTTTTACTGTAACGTAAAAAAAAGAAAAAAAAAACTATTACATTTCGGGGAGGGCCAGGGCCCGGTGCGCCCATAGCTAGTTGCGCCTATTTCGTCAGTTTATATAAAATTCGGACTGAAGACCAGCGATGACTTTTGGCTCTATAATAGCAAAGAGGATATGTACAACGAAACGTGGTGCACATCTTCAGTTGTTTTTCTGCAAAAACCGTACGAATAAAGAGAAGTAAGTGTATATTCCAGTTTGAAAAATACCAACAAAGCGTAAGAAAGAAATATCGCGTTCTCTATCCGTTTCTAAAAAGACAGAAAACGGCGCTGAAAAGTAAATCTACAGACGATAGAAACTTGCAATTTGTAGACGTTTATCTTACAGTGTAGCCATCATCGATTTTTCGATATTCTCATCCTTGAGGTGGTGAAATAAGGTATGAGCGGTTTTTTGAAAATACGTTGCTATTAAGACAATTTTGAAGCAAGATATATTAAACTTTGGATTTAGATTTTTGATTGAAATTATAAAAACAAGTGTTTCGGTATTTTTGGAAATTCAACCATTAAGCGAGTGAAATAAGGGAAAATCTTTTAAGTGTGTTACTAAGACTTTTTTGATGCTACAAATGCGAAAATTTGGATTTGAAACCATGGTTAGAATTTTAAAAAATTTGTTTTAGGATGTTTTAAAGTCTGCCATCAATGGTGCAATAAGGAGTGACAAGTTGTGTCAAAATATTTGATTAGAACTAAATTGATGAAAATTTATATTTAGAAGTCGAAACAACCAATGCAGGCCATCCAGTCAACGCGTACGAAGCAACGGGAATTTAGTATATATGCACGTGTGTGTGTGTGTGTGTGTGTGTGTGTACGTGTGGTGTCTGTTTTACTATTCATCCTGCTGTTAGTAGCAATTCATATTTACGACATTAACTGCGAATGGGTGTACCCAGTCGTCATTAGAACCCGGGTCTTTTGCTTGCTAGACAACTGCGTTGCCCCCAGTGGTGTAGGGATCAGCGCAGCTGTTTAGTAAGACCCGGGTTCGAATCCCGACTGGTTGCACATTTCTAACTTTATCCAATCACATTTGATAATAATAATAATAATTTCGTATGGCTCAGTGGCCTGGTGCAAGTCTTTCGATTGGACGCCACTTCGGCGACTTGCGTGTCCCTAGCCTACCCCAGTTATCCAACCGGGGAAAGGGGACCTACAGCTTAACGTGGAATCCGAACCACGTGTCGTTTCTGGCGACTCCTCACATCGGTGAGAGGTGAAGGATGGGTTAAAGTGCAGACTGATAAAATCCGAGGCCCGGCCGGGTTTTGATCCCGCGACCCTTCGGTTTCTAGTCGAGCACTTTACCCCAAGACCACCGGGACCGACATCACATTTGATGTAAATCTCGGAAATATGATTTTTATAACATCGACTAGCTGTCAGTGCCCGGATATTTATTAATCCCAAATTGGCTTAGTTCAAAAATTGTTCAAATGTTTGTTAATCTTAAGGGACTTAACTGCGGGGCAATCACTCCCCAAACTTACAAACTACTTATAAACTACTTTGTATTAAAGACGACACAAACATCGATGCCCGAGGGGGGATTCGAACCCCCGACCTTAGCGGCCCTGTAGACTGTGACTGGCGCGCCGCAGACCGCTCGGCCATTGCGGTTGGCTCCACTTAGTTCCTTCAAACCAAATTTTGGAATAATCGCCAGTTTTTCAGCTAGTCAACGATATAATATATGTATATACGAGGCGCGCTCAGAAAGAAAGTTACGTTTGCTAATAAAATGAAATTGTACACAGATACAGAAGAAATTTTTATTGCACAAAATTCTACAACTCTTAAACTACTTTTCCACATAATTGCCGAAATTTTGCAGGCATTTGTCATAGCGTGGCACCAGGTTTTGTATACATTCTTCATAGAAATCTGCCGCCTGTGTCTTCAACAAGTTGGAAACAGTTTCTTTCAGCTTGTCGACATTGGTGAAGTGATGACCGCCAAGGAAAGACTTGAGATGTAAGAACAGATGAAAGTCGCTAGGAGCGAGGTCAGGACTCTACGGTGGATGGTCAAACACGTCCCAGCCAAATCCCTGTAGGAGGTTTTTCGTCATATTTGCAGTGTGTGGTCGTGCGTTGTCGTGAAGCAAAACAACACCTTTTTACAGCAGTCCCCGGCGCTTATTCTGAATTGCGCGGCGCAATTTCCGAAGTGTCTCGCAATAAGCATCTGCTTTGATTGTTTGACCACGCGGTAAGAAGTCAATGAGTAGGATACCTTTCCAGTCCCAGAACACTGTGCACATCATTTTCCGAGGTGTCATGATTTGCTTCGGCTTTGCCTTTGGTGGGATGAAGTGTGCCTCCATTCCATTGATTGCCGCTTACTCTCAGGGGTGTCGTAAGAAACCCATGTTTCATCTCCTGTGACTATCCGTCTCAAAAATTCTTCGCCGCTTTCAGCATAACGGGTCAAAAACCCAATACCCAATACCCAATACCCATCCGTTGTGTTTTGTGTTGCTCAGTGAGAATCTTTGGTACCCAACGTGAGTAAAATTTACGGAATTTCAGTTGTTTAGTAACAATTTCATGCATCAATGATCGTGAAATTTTGGAAGTCCATAGCGAGAGCACTAATTGTAAACCTACGGTTTTCCCGGATCTTGTCATCAATCGCGTGAACGAGTTCTTCTGTAACCAAAGGTGGACGCCCACTTCGTTCTTCATGGTGCACATCACTACGCCCGCCATTGAACTATCGGACCCATCTTGTCACCATCGAATCACTCATCGCATTTGGTCCATAAACATCGCAAATTTGCCTATAAATTTCACTTGGTTTCATTTTCCTGGTATACAGAAACCGAATCACCGACGTGATTTCACAGGCAGAGGGATTTTCAATTAACGCCGACATTTCAAACAAGCACAACAAAGCGTACGTAACTGACAGCGATCTCCAAATGGCGCACGTTCTTCTCCTTGATACACATCGTCTACAACGCATGTGCGGAACTGCAATCGCAGCGCTGCAGCGGAGATAAATTGAAACGGAACCTACTTTCTGGACGAGCCTCGTATATGGCACCTACTGGGCCCGCGTCCTGACATTAGCCAATAGCATCATGTCGCCGGATTAACTCTGAAACATTCTTGTTTTTAATGTTGTTAGTCACTTGCATCCTCATGAGTGATTATAAATAATGTCTGCACGGTCACTACGGTCGGGGGTTCGAATCCCCCCTCGGGCATGGATATTTGTGCCGTCCTAGTTCGTAACTAGTTCATAAGTAGTTTGTAAGTTTAGGGACTGATGACCCCGTAGTTACGTCCCATAGACTTTACAAACATTTGAACATAAATAATGTATATGCTTCAGACCAATGATCCGTGTCTGAAATCATTTATGTAAAGACATATGCTGCAGTAGAAAGCTCTCGCAGATGTAGATTTTAAGATTGCAAAATAAATGTTGATTTCAGTATTCAATTATGAAAGATTTTAGGGGAATTTTTAGCGGTGGGGAGGGGAGGAGGAATGTCCTGCTCTTTTCAAACAGAACTTGTTATTCATTTGCCCAATCTCTCCCCATAATTCGCACATTCCCATTCCAGTGTCTTCCTCTGTGCCATTTTCACTGAATGTCTCCCATTCTCATTCCCTGACTGTCTCATTCTCTCTCCCTCATTGTCACTATTTATTTATTTCTCCCAGTCTACTGCCTGTCTCCTCAATTACTACTGTCATTCTCTACACGTGTCGTTGAGAATGGTTTGCTCAGGCTTGTACGTGGGGTGGGGAAAAATTCGACATATTTTGTTGTTGTTATAGTTCGCTGGTCTGGGTGATCCAGATCCCCCCTCTTCCCCATAGCTAATGCACGGTCTCCACTCAATTCTTTCTTTCTATTTTTTTTCTTTTCACTGCCACCCCTCAGTTGTGCTCTCACTGCAACTATCTCCAACCTATTGTTTTTTTTAATGTCACTGTATCTTTCAAAATGTGTTCAAACGTCAAATGTTTGTTAAGCTCATGGGACTTAACTGCGGGGACACCATTCCCTAAACTTACAAACTACTTATGAACTGACTTATACCAAAGACAGCACAAAGATCCATGCTCGAAAGAGGATTGGAACCTCCAACAAGGAACGGCCTCGCGCATCGGAGCATAGCGCCTAAATGCGATCGGCTACACCGCCGCGGCCACTGTATCTTTCCGACCATCACTGTCTGCTCTCTCTTTTTCCTCCACTGGATTTCTCTATCTTCCCTCGTCACTTTCTGTTATAGATCTCATCCCAAAAAGCGCCAATACGTTCGCATTCCAAAATTGTTGGTGAAGAAGTCAGAACGACGACTAAAGGAGCTGGTGAGTCTTTTAGACAGGAAAATATTTGCCTTCATATGTTCTGACAGGACCTTTTTCAGCGGGTTTCCTTCTTTTCCACGCTATAGCAGGGTGTGCATCTTATGTAGCATATCTGTCCGTATCTTTATACAATTCTTCACATTTATGAACGAGGTATGACAAGTTACGGAAAAGAAATTCAGTTGTTCCTTGACAAAAGATATTAGATGATGCTTTGTAAAATATCTATTTTTCACAAAATAGGTGTCTTCAAGTGGAGTGATAAGTACTTTGTAACGGGCGCAGAGTCCGCAGTTGGACAGAAGTGGGCACATCGTTTGGGTTCGCCTTCCGGATATGAAACAATGTCTACACAACACAGTAAGATATTGTTGTGCGTTCAGTTTTTAATTAGACTTTGATATCTCCTCTGGATTTCATATGCTGGTATCTATCAGTTGAAATGTCAAAATGTTCAAATATTTGTATAGTCTATGGGACTTAACTATGGGGTCATCAGTTCCTAAACTTACAAACTTCTAAAGACGGCACAAATATCCATGCCCCTGAAGCGCCTCAGTCTCCTCGGCCACCGCGGCCGGCAGTTGAAATGTCAGAGCAAGGTCAAAGCAATGTGTTTTTCACTTCTGCAAACACTTTAAAATATGTGCATCTTCATGTTTTCGCGGCTCGATGACTGTTTAAATAAATTTCGGGAGTGAAGCTGCATAAGTTTGCTACTTCTAATAATTCGGCTGGGTACCGTCCAGCCATCTTCAGAAAGAGTCGTTGACATGCTCTAGTACGACCTTTGTTCTTATAAACCCACGCACCTGCAAACAGCTGCCATTGTCCTTCCCAGACGATGAGTTCTCAGAACACTGGTCCACACAGCACACTTCATTGCTGATGAGAGCAGTCTGAAGGACAAGCTTCTACACCCGCAAAGCGTTTTTAAGCAAACTGGTTTTCTTCACAGCAAATACATAAGGCACTACAAATGAAGCCAACAGTACGCCTGAAGAATATAGAAGATTATGTAAATTTAGTGTGTTCCTTGCTGTTTTTAACTAACGTTTTCACGTCGCATCTGTGTCTGCGAGTATGCTAAATATTTCTTAGATTTTCTTGTTTGATTCCGTCTTTCCTGTCTTGTATGACCGATTGCACCACGTGTTTTTGTAACGGTCGTTACTTCGGCCTTCAGCCATGTTTTTGTCAATACTGGCTTTCTTCTATATGAATTCTCGCATGTGCTTTACTCGCTTATTGTAAATTAATATCTGTCGCAGACCATGTGGTACTTAAGAATAGTGAGCTGCTGCCTCCCCTCAGATGAGTTCGCTTAGTGCACAGTATATATAAAAATTTGTGATTGAGACACCTGCCATCTCATCAAGACACCGCCGATGCTTCGTTTCGCTGCTGCTTTCAAGTGTTCCCAGAGAGTGATATACCACTAAGCATTATGACTGTGTCTGTGAATGAATGAATGTGCTTTCAGCTACCAATTGTGTGTTTGCAAGACTGCCAAACTGCTATCCGCTCAAAATCATCTATGTGTATGAGTTGCTTCCCATTACCAGCAAGAGAGACGTTTGCTTTAGAATGTCTTGCTCGCATAGAAGTAGACGATGACAGGCCGTGGAAGATTTTGTGGACACATGATGCCCACATCCATCTGACAGGATACATCAACACAGAAAATCCACACGTCATTCAACCAGTACCGCTTCATCCTGAAAAGGTCACCGTGTGGTGCTGGTTTACAGTATCATTTATCGTAGGGTGGTACGTCTTCGAAGAGGCAGATGCTTCCAGTCCTGTTACCTGTACCGTTACTAGTAAGCGCTATGAGTGTCTTTTGTGCAACTTGAAAGCTTCTTGTTGTATGTTTATTAAGTGAAAGTGAAAGCTTGATGAATGTTTGTTAACTGAAAGTTTTCTATTCTTATTAAGTCCTTCTATTTAAATCAAGGAGTTTCTCTAATCATATGTGCGCAACGGATTTAACAAACAAAATTAGGTCCTGTAAGTAAAACAATCTATACTACTGTGAAGATTATTTCTGACAGTCAGATTCAGTGGCATGTAAGCACTGATTACTTCACTGGTAAGTGAACATTTACATTTAAAAGGAAATCTTTTTCTCATAAAAACTAAACACGCACCACACAACAAAATCAAAAATGCCACAATCAGGAAAACGAGGGACAAGGTTGAGCTGAAATAAGAAAAATTAGTAATCATTAAGTTATTTACTGAATTAAAGAAACATACCTTTGTTGAGTCTTCAATATAATACAATGGTTTTATACAATTCCGTTCCATACAAATATTCTCTTCCTCTTGATACAGAATCCATAGTCCAATACAATACGTTTTTAATCATAAATATAGAGTGAAATAAATCAAACTCAATACAATCATTGCTGACCAATTCAGCCTTAGTACACAACACATTTGCCATACGTCTGTCAGTTAGCCTAGCCCACAATCGACTCTTCTACTCAACAGCTCACTCTCTACCACTCGCCTCAGCAATCAAAGAAGCTGCTATAGCGCAGATGCTACATCGCAGTTGCAAAGGCATTATAATGTGCAGTAGTTACAAACATGGACTGAAATTATCGATCATGGATGACTTTCACATGCAAAATAAAGCTATAAGGCGAATACACGTTCAGATTCACAAAAATAAAGCTAAAAATCCATAAATAATGAACTTCAGCCTATGGCTGCCTACTTTCACATACAAAATAAAGCTATAAGGCGGATACACGTTCGGATTCACAAAAATAAAGCTAAAAATCCATAAATAATGAACTTCAGCCTATGGCTGCCTACTTTCAAACTACGTCATTCCACAGCGTGCTTAGGTGGATGGGATCATTGCAAATTCAGTTAAGCAGCTGTTGCAAACAGGTGCAGTGGAGAAGCCACTGGTGATTGGAAAGGCGGCAAAACCACATTGTTACCTAAACATATATTTCAGTAAGCTTCCAGTCACATGGAGAAGGTGTGGATGGCGAGTTGTTTTATGCAAGAATGGCTCTTTCAACTCAGAAATAAAAAGAAAAAGGAAAGCACCAAGTTATCCTATTCCTGGACAATGCAAAGTGTCACCCGGACGTAAAGTTGTTAAATGTTTTATTGGCTTGGTTCCCGCCAGGTTCAACAAGCCTCACACAACCGATGAATCAAGGGGTGCTTTGCACATTCAAGACACATTATATAAGATTACTCATGAAATCAATTATTCTTAGTCTTCAAGACGACGAAAGTGGATTTGCTCTTGCACTGTCAGTTTCTGTCCTTGATAGAGTAAATTGACAGTGAAGGAAATGAAGCCTGGAACTGTTACCATGTGCTTCACTAAAGCGGGGTTTGGTGGTCAAGAACAAGACGCTACTCCAACCATCGAACTTCAAGAAAATGCAGCAGCAATTGCTGAATTAATTGAAATGTGGAAGGTATCATGTACAACAGATGACAACATTCGAAGTGATGGCTTGGTGTCAACTCACTCCGCTGTAAGTTCAGCGACAGATTTAACAGAAACCCGCACACAGAGGATATTCAGGAAGAAGCAAAAGAAGAAGATGAGGATCAATACAACGTCCCTAGAAAAATTACTAAGCTGAAGAAGCCAATCCATAGATAAACGATGTTATGCTGTTTGCAGCACACTTCATTCCACATGATGGGCCTAGTTTTGAAACTGTCCAGCCATCCTGTGGACGCCTTGAGCGCCGTTTTTTAAGCTTTTTATCGACTTTCAGAGTCTCAATCTGTAACTTAGGTTCAGATAAAGGTAAGTTTTTTTCTGCTCTCTGACGAACCACACCCACACAATTTCGTAAATTTTTTTCATTTCCGGATTCATTTCTTCATTTACGGTTTTCTTCGCCGTTCTTTTTATCTGCCCGTTTCTTTCGTCCATTCGTCCCGAATCTTATTCTTGTTCCTTAAAGTCTCGTAAATCTATTACCACGCAACACAATTTCGCGCGCCCAGGCAGTTTATCTTTCTCACTTACTTCGATTACCTTAATATTTATGTTAAGTGTTAACGTCATATGACGGTTGTTGAACATAATTTTAATGTACATCTACATATATATGTTCATAAAACATTCATTTGATTGCAATATAACTTTGGAGAACTGTTCACCGTACGCCCACGAAGGTTCCTGACCCAGAACACATAGCTCAGAAGATATGACGTCATAAATAATGAGAGGCCACCGCGTGAAAATACTCAGATTTATGCGTCAATTAAGAGAAAATGGGAATAGTTTGGGACCTGTAACAAAGTTTGCATGTAATTTCGGACGCTTATGAAGCGTTTTGTAACTGAACCCCCCCCCCTCCCGAACCTCACAAAATGATGAAACGAAAAGATTTCTACCGCTCACAACAGTTTTGCTGCAGATGCCGGAACGCAAACGCATCAGGCCGGAACTTATATCAAATAAAGTTTGCATTACAGATTTACATGTTACTTTTTATTTTTGTCTGCAAGTCTCCAAAATTAAGCATTCTGTTTTGTTAATCTCTATCTATGTAAAAGCGAAAAGGACACTCACTCACTGACTAAACACGAAATCTCGAAAACTACTTCACCTATGGAGCTGAAATTTGGCAGGAATATAGTTTATAGATAGAAAACGTCAGCTACGAAAGTATTTTGTGGTAGGCGCATACTTCTACTAGAGACTCACGAAAGAGGAACGTCAGCGTCTATCTTAAGTTTCATTCGGTGCATGGGGAAGGGTACTTTGCAACATAAAAATGGATCCCTAAATATCTTGGTCGTGCCATAATTTGGGAACGGCTCGACCGATTACACAAAAATGTTCAAATGTTTGTAAATCTATCGGACCAAACTGCGTGGTCATCAGTCCGTAGCTTACAAACTACTTAAACCTAGGTAAACTAACCTAAGGACAGCGCACAAACCATGCCCCAGGGAGGACTCGAAACTCCACGGCGGGCAACCGCGCGATCCGCAGCGAGACGCTTTAGACCGCTCGGTTACTTCACCGCGGCCCGATTTTTTTTTTTTTTTTTTTTTTTTTTTTTTTTTTTTTTTTTTTTTTTTTTCGTTATTCTTGGAAGAAGGGGTGTACGAAATAAAACTGGAATATTTGAATACAACAAAGTGTTTTTTTCAATGTGACCCTGCGTTTCTATTGCAGAGAAATTCCTATATTGATGTAATTTTGCACATTTGATCTTAAAAACCAGAGTAATGTCACTGACTGTATAAAATTTCGTTTGGTGCGTGGTGGAAGGTACTTAACATACGGAATTTTACAAAATGCATAGTTTTGCTCCAATCTTTATGAATTTTTGCATCCATGACCTTTAAACCAAGAGGAAGATCACTGGGTACATAAATTTTTGTATGGTACATGACAGAGGGTACCTTGTAGAAAACTTTGCCAAGAGATGGAAAGGTGGAAATGAACAGAAAGATGGGAGAGAAAGAGGTGGATGCAGAGAGAGTGGGGAAGGGATTGTGGAATACGAGAGTGTTGGATAAATAAACACGCGGTCAGCGCCGTGTTTACAGCTAGTTATCACATAAACAGCCAGAGTTGCCAACTCTGCCACAAAGATTACCTCTAAATTTACTAAAACAATCCCCCTAAAAAAACAAACGTGACGGGGGGGGGGGGGTGGCTAGGCACGAACGTAGGTGTGCAATACCGAAAGATAGCTCATAATAAGAAATAATTACAATCTTACCTTCCAGCAAAGGATACGCTTCCGAGATCTTCGCATACTTTTATTGTATACTTCCTCTTATTTTTCGTAGCCATTTTTACCAATAAAACCATACATTTACATCACAAGCTGAGCTGGTCATTAAAGTAAATGATGGATCACAAATGCAACATAATGATCGCTATTGCACTTAATTGCCGATCATAGCACGTGACTTAGCGGTATTTCAGTGCAGTGCCCTCGGAAAATACCAGTCCATTAACTTAGTAGAGGGGAAAAAAAACAGTATTGTTGTGCGAGAGGGAAAATGTGCGCCGCCTCCTTGCGCTGTAAGTAAACAGTGCAGCCAACATGAATTGTAGAAACAATGAAAACAGCGCGACAGTAGTGACAGAAGAACGACAATGTAATCAACAGGCTGACAATACGCTGCACGCTTGGCAATGAACGTCTGCAATCAGAACAATAACACGTCTTACTACTCACACATTTGATGCAAAAATAAATAAATTCTCTTCTTCCCCCTAAAAATCCCCCTGTCACTTCTTTTTCCCCCTGAAAATCCCCCTAACATTTCTTTCCCCCTAAATTCCCCCCCCCCCTGAAAAAATCCGCCCCCCCTAAATCTGGCTCCGCGGTGGAGTAGCCAAGCGGTCTAAAGCGCCTCGCTGCGGAGCGCGCGGTTGCTCGCCGTGGAGGTTCGAGTCCTCCCTGGGGCATGTGTGTGTGTGTTGTCCTTAGGTTAGTTTACCTAGGTTTAAGTAGTTTGTAAGCTACGGACTGATGACCACGCAGTTTGGTCCGATAGATTTATAAACATTTGAACATTTTTAACTAAATCTGGGTGGAAAACTCCCAAGTCGGCAACCCTGTTAAAACAGCTACTGGAAAACTGAATTGGCAGAGCTTGCAGAGTAAAAACATTGTTTAACGAAACAATACCGCACATTGCGGCAGATTGATCGCAGTGCGCAACAATGTTCCTGTGTGACCTGGCACGCCTCAGTAACCAGGGAAAACGAGAAATCCGACAACAAACAGAGCGCTCCGTTTCCTCTGATGCAGTGGTGGACTAAGAGGGAGGGGGGCGGCGGGGGGGACGGACGCCCTGACCTCTCGTCTTGGGGGGCCTCCAAATACCTCAAAAGCAGGGTTAGGTCACTTTTATTTATTTATTTATTTATTTTTATAAGTGCCCTCTCGTTCTGGGGACTCCAAATTTGGAAAGCTATGGGAGGCCTCCAAATCTCAAATTTACTTTTTTATGGTAGTTCATGTATTTCCAAGTGGATAGGGGGCATCATTTTGTTCTGGCGCCGCCCTGGGCCTCCGGCAGCCTTAGTCCGCCACTGCTCTCATGTACTGTACCAACACTGATCGAGACTTATTCCTTGTTGCACAAAGCTACGCCGTTCGATGTCGACAATGCAGATTTCCGATTTATACACGCGCCGTTTTGAGCTAGTTCTACTTTATATGACTGCACAGAAATTAGTAGTTTGTTGTTGTTGTGGTCTTCAGTCCGGAGACTGGTTTGATCCAGCTCTCCACAATACCGTATCCTGAGCAAGCCTCTTCATCTCCACATAAGAACGGCAACCTACATCTGTCTGAATCTGCTCACTGTAGCCATCTCTTGGTCTTCCTCTGCGATTTTTACCTCACACACGTCCCTCCAACGCTAAATTCACAATTCCTTGATGTCTAAGAATGTGTCCTACCAATCTATCCTTTCTTTTAGTCAGGGTATGCCAAAAATTCCTTTTCTCACCAATTCTGTTCAGTACCTCTTCATTAGTTATGCGATCTACCCACCTAATCTTCAGCATTCTTCTGTAGCACCATATTTCAAAAGCCTCAATCCTCTTCCTGTCCGCACTGTGTATCGTCCATGTCTCACTCCCCTACAAGGCAACACTCTATACAAATGCCTTCAGAAAGGAGGCTTAAATCAATATTCGATGTTAACAAATTTCTCTTTTTCAAGAACGCTTTTCTACCCATTGCCATTCTGCATTTTATATCCTCTGTACTGCGACCATCAGTTGTTATTTTACTGCCCAAGTAACAAAACTCATCTACCTCCTTTATTGCTTCGTTTACTAATCTAATTCCTTCAGCATCACCTGATTTTCTTACACTGCATTCCATTACCCTAGTTTTGCTCTTGTTAATGTTAATCTTATATGCACCTTTCAGCACACTGTCCATTCCGTTCAATTGCTCTTCCAGGTCCTTTGCTGTATCTGACAGAATTACTATGTCATCGGCAAAACGCAATGTTTTTAATTCTTCCCCCTGAACTTTAATTCCTTCTCCAAATTTCTCCTTGCAATTAGTAGTAACGTACAAATTACACGTAATATGAAATTGAAATTATTGTACATGGAAATTTTTTTCGAGTAATAATTTTAAAAGAGTGAATAGAGCATTATTAAAGAAAACTAACAATAATGGTCCAATAAGAAATTTATTTTTCACAAAGTCAATGGTAGGTTCAGTAAGATTTGGTGCTAAGGATACTTTCCATATTTAAATAATGGCTCTTTGATTTTCGGTTTAAGTCGTTTTTCAAGCAAAGTTGATATCGATATTGCTTTAAAAACCACCTACAAAATTCATGGATTAGTTGCTGGGACTCACAATAATTTCTTCAATGCTACATTCAGGTACGCTATATCACTCTTTTCTGATCCAGTAAGAATTCCATCAGCGCCTTCTTTATATGCAGCGTGTTTTGGCTTTTTAAGGTTGCCATCTACAAATGGATTTCTTATTCATAATAATCGATAAGGAATTCTTGGAAAGTAACTACCAAAACAAGAACCAACTATAAGTAATACTCTTCGATAAATACAGAACTTTCACTGCACCTAATGTAAAATATCAGTTTGTAAAATCTTTCAACTTAAAATATTAATCAGTAACTTCTATAATTTTAAATTAAGGAAGAGTTTTCTTTATGGGAGCGAAATGTAACACCATGAAATTAAAAATACTTATAAAACACATACCATGTTACCATGAGGTAGAGGGATGATATACCAAGGGAGGATAGGAATACTTTTTTTAAAATTATTTTACAATTTTAACATACGAATTTCTAATTAATTGGTATTTTCTCAATCTATATTATATAACTCCAGGGAAATTATTTTTTATGTGTCAAAGGAGTAGTTTTATGTAATAATAATAGGTTTAATAAAACGATAAGCTTTGAATGATTAGTAAATGTTTTAGAAAACATAAGTCAGTTAGCTGATGTATCACTTGTCTAGTCTTGTGCCTACTTTCATTTGGTGTAGACGTCTTGTTATGTATTAATTTTAAAAAGTACAATATATTGATGTGTTTACCAAAAAGTGTCGCAAACTTAATCATTTTTTACTCAACACTCCATACAATATCTAGGCGTAAACTATGACAAAATACATGCCCTGAGACGTATAAAAAAGAAGAAAAAAGAAAAAAAAAGGAGGATCATCGTACCGCCGGCCGCGGTGGCCAAGCGATCTGTGGCGCGCCAGTCACGGTCTCCACGGCCACTACGGTTGGGGGTTCGAATCCCCCCATCTGTGCCGTCCTTAGTATTAGCTAGTTCATAAGTAGTTTGTAAGTTTAGGGACTGATGACCCCGTAGTCATAAGCTCTACAAACATTTGAACATTTGATTTGATCATCGTACCCGCTCAAATTGTCTATGATCAAAACATTTTGTAATGAATATTAACGTTAATCTATAGAAATTGACTAACATTTGCTTATTTTTCAGTCAAGTTCAGTCTTTATTCCAGTGAACCTATCTATATTTGAACATTATTAAAAACATTATTTAATTTGCACATATTTTATTATTTTGAACAATATAACTGTACAATATTCATATATTTTTGTCTGTAAGGTGTTTTACTCTGACATTTTAAAATCCTCCTCCGAGGCACCTGAATAGATAATGTGACCCACTAGTGGGTCGCCACTCGCAGTTTGGGAAACAAAGCTGTACCGGATTTGTGATTTCCCGTGGAGAAGCTTCGCACATATCGTAGACTGCATATTCAGCGTGTGCCCACATTTCGCATTCTTCCCATGCCCAGTCCTGAGAAAATTCACCTGAGCAGAAGAGACAATCAGCATCTTCGTTAGGGGTGCACTAGTGACGGTTCAGGAATCTTCTGTCACACTAAAAAAAGTCATAATCAGATGATTCTTCGTTCCTAGGCTTTCCTGGCCTCTGTTGCTCTTTCTCATGTTTATTTGTTGACGTTGCCGACGCTTCAAGTTATTTCTGGCACGAAGACACCGTTAGAACTGGTAAACAAGCTGTTTTTCTTCCACTCGTGCCTGTCTTCTTTATATGTGGAACGGGCGAAGTTTCCCAATGAGGGTCATAAAAGCCGCGCGGAATGGCCACGTGGACGGAGCATACTGCTGTGGACTATGGAGTCCTCCCTGGGGCATGTATGTGTGTGTGTGTGTGTGTGTGTGTGTGTGTGTGTGTGTGTGTGTCGGAGAGAGAGAGAGAGAGAGAGAGACAGACAGACAGAGAGAGAGTATTGCCCTTAGTGTAAGTCCATTTAAATAGTTTGTAAGTATGTATACAAACATTTGAACATTTTGATTTTGAGTATCATAAGAAACACCGTTGTTTAACCACTGCACAGACTCTCGGATTGCAGACGTAGTAGTAGCCACAGTGGCGGCGCTAGGCGTCGGCGACGTCGGCAACCTCCGACGGCCTCGCGCCTGCGGGGGCCTCGCAAAACATTGTTACAATTTTAGGTTTTTCCTACTTTTTTATATTTGATGTTTAACGGCGCTTTTCAACTGCTAGGTTACGTAGCGACGACCTAGATCTAACTTACACTAGCTTAACCAAAGAAGGAACACAACAGCCATACCCAAGAGTAGGATTCGACCTCAACAACAGCGACCTCGCTCACCATGGTACGACGCCTTAGTGCTCTCGGCCATTCCCCGCTGGCAGCTATTTAGTTTTCCTATTTATTTCCGAATGAGTGCATGTAATGAAATTTTTAGTTAAATACTTTCAAAAAGCTTCAGTACATTTTAGGAAACAATTTGGAAGAAGTATAACCAAATAACAATCAGATTCAATGTGAATCCTTAACTTTTCCAGGTGTAATGAATGTTCAAACAATTTACGGGTATGCTGCCGGGTGACGTCGTCGACAACCGCCGATATTTCGACAGGACACCCTGCCATTCTCAAGGCACAACTGCACTCAAGGAAGCAATGTGCAAACCGAGGTATTAAATACGCTTGCACATTGCTTCCTTGAGTGCAGTTGTGCCTTGTGAATAGCAAGGTGTCCTGTCGAAATATCGGCGGTTGTCGACGACGTCACCCGGCAGCATACCCGTAAGTTGTTTGAAGAATCAGAATCAAGCTCACAGTTTGTTAGTACAGCTTCGGCCGAGAGAAGTTTCTCAAAGTTAAAACTGATTAAGACTTACTTGAGAATAACAATGACCCAAGAAGAACTATCTGCGTTGTCACTATCATCAATTAAATCCTAAACAGCGGCTAGTATTAATTATGCTGTGATTTTAAAAAAAATCAGTGATGCGAAAAGCAGAAAAGTTTCTCTATGTTAATTTTTGTTTGTTCATTGTAATTTTCGTTATTGCAATAATACTTGTATATTATACGAATAAAATCTTAGTATAATGATTATTGGTGTATAGTTCAGCTCATTTTATTTAACATTTTCTTCCTTACTGAATGAATGAAAGGGGCCTCGCAAAGACGTGTTCGCCGACGCCCAGTTTTCGTCTAGCGTCGCCACTGAGTAGCCAACGCTCACGTGCAGAAGTAGCTGAGAGAGCTGAAAACAGATAAGTCGCCAGGGCTGGATGCAATCCGAATCCGGTTTTACTAAGAGTACTCTGCGGCATTCGCCCCTTACTCCTAGCCGGGCACAAGAACGTTAATTCGCTCTATCGTTAATAATTAACGATTAAGTTAACTTTTCGAGTAATACATTGAATTTTTATCTTACTTAAGAAACTGTTAGCAGACACTAACTTTCTATGACTTCCTTTGGGTTGTTTAATCGTCAATGACGCCGCTCTTCCCACAAAAATCATATTCTGACAATTCGCGTCATGTAGGCCAGTAGCGGTGTTGTCTGGTCCTTAAATATCTTCACCGGGGACCGTCATGAAAAATATCCCGAGATTTGTTCACAATTTCCCAAAGCATTTTAGAAAATCACAGAAAATATTTTTATAACTTTTTCACAATTACAAAACATGAGCCTACTTTAATTTTTCTATTCGCCAATTTTGTTAGTGGTCGCCAGCTTCCTCTCCTCATAGACGTCCCTTAAGTCGAATAGTGACATCACAAGTGATTACCACATTTTGATCGCTTGGACATAGAAACATTCTACAACAGACCCTCTATAGTTATCAATATCCTACAAAGACACCAAAAGTAACATATTTCCTACAAAATGTTTTTAATTAATTGTTTTCATAAAATGTTTCTCGCTTTGTGTTAACTTTTCAGTCGTTTGTACCCAGCCTATGGGATGTTTATTTACTCATTTACTTAAACTGGGAAATAAAATTACAAGAAATAAAATTGTTTCACAAAATCACTAAAAGAAATTTTTAATTCTGATGATAAGTAAATTATCTTTCCTCTACAGCAAATTGTAAAACAGAGAAACAAGGGAACAAATGTCAACAAAGAAGCGGTATAAATTATGTTGACACACCGTAAGGAATTGAAACCAGAAGTTTAAGAGTTGTTCCGTATCGGTTTATGATGAACGTGGAAATTTTATTGATAAGGAGTGTCCTGCACTTGGTGGCATAAAAGGTTGTGACGGTCGTTAACTTCCATCGTTTCCGAAACTACAGTGAGGACACATTCGCAAAGTGCATGTGAAACTTCGGTTATTAAAAACCCTTAAAACGGAGCTGTAATTCACATCTGAAGTAGCTAAGATATAAAAAAGGATATGACACTTTTATGGGTATTTTCCATTCTTTATTTACATTCTCAAGCGATATTCAGCTTTCGAGATCATCATCAGACATTAGCAAAATGCTGCCATCTCAGACGCGGAAAACGAAATGCAGCAGAAAGGATATATGCCCACTCAGCACTAAAACTGTGCCTTTACTTACCTAAATTTGTAATTAAGCAGTCGCGCAGCCCCCTCCCCCCCTTCTCGGCTAATGGGGCTGAAGCTCCCCCCCCCCCCCCCCGGCACCTCCCAAAGATTTTCTAATGTTATTATTTTTTATTGTTTTTATTTTTTTCAACAGGTCGGTACCGGAAATTTGAAATAGTACACATGTAATAAATCAAAACGTAACTGTAATTTGCCACGCACAAGTGAACGTGACATGGGTCGCCAACGTGATGCCGCCACTGAGAACGTGAGCTGCTGTTACTGTGAGCGGTTTTATTGCCGCCGCGACCAGCTTTGATGCTGCCGCTGTTGTTACTGCTATGCTGAAGTTACCAGCCGATTGTTCATATGCGGCGACCCGCAGCTTAGTAGGTCAGCAGCGCCACCGAGTGGAATCTTATGAACGACAATAGTGAGTTCAATTTTTACACACATAGTTCATGTTAATTAAACTCTGGCTAGTAGCATAGAAGCTGCTTAATTACTTTACGAGCTGATTATATACACTCCATTCCACTTTCAAATTAATGCGAGCCTACTCATTTTATTTCTTGTGCAATTGTTTTCACAGCATAATTGGTTAAATTGTAAAAAGTGTAAAAATAAGTCATAGGTTAATCAATTCAGTGGGCTTTCTTTTTAAAACTAACACGAATTATTTACAGACGAATGGAAAAACTTGTGGAATCCGACCTCGGGGAAGATCAGTTTGGATTTAGGAGAAATGTAGGAACACGGGAGACAATACTCACATTACGACTTATCTTAGAAGACAGGCTAAGGAAAGGGAAACCTACGTTTTTAGCGTTTGTCGATTTGGAGAAACTTTTGACAATGTTGACTGGAATACAGTATTCCAAATTCTGAAGGTAGCAGGGGTAAAATATAGTGAGCGAAGAGTTATATTCAACCTATACAAAAACCAGACAGCTGTTATTAGAGTCGAAGGGCAAGAAAGGGACGCAGAGGTTGGGAAGGGAGTAAGACAAAGTTTGTAGCCTTTCCCTGATGTTCAATCTGTACATTGAGCAGGCAGTGAAGGAATGGAAGGAGAAATTTGGTGATGACATTAAAGTTCAGGAGAAGAAATAAAAACAATGCGTTTTGCTGATGACATAGTAATTCTGTCAGAGACCGCGAACGATCTGAAAGAGCAACTGAATGAAATGAAAAGTGCCTTGAAAGGAAGATATAAGATGAACATTAACAAGAGTAAAACGAAGGTAATTGAATGCAATGTCATAAAATCAGGCGATGCTGAAGGAATTAGATTAGATAATGAGACAATAAAAGTAGTAGATGAATTTTGTTATTTACGTCTGTAAATCGGTTGCTGGCTTCTTCCCGCTATAATTACACGTACGGGGCTCGAGAACAAGACTGATTAAGTTGGCTGTGCGCGCGCCGTAATTAGTCTCGGCTTATCTCGGCAGCTGCTAATGGGGCGCTGCCTCAGTAGGTGAACAATTAGAGATACAGGCCGCAGCCGAGCTCGCTTGCTGAGGGTCATTCTGACATGAAATTAATGGCGGAGTAAGTAAAAGGATTCCTACAGAGACACACCAAGATAATAAACCAGACAAATCAGTACTATGCTTTACGTTGCTGTTACTGTGTGGAAAGAAAAGGAATAGTCAGAAAATTACTGTATGTCCAGCGGATTGACTACATTTTTGTTTGTTCTTTTATTAAATAAAAATATCAGACGTTTTGACGACCCTGATACCAGTGACGTATAAATGACCATCAGAAAATTTATCGTTTTGGGCAGCAAAATAACTTCTAACGGCCGAAGTAAAGGAGATATAAAATACAGATTGGTTATGGGAAGAACAGCGTTTCTAACGAAGCGAAACTTGTTAACATCCAATATTCATTTAAATGGTAGGAAGTCCTTTCTGAAAGCTTTCTTCTGGAGTGTAGCATTGTATGCGAGTGAAACGTGGACGATAAGGAGTTCATGCTTTTGAAATTTGCTGCTACAGACGAATGATAAAAGTTAGATGGGTAGATGACGTAACTAATGAGGAGGTGCTTAACCGAATCGGGGAGAAAAGGAGTTTTTGGCACATCCTGACTAAAGGAAGGGATAGATTGGTGGGACACATTTTGAGACATCAAGGAATCGTCAACTTGGCATTAGAAGGAAGCGTGTGGACTAAAAATCGTACAGGGAGACCGAGGGACGAATACAGTAAGCAGATTCAAAAGGATGTAGGTTGCCGAACGTATTCTCAGATTAAGAGACTTGCACAGGGCAGGGTAGCGTGGAGAGCTGCATCAAACAAGTCTGCGGACTGAAGACCGCAACGACAACATTATATTTTAAAATTAGCCCCCTCCCCAGAACCAAATCCTGGCTGCGCCATTGTAATTAAGTATTTAACTACTGTTAAAATACACAAAGGGCAAAAAGGAACTGGTATAGGCATGCATATGCAAACAATAGAATGACGTGTACCTCTGCTTTATTGTTTGCGCTGAAGTTTTTGGCTGCGTCGATCACAGCAAATTATGAGACGTACTCAATAGCCTGGCAGTACCAGTTTACCTCATTCATCTGATACAGAGTTTACATTTTGACCAAGTAGCCACGGTGATGACTTTGTATGACAGAACGAAATGGATAAAGATTCAGAAAGGGGTCCGGCAAGGCTGCATATTGTTTCCGTTCTTATTCAGTCCGTTTTCAGAGCACGTAATGAGGAATGTCAGGATAGATGAAGAAGAGACGGGAATTAAAATATCTGGAATAAATGTAAACAACCTCAGATATACACATGATACCGTGCTGCTGGCAGAAAGTGAAGAAGAATTAAAGACTCTCTTGCTGAAGGTGAAAACTGAAAGTAAAAAGGCCGGCCTCAGGCTAAATCTGAAGAAAACCAAAATTATGACAATTACATCTTTCAATTAATGGGACATACGGGGAGAATCCTTTGAGGTCGTGTTCACGTTCAATTATCTCGGTTCCCAGATCTCCGATGATGGCGACTGCAGCTACGAAATCAGGAGACGCTTGTTGCTCGGTAGAAAGGCGATGACAAACCTTGAATAGATTATAAGGTCCAGAGACATTTTAGCAACGAAGATACGTACTGTGAAGGATTGAATAAGAATTAAGTGAGTTTGAACGTGATGGTACAGTTGGCACACGAGAGATGGGACACAGCATCCCCAAGGCCCCAGGGAGCGGGGCGCAGGATCCATTCCTGCGGCGGTCATAAAAATGGGACTCATTCCTCCAGAGACCGCAAGGGTCTAGAAAAGGGCGGGTCTCATTCCTCCCGTGATCCGCTTAAACAGGTAGCTTGTGACGGCTCGAGACCAGAATGTGTGGCCAGCCCCTTAGGAATACTCCAGGCAGACAACGCTTTCTAGCATATGTTCAAGTATACGTTCCTATATTGTCCAGTAAAGTAAGAGTGATTAATAAATCTGTGCAGTTGGTACACAAGTATGTTTGATACAGTGTCGAACAGTAAATAGAAGACAATGCAGGCTAACTTTCTTCTTAAAGGAGAAGAAATTCAACTTTAACGGCAGGGCGAGGTATTAGTCTCATCGAATTGGCCTGATTATCGGCAATTTCGGCAGAATTTTCCGCCTGGCACTGTAATAGATTTACGAAAACTGTCTACATTGTTGATATTCATGTCGGCTTTCCAGCCGGATCGTAGAGTCATCTTGACACAATATTTCTGCGGTCCACCTGGCCGCCATCTTCAGGTGATATGGATGCTGCTGAGTCTCGTAGGAAACTAAAGTCTTGCCGTGATCGGCGGCCTTATATACGCCGCGATGTACTAACGGCGCGTGCGCCAGAGAGTCGTAGCTGCGTCCTCTGCCGCAAGCAGCCGGTGCAGCGCCTCAGTGGAGAAAACTGGCAGGAACGATGTATCGCTTACATGGCGCTAGTTGTCACAGGTGGAGAAAAGATAGCGCTGTTTTTTAAGATTAGACAAAAACGGATTCCACATGTTACATAGAGGGAAACCCTTGTCTCGATTTATTAATTCGTCCGCCATCCCAATCTCAATCGATTCCATTAAAATGCATTCCAAATAGCGAGGCATAGAAGCAAGTAAGTACACGTGTTTTGTCATACGTCATTCTGTGTCCTTCGGTTAGACAATGCTCCGCTACTGCAGACTTGTCAGGTTGTAACAAACGTGTATGTCTGTAGTGCTCGGTGCATCGATCATTAACGGTGCGAATCGTTTGTCCTATACATGCTTTCGCACAGTGGCAAGGAATCTGATAAACACCGAGCTTTCTTAGCCCCAAATCGTCTTTAACTGAGTCAAGAAGAGCCCTAGTCTTACCAGGTGGTCAAAACACACTTTTGATATTAAACTTTTTTAAGATCCTTCCTATTTTTGAAGACATACTTCCTGCGTACGGAAGAAAAGCAATTGATCTGCATTGGTCCTCTTTTGGTTCTAGTGATGGCCCAATCTGCATGGAATGACGAATCTGCCTCTCTGTGTACCCATTCTCCTTGAACAGCAACTTCAGATGTTCTAGTTCCTGTGTTAAGGTATCTGCATCCGATATGGCATAAGCTCTTCTAACCAAAGTTCTCAGGATACCTGTGCGTTGGTTCGGTGGGTGACAACTCATTGCATGTAGATATCAGTCCGTGTGCGAGGGTTTTCTGTACACACTATGTCCTAAGGTTCCATCGTCCTTTCTGTACACTAATACATCAAAAATTGAAGCTTCCCATCCCTCTCCACTTCCATCGTAAATTTGATGTTGGGGTGGAGGCAATTAAAATGATCCAGGAACCGATTAAGAGCATCCGGTTCGTAAGGCCACACCATGAACGTGTCATCCACGTATCTCCAGAAACAGGTAGGTTTCAAACGAGCTGACCTCAGTGCCCTGTCTTAAAAGTCTTCCATAAATAAATTGGCAACTGGTTATTAAATAAAAATATGTATTGGTCAGCACATGACGACAAAGCTTAGTCATTTCTGCGTCCAGTTTGTCACCAATTAACTTCAAAGACTCTTCAAGAGGGACACGTGTAAACAGAGATACAACGTCAAAGCTGACAAGCATATCACATGGACCAAAACACAAAGATTTCAGACGTAGAGTAAACACCAAAGAGTTGGGGATATGGTGTTCGCAGTTTCCAACATGAGGACTAAGGACCGATGCTAAATACTTCGCCAAGTTATAAGTCGGTGTACCCAAATTACTCGCTATATGACGTAATGGCACTCCATCATTGTGGACCTTCGGTAGGCCGTATAGTCTCGGAGGAATCGCAGCACTAGGGCGAAGTTTTTTGACCACCTCCTCATATAACGAACTATTTCTCAAAAGCGAAAACGTCTTTCGTTTTACTCGCTCTGTGGGGTCATTTTGCAATTTACGGTACGCAGAGTCTTGAAGTAGACGATCCATTTTGTCTACATAGTCGTGACGAGTAAGAAGAACTGTGGCATTGCCCTTGTCCGCTGGTAAGATGACCAAATCCGAATCTTGCCTAAGGGATCGGATAGCCGCCCGCTCAACAGGAAAAATGTTACTGTGTGGTGGCGGAGACTTATGTAATACAGCTGAAACTTCCTGTCTTAATTCATCGGCTCTATCATCAGGAAGACGAGACACCGCTTTCTCCACAGAACAGATAAATTCAGTCACAGGAAGTGTCTTCAGTGTGGAAGCAAAATTTAAGCCTTTCTTCAACACAGACACAGTGGAGTCGTCCAAATCTTTACTCGTGAGGTTAATCACGATACGCTTGAAAGTGTCGTCCGATGTCGTGGATTGAGTACACAGACGTTGAAAACTGGAGGATTGCTTTGTGACGGCGCTCTTGAGCGCCCAGTACGATATTGGCCAGGTGGAACAAGCAACGTAATCCCAAGATATTCCCGACAGTGAAGACGAGATCTCCAAATGCAGAAAAAAAATCTTTGGATATGACATCCAGTTGTCTTCTAGTAAAACGAATACTTTCTCTAACTAATGCAAAACTAGCAAGTCTCTTGATGTTATTAGTCACTTCAGTATTGATGTACAATTCTAGCAAATTTTGATATAGTACTGTGTCTAGATGAATCTACGATCCGGCTGGAAACCCGACATGAATATTAACAATTAATACGCCGGGAAACTCTACGTAAAATACGGCTAGTGAATAACTATTAATGTCAAATACAAAGAAATGTACATATCAAAGACTTTACTGCGAAGTACCGCTAGTGTAAGCAACTTACGAAACGGACAGTTCTCTACAAAACAAAAGAAACCACAGCGGTCGCGGCGGAGTGGCCAAGCGCATTGAGGCGCTATGCTCCGATGCGTGAGGCCGCTCCTCGTCGGTGGTTCTAATTCTCCCTGCGGCATGGATGTTTGTGCTGTATTTAGTATAAGGTAGTTCATAAGTAATTTGTAAGTTTAGGGACTGATGACCCCGCAATTAAGTCCCATAAGCTTTACAAACATTTGAAACTACAGCCTTCTAGACCAGGGGTCTCCAAAATACGGCCGGATGTGGCCAGCAATGTGATATAACCAAAAACATTCAAATGTTTGTATAGCTTACGGGACTTAACTACGGGGTCATCAGTCCCTAAACTTACAAAATACTTATGAACTAGCTAATACTGAGGACGGCACAAATATCCATGCCCGAGGGGGGATTCGAGCCCCCGACCGCAGTGGCCGTGCAGACCGTAACTGGAGCGCCTCAGTCCCCTCGGCCACCGCGGCCGTCGTGATATAACCCAGCCCGCTTTTTGTAACTAAGCGCGTTTTTCTCTCGATTAACTCAGAGAGGTTGCTAGGTGCATTTCAGGACGCCACACACTTTCAAAATTGCCTCCTCTTGTTCATAAATAAGACACCACTAGGAAAGCTCTTTCTCCGGGTGACTGATTTCGCGTTCCAAACTGTGTTTTGATGCGTTAATCTTGATTGCTTTCTTACAGTAGGTATTTTGTTATTTATTTCTTTATCTGAAATATGAGTACGCTTCTTGTTCAGAGTACTTGTGTAATACATCGGCTGAATCTAATAAGAGAACAGTCGATATTGTGAGTCGTATATTCAGTCAAACATGGAGCATGTTATTACTTGTTATAGCGAGAAAGGCAACAAAATAACGTGTGGGTTGTGATGAAGCTACTGCTGTGCTCCAGGAATATAACAAAAATATAACAAACGTCGTAATTAAGAAAGTAGCATATTGTACAATTCAATGACAATGTACGGGAAACATTAAAACGTGGACCGTGTATTCAAAAGGCAAATTTCATACATTACATTAGGTGTACTAAAGAGTAATAAAGATAACTTGAAGTTTTCACTTAAAATTGTGATTGTTTAAAAAAAGAAAAACAATGAGTATCCATGTTTTCATCCTATGAGAAAATGTTTGTCATATAAAAGTTTGCATTCCACAGATCGTGTTTGTAGATATGCTGAAGTATTTAGTGAAGTTATGGAATACGTATGTCATTTATGTTTCTTTGAATGTGGTCATATTGTATATGACAGAAATAGGGGTGTCCAACATCTTGATGACGTTACAGGTCAAGTTATAAGTCTGGTATTGCAATTTTCGGTAATTCCAAACTATGCCATCCGGCTCCCACTGGGAATCGAAACTTGAGATGTGGCCCTCACGGTATACGAATTTGGAGACCTCTCTTCTAGACTACATAGTTCCATAGATAAATGCCAATATTCGAAATGATGGACAACAAAAATCCTTAGAAATGTTAGTGCATGATTATTTTCAAGTATTTATAAAAATAGTAAATATACGAATTTTTTTTTTTTTTTTTTTTTTTTTTTTTTTTTTTTTTTTTTTTTCGTTGTGTTCGATTACTTACACAATTTTAATACATGATAGTAATTCTTCCGAAAGATTAACTTTTTTTATTCGTAATTTTCTGTACTTTATAAAAGATTGTTAATAATGACAGTTTCAATCAATAAACAGAATTTAAATTTTTACAGTATTGTCCTCACTATTAGTTGACGACGGTAGTCTTTGTTTGTTTAGTTTGTGAAGAGGTACGATGCTGTTTTTGGAAAGTCATCTCCGAAGCTACTAATGACTTTCCAAGCAGCTAACCTACTCAACCATCGTTTTACTTGACGGAAAAGTGTTCACGTAAAGAGAAATTGACAACACGTAATTAGAGATCGCATAATTTTTTATATAACTAAACTCAAAAACGACGAAACACATATTTGTCACAGCGGGATTTAAACCACCATTCCTATGGCTGTGAGGCCAGAACCCTACCACCTGAGCTACACCGATAGATAATGTAATTGTTCTAATCATTTGTACTTGCGTGTTCTTGAAAAGCTTCAAAGTCGATTTTCTCGAGAATTTTTGATAGTTGCTCGAATGGCTTGGGCTGAACTTTACGTATCATAAATATAAAGAAATTCTGAAATCCAATACCCTTTTGGTCTCATGCGTCTTACGGCTATTAGAGCAAGCACGCAGATGGTGTTCTGGCAGCTACGTTATCCGTTGACGGGTAAACCGTCTGCTATCCACAAAGTTGTTTAGTCCTTCCCCGCCTATCTTTCAGGAAAGGTTCTATTCAGGTCTGTGGAATGCGTGGACAGCTGAAACAGCTATACTGATTAGTAATACAAGTTTTATTTACTAATATGTGCAAATACACTCAACTTCTAAGCATATGTCTGTCTCTTCTCGGGGCGGCGTCTTCTTGTACGATGCTAGCTGCGCTGAGTCCTAGTGACTGCCTATTTCGGAGCCTAGTTCAGACGGACTCGTTCAGACGCATGTCGGACAAGATAGCAGCTTGTAGAGGGCGTGCTTATCGTTTTCTCCCTCCAGGAGGCGCGACGCCGGGCCGCGCGGGAGTAGCCGAGCGGTCTGGAGCGCCACGTCGCGGATCGCGCGGTCTCCCGTGTCGGAGGTTCGAATCCTCCATCGGGCATGGATGTTTGTGTTGTCTTTAGTGTAAGTTAGTTCATAAGTAGTTTGTATGTTTAGGGACTGATTACCCTGCAGTTAAGTCCCATAAGCTTTACAAACACATTTTTTTTTTTTTTTTTTTTTTTTTTTTCGCGACGTCGGTGTGTGATTGGCTGCCGGTCATCCACTGCCTTCTCTACAATCGTTCTCGTGCGTCTGGCGTGTGGCGCTGACTCTACGCCACAACACAGGTGAACTATTTTCTCCAGCAGTGTAATGTGCCTGTGCACTAACAAAACTGTGAGAGTTTTTCAACGGATTTTTAACGGAATTATTATAATAGGTATTACTCATTCCATTTAATCCTTTATAGGACAAAGCTTTTTTTCTGAAAATTTGAAAGGTAATATTTTTATTGCATCCCGTATGTAATATACTAAGAATTATTTTATGTTCATTTAACTTGGAAGTGAATGAAATAAATATGTAGCTGATGCACAGACCACTATCCATTTTGAGTGGGACTTAGACTACAGTGGATGGTGGTCATTTAAAAGATCACCTTCTTATATCTGGAATGGATAACTAAAAATGGCATTTGAAATGCAAAGAAGATACAATTTATGAAATAATTTACTGAATTACAAAAATTTAACACATTACAATATTCAAACAATAAAACATTACTAAATACTGTGAAATATTACAAATTGCAGTGGTGAACTTGTTATTTAGAATGAAACGGGCGAAAACAAGTAAGGCAAAGAGCAACGTACACTGTTTCGCTCTTATGGTAGGTGGGCAATATATCGACCACTACCCTATAAAGGGTTACATTTGTTCTCTCTCTCTCTGACGTTTAATTTACTTTCCGAAGTTTCCTTGGTTTTGTTTACAGTGTGAATATCTCAGATGACTATCTCCTTCATATCCTTCGACTCTTATAAAAGCAAGCTGTACATAAGCTTTCGCTTCTTGTACTTTATCCCTGTTACCGCCAAAATTTCGAAGACAACATTGTCAAATCTCTCTAAGAGTTAAAAAATGACGTAAAACTAGAATTGCCTTCCTTTACTTAATCTTGCAAGATAAGATAAGTTGTATTACGATGCTTAGGATAACTTCTGTTGCTTTACTAACCGATGCGCGAAACGGCGTCAAATAGAAAAGACCTGGAGCAGATGACGAGACAATCACGAAGTCTCCCGACCAAAAACACCTCACGATCATCATCATCAATGCAATATTCAGTAACACCATCAGCGAACCGACTCTTAATACCTTTTTTTTTGTTCTTTTCTTTAGCTTAATGCTTCAGCAAATTACGACAACTTCATTAAAAAATGAGTCATACGAACCTATTACGATAGACCCGGGATTTTCGTCTACAATAGTGTTGCAAATATCTAGCAGGAGGTGATATTTTTAGCCGCTAGTTTTTGACAAGAACGATGTAGGATGCGACAGTTCGACTTAGTGTGAAATAGCGTTTACAGCTTCCCACAGACCACGTAAAATCTTCAAACTCCAGACTCGGTGAAATCTTATTAATATCATGAAGTGCTAGTAATTTCTGTTAAAGCAGTACCCCGTGCCTTGAAGTTATGTTTCGTTTTATCTTGTATTACGATGCTTAGGATAACTGAATTTTTACGAATATCATAAACGTTGAGATCGGCGTCAGTCTTTCAGATAACCAACTCGAAAACTCGTTTTTAAAACATCTCTATCTTCTTTTACATTACTAGATATACGTTCAGGTCCTCAGTATTCCACAGAACTGCGCACGACGCCGAAACTTCTTCGCTGCACTTGCTATGACGTCAGCCTCAGCTTTTCTGCTCTCGTCGGTGCACGAAGCCCAGAAGAAATACCTCGAGCAGACAAATAGAGCACCCATAATAAATCTCTCTACATAATATAGATATTCTAAACCTATGTAATTATTATTTCCTAGTAACGTTATTTAATTGCTAAATGGTCACACTAGTTGCTTTTTATGTCTGATGAGACCGAAACTTTCCTTTCACTGCAAAAACTCCTCGTTGGAATCACTATCGAGAGAAAACAACAGAAAACCTCGTACCATCACAAGTGCCGATACTCAACCAACTCTAATTCCCTGACAATGGTTGAGAAATACGTTCGTATGAGAATTTCCAATTACGTAAATTTTCTTTTCCCATTCGGGACTATTGTACGCCACTTTT
Organism: Locusta migratoria; assembly: GCA_026315105.1. Classification (NCBI taxonomy): domain Eukaryota; kingdom Metazoa; phylum Arthropoda; class Insecta; order Orthoptera; family Acrididae; genus Locusta; species Locusta migratoria. The sequence continues at coordinate 262,811,734 of CM048744.1, forward strand.
TTGTGCTTCAGCTATACTATCATTCTCGCGAACTCTTCCGAGATACTGCCTTCAGTTGTCGTCTATGGTTAACTTTGGACATTACTATCCATCACAGTACTTTCTAAGTCTCTGCGTCGCTTGGTAATTTCCGTTAGGTTTTGCTCAGGCAGCGTTTCCTCTGCTCTGCGAGATTCTTTAGTCCTTAATTAATGAACTCGGGGTACTTTTTCTGTATAGGTCAGATGTCCCATCTACGTCTGCATCATTAGAGACCTCTAGAAACATCGTAGCTTACAGTAACTTAGAAACACCACGAAAACTTACGTACCTGCATTATCAACACAGTCCTAACATTTATTGCTATATTTGAAAAGTGTTTGTTGTTTATTTCTCACGATTAACAAAGTCATTTTATGGCTACCGTTTCGCAGCCCTAAGTTGTCACACACAACTTACAGTTTTTGTGATACGTAGGGTAATCACTGCTACATCCTGTAACTTCCCTGCCGCTGTATGCTTGCTGACTGTTACCTGAAAAGTTTTCTTTGCAGTGATCGTATATGGTTAAGCGATGTTAAACAGGGAGGAACCGCTTTATACAAAATGCGTCTCTTTTATCTTTACGAATATTAAACTCCTCGGTTCTTTACACAAACAAATTCTTTGAAACGATTACGTTTCAAAAAATGTACTTCGCTTATTAAGATCATATGTAACACATTTATTTATAATGGCTATAACCAATCATGCTTATATTAGTAGTTCAATTCCGCTTCACTGTCACGCCGAAATTTGTCATTAAGTATTGCTTTTACAAATTAAACTATCACACTGCCAGAATGAAAAATTCTCTTGTCACGATACAATGAAAGGCAATTGTTTATTTTTTTATTTATTTCCTTGTTTATTTAGCCTGATCAGATTAGGGACATCAGGCCCTCTCTTACATCGGACCAGGGTTTTACACAAGCAGTATTTCTTTACTTGTGAGTTACCTATAACATAACAATGATTTTTACAGATAAACAATTAATAACATAATTTATACAGGTTGATTACATGTAAAAGGTTGTAAATAAAAGGTATTGACTTAACTCTAATAGCATTAATACTAGCAGTACCACTGAGACACCTTCTGCTGCTGGTGTAATAATAGAAGTAACAACATTGATATTAGCAGATACAAGATGTAGTTTTGAATATATCGAGACTGGTTAAGGCATGGCTAATTCTGACAGAAGGAAGTTAAGAAAGCTCTACCTGGCGAGAACAATGGCAGTCGGAGAATATCTTGTAGGAGGAATGGATGTGACGTACCTGGACCGTAGGGTAATAAAGACTGGCGTAATTATTACTTTAGTAGATAATCCATTAACTGTCGTTTGAAGCTGACAGTGTTATTCAGTTCTCTGATATACTGAGGTAGATTGTTCCAGAGCCTGGTTCCTGCTACTGAAAAGGATTTTGAGAAACCGGCTGAGTGATGGGTAGGGACAGAAAGGGTTTTGCTCTGACAGGAACGAGTAGTTCTGTTATGTTGATCATAAGAGTGTTAAGGTCGAGGAAAGATATGAGGGACAGTGTACGTTGATAAGAGAGTAGAGGAAACAGTGTGTATGAAAATCTCTGCGCCTGTCAGCACGGAGCCAGGATGGTTGCTTATAAGATGGTGAAATGTCATCAAAGAGACGGTTCTTACATATATATCGAACGCAGGCATTCATGATTAGTTCCAGACGTCGTGAGCTTTCCCAAGACAGACCTTGGAAGATAACATCACTGTAATCAATAACTGGAATTACAAGTGTTTGTATAAGTTTCTTTTTAAGATCGAGACGAAAAAACTTCTTATATCTCTGTAGGGCATGAAGAGATGCTAACGCCTTCCTACACACGGCGGCTGTGTGCTCCCAGACTTTTTGCCGAGGGCGAAAAGTAGATAGGTGTGTCACTTAATATTAATGATGGTTGAGATTCGCGGTATTTGTGGTTAATGAGCCTAGGATGGCCTACCAGAATCGCTTGTGTTTTACTTGGATTGAGCTTTAATCCTATATTCTGTGCCCACTCTGATAGTGCACATAGGTCAGAATCCAGCCCATAGTCAAAGACAGATCAGAATTAGTTCCTCGACTTATCTCGCAGCTTCAGAAACATTTGTATCAAACATCTCGACATATTCGCAAATATGTGAAGAAACACGATTCAAGTAGAGAACGGCGCATGGTATAATGTCGACCAAAATGGCATTTCTGTTCTCTTACATACGACATTTCGGGACATGGAAGTTTAGAATAAACGCATCCCCACTCAGGGATACTTGCTATTATTCAGAATGTATCTGAGAACCCATGTCCGCTTCCCTTAGCGGACAGCTCTAGGCGACGTTGAATAGCGTCGCGCGCTGTCAAGATGGTAGGCATACAACATGCCATCCGAGTCGTCACAGTAACAGAACTGCAGGGAAACATTTTCTTTGTATTTGTAACACAAAGGTAAAAGACAAATCAGGTTGAAGGTTTATGAGCTTTATTTTGAAACGCCGTAGTCGGCACAGTCGCAAATATTCCACGCGGTACAGCACTACCGTTTTGCTCCATTTACTGGGACGTGACCGCGTTGCTTCTGGTCGTTCACGTGCCTGTTTGCTAGATTTTGCATAGACGGCAGCACCTGTGCAAACCGCAGAGTCTGGTTCGCCCTTCGTCAGTTTGTCATCAAACGGGGACACTCTTGTGTTCGGTACTGTGTGGAACGGACAGGAAATGGAGCGATATTCTTGCACGGAATGGTCAGACATGCGCTGTGCTTACGGGGCGGCGGATGGAAATGCTCACGCTGCTCAACGTTTCTACGTTCAGCTGTTTCCAAATCGTTGAGTGTCAGATCCACGCCTATTTATTGCCGTATACAGGTTCCTTAAGAGAGACAGTATTACTTGAGGTAAGTTCTCCACTGGCACGTTCTCGTAATGGCACATGTGACTTGTGACATGCGATTGTTCCAATTCACGTTCATTGCTGGGGTGCTATTGAAGTATTGAGACAGGATTAAAGTATGTGGTGTGGAGAGACGCGTGCTTTAAGACAGTCCGGTAGCGGCATCATCCGTACAGCCCTTTCTACACGGGAAGTGAGAGCTTGCGAGATTACCCATGATGCACCGGTCACGCCGTCCGCGTACAGTGTAGACGCGTTCACTTGCACAAGATGCACGCATGCGATCGCTAGTAGACGGTATAGGATGAATCCTATTCTCACGCGTATGGAAGTGCTTCGCGCATGCGCAGACGACCGAATGGGGAACTCAGCTGACAAATGAAGCCAAGTCGGGAATTTGTTTGAGAATGTGTACTTGTCTCCTGCTCAGAGCAACGTAGTTTTTCGACTCAGTCGTAAGTACTTTAGGAAGTGATACTATAGAGGAATTGCATTAAACATTTAATATAACCCTTGTACAGTTTTTATTGAATACAGAGATATAGCTTTTAATGTGAAATCCAAACAAACGTAGAGCAAATGTAAATCAAGAAGTTTTCACTGATTTATCCTTCAGTTCTTGGTAGTACAACATCACACTTACTTAAAAGTAGAATTTTGTGTATATTTTACACGTTCATTTTTTGGTGTCGCACAAGTCCAAAGTGCGCGCCACCTACTTTCGCCGCGCGCCGCCATGCACGTCGCGGCGTTCTTACGACGTCAGCCACGAGCGCCCTCTGCTACAACTCCGCTCGTCGCCACCACTGAACGACATCGTTCACTTGGGACTGAGATAGGAACCAGCTAACACTTCGGAATCAGATAGGCACCAGTGAAGACTTGGCTATCGGATAGGCACTAGGCAGACACCTAGCTCATGAATCAGCATTCTACCGTACTGAACTATGTAAAAGTTAATTATTGTATAAATTCTGTGCAATATATATCTCGTTCTAATTTACTCTAGTGTTTCTAGTTTCTGCTGCCCCGCTGGCTGCTCACCTTCGTACCTGCACATGCGTGCATCCTTTATTCCTGTGTCGGTCTCTTTTTTACTCGGCCACCGACACCTACGACGGAAACGAGACACAAAAACGGCGACGAGACTGGGACACAAAAGTGGCGACGAGGATGGGACACAAAACATTTCCAATTAGTTACCCGGTTTTCGGCTTACTAGGATATATTCAGACTTTAAACTACGTCAATATGGTGATCTACCAAGAACCGACAAAATAATCAGTCAAAATATCCAGATCAGTTTGTTGTACATACCATGAGCTGTATCTCTGTACCCAATGAAAATTGGACACACGTTATATGAATTTTTAACTGCAAATCGTCTTTATTACCATCTTCTAAAATATTTGCTATTTTTCCTCAAACACGCTGTAGTTAACAGATGAAATATTTGTTTTTGGTGAGCATTATTTGAAGCTTTATCAAAGTAGAAGGTCTACGTATAGACACCTGAGCCCGTTCATATACATAGACGCCTCAAACAGCAGGGGCTGGAAGTATGTAATCGCATTTTATAATGAGGACGTCAACACATTTGAGCACGTAGTTACGCATGAACTGCACGAAAACAATTAAATACTGCTTAAAACACAGATAAATTTTTAATCATCACTATATATCATACAGTTTCGAATATCGATGTTAACGTGGCGATTCATTTGCTCTAAGTTGACAATAAACGAAGTAGACCTGTGAAGCTGGCGATTCAACAAATGCGTACCGTTTGAACACTTCTTTGTAGTTCGACGGTCCATCGCAAGGGGCGCTGCAACTGACGACTTCCTTGTGCGTGTTGCACGTCTCGTATAGAAAGGGCTTAAGGCCTACTTTTAAACCCGTTGTATTCAGTTTGTGTTAAAGGTGCGAAGGCCTGACGGTCGCGGTCGTCGACGTACCGTGCGTACACCAGGGTTTGAAGAGGAGTTAGCACTGCTGGAAAGCACACCCTGTACAAGCTCGCGGTGTGTTGCACGAGTATTGGGTGTAAGCCAGTCTAAAATTTGGTGTGTGTGGCATTAAGATGATTTGCACCCCCACCGTCTTCAGAAATTTTAAGCTCTTAAGCCAGACGATTTTCCACGTCAAATTGAATTCTGCCAGTGGTTTTTGCATAATTGTGCCATTCAACCGGTATTTCCGAACTGTGTACTTTTTACAGATGAAGCATCCTCCACACCAGAGGGTATTTTCAACAGCCACAATCAACCGCTGTGGGCAAGGAAAAAATCCTCACGCCGCCTTTATTGAAGATCGCTTCGCTGCCAACATTTGCGCTAGCTTGGTAGGCGATAATCTCTGTCGGCCCATACATGTTCCCCCGGCAACTGAACCCAAACATCTACCAATATATCTAAGAGAAACTCTGCCAGAGTTATTGTAACATGTCCCACTCGATGTGCGACATCAAATGTCGAACCTACATGATGGTGCACCTGCGCACTTTGCACACGCAGTGCGAATGCTTTGGATGAAAACTTTGGCGAGAACCGGGTAGGGCGCAATGGGCCGGTGGCGTGGCCTGCACGTTCGCCCGACTTGACGCACATCGATTTCTTCTGGGTCCACCTGAAATCTGTTGTCCACGAATCACCCAATCAGACTGATGAAGAGCTGACAGTGCGAATTATGGCAGCCTTCGATGCGACATCCACTTTGGCAGGAGTGTTTGAAAGAGTGCGACAACCACTGGACCGATTTCAACCAAATTTGGTACACATCTTCATTACCGTGAGGTACCAATTCTGTAATGGTAATAACCACACACAACTCATGTAACGTCATAAAGAAGAAACTTTATTAATACAGTATATGAGAACGAGATTACTTAGCGACTTGTAACAAATTTCAAACATAATTTTAAACCTTTATTGTACATACTATTTACCACTGACAACGATAGCAAAATTACAAAAGGATAAAAGTTTCTCGGTCGGGGGTTCGAATCCCCCCTCGGGCATGGATATTTGTACTGTCCTTAGTTTTAGCAAGTTCATAAGTAGTTTGTAAGCTTAGGGACTGATGACCCCGTAGTTAAGTCCCATAAGTTCTACAAACACATAAAAGTTTCTCGCTTACTACTTTTCCTCTGTTCATGGACTAAAACTACGGCATTCGGTATGACGTTACAATTTATAATTTCTACACGACAAATTGTAGCCGCAGATTCCAACTATTGTCGCAAATATTTGGAATAGGCGGGTTTAGGCAACACTGCCTATGTTAAGTCCTGCGATCTGTAGAAAAGATACCAACTCCTCAAATTGCCAAGGGTTTATTAAACAAAACAAAAAAAGCCTTCTGGGCGTACAACAACACAACGTCAAGAAAACAGATAGTCTCGTAAGGACAACAAACAACAAGTATAATAGTGGAACAAATCAGCAGACAATAAACTATTACATGTGGCGCTAGACCGAGGCAAAACAAGTACGTTACAGAGAAAACTTCGCTGAGTGCGACGGTAGCTGGATCCTGCGTAAGAGCAGCCGGTGCACTTGTGAAGCCGGCATCATCGGAGGGCTACAACCGGTTACTGCGCTGTCATTGGCTGGGCACTGTCACATCGCTGACCGTAATGTAGTGCCGCAGTTCAGCGCCGTTTCTTCTGCTGTAGGTCGCTGTTTATGTTTATGTGGTTACGTGTGAGCGCCTACGAAAAGGAACTCCGCAGGCCTTGGCTGCCAGTTATGCGGGCACTTTATACGGTCAGGGGCTGCCACAGCAGCTTACAAGACAAGGCCTCACTATTGGCCCGTGGCCTACCAGAAAGACAGGCCCCAGCGCAGTCATCATGCCACGTAAGCAAGATAGTTCGGAGCCGGCGCGACCACTAACTCAGTGGCTGCCCGCTATGACGCAGCGGGTCGTGCCCCAGCGGACGGCCAATCGGCTAGCGATGGCGCCGGCTCGCAACTACCTTGCTTACGTGGCGTGACGACTGCGCTGGGGCCTGTCTTTCTCGTAGGCCTCACAAGTACCGTGCCTACGTCACACCGAGAGCGCGGCCGCCAGCTGACTGGCTGGCGCTGGGGCACGTCCACCGCCTCGTAGCAAGCGGCCAGTCAGCTTGTGTTCGCTGCCTCTTGATAAGATGTAGGCACGGCCTGTTCCAAGGCCTTGTCAGAAGGGTGTCTTGTCTTCCAATCAGGAGAGTCATACCCAACACCTAGTAGGATCTCAGGTAAGGAAGCTCAGGTTTTAACGTCCGTTCGACAGGGTAGGATCTCAGTAGTCTCGAACAACTAATGCACAGACGCCAGACATATCACTCACTCGGCAGAGCAGAATCGTACAACCAAGTCATGAAACTTGAGTCAGTAAATGACCTTTTAGCCTCAAAGCAAGTACCCGTGTGAACAATAGCATAATCTACACTGAATTTTAAATAATGTTCAAATGTTGGTAAACCTGTGGGAGGAAATGGACGAGGTCATCGGCCCTACACCTACAAACTACTTAAAGTAACTTATGCTAAGAACACAACACTCACCCATGCCCGAGGGAGGACTGAAATGTCCGACGAGGAGCAGCCGCGCAATCCGTAGCATGGCGTCTTACATAACGCGGCCATTCCCGGGGGGGGGGGGGATGATGATTTTGAATGTTCGTGACGAAGGCAGAGGCCGCTTACAAAGCTCAAGTGTTTCTCCCCAAGGTGACAAAAGTAAAGGGATCCTGATTATTACAGACCCAAATAGCGAAAATTTCGCGAAAACAAAATAAAAATGACGGTGCATTCTATGTGGTAAGGTTTGAAAATCCGAAAATATGTTATTGAAGTACGCACTGCAAAAGGTTCCGAGTACGTAAGTGTCAAAATACGCATAGATAAAAACATTCTTGTTGCAAAAAGACCGAAACACTCATTGTGCGGTTTGTACAAGAAATAGTAGCAATTATAAAATTTCGTGAGACCTGTGTTAAAAGACGTCTTTATACTAGCTGTAGTAATGCCACACTCTTGATTTGGATTCGTTGTGAAGAAACTTAAGGAAAAGTAGTCCATCCATGAAACATGTAGGCCAATCCTGTGCTTGAAGCATTGTACATTGTTCGTCAGTTTTGGATCTATACGAGACAAGAAGGCATTTTATTGTGGAAACCACAACAGCCTTTAATTATATTAGAATTCTATGGTGTCACGGACAATGCTGAAAAATAGTTCAAGTTATACCTCGTTGTCAGTGCAAGGGGCTTGTGAATTAACCCATCATTCACCATCAGATTAGGAAGAAATTACATGTGGTGTCCCACAATGATCCATCTTAGCGCCGCTGCTTTTACACTGTCAGAGTTAAGGTGGCCTTTATTTTATTTTGGTTTTTAAGTTCTAGAAATGTCTGCTCATGATATTTTCATGGACATGAATGAAAGGTTTAATGCCAACTCATTGGAATTAAACTTTAAAAAACTCACTACATTCAGTTCAGAACATGTAAAAGATTCCCATCTAACATATACATAAAGTATGAAGAAGAGCAGACAGAAGAGGTTGACAGTATTAAATTTCTGGGATTACAACTTGATAATAAATTCAGTTGGGAGAAGCACACCACAGAACTGCAGAAACGCCTTCATAAATTTGTATTTGCAAACAGACTGTTTCAAAATGTTTGTATAGCTTATGGGACTTAACTACAGGGTCATCACTCCCTAAACTTACAAACTGCTTATGAACTAACTAATTCTAAGGACGGCACAAATATCCTTGCCCGAAGGGGGATTCGAACCCCCGTCTGTAGTGGCCTTGTAGACCGTGACTGGAGCGCCTCAGTCCCCTCGGCCACCGCGGCCGGCAGAGTGTTAAAATGAAAAAAAAACTTGAATGCTTTGTTTACTTTTAATCCATAGTTTCACATGGTATAATATTTTGGGCTAACTCTTCAAGTCAAACAAGTTTTCAGAGTCCAGAAGTGTGTAATAAGTATTATTTGTGTAGTAAATTGACGGGCATCATGTAGAAGCCTCTTCAAAGAACTGTCACAACTGTCTCTCCTTGATTAAATTTGTCGTAAATAATACATCCATTTTCCCAAGAAACGACTGAGTTCATGTGTACAATACGAGGAACAAAACCGATCAGCACGAGGACTTAAAAGCACTAACTTGGGTTCAGGAACACGCATTTTCAATAATTTACCAGCAACTATAAAAAAAATTGGCTACAAATTAAAATCAGTTTAAGAGGAGGTGACAGACTTACTAGTGGGCAACTGCTCCCACACCACTGACAAATTTTTAATAGAACCAAATGATGTATTGTATCTATTCCTACTACTACTATTATTATTTCAGACTATGTTGTACAGTTTAAATTGAATGTTCGGCCTATAGTTTTAAAAGTCACAAGAGCTAAAGCCCAGCCCAGATTGCATTATTTTTATATCTTGTGCTATATAATGAGTGGGCCGGCCGCGGTGGCCGAGGAAACTAACGCGCTCCAGTCACGGTCTGCACGGCCACTACGGTCGGGGGTTCGAATCGCCCCTCGGGCATGGATATTTGTGCCGTCCTAGTTCGTAAGTAGTTCATAAGTAGTTTGTAAGTTTAGGGACTGATGACCCCGTAGTTAAGTCCCATAGACTAAAACAAACATTTGAACATTTTGAACATAATGTGTGGATCATCTCAGCGAACTGAACAAATAAGTTATCTAAAACTGCATCGCACAAAATGCAGTGATATGATCAGAAATTTAATATATCCACACTTTTAAATATATGCTGAATAATAATAATAATAATGGTATACTTGTGGACGAGAGCATCGACATTACTATTAGGAAACAGTTGTTTGAACTTGTCAGAACATACAGAACATGAAGTGTATCTAGTTTCAAAATTTTTGAAACTGTTAGGGATTGACTGAAAGGATGTAAAAACAGTTGTTGGAGATGTGAAAGCTACATTAGCTGACTCTGAACTGAATTTGCAAAAAAAAAAAAAAAAAAAAAAAAAAAAAAAAAAAAAAAAAAAAAAAAAATGCTTGGTATAGGTACAGACAGTGCAATAGACAAATGTTTTCTAACAGATTTTTAAGCTTGTTTAGTGATGTAGTGTGACGAGATTGGCAACATTGTGCGGAATATATATATGTAGAGGTATTCGGACAGAAAGATAAATACTTTTTATGTGTTTTAACATTAATCCTTCAGCAATTCCTGCTAACACTTTATTTAACCAATTATCTATTGTTTTCAAATAACATTTTTGTGTAATTTTCGTGTGCAGTTTATTTATTAGTGTCATGTTTTCCTATTTTTCTGAATAATATTCTACCCTCACTGTACAGTAGCTCAGTTTGGGAGCTAACGATCGTTTCTTCGAATGTCGTTCGTCCGAACGAGAAAAAGAGTAAAACAACGTAATCGGCTTTCCCGTTATTAATCGTGTACCGAACTGACATATTTTTTCGCATTTAATAAATATTTTTGAAATAGCTCGTTAATCTTATGGCTGGAAAATCTTCATTTTCTATTTATCATATGCCTTCTACATTTATAGTGCCTTTCGTGACATTCGACAGGCTTCAGGTGTCACTGTATTAGGGAAGCTTGCGTGTATAACTACGTAACTGCATTTCATACTGTCATAAAACAAACTGGCGAAATCTATTGTTTCCACAAGTCACACCGGTTTTAATTTTGAAAGCCCCATGACTATCCCAATGAAAAAGAGAAATCAGAGCTGCAACTGAGATCACTTTTTCCCCATACGCTATTTGAGAATCCAGAGGTCGTTGCAGATGATTATTCAATCTAGGCATAAAGGTAAATCATGCTGCTGCTGATATTTTTGCTGGTATTGATGATGATGTTTAGATTAGATTAGATTAATACTTGTTCCATAGATCATATATACGACATTTCGTAATGATGTGGAACGTGTCAGTCTAGTAAATGTTGTCTACCCTTGACAATCAATATTTTAAGTATTTTTATTACATTTTTGTTGTTTTTATTATTTTTTTAGGTGTTGACATTCAGAAATTCCTTTAATTTCTTTTAAAATACTAGTTGGCTATCTGTCAGACTTTTGATGCTACTTGGTAAGTGACCAAACTCTTTTGTGGCAGCATAATTCACCCCTTTCTGAGCCAAAGTTAGATTTAACCTTGAATAAACCTAGTGTTGTAGCTATGCACGCTGCTATTACTTTTGAATTGGCTCGTATTGTTAATAAAAAATTTCATGAGTGAATATATGTATTGTGAAGCTACAGTGAAGATCCTTAGATCCCTAAATAAATGTCTGCAGGATGCTCTTGGGTGGGCTCCAAGAATTATTGCACACGCTTTTGTGCAATGAATACTTTTTTACTCAATGTTGAATTGCCCCAGAATATGATCCCATATGAAAGCAATTAATGAAAATAGGCGTAGTAAGCTAATTTACTGAGATGTATATCACCAAATTTTAAGTTAGTACATATATGTTACTACATATATGTGCTTACAAATGAATTAACCTAAATTTGTCTGTAAAACTACTTCTACTCCATTTTGCGGTAGGTACAGCAACCAGTTTGAAGGATGATATAAATAAACAGCAATGGTTGCGGATTTTTAAACATTAATAAAAGTTTTTTTGTTTAATCCGCAACCAAGATCGTTTATTTAAATCATAAATTTTTCTGTTTACAAGCAGTAAAATTAAATTTTATGAATACAACCTTCAGCCGTTAACGTTGTGGAACTCAATTTGAGCTGTTTTGATAATCCAATATTATTATCTTCAGGCCTCTGCTCAACACACAGATTTTTATGTGTTGAATTACACCCCATAAACAGTGTATGTACTGGGTATAAGGTGTAGTATCTCGACACATCTGTGTGCGATTTGTTTAATGATGTTTCCCTTTCATGCATCAGCAGACGATGTCGGCATCAGTCAGTTTGATGCCAACAACAACAATGTTTTCTCCCCAGGCTGGGCCGCGTGGAAGTAACCCCGTGGTCTAAGGCATCATGTTACTGACTGAGAGGCCGCTCTCACCAGAGGTTCGAGTCCTATCCTCAGACATGTGCGTGTGTGTCTGTGTGTGTGTGTGTGTGTGTGTGTGTGTGTGTGTGTGTCTGTGTGTGTGTATATTGCATGAGTAAGAAGTTCTTTTTTTTCTTTTAACAATTTTAAACATGGCTGTTAAAGACAGCAACCATTCGTCGAAATATAAAATAATCACTTGAAAAACAGCTCTTCAGTTGCGGAAGTTTTGGTAAAATTTTTACTTTACCATGGTTTCGGCTTCACTAAGGGAGCCTTCATCAGAAGTAAAATAGTTCGTTACAGATGACTGTGTAGTCAGAAGATGGTCTTGAGCGATTAACTTTTTTTTATTTTTAACGTGAGCCCTATCACTCAACACCATCTTCTGGCTATACATTCATATGTAACAAACCGTTTTAATTCTGATGAAGGCTCCCTTAGTGAAGCCGAAACCATGGTTAAGTAACAATTTTACCAAAACTTTCGCAACCGAATAGCTTTTCTTTTTTTAAGTATTTCTGGATATTAATGTTGGGGAATGAGTTTTATTCGGTTTTGTAACAGATCTTTTAACCATTTCAGACCTGATTTTTTCTTCTATCAAGGACATTATTTTTAATCCTGTTAAGATAAATTTTCAATTATTTTAGAAGCAAGATTGATGCAATTATATGCACCCATTTTCATACTACAACACTGCATATACTGAAAAACAAGGCCTTTTTTTAAGGAATAAGTTGATTAATTTTGTAGTGCCAACGATTTTACTAAATAAATTGATCGTTCAATAACTACATCGCAAAATAACAACTACTATTTTCAGTTATACAGTGGAATACGAATAACCCACAATTTCCGTGTTCTTTGATTTTCGCAAACTGCTGCGCAGTGCATCGCCCGCTTCTTAATTTTTTTATAGTGATCTTTCGCAAGGAGCATTAATTGTGCATGATGAAATGATTGAACAATCAAGTGTCGTATACATGTTCTTTCCATTGAGAAAAAATGCTTCTGAATCATCTCATACACCGTACAAGTTATGTACACATTTCTAACCAGTGGCCGGCCGCGGTGGCCGAGGGGACTGAGGCGATTCAGCCACGGTCTGCACGGTCGGGGGTTCGAATCCCCCCTTGGGCATGGATATTTGTGCCGTCCTAGTTCGTAAGTAGTTCATAAATAGTTTGTAAGTTTAGGGACTGATGACCCCGTAGTTAAGTCCCATAAGCTGCACAAACATCTGAACATCTAACCAGTGGGTCAGAAAGGGTTAATGAGATAACCACAAGTACCTGAAAAAGGTAAATTTATTTTCGAAACAAGTCGGGTCATGAATAAAGAAATTTAATAGTCGCTGCAGACCAATTTATTGAAATAATGGAATTTTTCGATTATGGTGCTACTACATATGAAGTGTTATGATTTAACTCCACTCCCATGAACCACAGACATTGCCGAGGTGGGGTGGCTTGCATGCCTCAACGATACAGATAGCCGTACCGTAGGTGCAACCACAGCGGAGGGGTATCTGTGGAGAGGCCAGACAAACGTGTGGTTCCTGAAGAGGGGCAGCAGCCTTTTCAGTAGTTACAGGGGCAACAGTCTGGATGATTGACTGAGCTGGCCTTGTAACATCAGCTAATGTGGCTTTGCCACACAGCTACTGCGAACGGCTGAAAGCAAGGGGAAACTACAGCCGTTATTTTTCCCGAGGACATGCAGCTCTACTGTATGAACATATGATGATGGCATCCTCTCGGGTAAAATATTCCGGAGGTAAAATAGTCCCCCATTCGGATCTCCGGGCAGGGACTACTCAGAGGATGTGATCATCAGGAAAGATAATACTGGCATTCTACGGGTCGGAGCGTGGAATGTTAGATCCCTTAATCGAGTAGGAAAATTAGAAAATTTAAAAAGGGAAATGCATAGGTTGAAGTTAGATATAGTGGGGATTAGTGAAGTTCGGTGGCAGGATGAACAGGATTTCTAGTCCGGTGAGTACAGGATTATAAATACAAAATCAATTGGGGGTATCACAGGAGTAGGATTGATAATGAATAAGAAAATAGGAATGCGGGTAAACTACTATGACCAGCACAGTGATCGCATTATCATTGTCAAGATAGATACGAAGCCAACACCGACAACAGTAGTACAGGTTTATATGCCAACTAGCTCTGCCGATGATGAGGAAATCGAAGAAATATATGAGGAGCTAAAGGAAATTATTCAGACAATTAAGGGAGAGGAAAACTTAATTGTTATGGGAGACTGGAATTCGATAGTAGGACAAGGAAGGGAAGGGAAGATAGTAGGTGAATATGGTCTGGGCAAAAGGAATGAAAGAGGAAGCCGCCTGGTAGAATTTTGCACAGAACATAATTTAGTTATAACAAACACCTGGTTCAAGAATCACAAAAGAAGGTTGTATACGTGGAAGAGACCAGGAGACACCGGAAGGTATCAGATAGATTTTATAATGGTAAGACATAGATTCCGGAACCAGGTTTTAAACTGTAAAACATACCCAGGGGCAGATATAGACTCTGACCATAACTTGTTGGTTATGAACTGTAGGCTGAAACTAAAGAAACTACAAAAAGGTAGGAAAATAAGGAGATGGGACCTGGATAAATTGAAGTAACGTGAGGTTCTTAAGAATTTCAGAGGGAGCTTTAGGCAACAATTGACAGAAACAGGGGAAAATAAAACAGAAGAAGAGGAATGGGTAACATTGAGAGATGAAATAGTGAAGGTAGCAGAGGACAAAATAGGTAGGATGGCAAGACCTACAAAAAATCCTTGGATATCACAGGAGATACTAAATTTAATCGATGAAAGGAGAAAATATAAAAATGCAGTAAATGAAACGGGCAACATGGAGTACAGACGACTAAGAAATGAGAGTGACAGGAAGTGCAAAATGGCTAAGCAGGAGTGGCTAGAAGGCAAATGCAAGGATGTAGAAGAATGTATAAATAGGGGAAAAATAGATACAGCCTACAGGAAAATAAAAGAAACATTTGGAGATAAGAGAAACAGATCTATGAATATCAAGGACACTAATGGAAAACCAGTTCTCAGCAAAGAAGGGAAAGCTGAAAGGTGGAAAGAGTATATAGAGGGGCTCTACAAAGGAAATGAACTCCGAGACAATATTGTAGGAAGGGAGGAGGATGTAGATGAAGATGAAATAGGAGATACTGTATTGAGAGAAGGATTTGACAGAGCCCTGAAAGACCTAAGTCGAAACAAGGCCCCTGGAGTAGATGATTATTCCCTCAGAGCTACTGAAGTCTCTGGGAGAACCAGCCATGACAAACCTGTTTCACGTGGTGCGTAAGATGTATGAGACCGGAGAAGTACCCTCAGACTTTAAGAAAAATGTTATAATCCCCATTCCAAAGAAAGCAGGTGCAGACAGGTGTGAAAACTACAGAACCATCAGTCTAATAAGTCATGGTTGCAAAATATTAACACGAATTATATACAGAAGGATGGAAAAGGTGGTAGAAGCCGACCTCGGGGAAGATCAGTTTGGGTTCAGGAGCAATGTAGGAACACGGGAGGCAATACTCACGTTACGGCTTATCCTAGAAGATAGATTAAGAAAAGGCAAACCTACATTTCTAGCTTTTGTAGATTTGGAGAAGGCTTTTGACAATGTTGATTGGAATAAACTCTTTCAAGTTCTGAAGCAAGCAGGAGTAAAATATAGGGAACGTAAGGTTATTTATAACTTGTACAAAAACCAGACAGCGGTTATCAGATTTGAAGGGCATGAAAGGGATGCAGTGGTTAGAAAGGGAGTAAGACAGGGTTGTAGTCTTTCTCCATTATTATTCAATTTGTACATTGAGCAAGCTATAAAGGAAAGCAAGGAGAAATTTGGAGAAGGAATTAAAGTTCAGAGTGAAGAATTAAAAACATTGCGTTTTGCCGACGACCTTGTAATAATCTCAGAGACAGCAAAAGACCTGGAAGAGCAGTTGAAGGGAATGCACAGTGTGCTGAAAGGTGGATATAAGATGAACATTAACAAGAGCAAAACTATGGTAATGGAGTGCAGTGTAAGAAAATCAGGTGATGCTGACGGAATTAGATTGGGAAACGAAGCAATAAAGGAGGTAGATGAGTTTTGTTACTTGGGCAGTAAAATAACAAATGATGGTCACAGTACAGAGGATATAAAATGCAGAATGGAAATGGGTAGAAAAGCGTTCTTGAAAAAGAGAAATTTGTTAACATCGAATATTGATTTAAGCCTAAGGAAGTCTTTTCTGAAGGCATTTCTATGGAGTGTTGCCTTGTATGGGAGTGAGACATGGACGATAATCAGTGCGGACAGGAAGAGGATTGAGGCTTTAGAAATACGGTGCTACAGAAGAATGCTGAAGATTAGGTGGGTGGATCGCGTGACTAATGAGGAGGTATTGAACACAATTGGAGAGAAAAGAAATTTTTGGCATACCTTGACTAAAAGAAGGGATAGATTGGTAGGACACATTCTTAGACATCAAGGAATTGTGAATTTAGCATTGGAGGGAAGTGTGTGGGGTAAAAACCGCAGAGGAAGACCAAGAGATGGATACAGTAAGCAGATTAAGACAGATGTAGGTTGCCGTTCTTATGTGGAGATGAAGAGGCTTGTTCAGGATAGGGTATTGTGGAGAGCTGCATCAAACCAGTCTCTGGACTGAAGACCACAACAACAACAACATGATTTAACTTCCTACCGTTTTAACTAATTAACTCTGTCGAGCCAAAGGATTTCCGTCAGACTTTAATTTTTTAAGTATTTTTACAATACTTGCAGGTTTTTGCGTTTATATTGCTAATAACAAATTCTTGTTGTTTTACTTCTGTTTTGGTATAATTTATCATTATTTCTTTTCGCCTGTACGTTATTTAACAGTTTAAGGATATGGTTTAGCAATCCGACCAAAGCTGATAAAGTTTACTAGTATTGAAACTCTTACAAACGAACTACTAAAAGTGTCGACGGTTGCGGTATGGATGGACATGTGCCCAGTTCACCGCTGTCCACTACCTTGTCAGTTTCCGTGAGCACCAGCGTTACTTCTCAGTCAAGTAGATCCTCAGTCGATCTCACAAGGGCTGAACGCACACCGGTTGCCCGATCCGTAATGTGATCCATCCTCTAGGGAGCCAAGGCTGACAGCGCTTAATATCGGTTATTTGGCAGAACTTGTGTAACCACTGTGCCGCAGCTATTGGAAACCTCTAGTGCAGTAAGTTTCAACCTTTTCGAATATGCGACCCCCTTCCAAGGAAAAATATATTCTGGTGAACGTCTTCCAAATAAAAAAAATATTTTGGCACCCCCATCCCAAATAAAATAATTCAGGCGACCGTTCCACCCTCCCCCCCCCCCCCCCTACACACACCTCACGAACCGTAACAAAACTATGTCATGAAATAATGTATTGTCTCAACGTCAGCGAACAGTTTCAATTTCTTTATATATTTATCTAGTATAGTCTTCAGAACTTGTATTTGCGATTTCAATACGTCTCGTCTATGTTATGACAAGGACTGCAGTTGTCATAACATAGACGAGACGTGTTGCTGTCTCACCTACAAGATTCTGAAGATGATCCCGTGAGTTCGAAACACGAAATGTTAAAAGGAAAAAAAACTGTGCAATTGTTGACTCACATTCAGACAATAAATTATTTCAAATATTAGTGAAACTGCTGACTCTCGCAAGTCGATTATGTTGACTATGGTAAAAACTATGTTATCTCGAAGGAAACAAATGTAAACTTATTCACTGACTGTTCCGTAGTTTATTGACAGAATATTTGATACATTATGAATTAAACAGACAAGATAACTGCGATATATTCTGCAAATTTATTGGTTTACGAACCGCTTTTCGGCTGTTAAGCCATCAACAGGTAAACATTACAGGTTTAAGTTTCAAAGATCTTAACTTGCTAGATATTTAACTTTCAAAGGAGACTAGTGTTTTAGTTTGTAACTAACCTGCTGGAAATTATTACAATTCAAGTTGTGGTGTAAATTCCTGACATTAATAAAATATGTGACAGTATAAAAGATTATGACGTTATCCTAAGAAATATAAAGTGTAACAATAGAAATTGGCTGAAAAATATTGATCAAAACGTATCTTAAACAAGTGTAATGTCTAGAAACATGTAAGCGTTGTGAATATATGTTAAAATCTTAACATCAACAACAGCTGCATAGTACAGGATAACAAGGAGGTTCCTATTACGAGGTTCCTCGCACCTGACGTTTTTGGACATCTGTGGGTGATTGATTGTTTTCTTCAGTGGCGACATCCACGACTACAACACTTTTGGTCGCCTTGACCCACTTTATTTTGATTATGTCATTTGCCAGGTTAATAGTTTTTGTCAGGGTCTTCTGATCTTAATGTCCTGACCCAGCAGAGGTTTGAGAAAAACCGCCATACTGGGTCTTTGTGCGGCCTTAGCAATGCTTTCTTTGGCAGTCAGAGGCTTAGGCATGCTCTGCGCCACTACCCCTGCGTAAGACTTTGTTGGGTGCCTTTTTAATTTTTCATTCTCTTTTTCTAATTGTTCACTTCGCCCTACAATTTTAACTTGGTAAATGGCCCAGTCTGGCAGCTCAGCCTTAATGAGTTGCTGTGTTGTTTGGTTTATTTTTCCCCTCTGAGTATTGTTGTCTATTAAATTACATATTTTATGATGCCAGTCCAGTGTTATATTTGGCTCATATGGAACCGTTGGAGCACAAGGCTCCATAGCGCTCTCGTCGTCCCAACCTTTAGGAGTGAAGATGGAATGCCTTGTAGACGCACTCGAGCCAGTCTCCTTTTGGTCAGCCGTGTTTCTGGAAAGTGAACAGAAGGTGGAGACCCGTCTCTTACCCCGGACCGGTCTGTCTGGCATGGGGGGAGAGGACTGGTGCAGCCCGCCCACCAACTTGGCCCCGGAGTCAAGGACCCACTTCAGAGCTCCCGGTTTCAGCGCGCCGTTTCCATCGTACTGGTCCCCTCCAGTGGCCCCGTTATCGACGATTTCATCCGGCACATGCCGGCAACTACTCCCCGCACCCTGGAGAAACGGATGCTCCCCTCGCCCTTCGCCCCTACTAGCCCGAGCTCCCACCCGTCTTGGACATATATGCAACATTTTACATTTGTTAATACTGGAGGTAAAAAGCATGAAACGGCGATCCTCATGAGATCCCCCCGTATTTCGCTATTAATTTCTAGTATCCCGACTTTTATCTACAACTAGATGACCCGCTGAACTTCGTATCACCTACCTCTTAAAATAAACCATATTAATTTAAATCAAATATATTTTAGACCCAATAGCTTTATATAGGCATCATCAGATAGCCTAAGTATCAGTGAACATCTAATGTGCAAAAGTTTATCGCAATCGTACGAATGATATTGATATCCAAAATAAAATAGCTCTTCCTGTTTTCCCCAATTTTTTCTATTTTCTGGCCAACTATTCCAAACTTTTACTTCACTCAAGCCTTCCTCTAGCTTTGAAGTCTAACATGCAAAATTTTATCGCAGTCAGATGAATAGTATTGATATGTCATAGAAACATGTCTTTCTATTTTTTTCAGAATTTTTCAATTTTCAAGGAAACTTTTCCAAATTTTTATTTCATAAGAACGCTTCTCTTGGTTTGAACGTCAAATATGCAAAATTTTATCGCAATCAGACGAATAATATTGATGTCCCATTGAAAAAGCTCTTTCAGTTTCTTGCGAATTTTCAAAATTTCCAGGTAAGATTCCCAAATTTTTAGTTCATAAGAACGTTCATCTTTCGTTGAACGTCAAATGATCATACTTTTATCGCAATCGGTATAACGGTTCTCAACTTATAGTGTTGAGTATTTTAGAAACACATTGAAAAGGAACTTGATTCGAATTTTGCGACTTTCCATTTTTATTGCTCCTATATATATATATATATATATATATATATATATATATATATATATATATATATATTTTTTTTTTTTTTTTTTTTTTTTTTTTTTTTTTTTTTTTTTTTACGGAAAACTTTTCCAAGACCATAATGAAGAAACAAAGAAAAAATTACCCCTCTCCGTCGTGCGAATACTCACTTATAGTGCTGCATTCAATCAAAACCACATTGAAAAACGCATTTTAAGTTTTTCTCAAATTATTAAATTTTCCAAAAGATTTATTTCACACAAACCTTGTTCTGTCAAGCCGTACTCAAGTGATGCTTGTACAACCATGCGGCAATTGATTTTTATTTACATAAAAAAAATCGCTTTCGGTTTTTCCTAAATTTTCCTGCTTTCCGGGTGACTTTTCCAAATTTTTATGTGATGCGAACTTTCCTCTTGCTTTCAACACGGAATGTACAAAATTTTATCGCAATTGGACCAACGGTATTGATAGCTCACTGGAAATAGCTGTTTCAGTTTTTCCCGATTTTTCTCTTTTCCGGACAACTTTTCCATATTTTATCAACGTTTAAACCTTCCCTGGACTTAGATGAATATATCAAGACTAAAATTAGCCAAATCGGTTCACCCGTTCTCGAGTTTTAGAGAGACTAACGAACAGCAATTCATTTTTATATGTACAGATGAGCTGACAAAAGTCATCGGATATTGATATACGCAGATACAGATTACAGTAATAACTCGTATGCGAGGTATTAAAGAACGGGGCATTGACAGATTTGTCATCTGTTCTCCGCTCATTCACGTGCAGTTTTCGACCTCATTGTGACCACGAAACGGAAATTAATACACTTCGAAAGCAGAATGGTAGTTGGAGCCAGGCACGTGCGTTTTTCCATTTCGGAAATCGTCACGAAATACACTCCTGGTCATTAAAATTGCTACACCACCAAGAAGACGTGCTACAGACACGAAATTTAACCGGCAGGAAGATGATGGTGCGATATGCAAATCATTAGCTTTTCAGATCATTCATGCAAGGTTGGTGCCGGTGGTGACACCTACAACGTGCTGACATAAGAAAAGTTTCCAACCGATTTCTCATACACAAACAGCAGTTCACCGGCGTTGCCTGGTGAAACGCTGTTGTGATGCCGTGTAACGAGGAGAAATTCCTAATATCACGTTTCCGACTTTCATAAAGGTCGGATTGCGGCCTATCGCGATTGCGGTTTATCGTACCGCGACATTGCTGCTCGCATTGGTCGAGATCCAATGACTATTAGCAGAATATGGAATCGGTGGGTTCAGGATGGTAATACGGAATGCCGTGCAGGATCCCAACGGCCTCGTATCACTAGCAGTCGAGATGACTGGCATTTTATCCGCTCAACAGATGAGGACGTTTACAAGACAACAACCATCTGCACGAACAGTTCTACGACGTTTGCAGCAGCATGGACTATCAGCTCGGAGACCATGGTTGCGGTTACCCTCGACGCTGCATCACAGACAGGATAGCCTGCGATGGTGCACGAATGGCAAAACGTTATTTTTTCGGATGAATCCAGGTTCTGTTTACAGCATCATGATGGTCGCATCCGTGTTTGGCGACATCGCGGTGAACGCACATTAGAGGCGTGTATTCGTCATCGCCGTTTAGGCATGGGGTGCCACTTGTTACATGTCTCGATCACCTCTTGTTCGCATCTACGGCACTTTGAACAGTGGCCGTTACATTTCACATGTGTTACGACCCGTGGCTCTCGGCTTCATTCGATCACTGCGAAACCCTACATATCAGCAGGATAATGCATGAGCGCATGTTGCAGGTCCTGTACGGGCCTTTCTGAATACGGAAAATGTTCGACTGCTGCTCTGGCCAACACATTCTCCAGAACTCTTACCAATTGAAAACGTCTGGTCAATGGTGGACGAGCAACTGGCTCGTCACAATACACCAGTCACTACTCTTGATGAACTGTGGTATCGTGTTGAAGCTGCATGGCCATCTGTACCTATACACGCCATCCGAGTTCTGTTTGACTCAATGCCCAGGCGTATCAAGGCCGTTATTACGGCAGAGTTGGTTGTTCTGGGTAGTGATTTCTCAGGACCTATGCACCCGAATTGCGTGAAAATGTAATCACATGTCAGTTCTAGTATAATATATTTGTCCAATAAATACCCTTTTATCATCTGCATTTCTTCTTGGTGTAGCAATTTTAATGGCTAGTAGTGTGCAATATTCCGATATCCAAAGTGTTTAGGCGCGTGGTAGTGGCCGTGCGGTTTGGAGCATCACGTTACGGATCGCGCGGGCGCTGGCGTGGGATGTCTGTGTGTGGTTGGGTGAGCGGGTGGGTGCATGTGTATGCGGGTGTGTTTATCCACAGAGAAAGTTAGTTTAAGTAGTTAGTAAGCCTATCATGACCAGTGTTGTTTAATCCCATACAATTACAAACTGTGGTGTCGCACAAGTACAAAGTGCGCGCCACCTACTTTCGCCGTGCGCCGCCATGCACGCACGGCGCAGCGTTCTTACGACGTCAGCCACAAGCGCCCTCTGCTAGAACTCCGCTCATGGCCACCACTGAACGACATCGTTCTCTTGGGACTGAGATAGGAACCAGTTAACACTTCGGAATCAGATAGGCACCAGTGAAGACTTGGCTATCGGATAGGCACTAGGCAGACCTCTAGCCCAACTATGTATCAGCATTCTGCAGCACTGAACTATGTAAAAGTTAAGTATTGTATAAATTCTGTGCAATATATATCTCGTTCTAATTTACTCTAGTGTTTCTAGTTTCTGCTGTCCCACTGGCTGCTCACCTTCGTACCTGCACAGGCGTGCATCCTTTTATTCCTGTGTCTGTCTTCCTACTCGGCCACCGACACCTACGACAGAGACGAGACACAAAAGCAGCAACGAGGCTGGGACACAAAAGTGGCGACGAGGAGTGATAGACGAACCTTGGACCAGCCCGCTTGCAGCAGCCAGACAGCAGTAGTCGGAGCACGCAAAAATTGCTCCCGCCCACCCACCCTTATTATAAGATTTTTGGGGGAACATATCCACTTTTTTGTTGCAGAGCGTCCTCTTTCATATTGCATTTGTGTTTTGTTACAATTTCCTTGTATGCGCGGCGCCTAATCGGTCAGCATGGCCACTACCCGGAACCCAAACTTAATGGAAATTATTCAGTCACAGACGGCGCAAATCAAGCAACTCCTCCAAGCGGTGTCCCAGCTAACAGCGCAAGCAGCTAACCAACAACAGCCGCCGCTTCAGCAGCACACACCTGCCACCGCAACGCTTCCTACGTTTCGCCAGCACAACAAACGTGAGGAAGAATGGAGCGACTACTTCGCCCAATTTCAAGAACTCGTCGCGGCTCAACAAATTACAGGTCAGAGAGTGAAAAACCTTTTCTTATCGATTGTGGGCCCCCAGAGCTTCGTATTACTGCAGAAACTGTTCCCCCACGCATCTCCTCGTGATGTAGACTTTGAACAAATAGTAGATGCACTGAATGCTCATTATGAGAGAAAAGTTCTTGTAGCCGCTTCATGGTACCGATTTTTCAGACTGAAGAAATCACCGGAACAGACCCACACGCAATGGATTACAGAATTGAAGGGCTTAACCCACCAATGTAAATTTACTTGCTCTTGTGGACTTTCGTATAGTGACGTTATGTTAAGAGATGCGATTACTCAGAACATTCAGGACCCCAGAATTCGGACAGCAATTCTAAAACAGTCCGACCCCTCATTAGACAGTGTACTGCAGCTTATTGAAGCGCATGATACTTTTGACTTAGCAGATGTAGAAATGCAAAGCCACAGTGTTAATTCAGTGCGCCGCAATGGACGCTTTCCTAGCCGTAGTTCTCAGTCTAGCACTAGTGATTCTTATTTTTCTACCGGCCGTGCTGAACAGGCAGTGAACAGTAGCCAGTGTAACAGTGCGACACAAAGGTCGCCCCATCGTGTTAGAAACAGTAATTTGAAAAACGGGCGCCAACGTTCATTTCAGAAAAATGTACGTAAATCTTGCCCCCAGTGTGTATCTCGCCACAAGCGTGCGCAATGCTCTAGGCGCAACGCCATTTGTTATCAATGTGGCAAATCGGGACATGTACAAACAGTGTGTATGCAGAACGTAAATTCAAAGAACAGTGCCGTTAGAAACAGTGCTTCACAAAATGCAAGAACAGTTCATGCAGTAAACGTTATACATGCTGTGGACTTGGACAGTGCTTTGCTTGATTCTCAAATGCAAGAAAGTTCTGTTTTTTTTCCCTTTATTGTCATTTCAATTCCCCTAAAAAAGGGGCGGGCCGGCAGCGCTCACTTGCGCTCTTCGGCCTACAGAAATAAAATTTGTCAGCAGAGAACATGAAAACACTAAGGAGATAAAATTTTGGAGGTAATACAGACATAAAATGGAGATTTAAAATTGAGATAAAACAAAGTACATAAAATGGAGGAAACAGTGGTGGCATAAAACACTTGGAATGGCGAAAGTGGCGAATAAAAACAGTTACTCGAATCTCAGTGGCGACACACACAATTAAAATGAGCATTGGGCGGCGGCCATGGTGAGACCGTCCGCTATTTGGAGTTAAAACAAAAAAAACACAACACACACTTCCAGAGATACACAAGTTAAAACTGACGGTGTCGGCTGCGGGTTGGCCGTCCACTGTTGTAAGATAAAACAATTTAAACTAAAACACACCACACTTGTCGTAGCACAAAGGAGGTTCCGTAGATGGTGGGGCACTGACAGCATTGAAGATGTGGTGTGGAGGGAAAAGGGATGAAAGGAGATGGAGAGGGTGGGGAGGAGCCACAGAGCCGGTGGGGAAGATGTCCCAGGAATCCACGGGGAAGAAGGATAGGGGAGGGCGGTAAGAGGAGGATCCGGAGGGACGGAGGAGGGGAGAAGGGACAGGAAGGGAGGGATAGTCGGGGCCCTCAGGGAGAGAAGGGGGAGAGGGAGCAAGGAGAAGGATCAAAGCTGGTATGAAGGGTAGATGTCAGGTCGGAGGGCATCATCCGGGAGGGGGAGGGTACGGAAGTTGCCACGGGAAAGGATCCGGAGGGTGGACAAGTGGAGAGCAGGGGGAATACAGTGGTGGAGGCGCGGCAATGTACCTGGTGCAGAGAGGAGGGGATGGACTAGAGTATTAGGCGGATCTGATTTGCGGGATATGTAACGAAGGCGGAGATTTTCAATAAACAGAACGAGTCTGGTGAAGGTAATAAGATCATAGAGGATCCTCGTGGGGGAAGGGGGATAAAGTGGGATACGGAAGGCGAGGCAGAGGGCATGGCGTTCCAGTATCTCCAGAGATATGTAGAAGGATGGGGGAGCGGAGATCCAGGCGGGATGGGCGACACAGAGGACTGGGCGGATGAGGGATTTGTAGGTATAGAGGATGGTAGAAGCGTTGAGGCCCCATGTTCGGCCAACAAGGAGTTTGAGGAGGCGGAGGCGGGTGTGGGCTTTTTCTTGGATAGTGCGTAGATGGGGAGTCCAGGAGAGGGTGAGATCAATAGTGAGGCCCAGGTACTTTAGGGTAGGGGTGAGACGAATGGGACGGTTATGGAGGGTCAGATAAAAATCTCGGGGACGGAAGGAAGGGGTTGTACAACCTACGATGATCGCCTGGGTTTTGGTAGGATTTATAGACAGGAGCCACTGGTTGCACCAAGCGGCAAAGAGGTTAAGGTGTTCTTGGAGCAGGCGGTTGGAACGGGCAAGGGTGGGAGCTACGGCAAGGAAAGCGGTGTCGTCAGCATATTGGAAAAGGTGTACGGGAGGGGCAGGCTTAGGCATATCCGAGGTATACAGGAGGTACAGGAGGGGAGAAAGGACAGAGCTTGGGGCACACCAGCAGAGGGATAAAAAAGATGGGAGTCGGTGTTGTGGACGGTAACATAGGTGGGGCGGTCAGAGAGGAAGGAGGCAATGACCCGGACGAGGTTGATGGGAAGAGCATAGGTTTGGAGTTTGAAGAGCAGGCCAGAGTGCCAGACCAGATCGTAGGCCCGTTCAAGGTCTAAGGACACAAAGATGGCGGCACGATGGGAATTTAGCTGGAGGGAAAGGAGTTGCGTAAGTCGAAGGAGTTGGTCGTCAGTGGAAAAGGAAGGACACATTGGGTGTCTGGGAGAAGGCGGTGGAGGTGGAGGTGGTGATGGATGCAACGGGACAGAATGGATTCGAAGACCTTGCTGAATACTGGGGTGAGGCAAATCGGGCGGTAGGAGGAGGCATCAGAGGGGGGTTTGTTGGGTTTTAGGAACATGAGGACTCGGGAGATTTTCCACAGGCAGGGGTAGCAGCCAGTGTAGAGGATGGTGGTATAGAGGGAAGCAAGAGTGGAGAGGAAAGGGAGGGGACATTCTTTGAGGTGGCGGTATGTGATGCGATCGTGGCCGGGAGCTGTGTTTCGTTTGGTGCGCAGTATCAATTGTATGTCGTGTGCAGTGATGGGGGTGTTAATGTCCGATGGGGGGATGTGGTTCAGGTAATGGAAGCCAGGAGCCAGGGGTGGGATGGAGACATCGGTTGTTTCGTGGACATCTGGGAACAAGGAATAATCAAAGTTAGGATTGTCAGGGATGGAGAATACATCAGAGAGGAAAGAGGCAAAATGGTTAGCCTTCCTGGCATTATCAGGAAGGGGCTCGTAAAGGTGGAGGAGAGGGTATGTGGGCATAGGTTTCGATCCAGTGAGGCGGTGGAAGGCGTTCCAATACCGAGACGAGTTGATTGGGAGGTGGGCATTAAGCCGTGTCACTGTCTGATGCCAGTCCCGGCGTTTTTTTGGCAGTCAGGAGGCTGCGCACGTGTCGCTGGAGTTGCCGATGGCGGAGGAGTGTATCCCGGTCACGGGTTCGCAGGAAGGAGCGGTACAGGCGGCGGGATTCCCGCAGAAGAAGGACAGCCTGTGGAAGGAGTGTGGGACGGTGCGGCTGGACAGCTTTGGTAGGGATGTGCGAATGGATAGCATCAGACAAGATCTGCTGAAGGAAGGAGGCAGCTTCGTCGATATCATCGGGAGAGTGTAGGGGGAGATGGTGGCTTTCGACCTGATGAGTGATGGAGAGGCGAAAGGCATCCCAGTCTGCTCGGGAGTAGTCATGGACGAGTTTAGGAGGTGGAGGTGGGCGAGGATTCTGTGGGCAATGGACATTGTGTGTGAGGGTAAGGAGAACAGGGTCGTGATCACTGCCTATGGGGTCAAGAACGTCGGCGGCGATGCGCCCAAGGAGATTGGGAGAGACAATGACGACATCAGGGGTGGTGTTGCTACAGGGTCGGGTGTGGCGT
Source organism: Locusta migratoria (assembly GCA_026315105.1). NCBI lineage: Eukaryota > Metazoa > Arthropoda > Insecta > Orthoptera > Acrididae > Locusta > Locusta migratoria. Next base: position 262,838,995 of record CM048744.1, read on the forward strand.
GGGAGTGGGACAATGTCGCCATTGATGGTAGGAATGAACTGATGCCACCGACGGAGTTCGGCAGCAGTGCGGGAATGGATATTGAGGTCAGGGGCGACCACGTAGGTTGTGAAGGTGCTATCGATGTGAGCAAGGAAGTCATAAGGGATGGGAACATGGGAGCGGATATAAATAGTAGCACAGGTGACAGTGAGGGAAGGGAGGAAGAGGGTGTGGATGAGATGTTCATAAGGGATGTTGAGTAGGGGATGTGGCCGAACTGGGTGGTGTCGGAGATGGCCGAAAACCACTCCACCTCGTGCAGGGGGATGGGGAGAGTCGTGACGGTGTAGGATATAGGGTGTGGTACTGACATGTATGTGAGGGAGGAGGAAGGTTTCATTGAGGAGAAAGGCGTCCACACGGTGTTGGTTTAAGGTGTTCATCATGAGGAGCTTATTGGTGGGAAGGGAGCGAATATTGGAGTACAGGATGTTAAATCGTTGCTGCGCCATAATGAGGTTGAAAGGTGGGGAGAGGGAGAGGAAAAGGGAGCGGGTGTGGGGACTAAACTAGGGTGTGAGGACGGTCGGTTAGGAAGAAGGTGAAGTGGATGTGATTTTGGGAGGTTGTAGCCTTAAAATCAAGGTTGAAGAGGGAGCGAGCGGCCAGGGAGACTTGGTGGAGGGTGTGAGGGCGCTGGAAAGGGTGGATAATTTGGAGGACAATAGTCAGGAACCGGATGATGTCCTCTGCTGTGGGGGGAGGGCATAAGGAGTTATTAGCGGGGATTGGGGGATCAGTGGGACGGACAGGGACGGTGAGTTCTTCTTTGGTGGGAGGGGGGCAGGACTTACATTTGTAAGAGTAGGAGGGATGTGCCCCACCGCAGGTGTTACAGGAGGGGGTGGCAGCGAGGTTAGGGCAGGAGGTTTGGAAGTGTTGGCCTTTGCAGTGGGGGCATACAGGAGGGAGACGGCAATTTTCGGTAAGGTGATCATTATATGTGAGGCATCGGGAGCAGCGGTATGACTGGGGAGGTGCTCGGGAAGGTTCCACCTGGTGCAGGCGGTTATAAATGAGGGCCCCATTGCGGAGGAGGTGGTTGATGGATGGCGCGTCTTCTGTGAAGACGTGCATGAGGTAGGTGGGGCTGTCGCATTGTTAATGCGACGAGCTGAGCGGATGGATAGGCGGGGATCCCGCCGGAGTTCCTCCAGCACCTCTTCCTCTGTGATCCCCGGGTTCAATTTGGTGATCACAGCAGTGAGCGTGGGAGGACGACGGGGAGGAGGGGATTGGCGATTGGAGGCTGGACGGGGGAGGGGGACAAGGTTGGCACGGGGTCCAAAGTGGATGTGGGGGATCTTGTGGAGGAGCTGTGTGTGGAGGTCGGGGTCAGGTGATTTGAGGAGGACAGAGTCCCTCCGTGGGACGATTTGGGAGATGGGGGCAGAAGGAGCATACTGCCGAAAGAGGAGAGTGAGGGCACGGCAGTCTAGGAGTTGGGGGGTCAGGGTTATTGAGGACGAAAGTGTGGAGAGCAGATGGTTGAGAGGGGAGGAGGGGTGGCGGGGGAGGTGGTGCAGGGAGGGTAGGGGGGAGAGGGGCGGCTTCCATCGGGACCAGTGGGCCAGTGGCGAGAGGGCCGGCGGGCTTTTTCGTCACCGAAGAGGTGGCATCTGTGGAAGCTCGTTTTGTCTTCTTTGGTTTTAGGAGGGCCTGGGAGGCAGGAGTGGGGACAGGGGAGACTGGAAGGTGGCGCGGAGCCGGCCCTGCGGCTGCGTCGTCGGGTGGGAGAGGACAGGAGTCGACAGCGGTCTGCCGGGTGCGAACCGTGGCTTGGTCACCGCGGGAGTCAGGGAGGGGAGGGAAGGAATCGAGTGGGGGAACGGAGGAAGGGGCAGGAGAGTGTGGGACGAGGGCAGCAGCTTGTGTGGGGGCAGAGGAGAGGGTGACGGTGGAGGGAGTGGTGAGGGTGAGGAGGGAGGGAATTGTGGCAGGAATAAGAGGGGAGGATGTGCTCCAGGAAATGGTGGTGGGGGCGTGGGAGGGCGAGGTAAAAATGATGGTCGAGGACACCGTAGTAGGGGGCAGGGTCGACATGGCAGAGTCGAACAGTCACCTTAACTGTAGAACTCTGTTCCGGGATCAGCGGCGGCGGCGGACGTCCCTCCCGGCGGCCCAGGTGGGGGCGGGAGCGGCGCGGCGCGGCGGCGGCGGTGGGACGCGCTCCGACGGGCTGGCGGCCGGGCAGAGCGCGCTGGGCGGCGGCGAACCCGGCGTGGCCGGAGAAGCACCTTCCGGGGCGGCGGCGGCGTTGGCGAAAACACCGGAGGCGTCGGACGCCGACGGTGCGGCGACACGACGAATACTGCAGTCCGGAGCGGCCGGGCGGTGGGGCCCTGATCGGCAGTCGGCGACGGCGGCACTTAGCGGCGACAGCGGCACGTCGCGGTGGCAGACAACAGCCGAAGACGATAGCACACAAACGTAATAAATAATAACTGCGGAACACGAAACAAATACCGCACTAGCAACGTAGTAAGAACTATGTGGATGATGGAAAGTTCTGTGTCTACTGCAAAACTATATAGTGAGCCACATCCCAAGCGCCGACGAGCGCGTAAAACTGTGCAACGGAAAAGGGTTCGGGACAAGCAACATGACTATGTTCAGTGCAATCCTGTAGTGAACCTGCAACTTCTCCTTGTAATAGTGCCCAGTACTGTGTAGATAGTGACAGTACACTTGTTGTAGATACTCAAAGTAATTTTAGTGCAGTAGCCTCGCATTGCGCGGACGCCGATCCGGCGGTAGTGCCATCTAGTGACAGTGTTGTAAATCCCCTGCGTGCCGAGTCTGCGCCGCTTGCTTCACTACGCAGCCCGCGCATGCGCAAGCGCAAACAAGCTCTATCAGACGTTGCCCACATTCGCGCACCTGTCGAGCGCCACACGCAAAAGCTTTTTGTGAATCTTTGCATAGAAAATAAGACTGTCATTTCAGCTCGACACTGGTTCCGCTGTCACATTAATAAATAAAGATACTTATGAACTTCTGGGTTCGCCAAAATTGTCGCCGTCACAGCAAGTGTTAACAGCAGATACAGAACAAACTATTCCCGTGCTAGGAACGTGTAGCCTGCCTGCCTCTTTTCAGGGTGTTACAAAGACAGTTGCTTTTGTTGTTCTTCAGGCCAAATCTACACAAAACATTTTTGGACTAGATGCTTTTGACTTGTCTGGCTTATCAATTCAAAGAGATGTGCTTCAAATTTCGTCAGTAGTGCCTCAGGACAAAATCAATGCATTGTGTGAAAAATATAGTGACTTGTTTTCGCCGGAACTAGGTTGTGCAAAAGACTTTGTGGCACATGTAACTTTAAAAGAATCTGCGGTTCCAAAATTTCGTAAAGCTAGACCAGTGCCTATCGCAATGCGTGATGCAGTTGCCGAAGAACTTAAACGTTGGCAAGATAGTGGGGTGATTTCTCGTATTTCTGCGAGTCAGTGGGCCTCGCCTATAGTAATTATACCCAAGCCATCAGGAAAACTTCGTCTCTGTGCGGACTTTAAATCAACAGTGAACAGTCAAACAATTGTAGACACTTATCCCCTGCCCAGACCTGAGGAACTTATGGACAAATTAGGACAGTCTCGCTTCTTTTCCAAGATTGATTTAGCAGAGGCATTCTTACAGATTCCACTTGATGACGAGTCAAAAAAGGTTTTCGTCATTAATACTCACATGGGTCTTTTTCAATTTGTACGCCTACCCTTTGGAAGTTCTTCCGCACCCGCTATTTTTCAGCGTTTTTTGGAACAGCTGACAGTTTCTGTACCGTGTTCCTCGAACTACTTAGATGATATTGTGGTATCTGGACGTACAGTTGAAGAACATTTAGAAGACCTGGAGTGCCTTTTCAAAGTATTGACTGCAGCAGGTCTACGTTGTAATAAAGCAAAGTGTTCATTTTTTCAAACTGAAATAGAGTACCTAGGACATGTGATTAATGCCCAAGGAATCCATCCCTTACAATCTCATCTTAGAGCAATCAGACTTGCCTCCTCCTAAGAATGTGCAGGAATTGCAAGCAGAAATGGGAAAGCTTAACTATTATTCCAGATTTATTCCCAATGCATCTCAGATTGCAGCTCCACTGCATCACTTACGTAGGAAGAATGTTCCTTTTGTATGGTCTAAAGATTGCCAAGTTGCCTTTGACAAATTAAAGTCTGCACTACTCAGTGATGCATGTTTGATTCCCTTTGACCCACAGAAGCCTCTAGTGATAGCAGTCGATGCCTCGTCGTACGGTCTGGGTGCAATATTGTCGCATCATATTGGTTCTCACGATCGTCCTATTGCCTTTGCATCCAAGCTACTGACGCAAACGCAAAAGAATTACAGTCAGATAGAAAAGGAGGCCTTAGCAATCATTTACGGCGTCACAAAGTTTCATCATTATCTCTATGGCAGAAAATTCTATTTGTTGACTGACCACAAGCCTCTCACGTCGTTGTTCTCACCCGCAAACCCAATTCCGCCACGAACGGCACAAAAACTTTAGAGATGGTCCTTGATATTGTCTAATTATCAGTACGAGATTTTGTACCGACCTACCACTAAACATGCCAACGCGGATACACTTTCCCGACTTCCGGTTGGCCAGGATGTGTCGTTTGATTCTTCAGAAATGGAATGTTGTCAGATAGACTCCAGAAATGCTTCCGCTGTCGCAGACTTTCCTTTAAACTCTCGTCGGGTTGCACAGGAAACAGCTGCGGATGCAGACCTAAGTGTGGTAGCACGTTTAGTTCGCTCTGGGTGGCCTGCCAGAGCCAAAGACATTCAACGGCCTTTGGTTCGACGTTGTTTTGCACAACGTCATGCATTATCTTTAAGTCAGGGTGTGCTGTTGTTACATACGGACAACGACCAAACAAGAGTGATTGTTCCTCGTTCCCTACAACGAGAAGTGTTACGCCTCCTGCATCAAGGACATTGGGGTATTGTTAGGACAAAGCAATTGGCCAGACGTCATTGTACCTGGGTTGGTATGGACGCCCAGATAGAGAGTATGACGTCACAGTATACTGTTTGTGCGGAGCATCAGGCGGCACCTCCGCAACGTTTCTCAGACTGGCCACGCCCCAAGGGACCATGGCAACGGTTACATATTGACTTTGCCGGACCTTTCTGGAATACGCGCTGGTTAATCGTTGTAGACGCTTTCAGCAAGTTTCCTTTTGTGACTGCCATGAACTCAACAACGGCGTCTAGTACAATTAGTGCCCTTACATCAGTGTTTTGCATCGAAGGTTTGCCTGAAACTATCATCAGTGACAATGGACCTCAGTTTGTTAGTGCGGAATTTCAACAGTTTTGTCGTGTGAATGGCATCCAGCATATCACCACCGCACCTTTTCACCCTCAGTCCAGTGGTGAAGCAGAACGTTTCGTTCGAACATTCAAGTAACACATGGAAAAGATGAAAGGTCAGCACTCCAGGCAGCAAGCTCTTCAAATTTTCCTGTCTACGTATCGGTGCATGCCACGTGACGGCCCGTCTCCTGCCGAGCTGCTACACGGCCGCCGTTACCGCACTCTCCGTCACCTGCTGCAGCCTCCCACGCACCGAGTCGGTTCGTATAGCGCTACGCGTTTTCAGGTTTCGACGCCGGTGCTGTACAAGGTGTTTGCTGGCAACAAGACGAAATGGACGCCGGGCACCATTTAGCGCGTGCTTGGTTGCAATATGTATGTTGTACGTTCTTCCACAGGGTCGGAACTGCGGCGCCACGCAAACCAATTGCGCTTGCACAGGCCGCGCGATCCTGTCTCCCGTTTCTTGATTCCAGACCCAGTTCACCGCCAGGGAGCACAGCCACATCGCTCGCCGCCGGGCCCAGCTTCCCCGGGCTACGAGATCCCGATGGATGTCGACGCGCCTCCTACGCAGTCGGCCCCTCCGCCTCCGTCGCCGCCTCAGCTGACAGCGTCACCGAGAGGGACTCCGGGACCGTGTGCCCCCCCCCCCCCCCCCAGCTTGGGCTACGCACCTCAGAAGAAGATGACCTGCTCAATCTGGGCGGAAGCGTGCGCCCTTCCGCTGGTTTTGGCGGGTTTCCCGGCGGATCGCAAGGTGTATACCGGGGCACGGACGGCGTCTCGATCTCAGCCTCAGCTACGACGCCCGTCACAACAGTAAAGCCCCCGCCCAGGCCCTCCTCTCAGTGCCGTCGCCACTGGTCCTCAGCCCTACGCCACGACGGCGCGGTGGTTTGGGGGGGAGGGGTGTGGTGTCGCACAAGTACAAAGTGCGCGCCACCTACTTTCGCCGCGCGCCGCCATGCACGCACGGCGCGGCGTTCTTACAACTTCAGCAACGAGCGCCCTCTGCTAGAACTCCGCTCATGGCCACCACTGAACGACATCGTTCTCTTGGGACTGAGATAGGAACCAGTTAACACTTCGGAATCAGATAGGCACCAGTGAAGACTTGGCTATCGGATAGGCACTAGGCAGACCTCTAGCTCAACTATGTATCAGCATTCTGCAGTACTGAACTATGTAAAAGTTAAGTATTGTATAAATTCTGTGCAATATATATCTCGTTCTAATTTACTCTAGTGTTTCTAGTTTCTGCTGTCCCACTGGCTACTCACCTTCGTACCTGCACAAGCGTGCATCCTTTTATTCCTGTGTCGGTCTTCCTACTCGGCCACCGACACCTACGACGGAGACGAGACACAAAAGCGGCAACGAGGCTGGGACACAAAACAAACATTTGAAGACAGTGTCGAGGTTGAACCGAGAATAGCAATTTTCAGGAATTACGTCTCACCACCTTCGCAGTGGTCTAGAATCTGCTTTTAATGACCAATAGCAACGGTACTTGCGTGGAGCAGGCAGTGACATCACTCAAAGCAGCGAAGCAGAAATCGATGTGCGACGTACGAGGAATGTACCTATCAGGACTGTGCAAGCAATGTGCGGGTTGAGTGGTCACTTGCAGTTTATTTTGTAACAGCACAATATCACTTGCTGGCCTCTCCGCGGCTCTTGACTATACAGGGTGATTCAATGAGCTGTTCAGCTCAAATATTTCTTCAACCGTTTAATATATAGTAATTGTTTTCACCCCGATGAATCGACGCAAAGTTCTCATTAAACGACGTATAGTGTCTTGTCATAGATATATTACCTACATAGTTATTGGTAGCAGTTGCTGTTTTTTTTTTTTTTTTTTTTTTTCAAATGAAATTTAAATCAGTTAATGAAAACAGTTCTCCCGATCCAGATTATATACCAATTAGGTTCCTTTCAGAGTATGCCCCGTACCTAGCTATCATATACAACCGCTCACTCATCGAAACATCCGTACCCAAAGTCTGGAAAGTTGCACAGGTCACTCCAATATTCAAGAGAAGCAATAGGAATCATCCGCAGAATTACATCCGTATATCATAGAAGTCGGTTTGCAGCAGAAATTTAGAACTTATACTTTCCTCAAACATTATGAACTACCTCGAAGAGTACTACTTATTGACCCTTAGTCAAGGCGGATTGCCGGCCGCGGTGGCCGAGGAGACTGAGGCGCTTCAGTCACGGTCGGGGGTTCGAATCCCCCCTCGGGCATGGATATTTGTGCCGTCCTAGTTCGTAAGTAGTTCATAAGTAGTTTGTAAGTTTAGGGACTGATGACCCTGTAGTTAAGTCCCATACGATTTACAAACATTTGATTTTCAAGGCGGATACACAATGTGTCGTTCTCGTGAAACACAACTACCTCTTTACTCACATGAACTGATAGGTGCTATCGATAAGGGTTCTCAAATCGATTCCATATTTATAAATTTCCGGAAGGCTTTTGAAAACGTACGTACCTCACAGCCTGCTTCGAATCAAATTGCTTGCTAATGGAATATCGCAACAGTTACGCGATTGGATACGCTGTTACCTGTCAGCAAGGACACAGTACGTTGTAATCGACGGAAAGTAATAGAGTAAAACAGAAGCGATATCTCGTACTCCCCAGGTAAATGTTGCAGGGATCCTACTGTTCCTTAACTTGATAACGGGTTTATGAGACAATCTGAGCAGCTCTCTTAGACTGTTCGTGGATGATGCTGTCATTTATCTGTTACTAAAATCACCAGAAGATCACAAGTAAATGCAAAATGATTTATATAAGATATCTGCATGGTACAAAAATTGGCAGTTGGCCCTAAATTATGATAAGTGTGAAGTCATCCATATGACCACTAAAAAATCCGTTAAACTTCATTTATACGATAAATTAATAAAATCTAAAGGCCGGAAATTCATATGAATACCTAGAAATAACAATTACGAACAACTTAAATTGGAAAAAAACATATAGAAAATACTGTAGGGAAGGTGAGACTACTTTTCATTGGCAGAACACGTAGAAGGTGCAACAGTTCTACTAAACTAACTGGCTACATTACGCTTGTGCGTCCTATTTTGGAGTACTGTTATGCATTGTGGAATCCCCAGCAAATGGGTCTGACGGAGGATATAGAGAAAGTTCACAGAAGGCCAGCTCGTTTTCTATTATCGCCATATAGCGAAGAAAGTATCACTGAATTGATGCACGGGTTGGGGTGGTAATCATTACAAGAAAGGCGTTGCGGCGAGATCTACTTGTGAAAATTTCTTTCAACAACTTACTCTTCTTAATACGAACCTATTTTGTTACCACCCACCTACTAGGAAGACATGATCATCAAAATTAAATAAATGTTCAAATTTTTGTAAATCTCTTGGACCAAACTGCTATGATCATTAGTCCGTAGACTTACATACTACTTAAACCAACCTAAGGACAACACACACACACACACACACACACACACACACACACACACACATGCCCCAGGGAGGACTCGAACCTCCGACAGCGAGTAACCGCGCTCCGCAGCAAGTCTCCTTAGAGCGCTCGGCTTCTGCACCGCAGCATAAAATAAGAGAAATCAGATTTTTCAAAAAACGAGATTATTTAGATGTTCCTTTTTCCCACGCGCTATTACAGAATAGAACAGTAGGGAAATATCATAGAAGCGGTTCGATGAACCCTCAGTTTAACGCAGCTAAAAAGCTAATTACAATTTCGTAATATTTAGAGACTAATTTAAAGCACACTAATAATATTTTGCTTATTATGATTGGACCACAAGTAAATTGGAAGGCAAATGGATGATTAATTGGTCAATTACGGTAAAAGTTCCGATTTTGTTTCTTCCAGAGGCTTGAAAGGAAGGTGAATGTCACGAATGGATTTGTGAAACATGAAATTGAGGTAGAAAGATTTTAAAGTAACAAACACATTTGCATCGTAAAATTACAAAATCAGCAACAACGACATAACAAAATAAATTGGTCACAACCAGTGGCGGCTGATGCTTCAAATGGCTGGGGGTTAACTTCTTTCAGTGACGGATCTTAATAGTAGCGCCCCCCCTCCAGCTCGGTGCGTCAATGTTAGATGTATTTTCGTTGCAAGATCTGCATAATATGTTATCTCGGCTTGTTTGCGTTTGCTTTAACTCGAGCTGAGGAGGCGGTCTACCAAGCTTATTTCACACTTCTCTTACAAGCTTAAAGCTGAGTAATTTGTTTCCAAAAGATACTGAACCTTGTTAATTTTTCTGTGCTAATAAACACCAAGAACATATGAATATTCACAATATCATTAAAGCGCAGTAAGTAACTAATTACAGTGTTAAGTGACTGTAACAAAATGAATATGCTGCAATGAAGAGACAAGCTAACTTCGCGTCACGTGACACTCTAAGCAGCACCCCCTGCATTTGCCATAAAAAAAGCGACACATTTACTAAAATGTCCAAAGTATATGTGGCAAGTAACAATACAAAAGTCATTGTTGTTCCCGTATCTGTTAAAAAGAACATTGGGTTTTAGAAAACATTGCTTGCAGTCAGACTCGAACTCTCTTCTTTCAATAGCGCAGGGCGATGCCGCTAACCATACGGCTATTCTTACTAGGTGAAGGGAAATGACTTCATTATTTACGATCGGGTGTTAAGGCTTTTACGGTTGATGCGTCTTTAATTTATAGTTATAAGATTTTTACCACATATGACGTGTTTTTTTATTAATCTTCAATGCGCTGACATAATATGAAGGGCGGATGCATTCATGGAGGATTTGTGCATGAGCAACGCGAGACGCACAAGTGTCCCCACTGCATCTGCTTCGGAACTATTCGTGCGAAACTGGCAGAGCTCGAGTAGCCAGGAGCTGGTGTCTTTACCAGCTCCAGCGTCAATGTTAAAAGCGCCGTTTACCCTCGCCCTCCCTGCCGCGGGAGCGTCATTAGGCTGCCTCCAGGGGGTTCAGAAGAGAATTTGAACCTCAGCCGCGCATGCGCATTGCAACGCTGCGGCCACTGCCGCGTATAGGCCTATAAGCAGCCGCGCTACGACTCGTATACGTGCTGTCTCCGCGGCGTAAAACGTACCTCGTGCGATAAAAATATTCTTAATGCGCATATAAAATGATCTGATAGATAAAAGAAACGAAAAATGATAGTTTAAAAACATTTTTATTTTATTTACTTTTTTTCACGACGAGTTTATTTTGCGGGGGTTCACTGAACCATTTCAACACGTAGGACGCGCCGCCAGTGGTCGTAACCATGTCTGTGAAACTGCATTGATGTCATGAAGTGTTCGAAATGTCCCCCGTCTGCTGCAATATTCATTTCCAGTCGCTGGTGGAAGGACTTCTGCGCACACCGAAGAAATTCTTTCGTATTGAATATAAAGTGAGGCGTTTAATTAAGAGTTGTGCTTTGACTTGGATTCAACCCAGAACCCCTTGCTTATTGGGCAGACTGTTTAACGGCTCAGCTAACGTAGGGCTTCAGATAATGGGGCGACACGAACTGTTTTACAGCATGTCTCCGTCCACACCACAGACTTTAATTCTGTCTCAATATGTATCAAACTTTCCAAGGCGCTCCAATACTCGAGTACCCTCCCAGCAATGAACGTGAATGGAAACAATCCTGCCTTTTTCCTGAAGCAGGGGTGATATAAATATCAACAACTAGTGGACCTAGCAATGCTTCGCAATTGCTAATATGTATGTACTATTGCTTTGAACCTCAAATGTGCAAAATTTTATCGCAATGAAATGAATGGTATTGACATTTCATAGAAAAATATCTTTCTTTTTTTCTGAATTTTCCAGTTTTCCGGGAAACTTTTCCAAGTTTTTATTTCATAAGAATGTTTTTCTTTGAACGTCAAATATGCAAAATTTTATCGCAACCAGAAAATGATATTGATGTCCCACGTAAAAAAGCTCTTTCAGTTTCTCGCGAATTTTCAAATTTTTTGGGTAACTTTCCAAGTTTTTAGTTCATAAGAACGTGCATCTTTCAAATGGTCAAAATTTTATCACAATCGTATGAACGGTTCTCAACTTATAGTGTTCAGTACATTTAGAAACACATTGAAAAAGGAACTTGGTTCGAATTTTGTGACTTTCCTACTTAAATGCAATAGAAAAAATCGCTTTATGTTTTTACTAAATTGTCCTACTTTCCGCGCGACCTTTCCAAATTTTTATTTGATGCGAACCTTCCTCTTGCTTTCAACATGAAATGTACAAAATTTTATCGCAATTGGATGAACAGTATTGATAGCTCACTGGAAAAAGCTGTTTCCGTTTTTCCCGAGTTTCCTCTTTTCCGAACAACTTTTCCATATTTTATCACCGTTTAAACCTTCCCTGGACTTACACGAATATTTCGAGACTAAAATTAGCCAAATCGGTTCAGCCGTTCTCGAGTTTTAGCGAGACTAACGAACAGCAATTCATTTATATATAGATAATTCATTCCCTTGAGACATATATTGTCTCATTATACCGGGTCCGAATCCCGGCCACAGCACAAAAATTTTAATTCAACGCCTCTCCTAAAAAATTCAGGTGTAAGGAGACAATATATGCTTTAAGGAATTGAATTATTGTTGATATTTTTCTCACCTCCGCCTGAGGAAAAATGCGAGCTTGTTCCAATTCACGTTCATTGCTGGGGTGCTATTCAAATATTCAGACAGGATTACAGTATGTGGTGTGGACAGTCCGCGTAGCGGCCTTATCCGTAAGGCTGTGATAGCTGAGCGGTTTCATCAGCGTGTCCGGTCAAAGGGGTTAACGCAGCCAAAGCGACTTTAAAGTTTTTGCAAGTACACGTTAGTACCAATAATTAAAATACTTGTAGCATCTGTCGGTGTGACTCTGATGATAGCGTTCTGGTCTCACAACAATAGCGACATGCTACGAATCCCGCTGTGTCAAGTGTATTTTTCGTTGTTTTCGACTTTTGTATAAAATATTTTTGGATCTCTAATTACACGTATTATGTTAGCTTTTGTTTATGTGTATGTAGTCGAGCTGGACACTTTGTCGTCACGTAATACGATGGCTGAGTAGTTTAGCTGTTTGGAAAATCATTAGTAGCAATGGAGATGACTTTCTAAAAACAGCGTCGTAGCTCTTCAGAAACTAAACAAAGACTACCGTCGTCAACGAATAGTGAGGCCAATATTGTAAAAATTTAATTTATGTTTCTTGATTAAAACCGTCATTATTAAAAACCATTTATAAAATATAGAAAATTACGAACAAACAAAAATACGTGCATTTTTCGTAAAAGTTAACATTAGACATTAAAATTGAGTAAGTATTCGAACATGACAGAAAAAAATAATAAAGAAAAACATATGGTACGGCAGGATTCGAACCACCGACCGTATGGTTGGAAAGGTATAACGCTAGCACCTGAGCTACACCGACAAATGATACAGTGGTTATAATATTGGTACTTAGATGAACTTGCAAAAAAGCCGAGGGACTGACGACCACAGATTGTGGCGTAAAGTCAGCGCCACAGCCAGACGTACGAGAACGACCGTGAAGAGGGCAGCGGATGACCGGCAGCCAATCACACGCCGGCGCCGGCGCGCCCTCTACAAGCAGCTGTATCTAGGGCGACATGCCTCTGGAAGGGCACCTCTGAACTCGGCTCCGAAATAGGCAGTAACTGTGAGTGAGCGTAGGCATCGAGGAAGAAGAAGCCGCCGCGAGAACAGAGAGAACTGTGTATATGTTGGTAAATAAAACTTGTATTCCAAATCTGTATCATAGCTGTTTTAGCTGTACACACATCCCACGCGTCCTGAGCAGATCCTTTCCAGAAAGACGGGCCGGGAAGGACAAAACACACGGTGACGAGGACTAAACACTGAACTCTTGAATTGGACAAAATGCTTCAGTTACAACACTTTCGGAATCATGGATGGATAAAGAGGGGGTATGGCTCAATCTTCTTGTGTGGAACTTCCAACGACTTAAACACATGCCGCGAGCCAACACCACCTAGAAGACAAGGCCTCACAACTGGCCCGTGGCCTACAAGATAGACAGGCCCCAGCACAGGCGTCATGCCACGTAAGCAAGGTAGTTCCGAGCCGGCTCGATTGCTAGCTCAGTGTGGCTGCCCCGTGGCCGGCGAGAAAGACAGGCCTCAGCACACACATCATGCCACGTAACCAAGGTAGTTGCGAGCCTGCGCGATCATTAGCCGATTGGACGGCCGCGGAGGCACTGCCCACTGCGCCATAGCGGGCAACCACTAAACTAGCTATCGCTCCGGCTCGGAACTACCTTGCTTACGTGGCATGACGACTGCGCTGGGGCCTGTCTTTCTCATAGGCTTCGCAACTGGCCGTGCCTACATCACACGTAAAGGCCGCGAACGGAAGTTGACTGGATGGCCACTACGCAGCGGTGGGCGTGTCCCAGCGGCCAGCCAGTGAGCTGATGGCCGCGGCCTTTACGTGCGACGTGGGCACGCACGGCCATTTGTGACGCCTTGTCTTCTAGGTGGTGTTGGTCGAGCCAGCATTCGCATATCAGGTGGCTTGCTATGACTTTTGTCACGTCAGTATGTGTAATAGCATCACTCACGAAATTTCTCGTTGTATTTCCGACGTTATCATTTACATACAGGGTGATTGACGAAGATATGAAAATATTTGAATATGTTATTCTACAAGTAAAATTAAAGAAAAAAGTTGACATAAACATAGGTCCGCTATTGTTTAGTTGCGGAGTTATGGCTAATAAAAGATTTTGGCTGAAATTTATCAACTTCAAATGAAGTCATAGCAAATCTGTACCACGTTACAGTGAACCACGATTTCCACTTACTTTGTTGTTATTGATCTGGTGAAAATGAAATGATCGTATGGCTTTTCTTGGTGAGATATCCCCATATGGAATAGGCCACCTACTGCAAATCCATCTATTGACGCCACTTTGGCGAATTTCTGTCGACGATGATGTAGACAAACAAACACCCCCGAGCGGTCTAAGGCGCCTCGCCGTCGGAGGTTCGAGTCCTCCCTAGGGCATGGGTGGGTATGTTGTCCTTAGTCCTTAGGTTCTTTTATCTTAGTTTAAGTAGTTTGTAAGCTACGGACTGATGACGAAGCAGTTTGGTCCGATAGATTTACAAACAAATACCCAGTCCCCTGCCGGGATACGAACCCGGCTCCCTTGCCGTCAGCGACGTTGTCATGAGCTGCGGAGGCGGACATTGAGCAGGTGAGTCTAATAAAATATGTTCCAGACGTGTATCTCCAGTAGTTTTCCAGAAATTACAGAGAAGCAAGAAAATAATTTGGGAAATATTTTAATTTATCAATTACTTGGCCCAAATGTTTTAAATTTTCAACAGAATTTGCAGAGAATTTAATTTTGGAAAATGATGGTAATAAAGTTAAATAAAACTGTATCAATATGTCGTATAATCTGCTTTTATTAATACCATAGCATGTTTTATTTATAAATTTCTGGAATTTCTGGAAAACTACTACCGATACAAGTCTGCGACATGTTTTTATTAGATTTATCAAATCGATAATAACAAAATAAATGTAAATCGTGTTAGTGTAACCTAGTGCAGTTATGCGTAATCTTCATATTAGCTAGGTTAACAAATTTCAGGAGAAATTTTTATTTGGAAGGGTACCGCCAGAATATATTTACTTGGGAGAGAGTCGCATATTCAGTAGGTTGAAAAACACTGCTCTACATCACTGCAGGCGAATGTCAGGAGGGTTCCTTTCAAAGGTCACAATCGATTTCCTTGCGCATCCGTGACAAAACCATCAGAGCTTGTACAGGACTGAATTATGCTGCCATACAAGTCTTCGGTCACTTACCAAGTGCCGGCCGCGGTGGCCAAGCGTTCTTTGGCGCGTCAGTCACAGTCTGCACGGCCACTACGGTCGGAGGTTCGAATCCCCCCGAGGACATGGATATTTGTGCCGTCCTTAGTAGTAGCTAGTTCACAAGTAGTTTGTAAGTTTAGGGACTGATGACCCCGTAGCTAAGTCCCATAAGCTATACAAACATTTGAACATTTTTGACTTACAAAGTAACACCAAAGGTCTGAAAGATAGCCAACTGGTATTTGAAAAGAAATTAAAGGAATTTCTGAATGGCAACTCATCTACAATGCAGATTAATTTTTAGATAAATCTTTTTAAAAAATATTGTAATACATTTAAAAATATAAAAGGAAAAAATGTAAATAAAAAATCTTTGACATGTTGATTGTCATGTATAGACAACATTTACTAAACTGACACGTTCCACATCAGGTACGGCCAAACTTTCAGGAAACATTCCTCATACACACAGAAAGAAAATATGTTATGTGGACATGTGTCCGGAAACGCTTAATTTCCATGTTAGAACTCATTTCATTACTTCTCTTCAAATCACATTAATCATGGAATGGAAACACACAGCAACAGAACGTACCAGCGTGACTTCAAACACTTTGTTACAGGAAATGTTCAAAATGTCCTCCGTTAGCGAGGATACATGCATCCACCCTCCGTCGCATGGAATCCCTAATGCGCTGATGCAGCCATGGAGAATGGCGTGTTGTATCACAGCCGTCCACAATACGAGCACAAAGAGTATCTACATTTGGTACCGGGGTTGCGTAGACAAGAGCTTTCAAATGCCCCCATAAATGAAAGTCAAGAGGGTTGACGTCAGGAGAGCGTGGACGCCATGGAATTGGTCCGCCTCTACCAATCCATCGGTCACCGAATCTGTTGTTGAGAAGCGTACGAACACGTCGATTGAAACGTGCAGGAACTGCATCGTGCATGTACCACATGTTGTGTCGTACTTGTAAAGGCACATGTTCTAGCAGCACAGGTAGAGTATCCCGTATGAAATCATGATAACGTGCTCCTGTGAGCTGAGGTGGAAGAACATGAGGCCCAATCCACACATCAAATGGGCATCTGCCAACTCCGCATTTGTAAACATTGCATTGACTGCAAAACCACTTTCGTGATGAACACTAACCAGTTGATGCTACGTACTGATGTGCTTGATGCTAGTACTGTAGAGCAATGAGTCGCTTGTTAACACAAGCAAGGAAGTCAACATTAGCTTCCGCCGGCCGCTGTGGCCGAGGGAACTGAGTCGCTCCAGTCACGGTCTGCACGGCCACTTCGGTCGGGGGTTCGTATACCCCCTCGGGCATGGATATTTGTGCCGTCCTTAGTTGTCGGTAGTTCATAAGTAGTTTGTACGTTTAGGGACTAATGACCCCGTAGTTAAGTCCCATAGGGTTTACAAACATTTGAACATTAGCTTCCTTCAATTGGGCCAACTGACGGTGAATCGAGGAAGTACAGTACATACTAACGAAACAATTGGGTTTAAAATAAGGTTCAAATGTTTGTACAGCTTATGGGACTTAACTACGGGGTCATCAGTCCCTAAATTTTCGAACTACTTACGACCTAGCTAATACTAAGGACGGCGCAAATATCAATGCCCGAGGGGGGATTCGAACCCCCGACCGTAGTGGCCGTGCAGACCGTGACTGGAGCGCCTCAGTCCCCTCGGCCACCGCGGCCGGCGGTTTAATTGGGTATTTTGACAATTGTCTGCACGAATTATTTCAAGTCACATTTAAAGAGAAATACTAAAATGAGCTCTAACATGGAAATTAAGCGTTTCTGGACACACGTCCACATATTTTCTTTCTTTGTGTGTGAGGAATGTTTCCTGAAAGTTTGGCCGTACCTTTTTGTAACACCCTGTATGTGATCTAAAAAAAGGTAAAGCAGTCAACAATCCGAAGATTGGTTTGAACACCACAGTGCTTTACTAGGCATAGTCCTGTTTGGAGGTGGTATGCCGTTGCTTTCCTCCGACCTTCGAACTGACTTACCGAGCCAGTTATAGGGGGACCTACAGTTTAACGTGGGTTCCGAACCACGGCGCTACTCGGTATTTTTCACATGAGCAATACTGCCTGAGGGGGAAGAAGTGGAAAGTGACAGATAAAAATCTCAGGACCTGTGGGGAGGGGGGGGGATCGAACCCGCGACCTTTGGATTTGTAGTCTTGCACTCTACCACTGTGCAATCGAGGCGCACGTATGTGATCTATAGAACAAGTATTAATCTAATGGGAGCTCCAGTCATGGTCTACACGGCCACTACGGCCGGGGGTTCGAATTCCCCTCGGGCATGGATGTTTGTGCCGTCCTAGTTCGTAAGTAGTTTGTAAGTTTAGGGACTGATGACCCCGTAGTTAAGTCCCATAAGCTGTACAAACATTTGAACATTTGATTAATCTAATGTTCCCCGTCTCTAATGACCACGATGTTTACGGGACGGCAAGCCCAAATCTTCCTTCCCGTTTCCATTTATTGCTAGAAGTAATGGCTACCCGAAGTTTTCTTAATGCCAGAAGACATCTCCCCAATAACGATGACGTGTCGTGGCCCGTTTGCTAGGGAACGGGCGAAACAGTAGTTAGGCAGCCAGGTCGCGGGGACCCACAAAAAGTTTGCCGAGTACAATTACGGGTTACGACGGGAGCCATAACGGGGCGGCACTCGAGGTGTGCGCGTGATCGATTGATGACGGGGTGGCCGGGGCGCATTATTTCGCCGTTAGTGGGCCCGGCCGCACGTAGGCGCGCGTGAGCGGGGTCGATGGCGCCGGGAAGGCTTAGGGAAGGCGCGTGCCGCGGCCAGCTGTGCGCGTTGCCCGGCAACCGACGCCGCCAGCAGCAGCCGCGCCGCGCCGCTGCGGTCGATGCAGCGGCAGACGCGCTGTCTGGGCCGCCGCTGGCACAACACGCCGGCGTCATACGCGGCCGCGGCAGCGTGCGTCACGCCGGCGCGCGCTACACGTCTCAACCAGTTCTAAAAGGCCAGTCTACACGACGACACCAGGTTGCGACACTCGTTGCGCGAAATGAATTGCACGCCATTGGTTTCGTCTGTAGACAAGTCACCGAAACTCAGTGGCGGCGCTAGACGAAAACTGGGCGTCGGCGAACTCAGTCTTTGCGAGGCCCCTTTTATTTTTCTAGTAAGGAAGAAAATGTCAAATAAAATGAGCTGAATTATACATCAATAATGATTATACTAAAATTTTATTTGTAAAATATGCAAGTATTATTACAATGACAAAAATAACAATAATCATACACAAATTAAAATAGAGGAACTTTTCGGCATTTCGTCTCACTGAATTTTTTTAAGGACACATCTTAATACTAGCCGCTATTTCAGCTTCAGTTGACAGTACTGACAACGCAGATTGTGTTTCTTGAATTATTGTGCTTCCCAAGTAAGTCTTAATCAATTTTAACTTTGTGAAGCTCCTCTCGGCCGAACCTGTACTGACTGGAACTGTGAGCATGATTCTGAATGTTATATAAAAATTTGGATATACTTCGTCGAAATTGTATTTAACTAAAAAGTACGTCATTGCTGTACTCATTCCGAAATAAATAGGGACAACTAAATAGCTGCCGGTCGGGAATGGCCGAGCGCACTAAGGTGTCATACCACGGTGAGCGAGACCGGTCTCGTCGGGGGTCGAATCCCACCCTCGGTTACGGATGTTCGTCCTTTCGTTAAGCTAGTGTAAGTTAGATGCAGGTCGTCTCTACATAAACTAGCAGTTGAAAAGCGCCGTTAAACAACAAATATAAAAAAATAATTAAAAAATCTGAAAATTTAACGTTTTGCGAGGCCCCCACAGGCGCGAGGCCGTCGGCGGTCGCCGACGTCGCCGACGCCTAGCGCCGCCACTGCCGAAACTACGAGGTGCATTCTAGTTCTAAGGCCTCCGATTTTTTTTCCTCCGGACTGGAAAGAGATAGAAACATGCTCATTGTTTTAAAATGAGCCCGCGTTCATTGTCAATACGTCCCAGATATGAAGATGCACCAGCTCCACCAAAGAGACTGCCTACATCACACTTGTGCGTCCTCTCCTGGAGTACTGTTGCCCCTTGTGGGACCCTCACCAGGTGGGACTGACGGAAGACATTCAGAAGGTTCATAGAAGGTCAGCTCGTTTTGTTTTATCGCGTTACGGGGGGGGGGGGGCGTCACGGAAATGTTGCACGAATTGGGGTGGAAATCATTAAAAGAAAGACGTTATTCATTGCGGCGTGATCTGTTTGCGAAGTTTCAATCACCGACTTTTACTTATGAATGTGAAAATATTTTGCTAGCACCCACCTACTTAGGGAGACATGACCATCCCAATAAAATAAGAGAAATCAGATCGAAAAGAAAACGATTTAGGTGTTCTTTCTTCCCGCGCGCTATTAGAGAATGGAACGGTAGAGAAAAGTTATGAAATTGCTTAATGAACCCTCTTCCAGGCACTTAAATGTGATTTGCAGAGTATCTATGTAGATGTAGATGTAGATATGGCAGCACCGTACGACAGATGGAATTTTACCGCCAGCGGCGAGAATGAGAACTGTTTTAGATACTTAAAATGGCGACGTTTTCCTTCGCTTCAGTCACAGTCTGCACGGCCACTACGATCGCGGGTTCGAATCCCTCAAGCATGGATATTTGTGCCGTCCTTAGTGTTAGTTAGTTGATAAGTAGTTTGTAAGTTCAAAAATGTTCAAATGTTTGTGTAGTTTATGGGACTTAACTACGGGATCATCAGTCCCTAAACTTACAAACTACTTATGAACTACTTACGAACGAGGACGGCACAAATATCCATGCCCGAGGGAGGATTCGAACCCCCGACCGTAGTGACCGTGCAGACCGTGACTGGAACGCCTTAGTCTCCTTGGTCACCGCGGCCGGCAGTTTGTAAGTTTAGGGACTGATAACCCCGTAGTTAAGTCCCATAAGCTATACAAACATTTGAACATTTTTTAATTGAACATAATTGCGACTGATTGGTGACATTCTCTACAGATTTGTCCAAATAATCGCTGGGCACCATCTAAAAATGGAGTCTAACCTGACTGAAGAAATCTAGCTAATTTTAATAAGCCATGTGAATTTACGAAAATGTTCAAATGTGTGTGAAATCTTACGCGACTTAACTGCTAAGGTCATCAGTACCTAAGCTTACACACTACTAAAACCTAAATTATTCTAAGGACAAACACGCACATCCATGCCCGAGGAAAATTTTGAAAAATACATCGAAAACAACTTATGCCACGCTTACTACCAATGTCTTTGTTTCTTATAATTAGTCGCAGCATATTTACCCATTTGGAATATTTCTAGCCATTGTTAAGTGTTGGACATATTTGACTGTAGTAATGTTCAACGATTTTTTTTCCATAAAGCAAGACGAATAAAACTCTCGGAAACTGTCTTTGAAGGGTTTAGCAAAAATTACTTCAGGCTTAACACATAATCGCAGTATCGAACATTGCATTCGAATTTCCAAATTAGATTTCGTCTTCTGCAAAATTAGTTGTGAGTAAACGCACGGCGCGTAACAGGCTGGCAATGCTCCAGCCATAAAAATACTGGCGTGAACGCCATACTGCTTCCCCCTCGCCGCACGGGTGTAGACGAGCGGTCTAGAGCGCCATGTTACGAATCGCGCGGCATCCCGCGTCGGAGGTTCGAATCCTCCCTTGTGTGTTGTCCTTAGGTTAGTTTAATTTATTTCAAGTAGTTTGTAAGACTAGGGAGTGATGACCAATGTCGTTTGGTCCCGTAGAATTACAAACATTTGAAACATTTGCTTTCCTCCCCTCTGTTCCTCCGGCGTAGACACGACGGTGCTGCCACAGTGGCGAGGAAGAAATCAGTCCTCCTCCCTCCCCTTGTTCAACAGGAGCGGACGGCAGGTAGTCGAGGCGCCTTTCCACATTTCCCGAAGCCACTCCCTACGACTTTTGATTTCGAATCCCCACTTGGGCATGAATGATGATTTTGTCCTAAAAAAAATATAAAAAAATGGGACCGACATATCTGCCGCCCCTCGGAAAGTGCCGCCCTGTGCGGTCGCACGTTTCGCACGTGCCTTGCGCCGGCACTGAGTGTGACACCAATTGAAATTCATCGACAGCTGAAGGAGACATGTGGTGATGGAGTTATGGATGTGTCGAAAGTGCGTTCGTGCGTGCGACAGTTTAATGAAGGCAGAACATCGTGTGACAACAAACCGAAACAACCTCGGGCTCGCAAAAGCCGGTCTGACGACTTGATCGAGAAAGTGGAGAGAATTGTTTTGGGGGATCGCCGAATGACTGTTTAACAGATCGCTTCCAGAGTTGGCATTTCTGTGGGTTCTGTGCGCACAATCCTGCATGACGACCTGAAATTGCGAAAAGTGTCATCCAGGTGTGTGCCACGAATGCTGACGGAAGACCACAAGGCTGCCCGTGTGGCACGTTGCCAAGCAATGTTGACGCGCAACGACAGCATGAATGGGACTTTCTTTTCGTCGGTTGCGACAATGGATGAGACGTGGATGCCATTTTTCAATCCAGAAACAAAGCGCCAGTCAGCTCAATGGAAGCACACAGATTCACCGCCACCAAAAAAGTTTCGGGTAACCGCCAGTGCTGAAAAGATGATGGTGTCCATGTTCTGGGACAGCGAGGGCGTAATCCTTACCCATTGTGTTCCAAAGGGCACTACGATAACAGGTGTATCCTACGAAAATGTTTTGAAGAACAAATTCCTTCCTGCACTGCAACAAAAACGTCCGGAAGGGCTGCGCGTGTGCTGTTTCACCAAGACAACGCACCCGCACATCAAGCTAACGTTACGCAACACTTTCTTCGTGATAACAACTTTGAAGTGATTCCTCATGCTCCCTACTCACCTGACCCGGCTCCTAGTGACTTTTAACTTTTTCCATCAATGAAAGACACTCTCCGTGGCAGCACATTCACCAGCCGTGCTGCAATTGCCTCAGCGCTTTTCCAGTGGTCAAAACAGACTCCTAAAGAAGCCTTCGCCGCTGCCATGGAATCATGGCGTGAGCGTTGTGAAAAATGTGTACGTCTGCAGGGCGATTCCGTCGAGAAGTAACGCCCGTTTCATCGATTTCGGGTGAGTAGTTAATTAGAAAAAGAATGGGAGGTCTTAGAACTTGAATGCACCTAGTATACTCTTCAGTTTCGTTGTTTTGGAGTGCCGCAATCGTCGTAAAATGAAAGTTTCGGCAGTTGTAAGAGTTGCGGCGGAGCTATTACTGCTCTGTGTGAAGTCACTTTATAAGACTAAATATAAAAAGACTAAGAAACGTGTTTCGGTTGTTAAATGTAAGACGTCAGTTCGGTTGATCACCGGCCTTGCTGAAAGAGATTGTGGTTGAATACCCTACAAATTATTTTAATTATCTTAAAAATGTCACCAGGGCACTTTACGTTTTCTCAAATATAGTAATGCAATAAGGAAACAAGATACTCTTATGTGTATAGCATTGTCACCGGAACTGAAAATAAAAATTACATTACGTTTCTCGTCTAGTGGATATTCATATTCGTCTCTACAGAACCTGCATCGTGTTCCGAAATCCACAACTGCTTAACCACGAAAAAGTGAACAACATGTTTAAAAGTATTTACATAAAAAAGGTGAATGTAAAACCCTGTCTCGTTTTAAATAAATATTTACAAAGAATTGTAAATGTAAAAGCTGTCACGTTTTAAACAAATAATATTAAATAAAAGAATTCAGCTTAACACATTTGTATTAGCCTTTTTTTCTTTTGTACAAGTTTCCTTAAAAAAGTCTGCAAGTCCAAACCACGTGATCTTGGTCTTGCTATCTTGCGCTGATCAACTCCCAGGTGTTTTACTAGATTGCATTTTGCAAAGTTCCTTTGAACAGGTATTCTGAATTGAAAGTATTTTAATACAAATAAACAATCCCAGAGACGGATTTAAGTCTCAAATATGTCAAAGACATTATTGATAGATCTGAAGCATTGAATTAAAATTTGTGGTGCAGCCGGGAATCGAACCCGGACCTCCATGCTTACTAGGCAGACGTCTTAACCTTTTTTTTTTTTTTTTTTTTTTTTTTTTTTTTTTTGAGGAAAATAATAATCTAAATAATAAAACATTAATTAATAATAGTGTCTGAAACACTTTAGAAATTTTTGGTAGTGGAGGGTTCCGATCCACTGACCTTCAGCGGCACAGTGCAACGCATTGTCCATTACACTATTTTTTTTTGTAGTGACAAGTTTTTTCTTCTTTTTTTATATACATTTTTTATTATTTTCGTTTTTTATTGTTTATATATAAATGGTTGTCTTCACCGGTCGCCTCGACCCTTTTTCAAATTTATCTTTATTGAAACAAATTAGGGGAAAAGGAAAAAGGAGAAAGAATACAATATAATCAAAACGAAGGAGCCCTTCAAGCGTAAACAAAAGATTATCTGTGACTTCTTTGTAATGAAATTAATGACTCCGTCGGACCAGCACGTCCTCACAAGACTGGCGATCGCTGTGATTAGCCGCACGAGAATAAAAACCGCACGGCTGCGATACATCAGTACATCATCCACAGACGTCTTCTCGAAATTATTGGAGGATTACCGGTGTAATGATCAATCATAAACTGGTAATAGGGAACGTAAGTCAGCTTCTCCCTGCATGGATGATCCAGCTGCGAGCGGGGTCGCGGAATGCACTCTGGAGGAAGTTAACCGTTAGACTACCACACCACTAACGATTAAGGCGCCTTGGAATAGTTCATGTACGATTTCCCTCCACAACACAAACTTTAATTCAGCTTCTTTGTTCCAAAGATAATTGTCACTACTGCCAAGGCTCTCCATGCAGCGGAATAGCACCTCAGCAATAGACATAGTGGAACAATCCTGTTATGGCAGTAGTGGCAATTATCTTTGGAACAAAGAAGCTGAATTAAAGTTTGTGTTGTGGAGGGAAATCGTACATAGACTATTCCAAGACACCTTGATCGTTAGTGGTGTGGTAGTCTAACGGTTAAGACGTCTGCCTAGTAAGCATGGAGGTCCGGGTCAGTGTGGCTCGGGCAGCCGTGAGGCGAGGACGTCCGCTAGCGTCCCGCCTGGCGAGGTACGCGTCCGCGTTTTCCTTGTTTACTTCTCGTCGCGTTATTGTGTATTGAGTCCCCTGTACTAGTGAGCCATGGCGCACTCATACCGCCGAACGACTATCAAGATCTCTTTCCAAGCAGAATACGCACGACCACGACCTTTTGAAATTGAGAACTTTATTAGAGACGATCTGAACCTCGATCCACGAGATGTAATAGGCATACACTTTTCCATTACCGGGAATGTTGTCTATGTCAAGATGCGCACCGAAGAACTGTGTACCGACATTGTGAACCGCCACGAGGAACGACACAAGTTCAAACACCCTGACGGTCACATCGGTGCCGTCGTGATCGAGCATGTGGGTTACGGCCTGCGTACGATCAGGGTCTTCGAACTCCCGTTCGAGGTCCCAGAAGATATCGTTAAGACAGCCTTCCGCCCCTACGGAAACGTCATCGGTCACGCGGCCGAAAAATGGAAAACGTTTGAGACTTACCCGGTCCTCAACGGTGTATGGCAAATACAAATAGAACTGAAGAAGCACGTACCGTCATACCTGAATATAGGAGGATGCAGGGCCATCATCATGTACGACGGTCAGCCCCGTACCTGTGCCGGTTGCGGCCAGGAAGGACACGTCTGCCAACAATGTCCCCTACGTCGACCTGTACAAACGCCTGTCAACGACGACGCCCCCTCTGCGCCGTCCATAGTTCTCCCTGTTACTTACGCTGCAGCCGCCGCACCACCGGCCGATTATCTACAAGGTCAAACTAACCAACCACCGACAACGACCGCAAACATAGACATGAATCTCACACCTTCGACGCCATGCCAACCAGACGCAGTGCAAGAGAAAAGCAACAAACCCTTTCCGCTGAGCAAGAAGATGCAAAGGAACCGACACTTGACGTCGTGCCAACTTCTGCCTTCATTCCAACAAACAAGAACGAGGCAGACACCCACGCTCTTTCCGACTCTGAACAACATAACCGCAAACAAAAGAACCCTCGGAAGCGCCGTAAGAAGCATCGTCTCCCCTCTGATGATTACTTACAACGAATGGGGCCACAAGAAGACGATTCCCTGTCCGATGACGGCAGGTCTTCTGACACGCAGATGTCAGACGTCACTGCGCCGACATCTCACCCCCCGACCGTTTCCAACAATCGTGATGCCACGACGACGCGCACTCCCAGGAGCGTCCCAGAAGGCGTCCCACTTGCCGTGCCACCTCCACCTGCGGGCACAGCAGACGATACTTTGATGGACACTACATCTGAATTGACACGATCGTGGGCGGACGAAACGTTGGACGAAGGTGAAAATGAGGGAGATGTCCCCATGGTATTGTCGGACATAGTTCCGACACAGTAACTGACAACTGGATGGCTGCTGTGTCTGTTCCATCCCGAACGGACACCGCTAGAGCAGCAGACTTCTTCCAGGAGACCCAACAATACCGACTGGCCACTATCAAATATCAATACTATTCGCGCGCACCATAAACTAAGGATGTTACAAGAGATGCTGAATGCGGCGGATATAGATATTGCCCTTCTTCAGGAGGTCTACGTTGCTGAGTTCGTCGGTCCTTATGGATATACCACTCATGTCTCTCACGCGTCTGACACAGGCAGCGGCGTGGCAATCCTTCTCCGTGACGGCTTAATTGCAGAAGATATCACTTTCACACCTGATGCAAGAGGCATGGCACTCACCCTACATGACGTCAGAATAATTAACATCTACGCACCATCTGGATCTGGTCGTCGCCGTGAACGGACTGCTTTCTTCGCTGAAGCCGTCACGCCCCTATTTATGGGTCGTCAGGATGCCTTAATCATCGGTGGAGACTTCAATTCCACCCAGGCGCCCAAGGACCAACTACCACACCATGTTCCATGTGCGGCGCTCGCTGCCATCATCACCAACCTACGTCTAGTGGACACGTGGGAGTACGTACATGGCGATCGTCTGGGTTTTACACACTACACCAGCCACTCATCCAGCCGTATAGATCGCATCTATCTCTCGCGACCCTTCGTTCAGGGCACACAGGCCGCCGAAATATGGCCTGTAAGTTTTTCCAATCATGCAGCATATATATGCACTCTTACCATGCGCCGACAGAAGACGTGGCATGGGCGGGGCCCCTGGAAGCTGAACATTGCACACTTACATTCGCCAGAATGCCGAGAGATCGTGGAGACCACGTGGACACAATGCACACGCCGGAAAAAAGCTTACCCAACAGCAATCTCTTGGTGGATAAAATGTGCCAAGCCTGCTTTGAGGAAAGCCTTGATTGGACATGCAAGAGAGGCAGCAGCATGGCGACGACACACAATGGACTTTTATTACCGCATCCTACGTGATTGTTCAACAATGATGCACTCGCCTGCCCGCCAGCAAGCAATGAATCACGCGAAAGCGCGGATCACATTACTTACGAAGCGTCACCTTGAGGGAGCAATTGTTCGTGCACGCACCACAGACAGAATGGACTACGAAGGGCCGTCAATGTACCATATCCTCGCTGAACACCGACGACGGAGGCGGGCCCTGATTCAGAGTATAACTTTAGATGATGGTCGCTGTATCGAAACGCAACGTGAAATAGGTCTTGCTCTCCACGCTCACTATCGTCAACTATACGCAGCTCAGTATCATTCAACAGAAGTGATAGAGACAATCTCTCGTCTAACATATGGAGTACTACCCCAGGATGAGCAATTGAGTCTACTTGAGGATGTTACTGAGGAAGAGGTCACTGCAGCAATATTGGCTGGCGCACCAAACAAGTCACCAGGACCTGACGGCCTCCCGTTGGAGTTTTACAAGACCTATCGCCAGCTGCTAACACCGGCCTGGATAGACATATGTCGCGAACTAATGACGCCGACAGTACAAATTCCTGGCGAATACCTTGAAGGACTGCTTGTTCCTGTCCACAAATCGAACGGTGGAACACGCCTCACAGACTACCGTCCACTATCACTCCTGAATTGCGACATGAAGATATTTACGCGGCTCTTGGCAGCACGTCTCCGAAAAGTCACCTGCTACGTGATATCCCACGATCAAGTGTCCTTAGGAGGCGATCACAACATTCGGACTGCGTTAAATCGATACCGAGACATGATCGCACTAGCGCGGACACGGCGCATGGAAGGAGTCTTAGCCTCCCTCGATTTCAGTCAGGCCTTCGACAGGGTCGATCACACCTTTCTGGCGGCGGTCATGCGGAATATGAGATTCCCAGACAACATCGTGGAGATAACGATGCGCCTGCTTCGAGGTGCGACATCAAGGATTCTGTACAACGGCCGAATAACACCACCGATCACGGTCAACGGTCAGTACGACAAGGATGCCCTCTGTCAACAATCCTCTACGCTATTGCCATGGAACCGCTCCTATGTGGCCTCCGCCAACGCCTCATGGGTATAACCTTTGAGGGCCACACCTTCTGTTGCACGGCCTATGCGGACGATCTGGTCCTCTTCTTGAGAAACCACAACGACGTCCAAGACGCGCTGGCGTGGGTGGAATCCTACGGCGCTGCATCAGGCAGCGTCCTTAATATTCGCAAATCACGCGCACTGCACATAGGACGCGGACGGCCTGACGTCGTTCCCCTGCCGGTCCACGACACAATAAGATGTTTGGGCATAGATTTCACAGCCGACTTGCGGCGATCTGCGGCTCTCAACAGTAGACGTCTTCTACGACGGATCCGGGTGGAACTTCTAGATCACCGCCTTCGAGCCCTGAACATGCTGCAACGCACCCAGTACGCTAATGTTTATGTAGCATCCCGTATCCCACACGTGGCACAGACGTTCCCCATGCCTTCGACAATGGCCAAGCGCATGTTGGCGGCATTGGGCTCGTTTGTGAGTCACGGTATGTTATTCAAGGTCAGCTATGAATCCCTTACTCCCCCAAGGAGCAAAGGAGGCCTTAACCTCTGTCATGTACCGCATCGAGCGACGGCCCTTTTTATAAGCACACATATCAAGATGTGGCGACGTACTCCGGCTTGCCTTTCCAGCCTACTAATGAGGGCCCTTGCCCCAAGCTCGCTAATCGCACCAGTGCAGGTGACCGTCGTCCCAGCGCCCTTCTTTTACTTGAGATACCTCTTCCTCGAATACAGCTATCTTCGAACCACACTTACCCGTCCACGAATGTCGACGGCTCGGCTGGTGTACTCAGCGATGCAATCGAGACTTCCGCTGAATGCGATTGAACACAAACATCCGCATGTTCGCTGGACAGCAGTGTGGCGAGCAGTGCATGATCCTACGCTTACAGCAGATGTCCAGTCTAGCTGGTATCTCACGGTCAATGGGAAGCAGATCTGCCAGACGCGCCTCCACAGGATCCACCTAGCAGCATCGCCATTATGTGCCACGTGTGGCATGCAAGACGACGACGGCCATCGACTTGTCTGCGGCGAGGCAGGCAATGTTTGGCTTTTGGTCCGCCAGATGTTGGCCTTCTTTACACGAACAACCCCTGACAATATCACTGCCGAAATGCTTCTCTTCCCCAATAAGGACTATTTCCCACGAGCGAAGACCCACACAGTGATATGGATTAGTGCACTCGCTGTCCACTATCTATTTGGAAATGGTGATAAATCAGTTCTCGATTTCTGGCAATACATCAATGATCGACACTGCGCAGTTGCCAAGAACCCGAAGTACCAGCAATACTTTTCGAACTTCCTCCAGAGTGCATTCCGCCACCCCCCTCGCAGCTGGATCATCCATGCAGGGAGAAGCTGACTTACGTTCCCTATTATCAGTTTATGATTGATCATAACACCGGTAATCCTCAAATAATTTCGAGAAGACGTGTGTGGATGATCTGCTAATGTATCGCAGCCGTGCGGTTTTTATTCTCGTGCGGCTAATCACAGCGATCGCCAGTCTTGTGAGGACGTGCTGGTCCGACGGAGTCATTAATTTCATTACAAAGAAGTCACAGATAATCTTTTGTTTATGCTTGAAGGGCTCCTTCGTTTTGATTGTATTGTATTATTTCTCCTTTTTCCTTTTCCCCTAATTTTTTTCAAAAAAGATAAATTTGAAAAATGGTCGAGGCGACCAGTGAAAAAAAAAAATGTTGGGAGAAAAAAAAAACGGTTAAGACGTCTGCCTAGTAAGCATGGAGGTCCGGGATCGATTCCCGGCCGCACCATAAATTTTAATACAATGCTTCAGATCTATCAATAATGAATGACTGTATTTTAGCCCGCAAATTACCTACCGTTCACCCAACGATATTTCATTCACGAATGATTGCTTCAACAGCACCAACACGCCGCTACTTATTCCAGAAAGCTTTTAAAAAGCTCATAAACACCTATGCATCACATATATGTCCAAATACCGAATAATTTCTTCCGTTCCCCACTTCATTTTGTGATTTGATCATCACCTAACCTAAAAACTCGCGCAAACAGTTTCGCCAAAGTTGGGAGGAGCCGAAAATGTTTTAGTTTCGTCAACGAGTTGCGCGTACGCTTGCCGCGCATGCGCACTGGCCAGTACTGCAGTTTCATAAAACGTAGTGTCATCGTGTAAACTAGCCTTAACATAAGAGTCGCAAAACTCCCAGCGCAGCGAATTTCTGCAACTTCGCGACTGCAGCGCTGCCCAGCGGCTGGGTCGTAAAAACAAACCGCGAAACGATTCAGTATTGAACTGTATTTGGAGTGAAGCAGTACATTCAAATACCCTCGTATTTAGGAGCTTTTGTGACGATATAAACTGTAGCAACTATCAAAAATATAATTCGGAAATCTCTCATTTGCAAAGGATGGTCAGAAGTAAGAGAATAATGCTACAAATAACAAGTGTTCACTTATGGTGGTAGTGATACTTTTAGGCATACATTATTAAAGAGAATCGGATAAAAGTAATCACTACTTCATAATTTTACTGCTTTTTGAAAGTAACTACTGAACGCTTCAGATTCCAGTTAATCAACAATTTCAGTAAAGCGTGCTTAGTTTCACACCTCAGTTTCACAAAAATTATAGGTCTGTATACCGACATATTTTGGCGATTACATACTAATTTTAAAACGTAAATGCGTAGCTACAAATAAATAATATGTCCGTGAATAAACTGTTAATATTAGCACGTCGCATACCTAAAGATTGTTTGAAACGAGCCAAGTATATACAGGGTGTTTCACCAAGCGTGTTTGTCTCTGTAACTTATAAAATAATAGGTGACGAGAAATTTTAATGCGGTAGGTCAACACAAGAAATATTACACTTTCTGCGGAGCTATGAACATAGTTTATTGTATCATTTTCCAAAGAGTTACAGCACAAAGATATAATTTTTTAAATGGAACAATAGTTTTTTTTTCTATCGTGCCTTGGAATCGTTGAAACCAGCTGCGTCCAACTATCACTGCTATTACTGTTAGTTTGGGAGCTACAACCCTTCAAAGTTTCAGGGGCAACCACACGCTGTGTGTTAGACTGTGTCTTAACCACTTCCAGCGACCGGTTCCAGCAGGCAGCCACCAGTCACTTGCTCCCACCAATTTAATAGTTGCCTTTACACGGCACGATTTTTCGGTCAATGTGACCGATTTATCGTTGCTGCACATCAAATGCGGCGGATAAATACACGCCGGCCGCGGTGGCCGAGGGGACTGAGGCGCTCCAGTCACGGTCTGCACGGCCACTACGGTCGGGGGTTCGAATCCCCCCTTGGGCATGGATATTTGTGCCGTCCTAGTTCGTAAGTAGTTCATAAGTAGTTTGTAAGTTTAGGAACTGATGACCCCGTAGTTAAGTCCCATAGACTATACAAACATTTGAACAGTTTTGAATTTGATAAATACACTCCTGGAATATGAAGAAAGAACACCATTAATTCGTTCAACCAGCAGAGGGAAATTTTATTGACACATTGTTTAGACTTTAGAGCATTCACTCAAGGTTGCCGCCGGTGGTGACATCTACAACGTGCTGACATGAGGAAAGTTTCCAACCGATTTCCCATACACAAAAAGCAGCTGACCGGCTTTTCCTGGTGAAACGTTGCTGTGATGCCTCGTGTAACGAGGAGAAATGCGCACCGTCACGTTTCCGACTTTGATAAAGATCGGATTGTAACCTATAAAATGTTCACATGTTTGTAGAGTCTATGGGACTTAACTACGGGGTCATCAGTCCCTAAACTTACAGACTACTTATGAACTAGCTAATCCTAAGGACGGCACAAATATCCATGCCCGAGGGGGGATTCGAACCCCCGACCGTAGTGGCCGTGCAGACCGTGACTGGAGCGCCTCAGTCCCCTCGGCCACCGCGGCCGGCTGTAACCTATCGCGATTGCGGTTTATCGTATCGCGACATTGCGCGAAACAATGACTGTTAGCAGAATATGGAATCGGTGGGTTCAGGAGGGCAATACATAACGCCGTGCTGTATCCCAACGGCCTTGGATCACTAGCAGTCGAGATGACAGGCATCTTATCAGCATGGCTGTAACGGATCCTGCAGCCCTGAGTCAACAGATGGAGACGTTTACATGACAACAACTATCTGCACTAACAGTTCGACGACGTTTCCAGCAACATGGACTATCAGCTCGCAGAACATGGCTGCGGTTACCCTTGACCCTGCATCACAGACAGGAGCGTATGCGATGGTGTACGCAACGACGAACCTGAGTGCACAAATGGCAGAACGTCATTTTTTCGGATGAATCCAGGTTCTGTTTATAGCATCCGTGTTCGGCGACGTCTCGGTGAACGCACATTGGAAGCGTATATTTGTCATCGCCATACTTTCGTATCACCTGGCGTGATGGTATGGGGTGCCATGGTTACATCTCTCGGTCATCTCTTGTTCGCATCAACGGCACTTTGAACAGTGGACGTTACATTTCAGATGTGTTACGACCCGTGGCTCTACCCTTCATTCGATCCCTGCGAAATCCTGCATTTCAGCAGGATAATGCACGACCGCGTAATGCAGGTCCTGTACGGGCCTTTCTGGATACGGAAAATGTTCGACTGCTGCCCTGGCCAACACATTCTCCTGATCTCTTACCAACTGAAAACGTCTAGTGAATTGTGGCCGATCAACTGTCTCCTCACAATACTCCAGTCACTACTCTTGATGAACTGTGGTATCGTGTTGAAGCTGCATGGCCATCTGTACCTGTACACGCCATCCAAGCTCTGTTTGACTCAGTGCCCAGGCGTATCAAGACCGTTATTACGGCCAGAGGTGGTTGTTCTGGGTACTGATTTCTCAGGATCTATGCACCCAAATTGTGTGAAAATGTAATCACATTTCTGTTCTAGTATGATATATTTGTCCAATGAATACCCGTTTATCATCTGCAATTCTTCTTGGTGTAGCAATTTTAATGTGTTGGAAACGGAGCGGTTGTTTCGGAGGCGGAGATTTCGCGCCATTTCACTCGGATCCTCCGGCTACCTCCGGTTGAACGTGTCGAATCTAGCAGACGCCATTTTGGAGATGAATCTTGCCGTATTTGTTTGATTTGGCAGTGTATTTCCCACCATCAGTTTCATAAATATAAACCAAAATCGATGTTTTAAATACGAGTTTGTTATAATTAAATTTGTGTAAGCTGACAATTATTGATAAATTTCACGATGGCCTTTTAAGTTTCATGAAGTACAAAACTTAGAGTGACTGAAGTTGAGTGCTGCATGGGTTAGGTAGTAGCGTGTTAGTCTTTCGAGTAGAACGTTCTGTGTTCGATTCCCAAGTGCGAACATTTTAATTCTATGTAATTGTTCAAAATTTCGTTTTCTTTCTTACTTTTACTACAAAAATTTATTATTATTTGAAGTAATACCTTTCTACATGTCATATATTTAACAAGTAGTGTTCTTATAGCTTTCTGTCAAAAACGTTCGAATCTGTTAATGTATACACTGTGTCCTTCCGTCTTCACATAAATTTGTCTCTTGTTTTATGATATCAATTTGAAGATAGTGAACACAGTGTAATGTCATGATCGCGTAACTGGAGACAAGCTTCTGTACATAACAATATTAAAATTGAAAATACCACACTGCAAGCTACTGTAGACCTCTTACGTTGTAGAATAGTCCGTCCACAAAAATAATTAAAAAACTGTATATAAGCGGCAGAGAACGGAATGGTGTTAGTGTTCTATCATCGTTTTTTGTCGCTTTGCTTCTTGTGCTAGTTTTAATGTAAAATTTCAAAGGAAAGCTCTGCAGCTACCCGGCATGTCTTCCACAATTATGAATGCTTTCATTGTGAAAATAATGAAATATGTCATGGTTGACGCCATCGTTGTTTTTTTTTTTTATCGACAACTTTTTTACCATTATTAACCACTTTCATATTGTTTGCCCTTGGTGCTGTAGGAATATTTATGAAATCTCTTTCAATAGTCTTGAAGATTAGATGTTCTTCTACCTGCGACGTACAGTCTTCCGCACATCTTACATGTGAGTAGCTTGTTATCAAAAGCGGACATCTGTCGTTTGCAAATAACTGAGGTAAACGCCATTTTTATTACGACATGCTAGTTTGATCATCATTTAGTTGCAAATGATCACCAAACTCGCATGCCTACGTATTAACTCCACGTTTCGTAATAAAATGGCGTTTATCTCAGTTATTTGCAAATGACAGAAGTCCGCCTTTGATAACAGGCTACTCATGTAGCCTTTAGGCATCGTCAGCCGCGCTCTCAAAGAACTACCACACATCGTATCTACATTTTAACATACCAGTGTACAGCACTTGATCTTTATCCCACGGATGATAGGAAAATTATACAACCCATCCCAGTGCTGCATAAATGGAATGGGGTGGAAGCGTTGTCAGGACGGAAGGCGGAGCGGTGAAGGCTTGTGGGCGCCCTAGGAAAGGGTGACTGATTGGCAAATAAAAGATAGGATGCAAGTTAACATTTAGTATATTCTGAAATACAGGATACATGGCGGGACTCGCCCTGGGGTCGGATGTAATGAATGAATGCCAGTCTAAACGGATTAGAAAACGGCAAAGTTGAAGGTTACGGTAATGGTTACGGTTCACACAGTTGGTGGCTGATACCGAACAGTCGCTAGGCGGGAGCGGACGGGATGCGGCCGTTCGCCCCGCACAGAGGCTGGACCTCTGGAGTGCGTCTGTTCTGTACGAGAACTCAAACTGAAGAGAGCGAAGGAACTGATGCTAACACTTCTCAGTCCTCCAGCAGTAGCACACGTGATCAAACGTGGGTGTCTGCTATTGGCTCCACGGTAGCATGGAAACGTCAGTAGTTTCAGCACGGACGCCAGAAGGGTGGCGTGATTTTAGAATCAGCATTCAATACTGGTTCTGGCCGGCTCTGTCCTGCAAGGTGGACAGCCTTGGTCACGTTGTCAAGGCGTATGTCGCAGTGGAAGAACACTTGTAAAACTCAGGCAAACTTTTGAAATAAAATTTTTGAATTATTTCCCTAACCTATTTTAGACTGGCTGGTCATCCTGTACACCAGGAAACATTATTTTATGATTAAAAATGAAATTTTTACTCTGATCAAGACTTCACACAAGAAAATTTTGCAAACATTAATTATCTTAAAAATATCTGCTTCTATGTGTAACACAAAAATATGAAAGGGACCTGTTCCCGCAAGTTCCAAAGAACCGCCTCATTTGGTTTGCCTATACGGCAGTACCAGAAATGCCCGTGTGGGGCGCATTCGTTGGATACGCCTTCTGGCTAGCGCTATCCGTCGCGCGTCCGTTTCCTCCGGCCAGCCTCCGATTAGATCACCGAATGTGGCGCACTAGTCGCACCTTCGATTTACCCACCAGTTAACCGCACCTGCAGACCAGCACTAGGATGTATACCATACACGATCACGCAGGCAGAGCCATATGCCCGTGAGTATAGTCACCAGAGCGAGCACAGTGTCCACGCTATATACCTGACGTCATGTAAGAAGGCGCTTCCGCGCATAGAGGCGGAGCAATAGGGGAAGGCTGAAGGGGAGGAGCTACGGCCGAGCGCCAACAGTTGCGCCTCCGGGAGAAACACTGCGTAAAGCCCTTTCTACACGCGAAGTGAGAGCTTACGAGATTACCCATGATGCACCGGTCACACCATCCGCGTACAGTGTAGACGCGTCCACTTGCACAAGATGCACGCATACGATCGCTAGTAGACGGAATAGGATGGAGCCTATTCTCACGCGTGTGGAAGTGCTTCGCGCATGCGCAGACGGCCGAATAGGGAACCCAGCTGACATACGAAGCCAAGTCGCGAATTTGTTTGAGAATGTATACTTGTCTCCTGCTCAGAGGAACGAAGTTTTTCGACTCAGTAGTAGGAGGTGATACTATAGAGAAATTGCATTAAAAATTTCATATAACATGTGCACAATTTTTATTGAATACAGAGATATAGCTGTTAATATGATAACCAAACAAACTTAGAGCAAATGTAAATGAAGACATTTTCACTGATTTATCCTTTGGTTCTTGGTAGTACAACACACTGACTTAAAAGTAGAATTTTGTGTATGTTCTACACGTTCATTTCCACTTAATTACCCGGTTTTCGGCTTACTAGGACATATTCAGACTTTAAAGTATGTCGAAAACCGGTTGTTTAAATAAA
Source organism: Locusta migratoria (assembly GCA_026315105.1). Lineage (NCBI taxonomy): Eukaryota > Metazoa > Arthropoda > Insecta > Orthoptera > Acrididae > Locusta > Locusta migratoria. Next base: position 262,875,085 of record CM048744.1, read on the forward strand.
AATCAATATGGTGACTACCAAGAACTGACGAAGAATCAGTCAAAAAATCCAAATTTGCATGTGCTTTAAATTTGTTGTATATACCAAGAGTTGTATCTCTGTACCCAATTAAAACTGGACACACGTTGTATGAAATTTTAACTGCAATTCGTCTTTATTGCCATCTTCTAAAATATTTGCTATTTTAATAGATGAAATATTTGTTTTTGGTGATCATTATTTGAAGCTTTATCACAGTTAAAGGTCTATGTATAGACATCTGAGCTTGTTCATCATATACATAGGCGCCTCAAACCGCAGGGGCTGAAAGTATGTAGCCGCATTTTATAATGAGGAATTAACTCATTTGAGCGACGAAGTTACCATGAACTGCACGAAAACAGTTTCACAGTGGCAGTCTACAACACACATAAATGTTTTAATCATCACAATAATCATAATACATCTTACAGTTCGAAAAGTGATTCATTTGCTGTAATTTGACAGCAAACCAAGCAGACTATTCGACAAATGCATACCGTTTGAACGCTTCTTTGTAGTTCGACGGTCTATCGCGAGGAGCGCTGCAGCTGACGAAGACTTTCTTTTGTGTGTTGTACAGAAAGGGCTAAACTCGCTGCCAGCCACGCGCCTACAGAATGAACGTTATTGGCTGTCATTGCGGCAGTGGAGGGGGATGCGCAGAACGGCTGAAAACTCGGCCGCCCTCATACGTGACGCCGACTATAGCACTGTGTATACCCTCCTATTACAGCAATGCAAGCTGCAGTTTTTCCATGGAGACCACCGTAGAAGTGCCGACTGTAGTCTTGCGGTATGGCCTGCCGTGCAGTGTCCACTTGGTGCCTCAGTTGGACTCGATTTCGTGCCTGTCATGCAGACCACGCCAAAATGACGTTCTATCCAGTTCCAAACAGTCTCAATAGGGAACAGATCTGGGGGATCGTATTCGCCAGGGTTGTTGACATAGACCTTCAAGAGCACATTGAGTGGTACAGGACAGATGTGGACGTGTGTTATCCATTTGGGAAAGCATATCGCCTTGTTGGTGCATGAACAGTAGCATGACGGGTTAAATGGTGGTTTCACTGTACCATGCACTGTTCAATGTTCCCCAGACGACCACCATGCTGCATGAACATGTGTGCCACTAGGGCGTCTGCTCACGCACCAATATCGTTCAGCCCGCCTCCAGTGGTGTCACGGAAGGCACACATCGAAGGACGACTGGAGAAGTGTCGTCTTCAGTGATGCGAGTCACTTCTGCCTCTGTGTCAATTACGTTCATATGCGGGTGTGGCATCTTGCAGGGGAAATCTGTAGTGTATACATCAGAGAAACACGGGGCTAAACCCGGCATCACGGTGTGGGGAGCCATATCCTACAATGGCCATTCTTCTCTGGTGATCGTTCAGGGAACACCAAATAGCGCAAGGTACACTGAAATCGCCATTCAACCCATCTTGCTACCATTTAGGAACCAAAAAGGCGATAGCTTTTCCAACAGAACAATGGACGTTCACATGTACCCTGAACCACCCAACGTGATCTTCAAGGTGTACGTCAACTATCCTGGCCAGCATGATCCCTAGATCTTTCCCTCATTCATCATGTTGGGCCGGATGAAGCGTCATCTTGCGTGGTCTAAACGACAGGTAAGAAATCTGGCCCAACTGACATACCAAATGTAAATTTCACGGCACGCCATTCCGTAAGACTACATTCGACACCTCTACAATCATCTCCATGGTGGAATTGCAGGTTGCATTGGTGCAAAAGCGCGGTATACACGGTACTAGCGTCGACGTTTCGCACGTTCTGGTGACTGCACTCTCCTACGTATGGCTCTGTCTGAGTGATCGTGTGTTGTATACATCGTCTAGAATATTTTAATAAAATTTCCCTCTACTAGTCGACGAATTCAAGCGTTCTTTTTTCATTTTGCAGGAGTGTATATCCGTTAGGCCAGGGGTCGGCAAGTTGATGACGATCTACTGAAATATCGCCAATGCTTTAGATGGTGTAAATACTGAGAGTGAGTAAGGAAGATTATTGAATAAAATATACGATTGTTTTTCGCAGCAGTGAAAATGCGCGCTTGTTCGAAACAAGTTTGTTTTATTCATTAACAATCGCGTAGAATTGGTATGCAGATCTACCTCGACCCTTCCCGCATTAATTCAATCAGTCACTACCTGCAAGCCACTCGTTGCTACACTATTTCATTCATCCTTGTGCATTGCGTAGTATTGGTTCGGTAAGTGTCTGAAAAGGCAGTGTGCTTCATGCCTCGTACTGTTCAAGGTGGTCAGAATATTAACTTCTTCGGTGCCGTTTCGGTGAACTACAGAGGTGGACTTGGAGTAATCAGAGAAGTAATCGTTAAATATGTTTTTACTCCAAAAAAATATGTTTTATTCTTGACAGATTTGTAATACATATGTTAATCTGAAAATATGCAGAACAAGTAACAAACCACGTCTTCGGTAAGAAAGAAAAAAGAAAATCGAAATATATAATGGGCAAAAGTATTCAGACACTCAGCAGTAAGTATTTGATAATGCGTCCCTTTTTCTGTATTACAGGCGTCAGTCTTTATGGCACGGAGTAGACAACCTGTTTTGTTATATCTGAACCGATAATCACCCATTCTTCTTCTATATGTGCACGCAACTGTGTTAGACTGCTCACAAGTCGGTTTTGTAGTCTCGTTTTCAGTTCTTCCATATGTTTTCGAAGGGACTGAGATCCGGAGACTGCGTTGGGGTAATGAGTGACGAGGCGTGTTGTATAGTATCCACGATCTGACAATGTCCGCGGTATGCTTGGGATCATTGTCTTGTTGGAAATAAAAATCATTTGCAAGATCCATCTCCTCAGCACTCTTCTTCAGATTTTGCTTGAGTATATCGGTATCCACGGTGTCTTCAATAATACAAGCTCGCCAACACCTCTGGAAAACATGCATCCCCACACCATCACACTGGGGTCCCCGTGTTTGATGGTTGCTCGCATGTCTCTGGATTCCCACTATGTGTTTGCTTGACGCCACACTAAACTGCGGCCATCCAGGTGGCTCAAAGTTAATTTGCATTCGCCACTCCACAGAATTTTGTTCCAAAAGGTCACATCCTCGCCGAAGGATCCTTCTGCAAAAACCGTCCTTCTTTTTGCGTTACACTTACTGACGAATAGTTTGCGCATTGGCTCTCTGGCATTGTACCCAGCACTATTCCGGCATCTGCGCACTGTTCAAACACTAGATTTGGTACCGACGCCTTCCGCCACTTCCGCCGCTGTAGCTGGGGCCGTTGTCCGCGCCTCTTCTTTCGCCATTCGAACTATCTTCCTCTTGTCTCTGTTCTTGAGTTTCTGAGGACGCCCCTGTTGTGGACGATTGAAGAGAGTTTTACTTCTTTCCATTTCTGGACGATACTAAATATAGTGTTTCGGCTTCGACTGACGAGCTTGCCTATTCCTGCATACGATTTTCCCTCACTATGCAGCCGCACCATATGCCTTCGCTCTTCCGCTGGCGTTTCCCTACCTTTACCGGACATGGCGCTACGTTGGTCTTTTTCGATGTGCCCTGTGATTTTCTGTAGTACCACACAGCTGCCATGCGTGCACTGACTGCTTGCTGCCGCCGAGTTGTATCTTCAGACTACGGTGCCTTGTCAAGCGGGGCAGTGTCTGTTTACTGCTGCCCCGCGTCAAACACACGCATGTGATGGTAACACCAGACTAACCGTTCCACGTAGAGGGACAGTGACATTCGCACAGTCGACGTCGTCTTCTGCAATAGTCTCTGCATTATAGCAAATATGCAGATATACATTCCGAGTATGCATTAGTCACAATTGACCGTGAGATACGCATGTGACTTAATGTCTGAATACTTTTGTCCGCCTCTTTAAGAACATCGCTTTTTTATAGTGTGTGCACAGGATATTTTGAGACTAATTTCGCCACTTTGAGGGACGATTTCAGTGACCAGTTTTCAGATTTTCAAAATACTTATGTGGTATGAAAATATTTTTGGCGTAGCTAGGGAAGCTTTAGAACTTGAAATAGTATCGTTAAATTGATTTGCATCTTGAAAGTGTTGAACAATGTAGACACTGTGGGCCTGTTGTTCCTCAAGAGAAATACGCTGCAAGAGTTAATATTGAAATCAGAATAAAGGCTTTGTTTGCTTCTACTTACCTCTTCAAATCAAAACACAGAACAAGGTTAACTGACGAACACTTGGTCTCCTATTAGAAACTATACACTAAACATCAAGTATATTGCTAGTAGAACATCTGCTGAAGTCTCACATTAAATGTAATATAATATTTTACTATGAAATATTTTTTTTTACTTTAATGGCTACGATGACACATTTATAGACAAACTCACACAAAAAAGGAAAAAAAATAACAAACCAACGTCCATGCAGGATACGAAAAAGAAAACAACAGCCTGCATTCCATTCACAGGTAAACTCTCATACAAAATTTTTAGACCACACAACATTTTAGACCACACAATATTAACATTGCCTTTACAACTCATAACAAACTACAACACACATTGAGACAAAATATAAATGCACAGACAGACAAACATTCACAATGGAACATTTATAAATTAGTATGTAACAGCTGCAGAACCTTCTATGTAGGCCAGACGGGCAGACTTCCATACAAAATACAATGTGTTTAGTCCTTCCCAGCCTGTCTTTCAGGAAAGGTTCTATCAGGACGCTTGGAATGCGTTGCCATCTAAAGAAGCTATACAGATTAGTAATACAAGTTTTATTTACTGAACTTTGTACAATACTCAACTTCTATCAGTTCTTCTGTTCTCGCGGCGGCGGCGGCGGCGGCGTCTTCTTCCTCGATGCTAGCTGCGCTGGGTACTAGTGACTGCCGTTTTAGATCATATGGGGATGTGGACTCAGTGACATAAACACGATCCTTTAGACATCCCCACAAAAAGAAATCTACTGGTGTTAAATCGGGCGACCTTGCGGGTCGTGTTTATGACACTGAGCCCACATGCCCGGATAATCCAAAACGGCGCATCGAGGACGCATGTCGCTCCGTCACACCGGCGATGTTACATCTCGTCCGCAGATCCTTTCGACGGCGCATTGCATTATGCATTGAGGAACATGGACACACATTTGAACATCTCACGTAAATCAACTTCCCACCGCCATAAGATCCATCACCCACCACACAGCCATGCATTATGTACAGCGTGTGGTATCTGCCCCTGAAATTTTGAAGGGTTGTAGCTCCCAAACCAACAGTGATAGGAATGTAATTTAAATTGATTTGGACTCAGCTGGTTTCAACGATTCCAATGCATGATAGAAAAAACTACTGTTCCATTTAGAAAATTGTATCTTTGTGCTGTAACTCTTTGGAAAATGATACAATAAACTATGTTCATAGCTCCGCAGAAAGTGTAACATTTCTTGTGTTGACCTACCGCATTAAAATTTCCCGTCACCTATTATTTTATAAGTTACAGAGGCAAACACACTTATATTGCTTCCACTAAGTAATCATCCACATTCACCATGTCACAAATTAGATAATTAATGTTTTCAACTTTAGATGAATACCTTTACATTTGTTAGAAATTCCTCTTATCTTTTAAGGATCTTCGGAAAGTTGGGCATCTTAGCTTATAAGAAACTTTGGAAAGAATGATACAAATATTTGTGAAAATGCAGTGGCGGGATAAGGGGGGGGGGGGGGCGGTCAGCCCTGGGCTTCTCGTCTTGGAGGCCTCCAAATACCCCGAAAGAACGACCTTGGTTATTTATTTATTTAGTTGGAGCTACCTTCGCCTCTTGTTCTGGGGCCACCGAATCGAGTCTCGAAAGGTATTTTTTGGAGCCCGGTCCGTACCTCCTAGTCCTGGGAGGGCCTCCAAAACGCAAAAGTTACTGTTTTATAGTAATACATGTATTTACAAGTATTTGTTTTGCCGCCGCCCCGGGCCTCCGACAGCCATAGTCCGCCACTGTGAAAATGGTTGTATTGGTCTTATTGAGCTCTGTGTGCCAAAATATGAAAAATATCAACCAAATGGAAGTAAACATAATACTATAATTACTAAGCATCATAAACATTCCTGTTTAGGTCTGTTGTTCGACAAATAACCTCTATGGCGCACAAAGTGAACCACACACATGTATAATGCACCTGATGATGGCAGCATGCTGCCAAAACGCGTCGTGCGAATTAAATATTAGTAAAAAGTTACTGATGCAGTATTCATTCTTTCATAAAAAAAATATGCGTTTTGAACAAATAGTGAAGATGTAGGCTGAAAGTTTGTCAAATATGGTTGTTCAATAGTGTTGAAAAATTAAAAAGTAGCAATTACTCTATTTTTAAAAGATGTATATCACTTTGATACGGTGGTATGAACTAGTAGATCGCGATGTTTGCTGTTCCCTACCCCTCGTTATGCTGTTTTCACAGTGGCAGCGATAAACCGTTTCAGACGCCATCGCCCGAGGTTGATTTAAAACATCTGCCGATGGCGTAGGCATACTTCATCCGATATAATTTGTCACTCGGTCGTGTTAAGGAGAAGGTTACGTTAGGTTGGAATCTATTCTGTGTGCACTAGATTCCACCTACACTTATGCTTGGAAATGAGGGCTACAATGTTATTTTAGCTATTAATAAAGTCATCGAATGCATACGAATGAGTTACATCAGTCTCGAAAAAAGAAAGTGGCGAGGATTGTGTAGCCTGCTCAGTTATTGCTGCTGCCAGACAAGCTTTAAGAATATGAGGTGCCGGTAAAAGGAGAAATTTCTATTACATACTCGTGATATTTCGTGGTATCGTTAACGATGGTTGCCGTTTTAGGGCACTCAACAGCGAGGTCATCAGCGCCCGGTATCATTAACAAGCAATTTACAGTTTTACTGAATTTATTTGAAGTTTTTCCAACATACACAAGTTAACCTCCACGCTTTAAATAATAAAAAACTGTATCAGTTAGCTAAGTTTATTGCTCATCACAAAGCGTTTCGAGAATTCATTCGCAGTTTCTAGTGTATTTCTTTACATAAGTACAGTACTTTTTCGACGTTTCAGTGAGTGATTTTCTGCTACTCTTTCTCTCTCTCTCTCTCTTTCTTTTTTCGTTTTGGTTACAGATGTTCTGAAAATCGGACAGAATAAATCTTGAGGTGGTGTGTATTCTATCCAAATGTTAGAAACAGTATTTTTTCTGTCTACTTAATGGTATTGTACCTCTCCCATTACACAAAATATCAGACACAATAATCGTGACTTAGGCCTACCTTTATACAAAAACAGTCAGTGTAAGTAACGATTTTTGTGTTATGATATCCAGTGTAATGGAGCACACACAATACTTGTGAGTACATAAATACTATTTAGTTTATAAAAACATGCCAAGATTTATTATATACTATTTCTCTCTTTGCAATAACCTCAAAAAGACTACAGATGTGCAAGAGCTGCATATAAGCGGACTTGGAAACATCACGATGTATTTACGTAAACAAATGCTCTAAGAGCGAGAAAAATTCTCGAAATGCGTTGTGCTAACATCAAAACGCTATTTAAATCCACGAATAATACAGTAATAGACAATCCAAAAAGTCAGATTATGTTGAACGAAATGAAGTTACATTAATCTTCAATGACTGTCATTCAGTATATTTGTGAAAGATAAGTTTGAAGTTTAGAATACGATAATTTTGAACACGGAAACCACTGAAAAACGGAAGCACACATCCACCATATTTCCACGTTACTTGAATAGCCACAATTGTGAATCGAACACAATTTTGCGGTTATAATTTACGCCTAAAATTTCTGATAAGAATTTAAACAACTTGTGGTTTCTATCAAGCTGCAATATCAGCCCATACATTCGGAACTATATTCCGATTGTGATATTTCTCGTCTTCTGGGTGCCACAATCTCTTTCTTTCACGAAATGTATCAGTTTCTCACATTCCATATCTACTGTGTGAGAACGTCGGTCGCTTTTACCGAAGAAAATAAACTGATTTGAATTTCTCCGACTGTTGTCCCAAGTCTGTACGATCGGGCGATGAGATCGGCTACACTGTGACCGTGCCCATAGTGGAGTACTGGTTTCGTCTTCCGCCGATGTCGGTGGTTGGTAAAACCCATCGATATCGGATCCACTGTCAACACAGCCTTTGTATGTAGATATTTGCAGACGACACATCTACCGGTATCCAGCAACGATGTGCAGAGAAAGACATCTTTGCTGACCTAACAACGAGCTGATTGAGCTTTGAAAACTGTGTGACTCCAAGCGGAATATTCGTGCACAGTATTTGGCGGTAGTTTCGAGAAAAACATCTGCTTGCGTGGAAAATCATGTGTGGAGACTTGTTTACCGATAATGTCTAAGGAGAATATCAATCGAAATGTACGAAATGATAAGGATTATTACTTAGAATTTTCGTCGAGATTTAATAATCAATAAATGTCCCCTAAAATGTTTGAAAATAAGGAGTTCCTATTTTCTTGTTTCTTAATGTGTTACTTATCTTCATGTAGTTTGCTGAAAGAATTTCACACAGAACTTTTCATGTCTCTAGAATGAGCTAACTTAATTTATGTCCAGTTATTCCATGTGAAAGCCGCAAACAATAATTGTAATATCGCTCACTGGCGAGAAATCTGCGTGGTGTTGTGTAGCGCTTTTGTGGTAGAACACCAACACATTGATCTCTCTTAGATATCATTTCGGCTACCATATTCAGCAGCAACTGGAACGTGATACTAACCAATCGAATGTAATTTTTGAGGTCATTAGCCTCATTTGTTTCCAAGTATTTTAGCAACGCGACATGACTAAATTCATCGCTATGTAATCACGTTGCTGTTCACTTTTCACGATCTCTTTTTTCTCTTTAGAATGTTATACACCGGTAACGCCATATTAACGGCTGCTATTTCACGGTCCATTTATCTAGTAACGGAGCGTTACAGAGCTAACTACGTTCAGATCGTTCAAATTGGTCAGCAAAGTCAACCAACCAACGATGAACAATATATCGGTGGGATACAACGATCTATCTGTGACTACGACTACTAACGAGTGGAAAAGTCGTTTAGAGACGAAATCGCCTAAGGCTTCATTCGTGACTTTTCAAAGGTATATCTCTCAAATTTATCGTTGCTAAATATCGGCCAAAATATCCGAGATATGTATTTGTCCAATCATACCGGACTAAAAATACGTGCTTAGGCACCTAATATCTGTTAAATGCATCTTTATTATTATTTGCGGATAAGTCCATTGGGACTAAAATGTTTCAAATGTTTGTATAGCTTATGGGACTTAACTACAGGGTCATCCGTCCCTAAACTTACAAACTAGTTATCAACTAGCTTATCCTAAGAACGGCACAAATATCCATGCCCGAGGGGAATTCGAACCCCGACCGTAGTGGCCGTGCAGACCGTGACTAGAGCGCCTCAGTCCCCTCGGCCACCGCGGCCGGCCATTGGGACTACGCAAAGCATTTACAGATGGACATTCACCTTCGTTTGTGCCCACATTGCTTTCATTCTCTAGTTGCAAGCTTCCTTTCTCTCCTCATAAAGTCTCAGCCTTCTTTGTTTTTTTCCTGTGGGTCAAATTGCCAATTCTAAATTTTTGGCCTGAAGACTTCAGTTTTGGACATCTTGTAGTGCATTAGTTCCCAATTTTTGTCATGTGTCCCGCACTGTTACTGGAATAATTTTGGCGACCTAGTATATCACAGCTATTTGAAATATAAATTATTATTATTATTCGTTCAGCATTTCCAAGGCGAAATATTAAGAATGGATAATAGCATAAAATGAGAGACAATTAGCATTACATAATACTTATTGTTTTAAGCCATTCAAAGGCATTGTCTTTGAGTTTGTGTATATCCTCTAGTTCACCATTAAAACCATGCACGGTGCACTCCATCATGTGGTCTATTGATTGGATGAGTCCACACCGAGCGAGGTGACGCAGTGGCAACACACTGGACTCGCATTCAGGAGGAAGGTGCTTGAAATCCACCTCCGGCCATCCAGATTTAGGTTTTACGTGATTTCCCTAAATCACTTCAGGCAAATGCCGGGATGGTGCCTTTCAAAGGGCACGGCCGATTTCCATCCCCACCCTTACCCGACCAATCCGAGCGTAAGGTCCGCCTCTAATGACTACGCATTATACACAAATCTTCCTTCTTTGAATGAGTCCGCACTCACACTGAGGGTCTTTCGAAAAGCCCCATGGTCTCATCATCTCCTTGCACCTTCCGACGCCCGACCTCACAGGGTTTAGGGTAGCCCATAGCCTTCTGGAGATATGGTAGCCCTTTGCTGATATGTTTGGATCAGCAACTACCCTTCTGTTCTTCGCAGTGCTTCTACTCCATAATATTTTCCATGCCTTTGTTGGATCACAGGAAAATACCTCTTCACCTGTTTTGCATGTAGGGGGACCTTGACTTCAAGCAGTTTTTTTGGTGTCAAGTCCTGATGTATGGCAAGTTTCTGGTTCGACAGTATTTTACTATATTCTCTGTATAGTAACTGACTTCTAATTTCACTTGGTGCTATTTTAGTTAGTACAGGTAACCAGTCTATAGGCGTAGATCTAAAAGTTCCAGATACTAGCCTCATTGCTTCTCGTAGTAGGATATTGATTTTTGATACGTGTGCACTTCTGGCTCCAACAGGTGCACAATACTCGGCCACAGTACACGCCAGTGCCAAGGCTGAACTGCACAAGGTATTTGCATCACACCCCAGGGTTTTCCCAGCGAATTTGGAAAGAGTGGCATTTCTAGCTTTCAGTTTTTGTTTTTTATCCTCTATATGTTAGAGTTAGATCAAGCTTTACTCCGAGGTACCGAGGGTTATCTTTATGTTTAACAGTCTCATTATCATGTTCAGCTTTCCTTTGGCTTCTCTGTTATTCAGATGCATGTTTATGTTGTATCATCCTCGATGCCATTTGTTGAGTACTCGTCCCTGGTCAGCTAAAACAGTTCTATAGATATTAGTATTACAAGTTTATTTGCTATAGTTCTTAGTGCTCTGCAAGATATCCTTCAAATATAGGTAACAGAAGTGCTAAATGAGGTTACACTACATGTTTATTGAATTTTAAAGTCGTTTGTGTCAAAGCTTTCTTTCACTTAGTTACTTTAATGCTAACTGTGACATATTCTCAAATAGTTGCTTAGTTGTGGCGTTTAGGACTGGGGCAAAATTCCAGATCAGTTTTTATAGTTGAAGTCCTCTCTCTCAATCTGTGTGTGTGTGTGTGTGTGTGTGTGTGTGTGTGTGTGTGTGTGTCTGTGTGTGTGTCGCGTGCGTGTGTATGTTGTGTAAATTGCCGAAGATACTTCTAGTCAGTTATTGACAAAGTATTACAGACACTAAAACGAGAAAGAATATACGTATACTGGACAAAATTTTACTTACTGCTGTGGCTGTGTATTGTTTTAGAATTTATATATTGATCTGCTACTAGTCCTGGTTAGAAGTGAAAAGGGTGGTATTGACGTCTTTGAAGAAAGTACTTTCATTCTTCTTTTTTTTTTTATTGTGTATCTGCTACGGGCAATTTTCGCATCTAAATAGAGTAATTACACATAATGAATTGTACACAATGTACAATGAACGAATGACTGACTGTTAGGATGTATTCAACCTGGAAGCAGATTGAACGGTAAGTTTACGCTTTATCTCGTTTTTATTGCTTGCAGAAAACATATTGTAGTAGTTTCCTTTATTAGAAGTTTAACCACAGTGCTAAAATCAATATGTCAATGAAAAAAGCCTGTACCGCCACAAATAACTGTACTGGTCTCAGTAGTGTAACACTCGGACTCGGAAGCAGTAGCTTGAACGATCAGCGTTGTAGCGTCACGTGATCCTGCTGATGTGACCTACGCCGCAGGGCCCATTTCCCGTGGGCCCCGAGCCTCAATGAATGACGTCATCACGGCTTTGCTGCGGCCTTGATTTCACGATGGCAGTGATTTCTCAAGTGTCAAAGTATACATGCAGATACGGGTAGTTACCTGATGCAAATATCTGTTCTCCAACACAGCACGCCATCTCCACATACGACCAAACATAGGTCTGGAAACATTTATTTTTATTTATTTATTGTATTTTTTGCATGGAGCCACCATCTGGCGACTTTTGCATACGTCATAATATTTTTACATACAGAAAATCGCGACAAAAAAAAAAAAAAAAAAAAAAAAAAAAAAAAAAAAAAAAAAAAGAATAATTACAAGTAGATGGTACAAAATATCAGTATTCTCAGTAGGTGAATACAACAGAAATGGTGTTACTTAATAAATATTACATATTTTCAGGAGTTATACAGAAATAAATAAATTTGACAAATATTCGCAAGTTACACAGAAATATATAATTTTTACATATATTCAAAGTTACACAAAAAATACAGGTATCAGTTTGTTTCACATTAATATTCATTTAAGGAGTATAGGCACTTTTCAAATAGGAATGATTTCAGTTTTATTTTGAATGTATTTCGTTTGTGATTCCTTATAGTGTTTGGCAGTTTGTTGTACCATATCAAGCCATTTATATATGGGCTGTTGTTTTTAGTTTGGTTCGTTGTCTATAATAGCAGTCCTTGTTTCTTGTATTATGAATATGAATATCTGAGCATTTGTTTGCTTTATTTTGCTGTGCCACAAAAAATGTAATTAATTTATAAAGATATAATGAGTACACAGTCAGGTATTTATGTTGCACAAATATTTCTCTGCGTGAGTCTCTATATCCAATTCCAGGGATAATTCTTACTGCCCTTTTCTGCAGTTTTAGTATTCTGTCCATGCGTATATCTGCAGCACAGCCCCACATTTCTATTCCATAATTCAAGTGAGGAAATATTGTCCCATAATAAATTGTTTTTAATACCTGATTTGAGACTATTTTTGACAATTGGCTAATTAGATATAGTGCAGTGCTGATTTTATTACATATATGATTTATGTGGCTAGCCCAGTGAAGATTTCTATCTAGGTAGATACCTAGAAATCCACAGTCTTCTGTGTCCACTGCTTTTATTCCACCTATATTACGGACAGTGATTTGGTTTGATTGTGCGTGTATAAATGGCATTAATTGACCTTCAAACCTTGCTCCTGAAAGTAATTTGTTATTTGGTCTAGTCCTTCTGCTGCAACCATTGTTAATTCATCGGTTTGCTTGCCAACAAATAACAGTGAGGTATCGTCTGCATATGTCACTAGCTGGGATTTGTGAGGCGGCTCTATGTCATTTATACACACTAGAAAAAGAAAAGGGCCTAAAACAGAGCCCTGGGGTACACCTTGTGTGACTGTTTCATACCTGGATTGGCTATTTACAACCTGATCATTGATTTTGTAGGTCAACTTTGTACACTGTTTACTATTAATGAGGTATGTTGTCAGCAATTGAATAGATGTCACATTTAGGTTGTATGACTCAAGTTTGCTTAAAAGTAACTCATGGTTTACAGAATCAAAAGCTTTAGTGAGGTCTAGAAATATACCTGCTGTTTGCATTCCTCGATCAAAGTCATGATACACTTCATGGATAAACTCCGTAATTGCCATAACAGTGCTGCGATTATTTCGGAAGCCATGCGGTTTCCTATTGCGCCCCCACAGGTTGTGGCGACGGTTCCTCATTCGCAACGTCCTCCTCAGACACCTGAGAGCATTCCGAACTGTTCTCCTCATCGTCATCGAATTACGTGTCCATCTCCTCGTTTATATAAACACAATGCCGAATACGGCAATTAGCATGGACAAAGTTCTATCTAGATATCAATACTTCATATTATTTTAAAATTCATTAGACAGAAATATTACTAATTCACGATGCGTAATTGTAAGATTTGACTTGTTCTATTGAAACTTGTAGTAGACGCCCTTGGAAAAATTATGTACCGTATGTGAACTGTTTTCATCGTGTCCATTCAAATTCCTCAAAGAGGATAATATTTTGCACTTTTTCATTGTATCTTCAGAACCCGAACACTGTAAAAGAATGCAATAAACATGACAAATCGTTTTTACTTAGTTAATTACTCACATCATGTCACATAGTACATAAAGTTCTGCCATATCATACCACATACGATTTAATGTAATATTATGCGGTCTGACAAGTAAAGTATCACGACACAGAATATCATGTCGTATAATATGAGATGTGGCACGAAGTCTTGCAACACGGCATTTCCCAAGTCATGCAATATCACTCTATATACCATTGAAGTTTAGAATGTGAAAATTAAAAGGTAAACTACATATCTTGAAATGCAAGTGTATATTAGCCTTAAACAATAATAATTTCCAATCGAAATTCGCAAAATTGTTAAAAAATGAGAACTTAGGCCTACACTGGACGTCTAAGCGCAAGGAGCGATGAGAACAAGAGAAGAGATACACTTTATTGTTTTCACAGTTGAATATTCCTAGTTTTTGAGATTCTAAAAATAGATCATATAACGTGTTAGTAAATCTTTACACTTTATTAACTTTCTTCTTTGTCGTAACATCTCTCGGATTGCAAAGCAGGAAAAAATTTTTATAAAATGAGAATGGTAAAAGCGCACCTTACATTTTATTGAAATGTGTGACCAAACACTGTGTATAAAAATAGGATTGTCCATGTGAGAAACATGAAGATGTCAAATCCACTCCACAGCATTTAATATATTGTCCCTCTTATTTGTTAATCGTAATAGAAAACGCAAGTCTCACTGGAAACTGCATTCTCTTGAAGTCAGCCATGGCGATATGTTTTATTATAGTCATTTCCTGACCATGTTCATCTTTTGAAAGGGGAACTTTGAACAAACGACTGATTTCAAAGTGAAACAACGCCCTCTTATGTTGAAGTGGATGGTTTGATGTAAAATCTAGAATGTAATCTGTGTAAGTACTTTTTTGAAAAAATCCCGAATGAGTGCCTGTCATTGTTGTTAAAGATTTTCAGATCTAGGAAATTGATGAAATTGTTTGTTTCAACTTCATATGTGAATTTAATGTTTTCATGTAAGTTATCGAAAATCGACACTATAGTGTTGATGTCGTCCTCATTTCCTTTTACTAATAGTAGAGTGCCATCAATGTACCTAAAATAGTATATAATTTGTCTGCCCATACTGGATTTTGTGAAAAGCACCCATTTTTCAACTGATTGATAAATATATCGGCAAGAAACCTGGACATTGGGCTCCCCATACTTACTCCATCTCTTTGCAGGTAAAAGTCCTCATTGAACTTAAAATAATTGTATTTCAAAATATCGTGAATAAACAAATAAATGCATCTGTCCTATAAACGAGTGAGCATACATGTGAGTAATTACAGGAAACAGTTGTAAAAATACTATTTTCAATGCCATTTGTCATTGATAACTCGTATCTTTATTCTTCTGAGTGTTTTTCCAATAACTACAGTCCCACTTTATAAATTTGTGAACAAAAATATTTCTTTCTTTATTTCTACATGCAATGATTGGAATAATGTATATTTGTTAGATTTTTTTATTATTATTATTTTGGAGGGAAATTTGGGATGACTCCATATGGTATATTGGGCAGGATATGTTTTCTTGTCGAGCTATGTGGTCTTGGAGTAAAGCACGCAACTGGAAACCGAAGGGTCACGAGTTCGACACCCGGTCGGACCTCAGAGTCAGGGCCGGATCTAGGACATTTGCCAAGGGGGGCAAGGTTAAATTTGCCGCCCCTTCTTTCACCCCCCCCCCGTAAGAATCGACTTTTTGACACTAATTGGATTACATATTTCTATATAAATGTCAAATCTCACAACATGAACTTATTTTATTGACTGAATTAAGATCAAAGGAAAACATAACAATTTTAATACATACAAAAATATTACAAGATTACTCATCGTACAAAAATCAATTCAAAATGTCGCTTTTCGAGCTTTTTTATTTTTATTTTTATTTCTATTTTTTTTTTTTTTTTTTTTTTTTTTTTTTTTTTTTTTTTTTTTTTGCTGCAAACCGGTTTTGATATCATCATAATTTAGAGAAGAAGCTCGTTTGTGTTCTATGGATATTATAGTCGGATTTGTTAAGCAATCGTGCTCCTTAAGTGTATTTAATTAGTTTCAGCTTGCTGAAACTTCTTTATCCAGACGAAATAGCAACTACAATGGTAAGATATATTTTAACGCTGTAGTAAGGTTGGAATACCCCTCTACCAATGTATTTTTATAAATTAAACTTAATGTTGATGATGCAGTGGAATCTTGCAAGGCTCTGTCTACTGCTAGCGCATGTTGTCTAAACTTTCAACTTCAAGTTCTTCCTCGCTAAGATCTTCTGCCAGTTCCGCTGCTTTGGCCTTCAAGTCCTCCACTTCCATTTCTCTAATTTGCACGCCACACAGAAAACTAATTTTTGCACCAATTTTCTAAAGTGCGGTAAACCTGGTATTAAGCTCTGTCAATTATTCCTTATTTTTTCTGTGAATGTTGGATACTTCATACTCACAAAGCTCATCGGCCATTTTCTTCTTTCTTCGAATTCTTTTTTCGGAAAATACCGAAAATACCTCATTATCGTCTGCTAGCACTTTGGCCTCAGAAATAGCTTCAGAGGTACAAGAATCCCGGGAAGTTTTAAGAAAGCCCAAAAGTCCTTGAATGTTTCGAACAGCTTTATTAATTGTAAAGTATTAACTTCGCAGAAACTGATTAACATGTGCAATTTATTTTAATATTGCATACCAGAAACAAGATAAAGTAATGAATTTGAATTTTCTCATATTTTTTAAAATAGATCTTGTCTCTGATTTTGTTTCTGGTGTTGACAATTTATAAGTTTCAGTTTCTTCCAGGGCCTTCAAAACTTTATGAAAATGCTTGTAAACAGCTTGAACCACATCTACTCTTGCAGATCACCTAGTCTTGCTGAATATCTGCTGAATTTGCTCCTACTAAATTTAAAGAGTGAGCAGCACGTGGTACGAAATATGCCAGTTCATTCTTCTGAAGTATTCTTGACTGGACCCCTTTGTACTTTCCAGTTCTGTTTGCCCCATTGTCATGAGACTGCCTACTGCAGTACTTAATGTTCAACCCATCTTATTCCAGTTTTCGCAGTATCTCTTGGCTAAGGCCTTCTCCTGTTTTGTCTGTAACTGTAAAAAAATCAGTAAAACTTTCCACAATCTCTGAGTCATTCGACTTGACATATCGAATTATTTGTGTAATCTGCGCATTGTGGCTGATATCTGGAGTGCAGTCAAACATCAGTGAAAAGTATTTAGCAGCTAAAATATCTTTAATTATACCTTGTTTTATTTTGTCAGCAATCATGTCATGGAACTCATATTGTATATTTTTGTAAAAATAGCTAATCTGGCCTTTCTTGTGGCGTTCAATACGCAGACGAAGAGGGACACTATAGTATGATATGAGATCAATCGCATTTAGAAATTTGCCACTATGTGGATCAACAAAATCACAATCTTCTTTTGTTCCTCTGAAAGGACTTCCTTGCTTAGATAGAAAAAGGACAGCATCAATAATACAGTGAGATTCCTCCTGTTTTATCTGGTCTTGCTGCCCAGTGTGCGATACTTATCAGGTGGGTTTGTCGGAGGACATCGAAAGAGTCGAAAGAAGGGCAGCTTGTTTTGTATTGTCGTGATACAGGGGAGACGGCGTCACGGAAATGATACAGGATCTGGGATGGGAATCATTAGAACAAAGGCGTTTATTGCTGCGACGTGGGCTACTTACGAAACTACAATCGTCAGCATTCTCCTCCGAATGTGAAAATATATTGTTGCCTCCCACTTACATAAGTAGAAAAGATCATCTGAATAATTACGTAAAATCAGAGCTCGAACAGAGAGATTCAGATGTTCTTCCTTCCGGCGCGCTATTCAAGAATGGAATGGGAGATAAATAGTATAAAAGTGGTCCGATGAACCCTCTGTCAGGCAGTTAAATGTGATTTACAGAGTATCCTGTGTCGATGTCTATCAATTGCACCACTACCGAGAGAGGACTCTAGATCCTTAATGCTTTTGACATTCAATAAGAAGTGTGCACACCTGAAATACTTTTTTTTATATATATAAGGACTGGAACGTTATTCAAATTCACCTGTTCTACAAATATTACCTTGATATGAAATATGAATATTGATTTATCTGAAAAAGGAAATCTAGGCAAATTAATAAACATTGTGCATTTACTTATGCAATAACGCAAACATCTCCCTCATTCTGGCTAATATCTACTAGATTTTTAAAGTTTGATTAGCTAAAGTACCCGTGAAAGGGCAACACTGAAGTCAGCAACCAGGAATTTTAGTTTTATTAAAGGATTTCGGTATTTCTTGCAGTCATTTTACTTTTAATAATTCTGTGGCAGTTAATTTTATTAAATTATACCAGAAAGATAGATTCTGTAAAAAGAGAGAGAGAGAGAGAGAGAGAGAGAGTCAAAATTTGCTGCTCTCTAAATACTGCCACCCGGGGCAACTGCTCCCTTTGCCCCCCCCCCCCCTCCCCACCCCCCTAGATCAGGCCCTGCTCAGAGTTATTCGGTCTGTATTTTAACCCATCGTTCACCTCTCAATGATGTGAGGAGTTGTCAGAAATGACACATGGTTCGGATTCCATGTTAAGCTGTAGGTCCCCTTTACTTGGTTGGATAACTGGGGTAGGCTAGGGACACGCAAGACGCCGAATTTGCTTCCAATTGAAAGACTTGCACCAGGCCAATGAGCCACACAAAATTATCATTTTATTATTATTATTATTATTGTTAGTGTTATGTATTTCCTTAGTTGTAACTGTTTACCACTATAGAATCTAGTCGACATCTTGGTGGGTTGTCACACTAAGGGTTCCGGTTTGATTCTGCGTCGGGTTGGAAATTTTCTCCGCTCTGTCCTCATCAATACATCGTCAACACGCAAGTCACCGAAGTGGCATCAACTACGAAGACTTGCACCAGGCAGGCCGAACACAATCCCAGTTGGGGTCTAATGGCCATAAATGCCACACGGCTTCATCTTCACCATAATTCTACAACTTTTTACTGCTAATTTAGACATCTAACAATAATTTAAACTATTCATGAAATTTTCAAATTGCTTTGTTTCCTTTACCTTGATACAGTATTTTGAAAGTCTTGCTGCATGTATTCTAACTTAGAAATAAAGTAGCAACACGTATTGCAATATTACTAAAATTTTTCAGGCTATTATTTCATGGTCTTATGGATTTGTTACTGAAACCCAATATTTCATTCCCATCTGCAGAGGACATTCTCAGAGGGGGATCGTGGCTCTTTTGTAAGTCCGATACATGCCCTGGCTTGTTACTGACTGCAGCCCAATACAGTTTATGAGGGCTCGCACGCATACGTGTGATGTCAGATGTTTTGGATAGGCACGCACAATTTGTCACTGCCGATTGCCATTGTCTATTGTTATATTGTCCCATGGTGAAAGACTTACAATTCTTCTTCAACATCAGAATCCATATTTCGTTCAGTTTCATGCCCTCCTCCCCCCTGCAGTCAGTAATGAGCCAGGGTGTGTATCAGACATACAAAAGAGCCACAATCCCTCTTGAGCATGTCCTCCGCTGATGGGGACAAAACGTTGGGTTTCAGTAACAAATCCATAAGAGCAGGACATAATAGTCCAGAAAATTTTAGTAATATGACCTTTCCTGCCGTGAAAGTTTACATTCTACAACACGTATTTCATCAATGAATTGAAGCCTAATGCTCTCTATTTGCTCATAGTAATGATAGTGAACTTAACCACACTGAATTTTAGGAAGTCTTGCGGGTTTGTTTATAATCTTTGGATAAATGGTTGGACCTAGAGGAACAAATTAAGTTGACAGCATCATTAGGCTGGAAAAGGTTAACTGTAGTATGTAACATGTCACACAATGCTACAATGTTTATTTTATTTTTTTATTTATTGTTTTTTTCTGTTCCATAGGACCCAATTGAGGAGTAACACTCCATGGTCATGGAACAAGTCAATACATTAATTGTTACACAAGAATGGTAATAGAAAAATTTTAAGTAGTCCTTTGCACACGACAATCTTAAGACAAAGTGAAAAAGGAGTGAGCCACGAGGTAACTCTTCAATTTATATTTGAAAGCGTGTGGATTAGTGCTAAGATTCTTTAGTTCTTGTGGCAGCTTATTGAAAATGGATGCCGCAGAATACTGCACCCCTTTCTGCACAAGTGTTACGGTGGCGTGGTGCAAATGCAGATTAGACATCTGTCTAGTATTCACCGAGTGAAAGCCACCAACTCGTGGGAATAAGGTGACACTATTAACACCAAACGACATTAAAGAAAAAACGTATTGTGACGCCAGAGTCAAAACTCCCAGACCACTGAAAAGGGGTCGACACGACGTTCGCGAACCCACACCAGATATTGCTCGAACCGCCCGTTTTTGAGCCAGAAATATCCTTTTTGCATCAGGCGAGTTACCCCAAAAAACAATGCCGTACGTCATAAGTGAGTGAAAGTAAGCGAAATAGACTACTTTTCGTGTTGAAAAATCACTTATCTCAGATATTGTTCTAATGGTAAATATAGCAGTATTTAGTTTTGGAACAAGATCCTGAACATGGGCTTTCCATGACGGCTTACTGTCTATATGAACACCTAGGAATTTGAACTGTTCAGTCTCACTTATCACATGCCCATTATGTGTAATCAGAATGTCAGCTTTCGTCAAATTATGTGTTATAAATTGTAAAAAATGAGTTTTACTGTGATTTAACATCAACTTGTTTTCTACTATCCTTGAACTTATCTCTTGAACTGCATTATTTAATACTGTGTCAATATTACGAGCAACATCCTTCACTACCAAGCTGGTATCATCAGCAAACAAAAATATTTTACAATCACCTGTTATACTCGAAGGCATATCATTTATATAAATAAGAATCAGAAATGGTCCCAAAACAGACCCCTGGGGCACCCCATACTTAATTGTGCCCCATTGGGATTGCACGTCATAGCCATTTTCTACACTGCGGAGAATTACCTCCTGTTGTCTATTATTAAAGTAAGAGGTGAACCAGTTGTGGGCTACTCCCCGTATTCCATAATGTTCCAACTTCTGCAACAATATTTTGTGATCAACACAATCAAACGCTTTTGTTAAATCAAAGAAGACGCCTAATGTCCGTAGCCTCTTATTTAACCCATCAAGTGCCTCACAGAGAAACGAAAATATAGCGTTTTCAGTCGTTAAACCACTTCTAAAACCAAACTGTACATTTGACAGTAAATTATATGAACTGAAATGATCAATTAATCTTGAATATACAGCCTTTTCAATAACTTTAGAAAAATCCGATGGCATAGAAATAGGTCTGTAGTTGTCTACATTATCCCTTTCTCCTTTTTTATAAAGCAGTTTCACTACTGAGTACTTTAATCTGTTAGGAAACTGACCATTCTGAAAGGAAAAATTACAAATATGGCTTAGTACTGGGCTAACATATGGAGAACAGTACTTTAGAATTCTGCTAGATACCCCATCATATCCACAAGAGTCCTTAGTCTTTAGTGATTTAATTATTGACTCAATCTCACCTATGGAAGTATGAAGGATCATTTTAGGTAACAGCCTCGGAAAGGCATTTTCTAAAAACGATATATGATTACCTGTAGAAACTAGAGTTTTGTTTAGTTCCTCTACTATATTCAGAAAGTGATTATTGAATATTGCACATATATCTAACTTGTCAGTAACAGAAACATTCCTACTACGCACTGACGTTATGTCTTCTACCTGCTGCTGCTGACCAGACACTTCCTTCAAGACTGACTGACCAGATAGTTTTAATTTCATCCCGAGAGTTTGCTATTCTTTTTGCATACCACATACTTTTTGCATTCTTCATTACATTTTTCAGATCCTTACAGTACTGTTTATAATGAGCTACTGCATCTTCATTCTGACTGCTTCTAACATTTTGATACAACTCCCACTTAGTTCTACATGATACTCTTATCCCCTTTGTCAGCCACCCTGGCTGTCTGTTACTGAAAGTACTCTGTTTTCAGCATTCTAGCGGAAAGCAACTTTCAAACAGCATAAGAAATGTGTTCAGAAAAGCAGTATATTTATCATCTGCATTATCAGCACTATAAACATCCTGCCATTCTTGTTCCTTAATTAGGCTTAAAAAGGTCTCAATTGCAACTGGATTAACTTTTCTGAGTAGATGATATTTATGTTTAACATTTGTTTGAGAACAAATACTTTATAGAATTAAAATTTGGGCATCGTGGTCTGATAGGCCATTTACTATTCTGACAACAGAGTGCCCCTCTAATAATGAAGAATGAACAAAAATATTGTCAATGGTAGAATTGCTATTTCCTTGCACTCTCGTTGGAAAAAATACTGTTTGCATCATGTTATAGGAATTAAATAGATCTAAAAGCTGACTTTTTCTTGAGCTATCACCTAAACAATTAATGTTGAAATCTCCACAAACAATTAAATTTTTATACTTCCTATACAGTGAACCCAGAACCAATAACAGCTTGGGCAGAAACATTTTAAAATCTGAGTCAGGGGATCTATAAATAACAACTATTACTAGTTTAGTTCCATTAACATTAACAACTCCTGCACAACATTCAAATATCTGTTCTGTGCAGTGTTTAGAAAAATCGATTGACTCCAACGAAAAATCGTTTTTTACATACATGGCCACTCACCCACACTGCAAGGAACTCCTAGAGTAGAAGGCAGCTAACCTGTATCCTGGCAAAGGAAGTCTCTGAATTGTCACACCACTTAAAAAGTGCTCTGAAATTCCAATAATGTCAGAATCGGTATCAATAAGCAGTTCATTAACTTTATCTCTAATACCCTGTATATATTGATGAAAAACAGTAATTCCCTTATTACTTATATTCTTAGACTTTGTCAAAGGTGGTTCATTTCTTAGAGGGACTTCCTTTAAGCAGGAATATCTATCAGCTGTCTTTAGTCTAAAAAAGGTGCAGCCCTAACACCAACTACTACAGGATTTTTTCCATGAGTGAAACCCCCACCCCCTACTACACTATCACCTATGAGCTTTGCCAACCTCCCCTTCCCATACCTATTGAGGTGCAGACCGTGCCTAGTAAAATCCAACCTTCGGATAGTCTCAACTGGCACCACTGCAATGTGATCCATGCCCTCCGTCATCAGCACCTTCTCAAGCCCCATGTTAACATGGCTGACATCCGTATTAAGACAAGGCCTATCATGACGCTGAAACAGCTGCACGAAATGCACATTCGTGCCACCAGTTTGAGTTGCTATCCTTTCCAGATCACCACCTATATCATATTCCCTGTTGCTATCAAGACTATTCCTAGCCCCACCCACTATAACTACCTGATCCTCTTTTGAAAAATTCCTACATAAATCCCCTATGTTACAAGTGACGTGAGCTAACCCTGCACTAGGCTTCACTATGCTGGTGACCTGGTACTCACTCCCAAGTACTTCCTGCAACTGTTGGCCAACACCTCTGCCATGAGAAATGTATGTGTTACATTCAACTACTATAGGAGTATTAAGTTAAACGCAAAGCATGTTTAAACCAACTAGTAAAGCTTACTTCATCATTTCCTGTCAGATGATCAGTAGTAGCCTTCCATACTGAAACTTTTTTGATATGAGGTGAAGCAAGATGGCAGCACCAGGCTTCAGTCATAGTTTTGTTTGCCAGTCTAGCAATATGTCTATGGCCAGCAGGCACATGTTACATGCATGATGGAGCCCTTGATATGTAAGAACCAGCTGCCGGCCTGAAGTGTACTGAACTTTTCATGGTAGCTACCTTAGCACACAATCTGGAAGTCCATTTGCCAAAGGCAGTTGCACTTTGACAAGAAAAAGAAAAATAAGCTGCAATATTGGTAGCGGCAGTGTGGCAGGCCATGAATAAGCTGTATGCGCCAGTTACTTATGTGCACTAAATGAGACAGCCATTTTACAATGAAAAAAAAGATTAAATATTTAATTTTCACCACTCAGCACTTTCCATTGCAAATGATCAGTGTTTCAAGCAATCAGAATTTTTTCAATTAAATCATGGAACTCAGTAAGTGGATATGTGGAAGTAAATGGATCAATTTGTATTATAAAAAGTAATGGCACATTCTTAACAAAAGAGAAATTTCCATAGAATATTATCAATGTTCCAAATGATTAGTGTCTTTAAATTAAAACAAGGGGATCAGCAAACACAAATAGGTTGTATAATAAAAACTTATCTGCTGTTAAACTACAGACATACACCTTTCAATTATGTTGCCACACAATATAACTTCACACAAGTCCAAGCATCTAATTGAATCACCTGCCATAGTAAAACAAAATTTTAATACACACTCGCAAACACAACAAGCCACATACTTGCTTCACTTACAGCCATATTAATTCAGACCTCCTTGTCTCTCTTCTCATCAAAGTGGCAAACCTATGATCACTACGGAAGCACTGCCAACTGCGTGGCTGACTTTAGCCAAGCTTCTTAATACTTGGTACTATTTGCTTATATACTACTTCAGTTTGTACTAAAAATTATTCATGAAAAATAGCATTATTTTTATTAATTTCTTCTCAAAAAAACATTCTGTTTACTCTCTCTTCATTCGGGACGCCTCTTCCCATTATTCATAAATATGGCCCTCTAATTTAAAACAGATACTAGCTACTTGAATAATTAGTGTAGCTAATTCTTCTTTGGTTTCTACATTAGGTCTATTTTCTTATCTATTTTCTGATTTACTTCTTAATTGGAATTGTCTATTTTTGACTCTTTGATCTGATGAACCACCAAGGCAAATCCTCTATTTTAATGCATTATAACCAGTATATAACCACTTATTATCCAAACACGGCTAAAAGTTTTACAACGTTGGGTTACATACCCTGTCTACAAGGATCTCTTCACTTTTGACAAGAAAGGAACACATCTTATTTATTGTAGATCAGCTGTCCTGCAGTGTTGACTGTTGTCAATTCGAAATCAGTCTCATCTTGTTATTACCCTTCGCAAGTGTAAGTACTGATTTTGTCATCTCTGCCTTCGACTAGTTGGCAAATATCCCCCAGGCGCATTGGTCTCTGACAACAGTACCCGACAACTACACCCTTCGTGCTGCGAGCCCGTGTCGGGGCCCCACTGACAGCTGGTACCTGTATTTTATAGAAATTTAGTGGAGGAAAGTGCCCTGCTGCCAGCAAGTAGATATGCCATGCCATTTCATTGTTGAAGCAATGTAAGTGGCCCTGACTGCTACAAGTGCTGCATCTCAAAACCACTGTGCGGTCATATGCCTTGGCTGGAACCCCTCAACCACTACTGAGCAGTCAGTTTAACAACAGTTGTAGAATTAGTCAACGTGGTTTATATCCCGAGGACATATTGTTTTTTAAATTTTTGTTTGAAAGTGAAATTCTTGCTCACACATTTCTTTACTAGTTTCTACATGCAGTGGCACACAAATCCACTGAACAGTCTTGGCATAATGCAAATTCAGATTTTGCACTTTTTAATTTTAATACGAAGTATATTAATTTTCAATGACCTGACCAGACTTCATTTCAGCTGATAGGTGCACTACAATGAAAAAAATGGATTTATATTCCAGTAAAAACTTTGTAACAACTCGCAAGAACTATTTCTTCTAAAAATTCTCATGGTGATTTACTAATATTTTTGTAATATTGCTCCATTCATCAATTAGACATTTAATAAAAAAAAACACAAAAATCGGCTCAGCAATGATAAAAATCTATCTTCATATGCATTCGTTCATTGAAGAATTATTCTATTTATGAATCACAAATTTTACAGGTCACTTACTTTTGACACTAGTAAATGCTTGAAATAAGGACAATGGCACACTTCTATCTGTGTTGTAGATGCTAACACAAAGGTACGAAATGACACCATGGTTATAATTGTAGTCTTTATTCAAAAGAAATCAGCAGAGGCCTGAACACAACTATCCCGGTGTTTAAAAGAGCCGAAGGATTTCCTGTTCACAGAATTCCTGTGGCTGTGATAAGAGCTAGTCCTCTACTGTGTCCTTCAGTTTGTCATCAGAGTTGAAGCACTTCTCTATGATATGTTTTATTAGCAGACTAAACAGATGGGAGTCAAGGGGCAACTTGCCCAGGCTGTATGGTGGATGCTCAAGCTGCTCCCACTCAACTTTTTATGTGACCCTAGGTACGTGGAGATATGCGTTATCATGGAGCAGAATCACTCCCTCCATGAGCAGCCCAGGCCATTTTCTTTTAATGGACTTCCATAGGCTATTGAGTGTCTCACACTACACATCACTGTTAATGGTTTTTCTGTGTTCAATGAATTTGACGAGTATTGGACCTTGGACATTGATTTTTTAGGGTGAGATGACAATGCATGCTTCAAGTCCCTAGATGCACTGTGTTACCCCAAAGTGGCATATTCAGATTTAAACTGGTTTGGTTGTTAAGACGTTTCATACCTTTTCATTTGAAGTCCCCCTCGTACTTTTACTCTATCCCGTATAATTTCAGGCAGTCAAATGAATAAAAATCAACCCCTATTTAATTAGTTTTATTTAACCTCTTGTAGTTTCTTTATTTAATATAGGCAAAAATAATCACAGCACAACAGTACAAAGTAACATCATCTTCTTCATGATAGCCTTAGCTTTAGGTCGAACAGCAATCACCTTCATTATATATGGTGATGGTGGTTGAGACACTAATGGATCAGTGCTGAATCACTCTCCCTTGACCTGAAATAGAAACAAATAAAACTTTAAATACATTGTTTAAAATATGGTAAAATATTATGAATAGACATTTAAATGCATACACACGTACAACTATTACCTGTGAAACTGAGCTTCCACAAGTAATGTGTTACACTTTATCAAAATTTTTCACCTTACAGTTGTGTAAGAATTCTGTGTTGTGTTATGGTCTTCAGTCCGGAGACTGGTTTGATGCAGCTCTCCACCCTACTCTATCCTGAGCAAGCCTTTTCATCTCCTCATAAGAACGGCAACCCACATCCACTCAAATCTGCTTACTATACGCGTCTCTTGGTCTCCCTCTGCATTTTTACCCCACACACTTCCCTCCAATGCTAAATTTACGATTCCTCGATGTCTAAGAATGTGTCCTACCAAGCGATCCCTTCTTTTGGTCAGGGTATGCCAAAAATTCCGTTTCTCACCAATTCTGTTCAGTACCTCTTCATTAGTTATGCGATCTACCCACCTAATCTTCAGCATTCTTCTGTAGCACCACATTTCAAAAGCCTCTATTCTCTTCCTGTCCGCACTGCTTATCATCCATGTTTCACTCCCGTACAAGGCAACACTCCACACAAATCCTTCAGAAAAGACTTCCTTACACTTAAATTAATATTCGATGTTAGCAAATTTCTCTTTTTCAAAAATGCTTTTCTTCCCATTGCCATTCTGCATTTTATATCCTCTGTACTGCGACCATCATTTGTTGGTTTACTGCCCAAGTAACAAAACTCATCTACCACCTTCATTGTTTCGTTACCTAATCGAATTCCTTCAGCATCGCCTGATTTTCGAAGACCGCATTCCATTATTTTTGTTTTGCTCTTGTTAATGTTCATTTTATACGCTCTCTTCAACACACTGTCCATTCCATTCAACTGCTCTTCCAGGTCCTTTGCTGTCTCTGACAGAATTACAATGTCATCATCAAAACGCAATGTTTTTATTTCTTCCCCCTGAACTTTAATCCCTATTCCAAATTTTTCCTTGCTTTCCTTCACCGCCTGCTCGATGTACAAATTGAATACCACCAGAGAAAGACTGCAACCCTGTCTTACTCCCTTCCCAACTGATGCTTCCCTTTCATGCCCTTCGAGTCTAATAACTGCAGTCTGGCTTTTGTACAAGTTGTAAATAACTCTCCTTTCCCTGTATTTTACCCCTACTGACTTCAGAATTTGAAAGAGTGTATTCCAGTCAACATTGTCAAACGCTTTCTCCAAATCTACAAAAGCTAAAAACGTAGGTTTGCCTTTCCTTAATCTTCTAAGGTAAGACGTAAAGTGAGTATTGCCTCCCGGGTTCCTACGTTCCTCCTGAACCCAAACTGATCTTCCCCAAGGTGAGATTCTACCAGCTTTTCCATTCTCCTGTAGATAATTCGTGTTAAAGTTTTGCAACCATGACTTATCAAACTGATGGTTCTGTAATTTTCACACCTGTCTGCTCCCGATTTCTTTGGAATGGGGATTATTACATTTTTCTTAAAGTCTGAGGGTATTTCGCCTTTCTCATCCTACACACCAGTTCAAATAGTCTTGTCATGGCTGGTTCTCCCAGAGACTTTAGTAGCTCTGAGGGTATGTCATCTACTCCTGGGGCCTTGTTCTGACCTAGGTCTTTCAGGGCTCTATCAAATTCATCTCTCAGTATATAATCTCCTATTTCATCTTGATCTACTTCCTCTTCCCTTCCTACAACATCGTCTCTAAGTTCATTTCCTTTGTAGAGCTGCTCTATGTACTCTTTCCACCTTTCAGCTTTCCCTTCTTTGCTGAGAACTGGTTTTCCATCTGAGTTCTTGATATTCGTGGAGTTTCTTTTCTTGTCTCCAAAGGTCTCTTTTATTTTCCTGTAGGCGGTATCTACTTTTCCCCTTCTTATACATTCTTCTACAGATTTGCATTTGGCTTCTAGCCACTCCTGCTTAGCCATTTTGCACTTCCTGTCAATCTCATTTCTTAGTCGTCTGTACTCCATTTTGCCTGTTTCATTTACTGCATTCTTATATTTTCTCCTTCATCAATTAAATTTAGTATCTCCTGGATATCCAAGGATTTTTTGTAGGTCTTGCCTTTCTACCTATTTTGTCCTCTGCTGCCTTCACTATTTCATCTCTCAATGTTACCCATTCCTCTTCTACTGTTTTATTTCCCCCTGTTTCTGTTAATTTATGCCTAAATCTCCCTCTGAAATTCTCCAGAACTTCACGTTCCTTCAATTTATCTAGGTCCCATCTCCTTATTTTCCTACCTTTCTGCAGTTTTTTCAGTTTCAGCCTACAGTTCATGACTAACAAGTTATGGTCAGAGTCTATATCCGCCCCTGGGTATCTCTTACAGTTTAATACCTGGTTCCAAAATCTATGTCTTACCATTATAAAATGTATCTGATACCTTCCGGTGTCTCCTGGTCTCTTCCAAGTATACAACCTTCTTTTGTGATTCTTAAACCATGTGTCATGTTCCGTGCAAAATTCTACCTGGCGGCTTCCTCTTTCATTCCTTTTGCCCAGACCATATTCACCCACTATCTTCCCTTCCCTTCCTTGTCCTACTACCAAATTCCAGTCTCCCATAACAACTAAGTTTTCCTCTCCCTTAATTGTCTGAATAATTTCCTTTAGCTACTCATATATTTCTTCTATCTCCTCATCATCGGCAGAGCTAGTTGGCATATAAACCTGTACTACTGTTGTCGGTGTTGGCTTCGTATCTATCTTGACAATGATAATGTGATCACTGTGCTGGTCATAGTAGTTTACCCACATTCCTATTTTCTTATTCATTATCAGTCCTACTCCTGTGATACCCCCAACTGATTTTGTACTTATAACCCTGTACTTACCTAACCAGAAATCCTGTTCATTCTGCCACTGAACTTCACTAATCCCCACTATATCTAACATCAACCTATCCATTTCCCTTTTTAAATTTTCTAATTTTCCTACCCGATTAAGGGATCTAACATTCCACGCTCCGATCCGTAGAATGCCAGTATTGTCTTTCCTGATGACGACATCCTCCTGAGTAGTCCCCGCCCGGAGATCCAAATGGGGGTCTATTTTACCTCCGGAATATTTTACCCAAGAGGATGCCATCATCATATTGTCATACAGTAGAGCTGCATGTCCTCAGGAAGAATAACGGCTGTAGTTTCCCCTTGCTTTCAGCCATTCGCAGTAACTGTGTGACAAAGCCACATTAGCTGATGTTACAAAGCCAGCTCAATCAATCATTCAGACTGTTGCCCCTGTAACTACTGAAAAGGCTGCTGCCCCTTTTCAGGAACCACACGTTTGTCTGGCCTCTCCACAGATACCCCTCCGCTGTGGTTGCACCTACGGTACGGCTATCTGCATCGTTGAGGCACGCAGGCCACCCCACCTCAGCAATGTCTGTGGTTCATGGGGGTGGGTAAGAATTCTATGGGGTGCAAATTATCACTGGGAAAGGTTTTCAATGGGATTTTAGCAAGCATGGAACTCAGATTTCCACATAAATCTTTAGGAACTACAGTTTCTTGCACTTCAGTAAATTTCCTCTCGGTAGCTTCTACATCACTAGCAACAACGACAACTTCCTTTATCACCGAAACTTCATCGCAGACTAAACTGTGTGTTGGAACTGAGATTTGAACCTGGGAGCTTCACCATTCATGGGCAAGTGCTCTACCAACTGAGCTATTCCAGTATTTTTCACTGTCTGTCTTCACAGCCTGTATTTTGCCTCCTACTTTTCAAACCTCACAGAAGTTCAGAGGAGTAATTCTATGAAGTTCTTTGAAGTGACTTTTGGTTATTAGAGCCCTTTATGACAAGCTCAGTTCTCCAAGCCTCAAAGCTCTGACTCAGGCTCTCACCTCCTACAATTGGTCGTCACACTGATGTCCTTGGCACCTGTTCCTTGCCTATGCAATATCATTCTACCTGTTAATTTGTTTTAAAGTGCTTCAGGCTTATGACAGTTCAACACATTTTACATTTATAGTCTTCAGATCTCAGACAATGTGGTGACAATTAACTTTGTGATAAATTTGGTAGATTTTTCTCTAGGTATGGCAACAGGGTTTGTCACCCATATTACCTTCCAAGACACTGCCCAATCACAGTTCAGCAGAGCTCAGAAGGTCCTTCAGGCCATTCGGGGCACCGTTATCACAGAGTTACAGCAGATGCAGGACCTGGGGGTTCCCAAGCCTATCCCTGCTAGTCTGTGGGCCAGACCCCTTACAATTGTAAAAAAAAAAAAAAAAAAAAAAAAAAAAAAAAAAAAAAAAAAAAAAAAAAAAAATAATAATAATAATAATAAATAAATAAATAAAAAAATAAATAAAAAATAAAAAAACACCAATGGGCATCTCTGCATTTGTGCTGATTACACATCTACTGTTATCAATTGCTACCCTCATCCTTGCTCAGAGCAGTTGATGGACAAATTGCTAGGGGACTTTTTCCTCAAAGATTGACCTCAGGGATGCTGATCTGCAACTTCTGTTGGATGAGGCAATGAAACCACATTGAACTGTTACAATATTAGCTTCTCCCCTTTATTATTGCTTCCGCCCATACATAAGGTTCACCCTTCTGCCAAACACTTGGAGGCTATTCCAGAACTATCAACCCAAAATAACCTTTCAGAACTACAGGCTGTACTTGGCAACATCTCCTATTACCTTCGCTTAATCTCTAATGCTACCAAGATTGTAGCACCCTTACATGTCTTCTGGAGGAAAAATGTTCCACTGATCGGATCATCTGAAAAAGAAAAATCTTACAGATGCAGAAAACCCTTTTGCTCAGTGATGAGGATCTGGTTCACT
This sequence comes from Locusta migratoria, assembly GCA_026315105.1. Classification (NCBI taxonomy): domain Eukaryota; kingdom Metazoa; phylum Arthropoda; class Insecta; order Orthoptera; family Acrididae; genus Locusta; species Locusta migratoria. The sequence goes on from CM048744.1 coordinate 262,906,843, forward strand.
TTGATCCCATTAAACCAGTGGTCCTCATGGTAAATGCCTCTTCCTATGGCAAAGTTGGCGCCACGGACTGCCCAATTGCTTTTGCATTCAAGCTGCTCAACAAGCAACTGGAGAAGGAGGGCTTGTTGATCATCTATGGAGTGTCCCAATTACACCAAAACATCTATGGGTCGAATTTCTGCATCCTGATGGATCACCATCCCCTCAACTAGTTTGTTCCTTCCCTCCAAACCTACATCCATCCAACTAGCACAGAAACTTCAACAATGGTCACTGATCTCGGCAAACTATGATTATGAGATCGTGTATCACCTCGCTGTCAAACCACACCAACTAAGATACCTTCTTTTGTTGCCTTGTGAGTTGTGATGCAGATGTGTGCTTCCACACTGACCAAATTGAGGACACCACAGTAACATCATTCCTAATTGAACATCATGAAATTGCTGTGGCCACAGGACAAGATGCTATATTGGCTCCTCTGACTGATATCCAGTCCAACTTGCCCACATCTAAGGTGGCTCTCCCCAGTGCGACCCTTTAATATTGGTTCTCCCAGCATGATGCATTTTCTGTGTTTTGTGAGGTAGTGTTGCTACACACTCCCAATGACCAGATCCATATGCTGTTCCCAGCACAGATTTGTGTGTTGGGCTTGCTTCACATCGGTCACTGGGGCGTCATCCATACCAAGCAGTTGGCCTGATAACATTGCACATGGTTAGGAATGCACAAGGACAATGAAGACATGGTTTCCCAATGCAAAGCAAGTGACAAGAACTTGCTTGCTCCTCCATTTCCTCAATTTTCCAATTGGCCCCAACCAGATGGCCCCTGGCAACAGCTTTACATCAATTTTTTCTGGGCCATTTTGGACAACTCGGGGGGTTCACTGTCAAAGACGCTTTTTCTAAATTTCCTTTTTGAGTCCCTCTCACCTCCACAATGTCAGCCGGTACAACCTGGCCCTCTGCTACTGTCTCTCCCACGAACAATTGCCCTCCATTATTGTGTCTGATAATGTGCCACCATTGTCCTCTGAAGAATTCTCTCCTTTTTGCAAAGATAATGGCATCACTCACACCACTCTGTGCCTTTCTCTCCACAGTTCAATGGCAAGGCAGAATGATCTGTATGCACTTTTATGACACAAATGACAAAATTATGGACCACCCACACCAAGAAAAATGTTCTGCTGCTCTTCCTCTCCTCATACCTTACAACACCTCATGGAGAAAAGTACCCTGCCAAAATTCTCCATGGCAGGCCTCACTGGACTACTATTCATCTTCTTTATTGCCAGTCTCCACTGATGGCCCCCAAACACCTTCCAAACTCCAGGCCAATGACAGGGTCTACTTTCAGGTTCTGTGAGAGGGGTCATTTGTCTGCTCTGTGGGCTGTGAGCTTACACATGGATATTTTTTCCCCAAAAAACAAACTGTAATGAACAAAAAAATAAACAACACTGTTCTGTGCAGGGTGGTGAAATTAAACACTTAATAATCAGTTACTTTCTTCAGTTGGCTCAAGGCCCAGTGCTACAGCATGAAATAATAATACAAATAAATCACCCATTCACACCCTGTGTTTTCCTCGGGGTTCCATCAAGTGTGGCTGTAAACCCTATTTACTATATAAACTAGCTTCATTGTGTCTAGGGGCACCAGCCACACCTGCTGCAATGTCCCCTAAATGTTTTAATATAGACAAATGCAGGCAGCAACAATAAACACACAAAAGACACATTCACTTCGATTAAACGGAAGTTTATTTCACCAAATAGTTTCCAGTCCTGACTTTCGAGTAAACTCTGAGTTCTTTAAGGCTGCCACACAAGTAAATGGAAACTTAACTGAATCATTTCCAGTCCCACAGTCGCTGAATAAAATTAAGTCCAGTAAATAAGCTGAAAAATTCTGAGTTCCACTATCACAGAATAAAGTTCACAAAGCACCACGCAAATTACTTTATGTCCCACAGACGCAAAATATATTTAAAGTCCACGAAACACCACAACAAATTTTCTAAGTTCCACACTCGAACCCATCACTAAAATTATACATCTGTGTGACTCCCCAGTTGCCCATTATAACTCAAACATCTTGTCTCTCTGACCAACGCTAACAGACTGCCCCCACTAACCAAAATGGAAAACTTAAATACCCTCGCTGGCTTACTCTGAAGTCACATCAGTGTCTTATCTCCACAAAGATACCTCTTTTACATATAATATGAATGAAACAAGTGCATGTGATGATAGTATTCGATGGAGGATTTTCTGCTGAAACAGAATATGGCATCTAAAACATTGTATGTATCTTAGTTTTCACACAATTAACAAATTAAAATTTTGGTTATGATTTTTTATATTAAAAACACAGATCATTCCCTTAACTATTGATATCATTTATTTACTTAAATCTAGTTTATGGTACTGCTGCTAATACTACAGTTATTATTGTTTATTTATTTAAAATCCAGCTTTTATACCTGGGAACCACATTTTTTGGCCTCTTATTCAAATTTAGTAAATATGCACAAACAAACAAAAACATACCTTAATAGTACTCACTTAGATCTATCAATTGACATCTTGTATGTAATATTTGGTTAAATACAATAATGGAAAGTCCAGGTTGGAATTAATAATATAGTAATAAGGACAGTTTACATCTCATTGCAAAGATATGGTGACGAGCTGTGACAGGCACATACAAAAGACACACACATACAACACTTTCAGCTATCGGTCATGGCCTTCTTAAAAAAATAGAACACTCATGAAATCACACACGCACACAGCAGAGTCATACAACCATCACCTCCGGCTGCCGCACTTCGAATCACGCTCTGTGGCAAGTAAATCAGGAATGGAAAGGGTGGGGAGGGGAGAGGGGATAGGAAGGTTACGTCACGGTGGTGGAGATAGGTACAGCATGGCCAAGATAGGAATAGGGTGCTGTACCCATCCCCACCACCATGACCTAACCTTCCTATCCCCTCTCCCCTCCCCTCCCATCCCAGATTTACAAGCCACAGAACGTGATTCGAAGTGCGGCAGCCGGAGGTGATGGTTGTATGACTGTCTTCCATGCCTATGTGATTGCATGAGTGTTCTATTTTCTGAAGAAGGCCATAGCTGATAACTGAAAGTGTTGTATGTGTGTGTCTTTTGTATGTGCCTGACGTAGCTCGTCGCCATGTCTTTGCGGTGAGTTGTAAACTGTCCTTATTACCATTTCAAGATATATTGTTGTAATTTCACAATGATTTTTGATTGGTGACATTAAATGCCATGACAGGAATGTCTCTATGCCAGATGTTGCCGCTGCACCCTAACAGGGCAACACGTCACCGACAGCGGGCGTCGAAGTGAGGTCCTTCAGTTGGCATGGCTCTGGAAGTTTGCCACTTCGCTCCTCCGATGTCATCACACAGGCTGGGCTGGAGGGGGGGAGTGCCCTCTGCAGGCGCCGCCAGACACCACGATGCCAGTAAGCAGCGAGATGTCATCAGCCTACATCTGGGTGGGGTCAGCACCCCTGGGGCGTACAGCACAGTGGCACCTGTCTCTAACGGCAGCATCACGTGGCGCAAGTAGAGCAAGGTCCGCCATCAGCTCGACTCAGCAGAATCCGAGCTGTGTCCGCAGGCCGGCCTTGCGCATCCGCTTGCAATTCTGCCTGCCACTTGCAGCGACTGCCTGAGTCACGGGCAGAGGAGCCAGAAAGCACAAGAGACTAATAAAGAAATTAATTGTATTTTCCCAGGCATCATGAGTCTTAATCTGCCACTTCCCCACACCCATCCAATCTCCTACGGCTGTTCCCCGTTCTCCTGGTGTCAGAAGAATTTTGGTAGAAAGATGGACTCATGGTGCCTGAAGGTGTGAGTTCCAGAAATCACGGAAAGGTTGACCAGCAGCGGTCTACGGGAACAAAATGAGTGAGTACCAAGCTTGAATTCTTTTTCACTGCTTTCCCTGAGTTTTCTTCCGATTATTTTTATTTTCGGTGACTTTTTCTTAAGCTTCACGCACGTCAGAAGGTAAAGTAATATTATGAGCTGCTAGTAACCATTTAGTCAATCAGTTGAGCCAGCTGCAGGCTCAATTTGATGACCGAAAGGTCATGGGTCAGGTAGAGTCATCCCCAAGGGTAGTAACAGTAGATACTACTGCTGCAGCATTTGTGATGCCATTTTCAGGAAAGTCAGGGGAAGGTGGTTTTGTATTTTTTGATAATTTAGCCACAGCCACCAGGTTGGGAAATTGGTCTAAGGATCAGACGTTAAGCATTTCAAAATTAAAACTCATAGGGGAAGCAAAATCAGTTGCAATGTGCCATGAGAATTTGTGGGAGGCTAGGACTTTTGAAGGATTCTGGGAAATTTTAATCGAGAGGTTCTGTCAGAAGAATATGAATAGGTATTGTCGGGAAAAGCTTAAGACAATTTTTAAAAAACTGGGTGAATCAATCGAAGCTTTTGCAGATAGGATTAGGAAGGTGAATATGGGTACTTATGAACTGACAGATGATGATTGGATAAATTCAGTTGTTTTACGTGAGGCGGAGGAAAGAGCTCTTGATGCGTTTTTTGATAGGTATGCAGCTATATTTGTCAGGATGGACTTCCCAAAACATTGAGCAAGGCTGCCTTAGAAGCAGCAGAGTCAATGACGAGGTCACGGGAAGAACAGTATTCTCTACAGATGTTACATGTTTTAGCTGTGGCCTTAAGGGTCATATGAAACGGGAATGCAAGTAAGTGCAGTGTAGGCTGTGCAAAAAATCTGATCACTTGCAGTGTGACTGTCGTAACAATGGGCAGTAAAAATTGAAGCATTATTCTCAAGCTAAATCACATCCTCGGTTGTTAAACAGGATGAGGAGTGGGGTGTCCACTGTGCAGCACTCCCAGTAAATGTTGGCTCTTGTCAAAATCAGTTGCAGATCTTTTTCTGACTGGCCTTGTGGGAGAAAAATTTTGTAAGTTTTCTTTGGACACTGGTTCTCAGGTGTCGGTAGCGAGCAGGGGCATGCTCGGAAAGAAATTGTTAAAATCACCATGCTGGACTCTGAGCGGCATTGGTGGGGGGCCCATTAGTTCTTTTGGACCAATTACTCTTGATTTATGAGTAGGTGGAACCATTTTTTTCAGGTAGAAGTTGAGGTTATTCTGGTGGTAAGCAGCAACTACGATATCATTCTTGGGTTAGACTTCTGAACGGTGTACGGTGGAACTGGATGGTACATTATTTCATTTAGGAGCCACCACCAAGATACTATTACAGTCGCAAATTTTCCATCATGCAAGGGAAACCACGTAAACTGCAGACTAGTCTCTCAAAGTTAGCTCGCGTGATAACATACTGTAAAGGTCAGGGAGGCTAATCTGGTGTCAAGTAGGTGCTGATCTGCCAGAAAATATGTTATGTGTTATGGGAAAATGACAGGTGGGACCCAGCCAGGTGTTTTGTATGACGCAGCATAGCCCACGTGCGGCAAATTGAAGGTATGAGGGAAGTACCGGTTATCGTTGATAATTTTGGGCCCGAGGAGGTACAATTAGTGAAGGGTACCCCAGTAGTGAATTTGGAAGTATTAAATGAAGATGACTTTGAAGAGAATTTTACGCAAAGGGAAGCAATGCTGGGAAAATCTGTTGACTGGTTAGCACTAAAGAATAAGGTTGCACATTTGGAGGGACATGATAAGGTTGCCATGCAAGCTTTGTTAAAAGAGTATATTGAATTATTCAATCTTTCTGGCCCGTTACCTGCAACACCCATAGAACAGCATTACATTTTCACCAGGAACGAGGTGCCAGTTTATAAAAGCCATGCTGTTTACCTAACTGTTTGCAGCCTGTTATGCAGCAGTTAATAGAGCAGCAGTTGCGAGCTGATATTATTGAGGATAGTAACAGTCCATGGTCTGCACCCATGGTACTAATTGCAAAAATCACCAATTGGGAGAAAGTGTACAGGTTTTGCTGTGATTATAGCTTTTTAAATAAGAAAACAGTGAAAGACACCTATCCAATGCCAAATATAACAAAACCCTGGATAATTTAGGGCAGTGTCAGTATTTCACAACCTTGGATTTATGAAGTGGGTACCAACTCAAAGTAGTGCCAGAAGATTGGCCAAAGACAGCTTTTTCTACACCAGATGGTCATTATCAGCCTTTGGACTGAAAAATGCCCCAGCAATGTTTCAATGGCTGCTAGATAGTGTTTTATGGGGTCTTAAGCCTAGACAGTGCAAGGTGTACTTGGACGACATCATTATTTTTTCCAAGAATTTGCAAGAGCATGTGTCACATTTGCGTGATGTGTCTGACTGACTGCTTGCCACAAAGTTAACACTGATCCTGGAGAAGTGCCACTTTTCCTTGAAGGAGGTCCATTATTTAGGTCATATTATAGGTCAGGAAGGAATTTGAATGGATCCTAAATTAGTATAGGCTGTAAAAGATTTTCCAACACCAACAACTGCAAAGCATTGCAATCTTATTTAAACATAGCAAATTTCTACAGAAAATATATTCCAAAATTTTCAGAAATTGCAAGACCCCTTACCCAGTTATTAAAGAAGGGTGCAAAATTTATTTGTTCTCCAGAATGCAGTTCAGCATTCAGAAAATTGAAATAATTGTTGACATCTGCTCCCATGTTGATTTTTCCTTGATTTCAACAAGCAATTTATACTATTGTGTGATGCATCGAATTATGCATCAGGCGTGGTGCTAAGTCAGGAAATGAATGGTCGGGAACATCCTGTAGCTAATGCATCCAGGCAGCTCAATAATGCGGAAAGAAACTATTTGACCACAGAGTGTGAGATGTTGGCTTCAGTTGCCGGAATAACATATTTTAGATGTTACTTATATGTCTTACAACATGGTGTCTACGTTTAAGTGAGTGTGATTTTGAAGTAATTCATCAACCGGATATCTTGCACGCAAATGCAGACAGATGCAGTAGGAAAATCTGAAGCATGAAATGCGCAGGAATTGGCAGAGAAGACTGAAAGAATGCTCAACAGAAGGACCCGCACTCTCAGCAGTTTGCCAGTCAACTGCAATTCTGCTTGGAGGAAGGAATTTTGTTTAGATCAATATGATGAACAATGAATTGTGCCAGCTATGCTGTGTAATGATATTCTAAAGCAAGCTCAAAATTCTATTTTGGCAGGTCACTCGGGGAAAACAGCAACTGAGTGCAGAATAGCACAGAGTTATTGGTGGAAAATGTGGAAACAGTATGTAGATCAATATGTAAAAAATGGTATCCCATGTGCACAGAGGGTGCAACTCAGCCACCAATGAATAGAATTGCAGAGACTTCCAGAGGCAGATAGACCTAGGACCATGTTAGGAATTGACATTTTTGGACATCTAATTCAAACCCCTACAGGTAATCAATATATACTTACTATAATTGACAATTTTTCTCGTTTCATGGCCATGGTTGCAATACCTGATCAGCAAGCAACAACAGTAGCTCAGGCGTTACTGAATGAATGAATATTGAAATTTGGCATTCCAGACACTATCATTTCAGATCAAAGAGCAATGTTTATGGCAGAATTTTCAAACAACTGTGGCAGTTGTTGCACATTAAAAAAATTATTCACTAGGGTATATCATTCGCAGTCGAATGACAGAACAGAGAGGGTACGTAAAACAATAGCTAAAATGTTGAGATATTATGTTAATTCACAATACAACAATCTCAAAGCTGCACTTGCACATACAACACCAAAGTGCAGTAAAGTACTGGCTTATCTCCATATGAGGCGGTATTTGGTGAAAAAACAAGATCACACTTCGATTTCTGCATGAAACAGAAAAAGGCGATATTTCGTCAGTGAAGCATTTCGCAAAACATATGAAAATGGTGTGGCATCAATTTAAGAAGATGAAGACTAAGGCCCTTGAATGACAGGAGAGCTTATACAACAGTAAGGCAAGACCTTTCAAGGGGAATATTGAGTTGGTACCTCCTTTGTCAATAGCCAGGAAGGCTCCATCAAAAAAGAAACACAAAAACGAAATGGTTAAAGAGAATGAAAATGTTTCCATAACAACCCCAATACATTACTACATGCTTAGACCGCATGCAGGGGCAGGGAGCTGATAATGGGTTTCTTAGGCTCAGTTACAATAAAAATCTGCAGTGGTTCCACATGTACGTATGGTTGGATGCAGCAGGACGAATTTTGAAAACAGTGTTTGGAACAGCAGATTCTGAAGACCTTGAAAACATTAATGAGGCTTTACAGCATTTAGCCAAAGGACTGTGGCGCGTCAGTCACAGTCTGCACGGCTGCTACGGTCGGGAGTTTGAATCCCCCCTCGGGCATGGATATTTGTGTCGTCTTTAGTATAAGGTAGTTCATAAGTAGTTTGTAAGTTTAGGGACTGATGACTCCACAGTTAAGTCCCTTAAGCTTAACAAATAATTGAAGATTTGAATGATGTCTTAAATAATACTAAGCAACTCCGAACTCTAGCTGCCACGTTGTTCTCACCCGTGCAACTATCGGCAAACCCAGTATCAATCAAGTTATTTTGTATTCAATGAATAGTCATGTGGAACAAGAAACATCATTAACTGTGGTGTTTAAGTAGTATTGTAAGTGCTGCTAACAACATCGATGGGCATGCATGCCTACTAGCGCCTGTCTGTCAAGTTTGAATATGAACAGGTTTTAGTAATTAACTTACCACCTCAAAGCAGTCATGATAACAACACCACACAGGGATAAATTGAAACTTGTATCTTGCATGAGCAGCAGATTTGAAGTCCTTTTGAAATGACTTGACAATTAGTCATTTACAAGCTAATGAAGTCTTCTGGACACTGGTTAAAGAACATTCTTCAGACAGCGAAACAATACTTCCATACTTAAAGTCACTCCCAGCCATGTTAAGCACGTAATTTAACGTAGCTGTATTCAGTGTTAATGAAGAGATTGAGCCTAAGCTGTGCCTCTGTCATTTCCAATATGTGAAATCGGAATTTGTAAACTTCTTTATGTTAATTGTTAAATTACAATTTTCTTTGTAAGTATAAAGAAGAACTCCATTTTATTGGGAAACTTCTTAAAACCAATTTATTTGCTTTATTATACTTATAGACAAATAATAGAACAATATAGATTATTTTTCAAAAGAGAGAGAGAATGGCTGGCCAGTACTTACTTTTTTGCTGTACCGCCGCTAGTAACACATAGAAAAAAAATGACGAAATTAAAGAAGCTTTCGGAACTGTGTTCCTTCTTCAGTCCAAACTGCCTCCTCTTTCAAACTATAGTTTTGCTGCATATCATTTGTTGATGTAGAAAAAAATGTGAATCCACAGCATCCACTATTCATTGATGTGTCAGTTGGCAAGACAAGAGGCTCGAAAGGTTCCCATGAAACCAGGCAAGTGGGCTGCAGGAGTGAGAGGCTTAGGCAATGAAAAACTCTTTGGCACTGTGTCAATCATTTCCACAAATGGTTTTTGTGAAGCAGATAGATCAAAGGCTCAGCCAAACTTGTGGCAAGTGCTTCCCCAGCACTAATATTGAGACATGTCTTTGGCAGCTTTTGAATCATCTCATTGTACTCAAAGGGCAAGGTTAATTTTGAGAGCACTAAACACATATCACAAGTTTTCACTTTCCCTTGTTAGAATTGAGCTTAAACAAACATTTAAAAAATGGCATTCAAGTTGTGTGCAAGGTCCAAATCAAACCAGCTGGTCACTAGAATATCATCTATGTAGTTCACTGTTCCAGGAATCTCACAGAGCAAGATACACCTACAAAATGGCAGTTACACTAGCAATGACAAACAACAGACGATCATATTGAAACAAACCAAGGTGGGAACTAATTGTGAGCACCTCCCAAAAAGTAGCACCCAATGGTAGCTGAAGGTAAGCATCATGATGATCAATCTTGATAAACACCTTAACATCCCTGAGATTAGTCAGAATACTGTCAACTTTGGAAATGGGGCAAGAGTCTCACTGACTGGAAATTAACTGTGGCAATAAAATCACCACAGATTCTGAGTTTTATTTGCCTCTTCCATGGCCACAGTTGCAGATCATTGAAAGATTTCCCTAATGCTGAAGCCACTGCAGTTCCTGATGAAGTGTCATGTAGGATGAATGGGATGGTAGAACTTTACAGAATTCAGACTGCTATAAGCAAGAGGCTGGTGTGGGCTTCAAAACTATACGTGGAGGAACGTACTGTAAACACCACTGGTTATTTGTCCAAAAAATTTTAAATGTATAAGAGTGACCAGGCACAGCACTAAAAGAAGGAACACAGCTGTGAATCTCTAAATCCAAGGCATCAAAGAGGTCCAGACCTAGGTAACTGGAAGTACCTGGGTGGACACAATGAGAACCCAATCTTTGAGCATTCTGGAACAATACTGGTGATGGGTTGAAAATACCCCTATGATGGAGATGAGGTTGTTACTGAAACTATAGAGGCAAGTGTCAAACTATTGGAGAGGGTTGCCTCACCTTCTGATATGTAGGTTATTTGATAATTGTGGTAGAAGAGCCCATGTCTATCTGCAGGTCCACTGGCACTCCATCCATTATAACAGAGATGGAAATTAACTGCATGGAATGTGAGAGAAATAACTCTACCTAAGAGACATTGATGGAGTCGGGGTCATCAACTTCCATTCATTATCAATAAAATTCTTCTGGGTATTAAACTGCGTCGTCATTTTATAAATTCCACCGACGTTTCGGCCACTGTTGCAGGCGGCCTTCATCAGGGTCTGTGTCTGAGCAAGGTACACAGACCCTGATGAAGGCCGCCTGCAACAGTGGCCGAAACGTTGGTGGAATTTATAAAATGACGACGCAGTTTAATACCCAGAAGAATTTTATTGATAGTGACAACAGCCGCGGAAGCCTACGTTTGCATTCCATTCATTAGTTTGGAGATGCAACACAAGTCAAATCAACAATGATCACTGTGAAAGATCAGCACTGTGGGAAGCAGCACTGCTGCCATTGGTGATTAACAAAAACACTGAAAAACACTGACTACAAGTATGGAACTGTTGGAACGAATGAGGGCCTAGTGTCTCCTTGCCACAATTCTGGGCAGGGTGAGATAGAGAGAGGTTCCTATTAGGCAGGCGTGAAACAAACAACAACAGGTCTGCAGCAGTCGTCATTACTAAAAAATTCCACACATAACTGCACTAGATGTGTGAAATTTTCAGTTAAATTCTGAACACCACTGAAGAGTTCCAAGTCCAAGCACTTCCTAAAAAAAAAAAAGGAAGGACAGAAAGAAAGAAGATTAGAGACAGAGCGCACACTTCTGCATGAAGAACATAAACATAAATCTCTGTTTTACTTATTGACAATGAAAATTGCACAATAGGTCTCTGTTGACAGATATTGAAGCTTCACACAACAAGCAATACTAGATGTAGCTTGACAAGAGTATTACACTAAACAGAAGTTCATTTCTATCACGGACAACAAAAAAGTCAAACAGAATAAAATAATACCCAAGTCATCACAAACACATTGCTGAACATAGTGTTGTCCAGTAGAGGCAAGGGCAATGAGGGATCATCAACTATGGTGCTGCGACCATAGCCAAAGACACATCTTGCTGGTAGTGATAGAACATCAGTGCCAATGTAATCCTAAATATTCACTTGATGAAGGTATACTTACATTCAATTGGCCACACATGATCTGGCAGATGTAGAGAAAAGGTCTGCAGCAGGATAGGTCATTATCATAGTTGTTTGTGCAACCTGTTCTCATGTCTGGTACTTATGAAGGTCCTCTTTCGACCATCATAGAGCCACAGGAGTTATGGTTGCTGCAACCCACTTGCCATAGGTGTGTTTCAGAGTGATGACAGCACATGATGGGAGTCCAAAACCTGGAATTACAGATTCCTTTTAATATTCTGTAAGGCAAAGTATGACTTCAAAGAAGTCATAAGAAAGTTATAGTTACAGTTCCAACACTGTCAAAAATGTAGTCCTTATTACTAAAATACTGAGTTTTAAATCATTTACATAAAAGAAAAACTCTAAACTACACCACTCTTTTCCTTTTCCCACAGAACGAAAGAAAAGTGCTGCTCCCCGTCCCTTACCCTACTCGATATAGACTTTCTGAAATTCTCATTGCAAAATTAGTAGAAGATATTATTAAGTTATTTGAATACAGACAATTAGGAAAACATGCTAAAAAAACTGTAAAATACAAGGCAAAAGCAATGCTAGGGGCTATGAACATTAAAAGAAAGTATTCAAATAAAAAATCTTTATGATTTTGTATTGATAAAATGAACATAAACAGGACCAATTCAATAATCTCTCTGCCTTCCAAGTTTCAACTGGCAATAAAAATAATATGATCAGTGCTTAGAAGGTGATAATCAAGATGAATGATGGGATATGACAATATGTTTCAAATTTATGCAACCCTGACCAACTTGAATGAAGAAAAATTAAGAGTAAAAAAATAGGTTATTGGAAATGGAGCACAAGCTCTTATGACAAAAGGATGGGGGAGGAAAGAGGTTATACACTTTTGAAAGAACCATCCTAGCATATTCTTACAATGATTTAGGGAAATCAAAGAAAACATAAATCTGGTCATCATTCGGAATGGAATTCCAGTGGGATAACTAGTGTGCTAAGTCACTCCTTACCCAATTAAGGATAAATAGTTTTGTGAATTTTCAATTTTTATCATCCACTTATTTCTTATCAAAATGTCATTGATCTTATAAATCAGGGTAATATCAGTCATTTTTACAAGATTTTATATTTGAAATGTGAGAATCTTTTTTTCTGAAACGTGTGAAATATATCATGATTACAGAAGAAAAACCTGGATTTTTATTATCCTATAGTGTGGAGCGATTTCAATAAAGGGTTTATTTTGCTCGGTTATCGGACTGTGTCATACGTTAGAATGATCAAAATATTTGAAACAGTTTTAAATGCTACTATTGTTACAAAATTAAAATAGGCCTACACATTTGAATATACGAACAAGGAAAATCAAAAATTTTGACACACAACTCAACAAACTGATTTAAATATTTGTTTCATTACAACTTGTTCTACTCAACAACATTAAAATAAATGTCAAAGAAAATGAACTTCACTTGTTTGTAACATATTGGCTCCATCTCGGTGAGAATTTGTTCTTATCCTATGTCCATAGTGTCTGTAGCATCTGCGAATACAATAGAGATTGTGGCTCCAGTGTTTCTTTTTCACATGAAATTAATTTTCCACAATCCAAGACTTGTCTTTCTTAATCTGAGCCCAATGAAGCACTGAATTTCTTTCCTGGTAATGTGGCAGAACAATAGCACCACTGAATAACTGCTCTTACTCTCCTGTTTCGAATATAGTTGAAGTGGTATCTTTGGGAAAGAAGTGACATGATTCCAGCAATTCTGAGCCAGAGTTGCCTGTTTCCAGTGTATTTCATCTTCTTGTGATTGGTCACTTTTCCTTCTATACTCTGTATCACCAATGACCAAATCTTTAACACCACCACCTTTCTCTGGAAATACAGACACTTTGCACGATGGGCAGGTGCGCTTGTGTTTGGAACACCAACTCAAGCTTGCCAGAGAGTTCTTCAGAGGACGCAGTCCAGGAGAGTTTATCACTGCTAGCATCATTCTCATTTTGTTGAATCTGATGCAAAACTTCGTAAGTACAGAAAGGCACAGTACCAGATTTTTAACTTTTAACTACATGGGTAGGGTCTGAGTAGACCCCACAAGATATTTTTTGTTCATAATTTCCATTGTTGACACACTACAGACGCGTCATTTTGGGTATTCCCAGTATGCCGCGAATGCTTGCAATAGATGGACAGGTGCTGCCCTTTGCCAGTGGTAAGTTCCTGTTTTACATTGTTGGGGTATCACTAGACCCCAATTGCGCTTTTAAGGAGTATTTATTTACAGTTTACTAATAAAGTAATTTGCTCTCATTTCAATATATTTAAAAAAGGAGCTCACTTTCTCTGTAATGTGAATATATTATGACTGAAGAAAATTAGCCATAGTAACTCAATCTGGCAAAATATATACAGGAAATATGTGCAAACTGGTTGGTAGGGAAAAAAATTTAGCAACGCCGAATGCAGATAAGCCCAGTGCTAGTGCTTCTATAAAACGAAAGTGTTATTTTGCCTGAGGTCGAAGGCTAAGAAGAGCTCTAATATGGAAAACTTGCAAAAAAAAAAAAAAAAAAAAAATGGTAGACATATTTGAAGAGAATCAAGTATTGTTTGTCCTGTGAACTCAAAGGAAAAAAATATTTTTGTAGGAACCTGTAATTTTTTGTTATTAGTTTTTTTGTTTTATATTCACTTTTGCACTTATTCTGTTAAGAAAATAAAATGCTTAATTAAAAATTAGTTTTGAGTTGAAAAAAGGAAAATACCCAAAAAGACAGGTCTTCATAAATTTTGAAGTTTTTGTTGTTGTTGTTGTTGTTGTTGTTGTTGTTGTTGTGGTGGTGGTGGTCTTCAGCCCGGAGACTGGTTTGATGCAGCTCTCCACAATAACCTGTCCTGAGCAAGCCTCTTCAACTCCACATAAGAACGGCAACCTACATCTGTCTGAATATGCTTACTGTACCCATCTCTTGGTCTTCCTCTGTGGTTTTTACCAACTGATCCCTTCTTTGAGTCAAGAAATGCCAGAAATTCCTTTTCTCCCCAATTCTGTTCAGTATCTCCTCATTAGTTATGTGATCCAACCACCTAATTTCAGCATTCTTCTGTAACACCACATTTCAAAAGTCACTATCCTCTTCCTATCTGCACTGCTTATAATCCGTGTTTCACTCCCATTCAAGGCAACATTCCACACAAATGCCTTCAGAAAGGACTTCCTTAGGCTTAAATCAATATTCGATGTTAACAAATTTCTCTTTTTCAAGAACCCTTTTCTACTCATTGCCATTCTGCATTTTATATCCTCTGTACTGCGACCATCATTTGTTATTTTACTGCCCAAGTAACAAAACTCATCTACCTCCTTTATTGTTTCGTGAAATCTAATCTAATTCTTTCAGCATCACCTGATTTTCTTAGACTGCACTCCATAACCCTAGTTTTGCTCTTGTTAATGTTCATCTTATATGCACCTTTCAGCACACTGTCCATTCCGTTCAACTGCTCTTCCAGATCCTTTGCTGTCTCTGGCAGAATTACTATGTTGTCGGCAAAACGCAATGTTTTTAATTCTTCACCCTGAACTTTAATTCCTTCTCCAAATTTCTCCTTGCTTTCCTTTATAGCCTGTTCAATGTACAAATTGAATAGCACTGGAGAAAGGCTACAACCCTTTCTTACTCCCTTCCCAACCACTGCATCTCTTTCATGCCCTTCAACTCTGCAACTGCTGTCTGATTTTTGTCCAAGTTGTAAATAACGTTGCACTCCCTATATTTTACTCCTGCATGCCACAGAACTTGAAAGAGTTTATTTCAATCAACATTGTCATAAGCCTTCTCCAAATCTACAAAAGCTAGATATGTAGGTTTGCCTTTTCTTAATCTATCTTCTAGGATAAGCCGTAAAGTGAGTATTGCCTTCCGTGTTCCTACATTTCTCCTGAACTTCCCAGAGGTCAGCTTCTAACAGCTTTTCCATCCTTCTCTAAATAATCTGTGTTAATATTTTGCAACTATGACTTATTAAACTGGTGGTTCTGTAGTTTTCACACCTGTCTGCGCCTACTTTCTTTGGAATGGCGATTATAACATTTTTCTTAAAGTCTGAAGGTACTTCACCTGTCTCATACATCTTACACACCAGGTGAAACAGTTTTGTCATGGCTGGTTCTCCCAAAGAATTCATAGCTCTGAGTGAATGTCATCTACTCCAGGGGCCTTGTTTCGACTTAGGTCTTTCAGTGCTCTGTCAAATTCACCTCTCATTATAGTATCTCCTATTTCATCATCATCTACTTCTTCTCCCCTTCCTAAAATATTGCCTCTAAGTACATTTCCTTCATAGAGCCTCTCTATATACTCTTTCCACCTTTCAGCTTTCCCTTCTTTGCTGAGAACTAGTTTTCCATCTGTGTCCTTGATATTCATAGAGCTGTTTTTCTTATCTCCAAATATCTCTTTTATTTTCCTGTAGGCTGTATCTACTTTTCCCCTATTTATACAGTCTCCTACATCCTTGCATTTGCCTTCTAGCCACTCCTGCTTAGCCATTTTGCACTTCCTGCCAATTGCATTTTTTAGTCGTCTGTACTCCATTTTGCCTGTTTTATTTACTGCATTTTTATATTTTCCCCTTTCATCGATTAAATTAAGTCCTGTGATATCCAAGTATTTTTTTATAGGTCTTGCCTTCCTACCTATTTTGTCCTCTGCTGCCTTCACTATTTCGTCTCTCAATGCTACCCATTCCTCCTCTACTGTTTTATTCCCCCCCCCCCCCCCAATTTCTGTCAATTGTTGCCTAAAGCTCCCTCTAAAATTTTCAAGAACTTCAGGTTCCTTCAGTTGATCCAGGTCCCATCTTATTCTACTACCTTTCTGCAGTTTTTTTTTCAGTTTCAGCCTACAATTCATGACCAATAAGTTAGGGTCAGAGTTTATATCTGCCCCTGGGTATGTCTTACAGTTTAATACCTGGTTCCGAAATTTATGTCTTACCATTATAAAATCTATCTGGTACCTTTCGGCGTCTCCTGGTCTTTTCCACGTATACAACCTTCTTTCATGATTCTTAAACCAGGTGTTTGTTATAACTAAATTATGTTCCATGCAAAACTACCGGGCGGCTTCCTCTTTCATTCCTTTTTCCCAGACCATATTCAGCTACTATCTTCCCTCCCCTTCCTTGTCGTACTACCGAATTCCTGTCTCCCATAACAATTAATTTTTCCTCTCCCTTAATTGTCTGAATAATTTCTGTTAGTTCCTCATATATTTCTTCGATCTCATCATCAGCAGAGCTAATTGGCTTATAAACCTGTACTACTGTGGTCGGTGTTGGCTTTATATCTTTCTTGACTACGATAATGCGAACACTTGTGTCGCTCATAGTAGTTTACCGGCATTTCTATTTTCTTATTCATTATCAGACCTACTCCTGTAATACCCCCAACTGATTTTGTATTTATAATCCTGTACTCGCCTGACCAAAAATCCTGTTCCTCTTTCCACTGAACTTCACTTATCCCCACTATATCTAACTTCAACCTATCCATTTCTCTTTTTAAATTTTCTAGCTTTCCTACCTGATTAAAGGAGCTAACGTTCCACGCTCTGATCTGTAGAATGCCAGTGTTGTCTTTCCTGATGATTACATCCTCCTGAGTAGTCCCCACCTGGAGATCCGAATGGGGGACTATTTTACCTCCGGAATATTTTATCCGAGAGGAAGCCATCATCATATGTTCATACAGTAGAGCTGCTTGTCCTCAGGAAAAGTAACGACTGTAGTTTACCCCTTGCTTTCAGCCGTTCGCAGTACCTGTGTGGCAGTGGCGTAACTATGGGGGGGGGGATGAGGGGGCTAGAACACCCCCCCCCCCCCAGAACCCTAAAAAAAATGTATAACAGCACTCTGGTAAAAGTAAAGATTGGAAACTCGGGGTGTTTTACCATAAGCTTTCATTGGATGGGAGTGAATTAATCTTCAACGGGAGTGGTAGATGGTAGTCTGTCTGGAAACTGACTAAAATTTTGCTCATCAAGCAGATCTAACCTCCCCCCCCCCCCCCAAAGCAAGTCCTAGTTATGCCACTGCTGTGTGGCAAAGCCACATTAGCTGATGTTACAAGGCCAGCTCAGTCAATCATCCAAACTGTTGCCCCTGTAACTACTGAAAAGGCTGCTGCCCCTCTTCAGGAACCACATGTTTGTCTGGCCTCTCCACAGATATGCCTCCACTGTAGTTGCACCTATGGTACGGCTATCTGTATCATTGAGGCAGGCAAGCCACCCCACCTCAGCAATGTCTGTGTTTCATGGGAGTTTTTGTTAACACTGATTATTATAAGCACAATAAATGATTTAAATAATAAATATGTTGCTTTTATTATGTAAATACATAAATATTGGAGTTATTTCCAATAATTACTTATACAGATACGTAAACTTTGTTGAGGTACTTCTAGACCCCACACGTGACTCTGCCTTACCAAAAACAGCGCATGTATTTAAAGGTTAAACCCTCTTATTATGTTGATCATGGAGTTCATACTTATTTTCTTCAAAGTTTCTTTCAACAATTTAGGAGATACTGACTTCTGCATTTCATCTGTTGGATTTCTTCCACTTGTATAATAAGTTTTACCAAGCCCTCTTGGAGGGGTTAAAGAATACCATGTCAAGAGGCTGGGCAAAGGTGGGTCACATTTGGAAGCAGGAGGACAAATCTAAGGTCCTATTCCTCAGAAAGCTTAATGACACTTATCAAGAATTTAATAGATAATTTGTCCCCAGTCAATATCTTGGGTCTTTGCAATTTCTTGGCATAGGGCAACAAAATTTTCATGAAGCACAATTCAAACATGTTAAAATTGAACCATCTACTCACATTCCTGTTGTAACTAGCCCCATCAACACCTGTTTCAGTCAAAGTATCATACAGGAGCTTACTTTTATAAAAAAATAAATGAGGGGTAACAATGTTTCATCTGCAACTGCTGCCATCACAACACAGATACTAGCTTTCGAAGTGTCTAAAATCCTCTTGGGATGCTTCATGCCTCTTAACTAGCACTTCCACCTGTCTTGGATTGCCAGGAAAATTTGTTTCAAAGCAGGCAATATAATTAATATCACAAATTCTATTCAATGTTTCTCTAAGATTATCCAAATATTGTTATGATCTCCCTAGAAACAGCTGCTCTAATTCTTTGTGTGTTCTCTATAATTATCATCATCAATTCGGAGTTTCTTCTCAGAAATGTATGAATTCACTCTAATCCTGATCAACTGTCTTTAACACGTTGACTGCCGCGATGACGTCAGAGACATGCCAGAGCCGCCTATTGTGGCCACCAGTGGGCACATGACAGCCAACATGTTAAATCTCTCTTTTATTTTCTCAGCATGATTAATTTAATCCTGCATGATATTATGTACTTTCATATTTCTCAGTGGAAATCTAGACTTGACACATACCAATGAACTCTACTATCATCATCTGCTCTTACTTCACCTGTAACTTATTATAATGGTTGTATTCAGTACCTGCTAATTTTCCTCTGATGCAAGGCCTTTACTGTATTTTCCATCTAAACAGGGTAGTATTTGCACCTTCCACAAGACCCAAGCTTCTTGACATGTGTTATTATCATTATCATCATAAACTAGACAACTTCACAATAGCCTTACTTAGAAATTCATATAAATATTCATGTAATACCAATTAAGAAATAGTTAACAATATCAACATACCCTATTTGTACAGACTGTGAAGCTCTTGAACTGAAGATTCCACTGTTAACTTTTTATAGAGTAAACTGTTTCGCACAACATTTACTGGCCAATTGTAGGTGACAACTGAGCAGATATGTGGTGTACAGCCAAGTAAACAATAAAAATCACACTCTGGTTCCATTATTGCCACAATTTAGCAGGAAAACTAAACTTTCAAAGTACAAGCAAAAAAATTGCAATTGCCATCCATATTGGTATTGCCCTATTCTGTGGCATTTACATTAAACCCCCCATCAATTATTTGAGACTGACTAGTTTGCTACTTCAATTACTCATCTGCAGATGGAACCTTAATGTTCCTAGAATTCATTCAGCAGCAAGCCTTTGTAAAATTTACCAACTACATTTGATTGCTATTGCCTGAACAGTGTGGCAAGATACATCAACAGCACCAAAACTCAGCAGATCTATCATCACAGCAGTCTCCACCTAAATCTGAGTCCTGGAATCATTCTGATAAGCTTGAGTGATGATTATGCAACAGCATGGGCTTCCTATCATCATTCAGGAGTCAGTTTGTCTGTCTTTGCATCACATGTAATATGTTTAAGCCACTGGATATTGGAATATTAAGGAAGGAAAGACAATTAGAGTTTAACATCCTGTTGACACCATGGTCATTAGTCTGAGCAAATGCTTACACAGTTTTTGTCAGGAATGGAGATGGAAATTAGCTGTGCCATTTCAAAGAAACCATCCCGGCATCTACCTGAGGTAAGTTAGAGAAGCCACAGGAAACCAAAATCATTATTACTGGATGTGTGTTTGAATGCCATCCTCCCGAATACAAGTCCAGTGAGTTACCCCTGTGCCACGTCGCTTGATAGTATAATATGACACAGCGCTGTCAGGAATGTGTGTTGGTGAGCTGTCTATCCATATTTAGTTCCATATGGGTGCAATCCAAAAAGTTGTTATCTTACGAGTGCTAACAATCAATCAAAATTTAGGTGCTTTAACAGGTTTAAGTGAACATAATAAAATTACAGTACAATAGTTATTAGAGTTATGTGAATTACCTGATTTTTTGGTGTTTATGTGTTGGATCTGATAAGTGTTCATTGTCTGTTCAGATTTTAGATACCCTGCAAACAAAGTAAAGACCTCATAAATGTAGTATTAATCAGCCCTCTAATGTTGTGTGTATCCATGTGTGCATCACAGAAAGAAAGGCACTACAACTACTGAAACTCAGACTCATAGTTAATCTCACTACAGTGGCATTACTTGGAACTCAGTGACCAGAGAGATGCTCATGTGTCAGTGAGTTGCGCCTATGTCATTGCATGAATGAGTAGGTCTTCTGTTCTGATGGTGGCTGCACCTGAAAGCTGTGTGTTGCAACTATCCTCATTATATTGTCGAATTCCAACCTGGACTTAAGACTGAATTTACTTGCGTACAATATACTTATTTTGCTTATGTTTTAAAACTTTACAAACTTTCTCTACTTCTTTCAATATGTATTATTGATATTTCACTTACTGACAAGCAATAATGATTTGCTGAAGTGATTACTGACTTAGGACTGAATCTAAAATGTGACAGCAAGCAAAGGCCCTTCTTTAACTTCCATTCTGAATCACAGACATACACAGCTAGTCTGTCATTATTTATGGCATATCCCTAGTCCAATATTTATGCAGTTGCCAGATGGAGCTGCATAAATGCTGATAACTTTTGTCACGACAATTCATGAAACAGTTAATGTTTTGAAAGTGCAGTTAGTTACATTATTAAAGAGTGATGATGTATTACAGATATAGGTAGATACCTCACAAGTAAGCACAAAGAATATGAGTTCATAGAGGCAAAACTCTGTTTAATGTACCCATCAGTTCTGTATATTCTGTAGCAAATAGTTGAATCATTACTTTCTGAGAAAGAAACAATTAAGGATGTGTCCACTTATAATACTGATTTATAGACCACCAGTAAATTAGGCCACTAACAAATATAATGTGCCACAAAAGGTTTAAAAAGTATGAACATTTAAAGAGTTAATTAAGGGTTTTACCAGCAGAACCATAAGCAGTACAGCTTAATGGTCTGTAAAGTCAGTAGAAGCATATTTGGACAGGATTAGAAAAATTAAGACAAAAATGCAGCATTAGGAAACAGTTATTCTGTAGAAGGTAGATAACAGGCCATTGAGTGATGGAGACTTCCAATTGACATATCAAGAAGTGTCAAAATTACCACATAACATGAGGAAGCTGACATTCCTATCCAAAGCCAAAATGATTAAAGTGTTCTCATCAGACGTAAAACATTACACAATGAGGTGACAAAAATCACGACATAAACTGATCCAGATGGCAATAGTATTGCATACACAAGGTATAAAGGGGCGGTGCATTAGCAGAGCTGTCATTCATATTATGATGATTCATGTAAAAAAAGTTTCAATCATGATTATGGCTGCAGGTCAGGAATTAAAATACTTTGAACACATAATTGTGGTTGGAGATAGATGAATGGGGCATTTCATTTCAGAAATTGTTCAGAAATTCAATATTCTGATAACAATAGTTTCAAGAATGTGAAGAGAATACCAAATTTTAGTCATTAACTCTCAGCAAATGCAATGCCCTGACCAATTGGGTAGACAGTGATAACAGAAGATGAGCAACATGGTGTTAAATGGCTACAGAGATCAATGTGAGATGAACAGATCTGTTATGACAAAGTGGTGCAACCTGGCATTAATGGGCTATGGCAGCAGATGTCCAATTTTAATGCCTCTGCTAACAGCAGCACATCAGATGCAGCTCCTCTTCTGCATTTGTGACTGCACTTGTCAGACCCTAGACAACCTATCATACATTTGAGATATATTCAAGAGGTCTCTCCATGAGCGGCATTTCATTGGGCTAAAGGAGATCCGACACAATATTAGGTGGTGTTCAATACGTTTGTTACCTCTGTGTATGTGTGGAAAACGAGCCACTTTAAGATACAATGCCACCAACCCTTGTTATTAATTTGAAGTAGTAGGGCATCTCTTAGGTCAGAATAGGGGACAGGACAGACATGGCAGGGCAAATGTTTGTTACATACAAAAGGAAATGCTGCAACCATTAGCTTTTATTTCCAGTAAAAAGACTATGTTATACGTTATGAACCTTTTATGGCTTATTAGTTTCATTTGTCATCCAAAATAATTACAAGTACTCCATACCCTAGGTCTATCATATGAGTGCTCTTGTATCATCTACAGGATTACATACTTACACTGTTACCTCTATGGGATAAAATTTTAGGTAGAAATATACCAAGCTATGTCGAAGTGTTATTATAATTAATCCATGGGAATGCAAGACTTTTGTCTTCATTTTGGATTGGTGCCTATCCCATACTGGCCATGGAAGTGGAGAAATCTGCCAGTGACTTCTCCAAGTTGTGTAAAATCTTTCCTATCTGCATACAGCATTTAATCAACATGTGTGTGCTCGTTTCTGTCAAAAACACATATAAAGTCTGATGTGTGTTACCAAGTAATTCCGCTACTCTCTACACTCTTTTTGTCAGAGCTAATGTGAGGTAATACCTGATACATTTCTTCAGTGACTGTTCATTCATTGTAATGAAACTCATAATCTAGTTAAAAGTTCTGTGGAATCATTGTGGATTCATGATGATTTTCACAGGTTAAAATGCCACAGTGAACTCTTTAGTTTGAATAATCCTGATCATGTCAAAGAAGTTTTTTTTCTTCTGTTACAGGAAACAAAAGATGATCCTGATCTGGTTTTGAGGGATGGAGACAAAGAAGGAATGGAAGTTGTGGCAGAATGAGAAGGAGATTCAGAAACAGACCAGACTGAGGATTCAGATGGTCCACAGGATTCCACAATGACTCAGTCATGCAATGGAGACTGCAAGTTTGTCACCACTTTTAAGAAAAAGAGGGATACAATAATCAACAGTTAGGGATGGCAAAAAACATTGTAATGAAAAGAGGAAAACAAAATATGTTGAGTGGTATGATAGGAGCTGTGACAGGTACTTCCCATGAAGCAAGAAGTCCTTTACAAGTGTGAAAACAATTATTTTGGTGTTGCATTGATGCAGATTATAATGAAATATACAAATCAGTTTAGTGAACAATATAAGTAAAATGACACAGAGAAAGAGATGTCTGTTTTATGGATACTATAGAAATCAAAGCTTTAATTGGGTTGTACACCTGAGCACATGACTTCAAACACAACATCCCAACACACTGGGTTTATGGGATATCAAAGGCCATGGTGTGGGAAATATTTGAGATGATGATGATGATGATGATGCTGAGGAGGAGGAGGAGGAGGAGGAAGAGGAGGAGGAGGAAGTGCTTCTTGTTTCTGCTGACATATTTACAGTTTGACAAGAGAGGATTGAAGGAAAATGCTCTTTTTTGCCACTGTGTGAACTTTCCCAAAATTTCATTGGAAAATGCTATAAATCTTACTCTCCAGGAGCTCACATAACACTTGATAAAAAGTTAGGTTTATGGGAGAGATGTTCCTTTCTACAATAAATACCATCATATCTTGGAAGAATGGCATGAATATTTATGCATTGCTTGACTGTTGTTTTCCTATGCATATAACTTGGAAATAATGTTGGTAAACAACCAGAAGGATTGCCTTTTGATATCAGCAACTCACCTATTGATGTGACTAAAAGACATTCTCCTTCTTTGCGCAGCACAGGTTGTAACACAATAATTAGTTCTTGAATGTGGCACTGGCAGTAGAAATGATGGTTAAAATATTTGGTAAAATTGCAACACTGAATAAATATTAACTACAAATTCCTGTAGCTTTCAAGACAGTCACAATAGATGATGTAAAATAAAACATCTACCCAAAAGACACTTTGGTTTTACACGTCTTGAAACCGGAAAAAAATATGATACTCATTTCTACCATACACTATAATATAGGTGGAAAAAAGCCTAAAATTATTACATACTCCAGCAAACAGAAAGGTAGAGTTGACACTAATCCAATTTCATGAACTGTACAGTGTGAACAGAAATACCAGAAGATGGGCAATGTTTGTTTTTCTATTCCATGCTAAATATGGCTGTAAGCATGTGGCTCATGTATACCAGGAAATTGTTATTAATGAAATTAGTACATCGGTTCTGGAGTCTATACAAGGTAAAATTCATATAATTTGTTTTAAGTTTTTCAAATCATATAATTAAATTAAATTCACATGTACAATTCTAAGGGTCACATGATGATTGTATAAAAACTTGACAAGGTCTTGGTGAAATTTGAAATGCAACACAGAGTTTATTCAGAAACTACCATGTCATTTTATTTTCATTTTTTATTTATTTATCTGAGAGATCCAACTCAAAATTATTAAAGGTTTACTCTTCCGCAGCAATGCTGTTTTGTCAGCATGATTTTCACACGTCATAAGCTTCCTTGAAGTCCTCAATCGGGATGCTTTTCAGAGAAATCATAGAAGTAACTCACATTATCCACCAACCTGAGAAGCTTTGCTCTGAGGTCCCTTTTCAGCCAAGGAAACTAAAAAAAAAAAGGCTGCTGTGACCATGATAGGCCTGTATTGTGTAGCACCATGGTCACACTGATCTGGGTCAGGTAGGCCATGACAACAAAGGTGGTGGGAGGTGGAGTACTGTTGTTGTGCAGTTTTCGCGAAGTGCAAGAATGCTTTTCTGATGCAGAAAACCCTGTGACTCAGTCTGTGCAGCAAAGCACTAATCCCTTTGCATGAATGAAAACAATGACCATGGACTTCAACCTGGGACTTGCTCATGCGAACCACCTCCTGCCACAGTAATGTCATTGTGTGCCATTCCCCGACATGCAATATGTAGCCCATGTTTGAAAATCAAATTCTTATTTTGAGTGGAATTCATTGCAATCCATTTCTCTACTTTCAAGTTTTCTTAGTACATTTGCGCAGTTAGTTTTCATTAGGACAATAATAATTACAAAATATGGTTGGTGCCACAGTTCAATACATACAAAGAAACTACAAGCTACTATTTGTATTTGACATTACCAAAAAATATTTATATTAAACAATCATTAATTTCAAAGGTTGCATAATGTCAGTAATGGAGGATAGGTAACAAATCACCGTAAAGAGGCTTGCTGAGATGCTGACAGGCACGAAAATAGATAGCCACATACACACAACTTAAATTTTCAGCCATGGCCTTCGTCAGAAAAAGAAACACACACATTCATGCAATCACTCTGAGAACTATTGATCGGACACGATGGTTGTTTGTGTATAGTTGTCTGAGTGATTGTGTGAATGTATGTGTTTCTTTTTCTGACAAAGGCTATTGCTGAAAATGTAAGTTTTGTGTATGTGATTATTTTTGTGCCTGTCAGTAGCTCAGCAAGCCTCTTTACGGCGTGTTGTTATCTATCCTCCATTATTGATATTTTCAATTGGATTTTCCATTGTTAAGAGGTTGCATAATGTTATTTTCACTGCAGATTTTGTCACAACACTGTCAGATACCATACTTTGACTATTTACTTTTTTTGCCCTATTTTTCCTGTAAAATCCGAACTAATGCAATAATTAAGTACATAATTATCTCATGTAATTTACAATCATTTGAAATGTGGTGCCTAGTCATACCAACAGAGTGATTGTCATTGTTGGAGACTAATGGTATTCACATACATTTATAAATTCCTATAAATACACTTTCTATTAAAGAAATTTCTGTTCGTTACCTTTATATTCTGCAATTTTTAATTTAGAATCTCGTCTATATCAGAAATTTAAAATTGTGCACTTAACAACATGAAATAAATAAATAAAAATGTAGTATCCTGTGAGTATAATATCAATGAAGCACATTTGGAATATGTCAACTTATACAAATACCTGTGTCTAACACTTTGTAGGGATGTGAAATGGAACGATCAAATAAGCTCAGTCATAGGTAAAGTAACTGGTAGACTTCAGTGTATTGGTAAATACTGCGGAAATTCAATCATTCTGCAAAGGAAAATTGTTTACAAATGACCTATGCAGCCCAACCTAGAAGACTGCTCAAGATTGTGGGACCCTACCAAATAGGACTGAACATATGCAGACAAGAATCCAGCAACAGTCACAGGTTTGTTTGGGAGAATGTCACAATACATGCTGTAGAAATACTGAAAGACTTTTGAAGATAGACATGAACTATCCTGAGAAAGCCAACTTAGAAAATTTCAAGCAACAGCTTTATATTATAACTCTCAGAATACCCATTATGTATGACTCCTGTAGTTACCATCAGTACAAGTTCACATGAAGTATAGTATGTGTGAAGGCATTTACACAATCATTCTTTCTGCATACTATACCTGAATAGAATTAAAAACTGGTTATTTTCAGCAACAAGTATACTGAAACAAAACCTAAACAAATATATGATTATTCACAGAATGTAACACATCAACTGTGAATGGGTAAAGTTGAAAATGTGTACCTAACCAGGATACGAACCCAGTTTTCCTTATCTCTAGGCAGTTGTGCTGCCTAGTCTACTGGAAACACAACAATCACCACATCTGCACAGATTACTCAAGTATGCCTCCCATTAGATAGAAATTCTGAACTTTACCCTGCCCAGTATTACTCACTCAAACTCATACTTTTGTAAACTGATCCTCGTAAGATTGTGGGCCTAGGCATGCCTCCACACTGAAGAAAGGATCATTGCCCATCATCAGTATATATATAAATGAATGATTGTATGTGTGATACAATGCAAATTCAAGAATATTTCATCACACTTAAACATAATTATAATAGTCTTAACATAAAACATTACTTTGTGAAATGATCATTTATGTGAAAGACAATGAATGGAGATAAGAAACCAAATGAACTTGCATTGTGAGTGTAATACTGGGAAGAATTATAGAAGAAATTTCAAGAGATACAATATTTGAACTTGTTATGACTGCTGACACGACATGGAAATAAAATAGTTAACATCACAAGTTCTATAAAAAGGTTGTACAACATTATATTAAAAAGAAAAATAAACACCAAATATAAAATACTAAACAAAAGCATTTCTGAGCTAGCAGATCATGAATATCTAATAAGTTCTTCCTAGTAACAACTAACTGAGATACTATTAGCACTGAATTTAGACATGCATACCAAAGATGTGGGAAAATCTATAGTGTAGAGTTCGCACAGTATACCGTGTCCAATGTGCAGAGACTAGTCTAGCCTAGTCATGTGTGTGGTCCATTGCTGTTGCATCAGTCTCCAACACATGGTATGGTAATACCGGTGTGTATGTAATACTTCTCATCCTATTTTAAGAAAACTATTTGTTGATAAATTTGGCTTTTTCATGGTGTACAGTTTGATATTTCCACACAATGTGGGGCTGATTTTATTTTTGTTACTCATCAAGATATCTGACTTTGCTATTAACAAATTGGGGTTTGTATCCAATGGAAACTCACTACAGAATTACACCTCCGCTAGTCTGCTCAGCTGCCTGTAAAGAAACCCCAACCCTGCCCTTGTCCCGTTCTCTTCCACATTTTGTGCTTGGCTAGCGACCAAGTAATACGGAGTGACCTATACAAATACACAAGTTGCCTAGTTTTAAGATAATTCTGAAGTTAGTTCAACATATGTTGCATTATACTAGGTGATTGTTATAGTGACCGAAGACCGGACTGGGTCAGGAGCGACTAGCGGCGACCGACCAATCAAGCGTCGCCGCTAACGAGAAACACTCCACAAAACCACAGAGACAACAAACAATGACAACGACTAATCGAAAACAAAGATCAAAATGCAAGCCAATTGGAACCGTGACAGAGCAGAGTACGAAACCGGATAACCACTGAATATCGAAGGTAAACGGAGCGCAGTCAACACAAGACTGAGGAGCGAGCTGTGGCTCCGGGCCCTATATAGTGCGGCTCTCTGCGCAGATAACCTGCGCGGTAGGCACGCCACGGCGTGCAGCGCTCTAGTGGCGATGGCAGCGCTAGTAGGTTGTATGCGCCACCTAACGGCTGCTGTCATAGTCCATGTGGTCTGGCGGGCTCTCAAACATATCGTTCTGGGATACCAGAATTGTGGTATCAGGGTGCATGAGAGGTCTTCACCGCACGGACGAAGACAAAGTGAGATGAGTGTCAAACAAAATAAAAGATGAGCGAGATAAATGAGGAAATAAAAATCCTTTATATCACAGTTGCCAAGAGAGGAATAGGTAGTAGAACACCAAAATGCCACAGGCATCAAAAAAAGGAGGATCTTCTTGATGAAGTACAAACTTGTTTTAATGGGCAGTGCCCGATTCGGAACCACGTCAGGGTCACTTCATGCTGTCTCTATGACTGTCAGGAGGTTTTCCACAGTCAGACAGTTGGTTTCACCGACCACAGCTTATTACCTGTCATTGCCAGCCACGTGTCTTCCCACAGCTGAAAGCACTTCTAACGAATCACAGAGAGGACGTCCTGCAGGGTAATGGCAGATTGCATTATGTTGTGGTCGCTGCAAGCCGGCCTTGCAGCCTGATCAGCAACTTCATTCTGCTGAATTTCCACATGCCTAGGTATCCAGCAGAATGACTCCTGCTTACCCGGTCACTGGAGGAAGTACAGTTGGTCTTGTATGAGCTGTGGAATCTTCTCACCTGGGTACAGGCTTTCCAATGATTGCAGTGTGCTAAGTGAATCCAAGCAGATAAGAAACCGTGTGGTCCGAACATGCCACATTTCCTGCAATGCCATCATAATCACATGAAGCTATGCTGTGAAGACAGAAAAGACTGTTGGAAGGCGATTCCTGGTAAGATGGTCTGGGAACGCTATGGAACAGCCAAGGGAATCCCTCAGCTTTGAATCTTCGGTGTAGACCACCGTAAAATCGGGATGCCTATCTAAAATTTAAAAAAATTCAGAGTGATATGTACATCCATCTGTGAGACAGTCCTTCATGCAAATTCCAAAAGGTCATGTTGCCTTTTGCCAAGTATGAAACAACCCTGCCATAAGAGGTCGAGCTACACTATGGTATGCAACATTTTGTATCCCTGACACCCCATGAGCAGTTGTTGCCTGATGGACAGTGGTGGCTCAGCAGCCTCAGCACAGAGGCTCAGAATGGGGCCAGTTCTGAAGGCCCCAATAGCCAACCGAATCCCTTCGTGCTGCAACACGTCTAACATCTTCAAATAAGAGGGTCTGGCAGAGCCATACAGCATGCATCTATAATCAAGGCAAGATCGGACAAAGGCCTCATAAAACCGAAGCAGACAAGTTCTATCTGCACCCCACAAATTGTGGCTAAGACATTTAAAAATACTTTGTGCTTTGGGGCACTGTCGTGGCAACCATGAGAGTTTCGAGTCAAAAATTAGACCCAGAAACCTGACTGTTTCTTTAAAATGTAGGACAGTGTCCCTCATCCTCAGTTCAGGAAAGTTTAAAATTGAATGGGAATAGTTAAAAAGAATACATACAGACTACTCGCTTGACAACTTAAAACTACTCTTCTTCACCCAGTCATCCAATCATCAAAGAGTGATCCGCAACTAACGAGTTGTCATTGCAAGGCTACAAGAAGAACAAAAGATGGAGAAGTCATCAACTAATAATGAACACTGGACAGGACTTTTAACAACAGACATAAGACTGTTAATTGCCATGGCAAACAGTCACACTTAAAACGCTACCCTGAGGAGCACCGTTCTCTTGCTGAAAATGAACCGTGACGACGTCACGAACTCGATACCTAAAATAGTGTGGAGAAAGAAAGGACATAATAAAAAGGGGAAGACAACCATTTATGGAGCTGCCTGAGGATTAGATGCCTCCAGGTAGTATTGTAAGCTTGCTTGATGTAAAAAAAAAAGATACCCAAAAGGTGCTGCCAGCGCAGGAAAGCCAGTTGTATAGCCGTTTCCAGGAAAGTCAGGTTATCAAAGGTGGATCAATATTTCCTGAACCCACACTGAAAACAACTAAGGAGCTGCCTGGATTCTAACATCCAGATAAGGCGGCAATTGACCATTTGCTCTAAGGTCTTTCCCAAGCAGCTAGTGGCAGTTATTCTATGACAACTACTCAGGCGCATATGGTCCTTCCCTGGTTTGAAAATAGCAACTAAAATCGCTTCGTGCCATAAGTCGGGGGAAATGACCTGACGCTCAAACAACATTAAACAGTGAGAGGAGGATTTCTCTATTCCATTCTGTAAGGTGCTGTAGCATACTGTAATGTATCCTATCTTGTCCAGGGCACGTATCATGAGCTGCAGACAATGCAGTATCTAGCTCCCACATGGAAAAAGGGCAGTTCTATTCTTCTGCAGTGATGGACCTGAAATCCAAACTGCACTTCTCAGCACCCTCTGTGGCAATGGAAAGCAGGATCCTTATGGGCAGTGGAGGTTACAGTGGCGAAGTACTCCACCATAGTCAGTGCGGAAGGTGGTATTCGCCTCTGTATGGTCTCCCATACTTTAGTGCTGGGTGTGAAATGATTGATGGAATTCAGGAAGTGCTGCTATAATCTCTTCCTACTCTCTCTTATAATTTTGCAAAATTTTGTCCTCGCTAACCAAAAGGCTGCAAGATGTTCTACAGTGGGCTGGCACTTGAATTTTTGCAGACCCGCTCATCTCGCCTGTATTGCAGAGTGGCATTCTTCAGTCCACCAAGGGACAGGGTGCCACTGTAATTGTCCCATGAACTGGGGAATGGGATGTTTCAGAAGCATGATGGATCAGTTGTGTAATATGTTCCACCCATTCCTGCACACTATCATGTTGTTCAAAATGCAGCTAGTTGGCTGAACAAGGTCCGGTCTGCCTGACGAAGCACCCATCATGGCGGGGTTCTGGTGCGCATCACTCTGTCTGGCAGATGAATCTATAAGGGGAAAGTGGTCACTGCCAAGTAGGTCATCAACCAGTTCCCATTGAGTAGAGTGGACAAGGCCTGGAGAAGAGAGTGAGAGATCAATAGCGGAAAATGACCCTGTCGCAGCACAGAAAGTGTGTGCTCTGGCCTGTATTTAGCAAATGAACACTGAACGACATAAGTATCCTCTCAATTGCTCTACCCCTGGGGCATGTATATGCAGAGCCCCAAAGCACATTATGTGCATTAAAATCACCACACACCACACAGGATGCCTGGTTGGGGGAACTGAGTAAGGAGATCATAGAGAGCACTCATCGAGTGCATCATTTGGGGGCAGCAGCTAAAGGGAGCATATCGTCAATCAATGACACAAGTGCACAGACACTGCAAACTGATTGCAAGTGTGTGGTGAGTGAGACATCATTGAGTGGTAGGTGGCGTTGATGAAAATAGCCACTCCACCTTTAGCTCGCATCCTTCCCATAGAGAAAATATCTGCATAACTCGGGGGGGGGGGGGGGGGGGGGACTGATTCTTTGAAGCAAGTCTCTTGAAGACCGATACACATAGATCTATCCTGAGTCAACCATCACAATTCCTCCACATGGGCCCTGAATTCCTGCAAGTTCCAGTGCAGTATGTGAGCCATCTTCTAGGTGGGGGAACTGAACTAGTTAGAGGTTCAGTCTTGGGGCTTGATGTTTGCTCCTTAAGGACATCCTGCTTCATGAGCTCTGGAGTGGAGTCAGAAGGGAGTTTACCTCTATGTAATCAGAGAGCCCATTGCCTCCTTTCGCCTGCACTTGACTTTTTCCTATTGCCTTTTTCTGCATTGTACTCTTGACAGTAGTGGTAGCAGGAGCAGAAAGGCCTGTGATGGCCTTCAGAATAGCCTCAGCTTTGAAGGTGCCAGAGCCTGGCCAATGACCTTTGCCAGAGAGGTGCCAGAAGTTCTGTAATGTTGACACAAGTAGGGCTTCAGGTTCTGTAACAGCTACAGCCTTACAGGTGCACTCACAGGTACAGGTGTTGGTACTGACCTAGTAACGTTCATCTGCGTGCAGACATCAACTTTTGGGCACTGGCCTTCATAGAACAGTAGCAAATGACATGACAAAGGTAGGAGGCTGCATGGCCTTAAAGATCTTTTTAGCCTCACCATAGGAAAATCGCTTGGTGTTTTTAATTTCCTGCACTTTTTTCTCATCCAAATACACTTTGCAGTCCCTGCTCCAGACTGGGTGTTCCCCAGAGCAGTTGACACACTTTGCAGGTGGCGTAAATTCAGCTCCCTTATGGGCAGCCTTTCCACATTTACCACAAGTGGCCTCCCCTTTGCAGGCCAGTGCAGTATGCCTGAAATGCTGACATTTAAAACATTGCATAAAGTTGGGTACATAGAGCCTCACCTTCAACCTAAAGAATCCTGCTTTTACATACTCCAGTAGCTGCAGACTATTAAAAGAGAGGATGAAGGACTCTGGTTTTAGAAGTCCCCCATCCATCCTTTTAGTGATGTTCTGCACGTCAACAATTCCCCCAGAAGCCCATTCTTCCTTAAGTTCATCAGTTGGAATGTCAACAAGATCACGGCAAGAGACCACACCTTTGCTGTAATTTAGTGTGCTATGCATCTCTGTCTCTATTTCATACTCCCCAAGCCACTTTCCATTTCTGAGGTTTAACACTTGTTGGGAACTGAAAGTTCCAACTAACAGGGTACCATTTCTTAATTGTTTCACTGACTTTAGAGCTCCTGCAATGCCCTCTAAACTCTTTTGGATGTAGAAGGGTGGAACCTTCTGGAAGCTCCCATCTTTTCTCTTAATGACAAAAAACACATTCTGCACAGCAGTGCTGGTCCCAAGAGCAGCTAGGGAAATTAACGTCAGCCTAGAAAGAGTGCCTCATGCGTAGGTAAACCTTATACAACTGAGGAGTGGCAGTATCCCCAGAGGAGTTCTCGTCCTCCGCTCATGAAGCCTGGGTTTGCCAAGCCTGTACCCAGCAAATTAATGCTAAGCCACTTGATGGGGCATTATACTAATTTTAGAATAAAGAACATAGGTGTGTGAAGATGAAAGGAAAATTTCAAAACTTTTTAAATACTAACAGGAGTTCACGACAGTTAGCATACACTTCCTTATATGAATTATTTTTTATTTATGAAAATTAACTAAAATAGTGTGCGAAGTTGGGTATCGAAGTAGGACAACACTGAAATAACCTTAACACTTGGAGGGCAGAACTAATTTATTTGAATGTATTTTGCATGTATTGCACATTGTAATTTTTTTTTGTTGCACAGCTGATCATTGTATCACCTCCAAACTCTTCTGTTTTCAGTTGACAGAGTTACTGAATGATTTGCATTGGAGCAAAGAAGACATGCGGGCAGCCCGGCAGAACTGTTTGGTTCACTGACTCCTCCCTGTGAAATATTTATACATGAGCGGCCAATTCATTTAACAATGTAGTGAAACTACAAGGAGTTTGTGGAAATTGGACTGGTAGCTAATAACTATCACATCAATGCAAGAAGACCAAGATCACTAAGATATGAATAAAATATCATTCTTGCATGGGAAACCACGTTGCACATTGAAATTGATCATACAATGAAGTTTGGAAACAGGACTACCTTGAAAACAAGTGGCACACCTTGAAACATGTCCTTCAGATGAGACCATACCAAATCCAAGTCGCCCAAGCTTTAATAATGGTGCAGAAATGTAAGCAGCTGAAATGCTATCTGATTTTAGATGAATGACAAATCTCTGGCACGATATTCTGAATATAATGGTATTCGGCAATGAAACAACATTTTACACAAGTGGATTTGTCAACCAACTTAACATGAATTTCTGGGCCACCGAAAATTCATTTGGGAGCATGATCTTGACTCCCCCGAAGTGAATGTTTGATGTGTTGTGACCACCTCAGCAGTAACTGGACCCTACTTTTCTGATAAACCAACAGTAACTTCTGACATCTTACTAACACACCATTAGAAACTATTACTACAAATCCTTCATGCATGTTATTTCCATTCAGATGGAGCTCCGTTCCACTGGGCCTCTATTATCAGAGGATATCAATGATCTTTGCTAGCCAATGGATTGGTCATGATGGACCATTGTGCTGGCAATCTCGTGAGTTTTACAGTAGGAAAGTTCATGACATCAGTTAACTAAAGAACCGTACACTGACTGTGGTATTTATTTCCAGTGAATACGTGTACAGGAATTTAATGCTGTTGTTAATAATTGTTGGTTTTATATGTTGAACATAACAGTGAATAGGTTGGGTTTGCTGTCATGGCATTTAACACATTTGATGTATTTTGTTTATAGAGGTATCAGTGGCAGCACATCCTGTGTGTTCACTGGTTCAGTGAACCCCCTGAAAGAAGCTCACAGTGAAAAAAAGCAAATAAATAAATTAAATAAAAAGTCTTTTTAAACTATCATTCTTCGTTTCATGATCAGATCATTTTATATACACATTCAAAGTATTTTTATCGCATGTTAAACATTATACGTTTCGCTAATGTCTGCCGATGGGGATATTACATCATCATTCATAAAATAAAAAAGATCTGACAAGAGTCAGTGGGGATTGCAGGGACCATTTGGCTGGAGATCTAGCCTTACAGAAGGCCCCGTAAAGGACCGTGGGGTGTGGCAGTGCATCCACAACATCAAACTGGACCT
Organism: Locusta migratoria; assembly: GCA_026315105.1. Lineage (NCBI taxonomy): Eukaryota > Metazoa > Arthropoda > Insecta > Orthoptera > Acrididae > Locusta > Locusta migratoria. The sequence goes on from CM048744.1 coordinate 262,941,960, forward strand.
GTGCCATTGGGATTAAGGACGGCTGGAACATAGGGAGTGTTTCTGTCTCCAGACATTCACAAGCCCTGATCCCATTACTTTTGACTGGGTGTACAATAGTGAACATCACACTTTGACACAGATGTGAGAGACCAAGCTAGAGAGAATCCTGGTGCATGTTATGTGATGTGGAGGAAGTAACACGGACATTGGTGCTAATTGTGACTGCAGTCATGGACAGAGCTGGTTACAATGGCATATCAGGTGAACATGCTTGGCCTCGACATACAACAGCTCACAGCCACTGAGGTCTGTGAGGACTCTTTTCGTCTACTACTGACATCGGCCGAATGTGTGAGCACCGACACAGGTACCCATGTGTAGGTAGGCCTGTAGGCAAGATGGAAATGCTCCACAGCATGAAAGGCATCTAACAGAGTATGATACCTGCCTCCACACACAATTTTGGCCAGACTAACTTCATCAATAGTGGTGGACCAATATGTCACAAGGAAGCCGTGTGAAGCAAGTTTGGCTAATAATGTTTGAAAAGCCTTTTGCAGATCATTTGCGAAGCCTCTGCACTTAGTCAGGGTGAAAAAGAGTGGTGGTCATACGGATAAAGCTGTTATGGTGACAGAAAACCTTGCACTGAGATAACATAAATGCATGATGCCATGATGAAACATGGTTCCTCAATGGCCAAAGTGTTCTCAAGGACAAACATGACATGAGTGGTGGTGGTGGTGGTGGTGGACAATATTTGTGCCACATGTGAGAAATGGGCACGAGCGCCTACAACTAATGTCTTGTGCCTACAACTAATGTCACTAAGTACCTTGAGATTGACCAGCAAAACTGATATGAACCCTCCCCCATGGGTGGTCAAGGCAGGACCATAGATTCAATGTCATCACTGATGTGAACCAACAAGATGTGATGCCAAGCCAACCACATCATCATTCCCAAATGGGAAGGTGGAGGTGAAGCATGTGGAGTCCAGAAATGGGGCAGAATGAGTACTCAGCAGTCAGAATCCTCATTCAGTCAGATGTCTGACTCTGTAGAAATGCAAGCCTGCACCCATTTAACCACTGCTGCTGTAATTTATCTTATTTTCAATCATAGTCCTGCCCAACTCCCATAGGTTTAGTGGTTTGCCAGTAAACACACTAAATTTATCCAAAGTATATTGAATTGGATTCATTTCGAGGAAACACGCAGGCCAATATAATAATGCAAAATCATCACAATTTATGAGATAGTTGACAATCTCTGCATGATGGATTGGGGAGTTGTCATCAATAAACTTGAATTCTTGACCAAAATGCTGATGAAATTATTCAACGATGGGTTGGAAGATGTTATTCCTGTATTACGGAGCCTTGAGTTTACCCTTGATGACCAGCAATGTCCACACTGTTAACGGTAATCTGCTGTTAGCTATATATAGCAATCATATCTGAAAAGAAATTTGCACTTATTTTCCATAGTCCATTCTTGGTGACTTTAGGACAACTTGTACCATGCAGCAAGGTGTCTGTATTTAAGGCAAGGCCTCTCCCTGGTCATCTGGAATACAGTGTTGTTGTGCGGCATGTTTCATACAATCTGGTTTGACACTTACCTCCTGGTTGTCCTCAATGTCATTGTTTATCATGGTGACAGGCTGGTTAGGGTTCCTTCAAAGTAGGAAGTCACAGATACAATTTAATTCTGGAAACATCCCCAAGGCAATGGCTAAGCCAAGTTTCCACAATATCCTTTCTTCCATTAGTGCTAGTCCTGCAAGATATGCAGGAGAACTTCTATTAAGTTTGGAAAGTAGGAGATGAGGTACTGGCAGAAATAAAGCTGTGAGGACGGGCCATGAGGTGTGCACACATAGCTCAGTCAGTAGAACACTTGTCTGAACCTAGAGAGATCATGGGCTCAAATCCTAGTCTGGCACACAGTTTCAGTCTGCCAAGAAGTTTCAAAATGGGCACACTTTCAATATATGGGGCTCTAGGCAAGTTTGTTAACATTTTATAACAGTTCAATGAAACAAGCTTTTTTTTTATGTCCATATTGAGTTTGTGATATACACAGATGATCCAAAACTTATTTGGGTGTGTGCAATTTTATTAAGTGAACAATTATAGGATGTGGACAAAGAATAAGTGCCACCAGGCTGCAGAGTGTTACCAGAAAGTTGTATGGAATGAAAGTAATAGGTAGGCCTATGTCAACAACAAGGCCAAAATGATGAAAGGATGTGAAAGGGGTTCAGAGGTAGGATGTGGGCGTGGGGGGAGGTGGTTTGATAGTGGCCTTATCAAACTGACAGGGAGGAATATTGCGAACTATACATACACTGTCAATCCATATAAAAAGAACCCATCAAATACAATATATTCACACTAGAAGAAAATAGCAAATGGCTATTTTGACAGATGAAAACAACAAACAAAAAGTGCAATATTCTTAATGTGAAAATTATGCATCATTAAACTGAGCACACTAGATGGACCAATCACATGTGTATGAAGGACTTAATTCTTTACAGTATTGTTTATAAAGAAATTACGAAGGATTTAATAACACCAGAAAAAGTCTAGGATAGGAAGCTACCAAAAGAGTAAGAAGCAACTGAAGCATATACAATGGCTTCATAATAGTATTTTACAAAAATACTACTATGCAGATATGTCTAGCTCTGACATGCACATAAAAGAGACACGAACATACAACACTTCAAGCTATCGGCCATGGCCTTCTTCATACAATAGAGCATTCACACAGGCACAAAGCACAGTCATACACAGTGGTGGGACTGTGTTGTGTGCCTGTGTGATTGCGTGAATGTTCTGTCTTTTGAAATCATGGCCGATAGCTTAAGTGTTGTATGTATGTGTCTTCTGTATGTGATAAGATTATGTAATTCATCAAGGGTGTGAGATTTTTGTAGCACACATAGTAACTGTCTATAAATATCAGTACCTATAGTCTCAGTCAACTGCTTGGTCCTGCCAGCCACACTTACCTCAAAATTCACACACACACACACACACACACACACACACACACACACACACACACACATTCACAACTTCAAACTTTGAAATCACCTAATTAGACATTATTTTCTTCTGAATATATAAAGCTTAAAATTCCAGCTTGTCATAAAATAACAAAGATGAGACCTGTAGTCACAAGGAATGAATGTGAAAAATTGGATATTACATGTAGTCCTCCAAATAGCTGAAAAGATTTATTATAAAAATGTCACCACATGGAAGTAGGGTTGCCAGATCTCCGGGCGCCGCACGGAGTGCCCGGGTTTGGAATGAATTCTCCGGTTCTACGGGCCAATGACTCTCATCTCCGGGCTTGAATGTAACCTTCATCTTAACATTTTTTTGTACGGCGCTATTTAAATACTATGCTCATGTAGCGACGATCTACATCGAACTTAACGTAACTTAAACTAAGGACGAACGCAACATCTATGCCCTAGGGGGGGCATTCGAACCTCTGGCGGGAGCAGCCTCGCACACCGTGGCAAGACGCCTCAGTGCGCTTGGCTCCTCTCTAGTAATTATGAATAACTTCATATAAATGTCAATTTCTTATTGCAACAAAACGCTACTTTTCTATTCTTCCTCTGAAAACTTTTCATTGTTGCGTCGGTGGTAATCGGCTAGCGCATTATTAAGGAAACACTGTTGCGGCAACGTGTCAACTGGAGACGTCTATTATTTGTGTTTGTTCGTTCATTGTTTATTAGTTTATCGTCAATTTTTGGAATACTCGGATCGTCTGTGAACAGACAACCTTACATTAACTCAGATTAGTGAGTAATAACTGTGAATTGAAGAGACGATATCTAAGTTCGTTCCATGAAGAATGGTTGCAAGAAGAAAATTGTAAAGAGTGGCTACAAAAAGTCGATACTGATGAGCGTATGTGTAAGTGCAGAATATGCAATATCTTATTTACTGTTAAGTACGACGGAGTGAAAGTTGTGAATAAACATTTACAATCAGAAAGACACAAAGCTAATATTACCACACAAAAGAAGAATCAGTCGCTTCTTAAATTCTTGCTGAAACAATTTTCTGCAGAAGACGACAAAGTCACTGCAACTGAATTAACTTTGACTTACCATGGTGTGAAACACCACCATTCTTAAAATTCTCAATTTTGTGGTAATAAGCTATATTCTTATGTTTTTGGAGATTCCTCAGTGGCAATGAAAGTAAGATGCGGCCGAACAAAAAGCGAGGCATTAGTAAAAAATGTGCTTCTGCCTTATGCTAAAGAGAAGCTACTAAGCGAATTAAAGCAAAATGTCCCGTTTTCATTAGGCATTTTTTTCCTTTTAGAATTCACGTGTAATCCTGGTTTGGGGGGGGGGGGGGAAGTTATTGGCCAAGGGGGAGGGGGCACGTCTGGTCTCCGGGCCTGCCTCGAGTTCAATCTGGCAACCCTACATGGAAGTGCTACCCAATACATACAAATAACAGATTTCAGTCTTTGCCATCATCAGTCATATCTGCAATCAAATTAAAAATAAATATATATACAACGTAAGTGTCTTAAAATGCCCATTGCAGAAAACTAAACAAAGTAGGCCTATTACACACCATTAACAGAACATATGGTTGGAAAGTCAGTAGCCGAATCTTGGACTAGTTACATGTTTTTGCAGAAACAAATATGCACAGACTGAAACAAATTTGGCAGTTGCCCTAGAGAATAGCTTGATACCAGATAGTGTTAAAGTACCAAAAACTGAGCTACACAGTGCCATTACATACAATATTGGTAATCTGCAAAATCAAAGAACTAACAAATTGCTGTATACAGTTAAAAATATAACACTTTGTATAGTAGGATGACCAAATTTATAAAATAATCAGAACCCAGTAAATGATATAAGAGTTGCACTATAAAAATACTACAATGCTATGCAGCTATTGCATCTTACAGCAACTGCTTTTTCCAATGGTATGTGCTCCTAACTTAGTATAGTTGACTACAATTTCATTTTAACACACTCATTTTATGTACATAGTTTTGTAATTTTCATTAATCACAGAGATGTGTGCTGGTCGCAAAAACTAATATTTTTTGACACAGCACTTTACAGTTAATAATAAAATTTATACATACTGAGTCATACTGATGATTCATCAATCATTTTCAGATTATTTATCTAGAATTCCAGTCTTGACTAGCACATGGAAAGAACAACTAAATCTCTCAATTAAGCTCTGGTTCTCATATTTCCCCTCCCCCTCAACATCAGTCTCTCTTTTCCTTCCTTCATTATTTCTGACATGTTACTTTTATTCCATTTTTACAAACTGCTTTATACCTGTTTGCACGTTTTACATGGGTACTAGTGTATCTCTGGAGAGGTTACTGAAAAGAACAGTGAGAGATAAAGTGGAAGAACAGCTAGAAGAGGAGCAGTATGGCTTTCAATATGATAGATCAACAGTGGACCCAATCATCATTATAAGACAGTTGATGGAAAAGTATGGAAGTTTGGGAAAAATTTCTCGACCTAGTGATCTCCTATGACAGTGTTCCCAGGGAAAATGTATGGGCAACCTTGGAGAGATAGGGAGTTGGAAAACAAACACTTGAAATCCTCCAATCAATGTATGAAAAATGCTCTAGTTCTGTCCAGACACAAGTTAGAAGAACTGATTGATTTAAGAATGTTACAGGATTGAGACAAAGAAGTGTGATATCACCATTACTATTTATAATGGTCATGGATGAAATAGTCAGAGACAAAAGAAGTCCACAGAGGCAGGGAGACAAAGCTGTCATTATTTGCAGATGATATTGGATGTGGGGAACAAGCAGTTTTAAAAAAAGTACTGATAAGGTTCAGTTTATTTTTTTACCCATTTATGGTCATGTTTCTTATCATTTATGTTTTGTAATTTTTTTTTTTTTTTACAAAGCTTACTACAAGGTTTACATTTTTTACTTACGTGATTTATTTCTCCATTTTGCGTATCAGCTAGCCCCAGTGAATTATTGGTTGCAGTGTTCTGTTAGTTGTTCCAATATGCCATTTTATGTAAGTCAAATGACCCCTCTTTTTTGTTAATGTATTACTTATACTGGGTTCTGGTTATTTTGTGAATTCCATCAGTGTACTTAGCGATTTGTTTATTTTGCTTATTGTAAAAATGAATACTATGATATGATACTATATACCACCACTTTCACCACTCAAGTCACACATGGCATCAGAGTTTGTTTTACTTTGTATTAGCATGCACACATTTGTTACTGCAACTTTCAGCATCATGTACCCATTCCATCTTAGACCAATTAATTTCCTAACAGTATGTTATTCTAGTAATATATAGAACTTAGTATAACTGACTGCAATTTGGGTTAATGACACACTGATTTTGTATATATAGTTATCCGTTTGTCCTTTATTTGCTAGTTACAGACTGAAAGTCACTGCCAAGCTTCAGGTTTCAAGTCTTGTAAGGGCACCTAACAAATACAACAACCCATTCAAAAAGACATATGATGAGAATCGTCTGCTATACTGTAGCTTTTACAGATGGAAAAGACTAAAATCAAAGTATTGGTTTAATTACACCTCTGAAGGAATCAGGGGCAACCCTATTTCAAAGCATCCACCAAGTGGTATTGAATTGAACTATAAGTCATGAATAATTCTTAACTAGTGTAGACCCAGTAAAAACAAAACTTATAAAATGGAATAATGCTAAACTGCATAAGAACTAGTGCAATCTCTGCAAAAACAAATCTTGGTGACGATATGTGTGACTGGAGAGAAACACAAAACTTGGAACACCTCCTCCTCAGTTATCAAAACTATCCAGCATGTTGTTCTCTAGAGAACCTAGGCAAGCCCATATCATTTGTATTAGCCCAGTATTGGGCCAAAAAATTGACATGAGAATTTATAAATTATTTAGTTGCAGAGATTCTGATGATGGCATTGATTGAAATACAGAATAGTAAAAATGACTTTCCTTCCAAGTGACATATTCAGCTTATAAGCAGGGCTACTAGTAATTTTCAAGTTTTCCTTCATAACTTTTTGCCACAGCTTTTTCACATAATTTTAACCACTGAGCTGATTGTGAGACAGGAACTGACCGTGAAAATTTCACCATTCTTACCAACTTTCTAGTTTCTCAATATTTCTTGTGCACTAACTCAAAACTTCAATCCCTCAGTCTGTTTTTCAAATGTCAGGAACTCTCACTGGTATGATTAATTACACTTAAACTAATTTATAAAGAAAACTGCCTTTTTTATTTTACATATCAGCAGTAAATAGTGTTTTATGTTATAGAGCAATATACAGAGAATAGTTTGCATCTCACCACAAAGATGTTTGCCGAGCTGTGACAGACACACAAAAAAAAGACAAAAACACACACACACAAAACCACAGCACATGGAATGGGAGACATGTAGGTCAGTCTAGTGTCAGCTGTCCCTGTGTCACCTGCAGAGCAGCATATTCTGTAATTTTCTGTATTGTTTAATTAGTAGTCAATTGTTAAATCACATTGGTGCTTCTATTTCTAAGTGCTTCATTCTCAGGTTTTAGCAAATACTGTTGAGTAGAGTTTTGTCTGTGATCTGAAACCAAATAAGAGCATCAGCCTAAAAAGTAGGACGACCCAATTTTGAATCCCAGCAGGGGCATAAATTTTCAATTTTCTCCATTGATTTTTTCAATGCCCACTCACAGCTAATGTAAATTCTTTGTGTCTAAGTCAGAGACCATTGCTTCTGTTAGCCAGTAAGTCTGGTGTCAGCTTTATTAGTCATAAATTCTTAAATTTCGTTACTGCTTCTGTTTCCAAGGGCTTTATTTTTGATAATATTGAATAAGTAACTTGACAGGAATGGGTAGGGACTACAACTGTTACATATGGATTCAGGAGAAGTTGGCCACTGTTGGTAAGCAGCTGGGGGCTGTTATGACCACAGTCAACAGTCTGCTCCCCAGGGCTGCAGTGCCACCCAGTCACCTGAGGCAATGGCTGGGGTACCTATGTTGCAATGCCTCAGGTCCCTGATACCACTGTGTCTTCAGGTTCCTACATCACTGCCATTCGACAATGGCCTATTAGTAATTGGCGAACTGTACCAGAGTCACAAAAGACTGAATGGAAAGCCAAACTGGGAACCAGCCTTGAGGCCGACCCTTACATCTCAGCAATAGGTTTGAGGTGTTGCCCTATGATGATAATACCTCTGAGCCAGTATGAGCTGCCTTGCCTGTTGTGGCAGTGGCCGACCCTTCTGAGAGGTCACAGCAGACCTACAAGGCGAGTCACTTAGGAAAATAGTGGGAAGGTTGGGAAATAATGGCACCATGCACTCTGTTTGTGTGTTGAGGACGTGGAGGTGGCTCTGCTGGCAGAAGTGATTGTATGGATGTGTGTGTGTGGGGGGGGGGGGGGGGGGGGGAGGGTTATCTCTCTCTCTCTGGCTGAGAACTTTAAGTTATGTACGTATGAGTATCTTCACATCTTGACAAACATATTTGCTCTTTATGTTGTTTTATAACATGAAAAATTAATTACTGCTGATATACAAGAGAAAAATGATTTTTTTCTTTATAAATTATTTTAACTGGTGTTGGCATATACAACTTTGATGAAACACATCAATAAGACATTCTTGACATTTTAAAAATTGACTGTTGGTTGAAGGTTTGAGCTATTCAATGAAGAATATTGAGATAGCCTTACTACAAATTTGGAAAGGGTGGCTAAACTTTCATATCCAGTTCCTGTCCCAAAATCAGCTCAGGTGGTTAAAATGATGTGACAAAGCTGTGACACTCATGAGGGAAGAATGCAACTGTTTTGAAAATTACCAGTAACCCAGTTGAATAGGCCGCAGATGAAAGGCACCACATAGAAGGAAAGACACTTATATTATCCATATGTTATGTAAACTGACAGCAATGCCCAAAATATGAGAATAAGTAGCAAATCACTGTAAAAACTATTGCAGAGCCCGTGCAGGCACATAGAAATGACAATAATATTCATGATTTGTCGCAGTCACGTGTATATGAGTTATATCTGAGTGATTCTGTGAATGTATGCATGCTCTTTTCCTGATGAAGGCTGTAACTGAACATTTAAGTATCTGTCCACAACTCAGCAAGCATGTTTACAGTGAACTGCTACTTATCCTCACATTATTGATATTTCAATCTGGGATTTACATTATTAAATTGACAGCAATGTTTCTTATCAAGCAACAAACTGCAAATGACCTTTCTTCACATACAAATAAAACACCAACAAACAAGTCTGCAACGAATAGCAGTATTTAATAAGAAACATATATAAGCAAGCTATAATAAGGAGAAAACATCACTATCTTTATTCGAGCATGTCAACTAACCAGACCCAAGTTCCTATTGTCACTAGTTTCCTCCATGTAAGATTATGGTCCGGTAACTACTTGCTCAAAACAGGTTCAGGTTCTGATCCTTTGCTTGATAGTTTGCTTTAGTGAAAATATCACATACAAAAAGAATTTACTGAACTGATAATTAACACATCAACTACACCAGTTATTTGACACAATGGTGCAGTAATAGCCCACAGATTTACAAATTTTAGGGTCTCATGACTGTCACAAATTTTACTTTTTTCTAAATATCCATTAAAATGCAATGCCGCCAACAATTGTACAGCTTTCTGCATAACCTGCTCTTTCTCTCAAGCGCATCTGCCTGCATATAGCACAGTAAGTATTAATACATGCAATGATCACTAGTCATGGTAGTTGTTAGTGGTTTTGGTGCTACAACATCACATCTTTCATACATTCATCTTTACTTACCAAAAAAGGTTACATTGGAATCTATCACCATCCACACATTTCAATTGTCAATTGTTATAGAACTGACAAAGGAATCACTCGAGGAGTTTATATTAAACTAATACAAGTCCCTAACCAAATATCTTTGACACATTTAAGTTTCTCATGAGACTCTATCATTTTCAACTAAATGTATTATCAATAGTATTTCACAGATATTTTTGAGTTCCAATGTTAAAATCCAAACAATATTTTTCGTGTTAGGTGAAATAGTTTCCACACACCTTTAAAATCGAAACATCTTCCATGCTACATGAATTATGTGGAAACAATTTCAAATGTAGACATGTTGATTGGATTTTAACATAGATGTGAGTAAAGTAACAACCATTCAACAATCCAAAGACTGGTTTGAATTGCTTTACAAAGCACGGTCCTGTTTTGTGGGGTCCTACAGGTAAGTGTGGGTTCTGAACCATGGTGTAATTGACATTTTCCAGATTAACAACATTGCCAGAGGTGAAAGTGAGACACAAAAATTCTAGGATTGAGTGGGGATTGCACACACGATTTTTGAATTCCTAGTCTGGCACTACCATAGAGCCACAGTCCTGTGAAATACATAGCCTAAGATATTCATAACAGAGCCTACAAAGAAGTATGTTTTCATTTGTGAGATAGGTGTATATAGGCTATGGGCCCTCCCATCCCACTTCCCAACCCAAAACAATTAATTAAAATGAGCAAATAATGTAATTTTCATTGCTATTCCACTCAAAATTTTCATAAGCACCTAAATATTCTCTGAGGACAGTTTACTACTCACCGCAAAGACGTGGCGACGAGCTGCGACAGGCACATACAAAAGACACACACATACAACACATTCAGCTATCGGCCATGGCCTTCTTCAGAAATAGAGCACTCACGCAATCACACAGGCACACAACACAGTCATACAACCATCACCTCCGACTGCCACACTTCGAAGTGTGGCAGTCGGAGGTGATGGTTGTATGACTGTGTTGTGTGCCTGTGTGATTGCGTGAGTGCTCTATTTCTGAAGAAGGCCATGGCCGATAGCTGAATGTGTTGTATGTGTGTGTCTTTTGTATGTGCCTGTCGCAGCTCGTCGCCACGTCTTTGCGGTGAGTAGTAAACTGTCCTCACTATATTATTTATTCCAACCTGGACTTTCCATTATTATATAAATATTCTCTGAAGTTCGTGTGTAATTTTTAATTTGACTTTTGGCCCATCAGAACAATATTTTAAAGTGTGTAAACAGTATCTTTATAGTAAGTATGAATCAAATTTCATGAGTGTCTTGTTAATTTCAAACACCAAACTTTTTAACTAAAAAGTTATGATCAGCTAAAAACAAAAGAATTCCACAGCAACCAGTGGCAAGTGTAAAATATCTTCTACTTATTACATACTATTTTTAGGTTTTTAGAATCTGCATAAAATTATATATTATTCTTAGCTTAAGCTATGACTGCAAATAGTAAAGTGAAGCAGTCATCAATTCAAAGATTTATTTGAACACTACAGTACTTTTTAAGACAGCGTCCTGCTGGAGATGGTACAACACTCCAACCTTCAAACTGACTTGCACAATCACTATAGGGGAACAGTTTAATGTGATTTCCGAACCACGGTGCAAGTCTGCATGTCACATCAACAAATATTAGACCTAATACTAAATTCTAGAATGGGCCTTCTATGCACTGTTCTTGTTCATGGTGAAAGTGTTGGCAATGCCTCTGTTAGTACTGCAGAAAATTGGTAGCTGGAAAAATACAAAATTTGGAAGATTGGTTGTGCTGAAACTAAGATCTTCAGTGTAATTCAAGATCAAGGTTAGGTTGGAAGACAACAGTTTGGCTGTGAGTTGGCAGAACAAATGAATGTGAAAGCAAGACATCTAGTTGTAGAAGCAACTTTACCCATAGTAGCCTACTAGAAGTGAAAGAAACGATAAGTACCGTAACAGATAAAAATCTTAGGACTGACCGGGTTGGGGGGGGGGGGGGGGGAGGGATATAATCTTTCAATTTGGAGTCTGGAACTTTAGCCCCAAGCCACACCACCAAATAGAAAACAAAAATGCAGAACACACACACATCAGATAGCTAAACCTGTCTATTTTAGATTACAAATATACTAGTACTACGCAGACATAATTTTTCCATTCTTTTAAGTTAGCAACTCTCATACCTAATTACAAAACTAATACATAACATAATTTCATGCCTTTCTTGAGGATGATTCTTTTGTGAGACTATAACCAAAAATTGTGTTTCATATAAAATAAATAGCAAAGAAAATAAACTAAACAAAATAGTCTTTAACAAAAATAAATTAATTTAATAAGAGCACAGAACTGTTCAAAATTTTATGACTAGCAAACATCATAATATGCCATTTAGGAGTCTTGAGCAGTACCCTAGTTTTATTGTTCAGCAGAACCCAATTGAGGAACAGGTCTCTGTAGTCATGGAACAGTCGGTACATCAAATTATAACAAATTAATAGTGATAGATCAAATTAAACGTAAAGCAAACCTATGAACACTACAGGACTAAGCATAAGTAAAAACAAACAACACAAAAATTAGCTTAATAATGTAATTTTTCAAAAGAAGTGGTGCAGAGGAACAGTAACACACTGGACTTTCATTTGGGTGGATGGTTGTTCAAATCCACCTCCAGCAATCAAGATTTTGGTTTTCCGTGATTTCCATAAATTACTTCAGGCAAATTCCGGGACAGTTCCTTTGAAAGAGCATGGCCGATTTCCTGCTCCATCTTTAACCAAAAATCTTGAGTGTGATCTCTGTCTCTAATGACAACACCGGCAATGGGACATAAATCCTTTACTTGCCGCCCCCTTTTTTTTAATTTATCCAGGAATTCCTCGACTTTAAAGTACCTGGATTACTACCAAGCTTTTTGAATTCTTGTGACAGATTATTGAAAATTAATATGGCAGAATACTTCATGCCTTTCTACAAAATGATCAAGGTAGAGTGCCACAAAAGCAGATTCAATTTCTTTCCAGAATTAACAGAGTGAAAGCTGCCATCTCTAGGTAATAAGCAGTTCGAATACCAATGAAAATTATCCACATATATGCTAAAATATTCCTAAAAGAAACAGTTTGACTGGTCAGCACTTACACACACACACACACACACACACACACACACACACACACAGAGAGAGAGAGAGAGAGAGACAGGAACAAATGGGGACAGAGGGGGGGGGGGGGGAGAATGTGATGCTAGCTTTCAGAACCATGTTCTTTCAACAGGTAGGAGAGGAGGGAAGAAAATGGAAACAGAAAGGGAAGATTATTTACAACCTAGACCATGGGCTGGTGATGGGTGATGTGTGGAAGTCAGAGATATGCATACTGCATGATTATCACATTGGTACTGTCTCTCTGACTTCCACACATTTCAGAACTACAGTAAGTAGTGGCGAGCCAATATATCTCTTTTGATGAATAAGCAATACTGTTAACAAGAAAATTAAAGAAAATACGTATTGAGAGGTGAAAATCAGACTTCCCTGGCCACTTAACAGGGGTTGACAAAAGTCCCACGAACTTTCACCACATATTGCTCAAACTGCCCATTCCTGTCAATACATACCCATTCTAAATTAAAGGAGTTACCCCAAAAGGTAATCAATTATTTGAGACATTTAACTAATGGCAAAAACAGCAGCATTTAATTTTTGAACAAACTCCTGAACATGGTCTTTTCTGTGCATGCTTGCTTTCTATTTGAACACCTAGAAGTTTGAACTGTTCCATCTCACTCATCATATGCCCTTTCTGTGCAATCAAAATGTCAGTTTTTCTGAGTTGTTTGTTAGAAACTTTATTTCTTCATCTGCATTATTTGACAGGCCTACTGTGTCAATATTAAAAACTACAGCCTTTACTACCAAGCTGGTGCCAACAGCAAAAAGAAATATTTTAGAATTACCTATTATATCAGAAAGCATATCATTCATAGAAATAAGAACCAATGGCATCCCCAGAACAGATCCTCCTCCTCCTCCTCCCTCCTGACTTAAACTGTTCCCCACTGTGAGTGCGTACCACAGCCATTTTAAAAATGTAGAGAATAGCCTACTGCTCGGTTACAAACTGCACTTGAAAAGTTCAGTGAATGGCGCCATATTTTATAAACCACACTGGCGACGATGATATGCCGCAAATAAATATTGACGGACATATCAACAAGCACCCCCTATTGTGCAAAGCATTTCAGTGAAACAGTGGTACAAACTGTGACCCAGCAAATAGGATCAGTGTGAAACTCTTGTCATTGGAACATGAAGCGCAAAAGGAGTGACACGTTAACATCAAGTTTTGTTTCAAATTAGGCAAAATGGCAGCAGAGATCCCAGGGATGTTAGTGCCTATGTTTGGAGTTGAACCAGTGAGTAAAAAGTGTGTTTGAGTGGTTTAAGTGCTTTAGAGACGGACTTTGAGAATGATAGTAAACAAGTTGAAGATCAGCACAGATAGCGGACACCCAACAATGCATGACCTCATTGCTTCAAGTGATTCCGCAAGAAGCATTTGCTAGCAGTTTCTAACAACTGTGCAACCAATGTCATAAATTTGTTGTAGCCAAGGTAAGGGCAGTAAAGGTTATTTTGTTTGTAACCCTTGTTTCCAATATTTCCTGAGAGCATTCACCGAACTTTGCGGATACACACTGTATTAAAGTAAGAGGTGAACCATTTGTGAGCTAGTCCGCTTATTTCATAATGTTTGAAATTCTACACCAATGTTTTGTGATCAACACAATCAAATGTCTTTGTTAAATAAAGGCTATGCCTAGTATTCTCAGACTTATTTAATCCATCCAGTGCCTCTAACACACACACACACACACACACACACACACACACCACACAGAGAGAGAGAGAGAGAGAGAGAGAGAGAGAGAGAGAGAGAGAGAGAGAGAGAGAGAGAGAGAGAGAGAGAGAGAGAGAATAGCAATCAACAAACCCACAAGTAGCCACGTGGCAGTTAGCTGTATTGTACGAGTTAATACAGTTGATTTGAAAATAAACTAAATTTTTTTTTTTTTTTTTTTTTTTTTTTTAAATTGACTTCTGTGCAATTTCAACTGTCAATTACAGAAAATTAGTCAAAAAATCAAACTGCTGTCTGTATCACCCAGCAAGACCCCCACAACCCTGAATGACATAGTATCCTGTTACTCAACAAAAAGAGGGACAGTATAGTATTTTGATTACGTCAATGATATCTTGTTATTTTTTTTAAATATATCAAGTGAAATGTATTTAAGACACCCAGGAGTACTCTAAGTACCTCAAAAAAAAATGCTGTTCCCCTAATAAAAATGGCTGTCAACTTAAAACAACTACATTTCTGATTTTATGCAGAGAACTTATTTACAAGCCTTGCTTTAGAGAACAAAGGGTTAGAGGAACAGAAACTATTAGGCAAAATAGAATTCCTAAAGACTGCAGTCTTCTGGCGAAGAGCAGCATGATGATAACAGACAGAATGCACATGTGGCTTCCAGACAACTATCAAAGTCTTGCATGAAACTCACCCTGACATAGTGATACATCTTAAGAAACAAAAGATAATGAAAAGAATGTGTGTGCCAAGTGTAATTTTGAACTACGTGGAAATTCCAGAATGAAACTTTCACAATGCAGCGAAGTGTGGGCTGATATGAAACTTCCTGGCAGATTAAAACCTGGGACCTGGAAATTATTCCTGCCATTCCATAAACTATTACGAGGAAACAAAAATTGTTCTGCCGAGGCCAATTCTTTTGACTTGATGACAGGTTTTAATGCTCACATGGTGTCATCACCTGATCTGATAATTACATTTTACAAAATACATGTCACATAATACAACACTAACATAGTTTCGTCACAAATTAAACTACATATGTAGGAGCCACTCTTGTGTGATGTGCGAACATTTCATAATATTCATTCTTTTAGTAGGTTACCATCAACGGTTGATATTCATAACTCTATATAGAAAACCATCAACAGCTGATGGTAAGCTATGTAGAATATGAACAATAGTTCGCAGCACACAAAAGTGCCTCTGCACAGGTATTTTATTTTATATGACAAAACTTTTGTATTGCTGTAATACCTGACATGTATTTTGAAAAAGATTAAGATGATGATGTCTTGTGAACATAGAATCTGATCACCATAATAAAGAAAGTGTTCTCAGCAGAAAGTCAATTGTGATAATGATATAGTAGATCCCTCCAGTGTCCTTAAAATATGCTCAAATAATTATTAACAAATTTGTGAAATTATTTTTAGTTCTTCACAAAGAAACAGCTACTTTGTATACACTGATACAATTTTTTGTTTGTGTACATTGCTAATATGTGAATTGTTAATTACCTTAAAAAACTAAATAATTAGTGAAATTACTTTAAAAGTTCTGTAATGACTTAATGTTGCTTTATGGCAATATGTCAATTACATGAATTTTGAAAACCATCTTGCTGTTGCCTCTATTACTTAAATGACATATAATTTGAATTGGTATAACAAATTATCCAAACAAAAAATTATTATTTGGGAAGTTAAAGATTACGCCACTGTGAGGCAAACTACTTACTGTTGCGGAACATTACATTCCACACAGTGATTTTACTCACCATCTCAGATTTTGTTGAAATTTGGCACAGAGGTAGCCTATATATAGATTAAGAAAAATACCCAATTTTGTTAAAAATCCATTTTCAAAATATGACGATCTGAAGTTATTAAAAATTGCCAAAAAGCACCCTGCAGCCGTAAATTGTTGTAGCAACTCTCCTAAAATTATGGGAGAGAGTCATTTTTCAGCATTTCCATGAGCTTTCCAATGATATATGGAACATTATGGATTTGAGACGAAAACTGTTTTTCAAATTTAAAAGAAAATCTAAATTTTTGATATCTCAAAAAGCGCATCTTCAAAATTTCTCATATAATGCTTTACAGTATTGTTAACTAATACCCTGAGTAAGAAAGTGGGACTGTCACCTATATAAAATTTCAAAAATTCAGTTTCACTATTTATACAAAGATATACATATATTATTTCTTATTGTATCTGGATACACATTAAAATTTGATGTTAATACACATTCCAAATGTGCAAAACCTAATTTATACAGTGTGTGTTCTAAGATTGATCTTGTTAAATGCTTTTCCTTGTTTTTACAGTTTCATCCCCAGAAATCTGATACATTATTCCTGTCGGTGTTACTGGGTTTATCTTACAAAGAATATCAGTTATAGATAAAGAATATTTGGTTTTATAGGAAATGTTTAAGAGGGTGATGAGCCACATGGGTAGAGGAATGTAACTTTACTTCGTCTTTTGTTACAATATAAGCTAACCACAAGTTCTTGTCATACACAACAGTAACATATCCATGACTGTCTTTCAAAGCCAGCCTTTCTGGAGATTTTGTAATTGTTTCAACAGTAGATTCTGGTTTGTCTGAAAAAGTCTTTACCAATATTTTTGATGTACTTTAAGTAAGTGATATAACAGCACGTAACTACCGTATCCTGCAGAAAATTCAAAATTTTTTAAACTGCCCCATCAAAAAGTTGTTGCAAATTTGGTTGTCATGCGGCCTCTGCAGACTTGCTT
The DNA here is from genome assembly GCA_026315105.1 of Locusta migratoria. Classification (NCBI taxonomy): domain Eukaryota; kingdom Metazoa; phylum Arthropoda; class Insecta; order Orthoptera; family Acrididae; genus Locusta; species Locusta migratoria. The sequence goes on from CM048744.1 coordinate 262,959,477, forward strand.
TTGTTGCTAATCTCTTAACAGGTCCACCAACACCATCACAAGGTACTTTCCCATGAGCAGAGACAAAAAATTGCCATTTGGTTTCAATTCCATAATCTTGTTTGTGCAAGCGTAAATTCACAAAATTCTTTTTATTTTTGTACTAGGCTGGACTCCCATCCAAAAAGTAGTATATTTTCTGTTTATCAGTCTGAACTTTTGATTAAAAAAACTCCAACAGCTTTTCTTGAAAACAGTAGACTGCTATGGTATTATGCTCTAGACAGTTACAAATTATAACATACTGGTAACTCAAGCATTATGTTTGGTTCTTTCCTTTGTAATAATACACTATGAAGGGATGCACTGTTGCATGATCATTTGACCAATGATAACTCTGGGCCTCATCTTGGAACACCAAAGTATAGTTCTACGAGAAGTATCAAACCCACAGTCAAGTTATCCTTGATTTCATTTAGATAAGAGGTCTACTGCTTCACTAGAAAATCGTGGAGTATTAGTGTATGCCGTTTTTCAGAAAATAATCAAACTCTAATGACATTTTTCTGCAGTATTTCTAAGTTGCAATTGACTACTAAAACCCATTGTTGAAATGTGGCATTTTCCAATTACATTATCATCAAGTGCACTTTGTAATGTTCTTTTTATTGGATCACTTCCTGGGCAAGGACTAGTTTCCCATAATGCAGTGGAATGATGTTGGGTTGCTATAGTTTAAGAGGCCAATTCTCCATTGGTTAAGAAATTAAGCTTAGCGTTTTCTATCATTAGTTTGACATTTTGATGTGTAGTGCAGACACTGAGTGTGTTCTACAATGAACAGCCAAAATGCAGTGTTTTGACTGGCATTCTGCAAATTTAAAAAACCCAATCTTCATTGCTGGAAATACAGCTTTGAAACATATAGGCCTATGCTTCTTTTATATTGTACAAAATAAATCCTTTAGACAGTGTTCTATTTATGACAAAGTGTAAATATATTTACTGGTAAATTATGTATATGTCCACTTATATCTACAAATTTTACAAAAATGTCTTTTTTAGTAAAATGTGTTTTTTCGAAATTTTATGAAGGTGTGAACCCAAGACAGTCCCACTTTCATACAAAAATGACACCTCTTCCACCATTGTATCTTAATTAGGAGAGATGCTACAACTACTTGAAATTATGCCTGTGGGGTGCTTTTGCCAATTTTTGACAACTTTAGATCATCATATTTTCAAAATGGATTGATGGATTTTAACAAAATTGGGTATTTTTTTTAATCTATATGCGGGCAACCTCTGTGCCAAGTTTCATCAAAACATGAAATAACTCCTCACATCGTTGAGAGGTGAAGGATGGATTAAAGTGCGGACTTTAAAAATCCGAGGTCTGACCGGGTTTCCAGTCTAGCGCTTTACCCCAAGACCACCAGGCAAAAAAAAAAAAAAAAAAAAAAAGAAGAAGAAGAAGAAGAAGAAGAAGAAGAGAGAGATGAGGTAAAATTCATGTTAAAAGTGTGTTTGACATGGAATGGCCCAAGTCCCTAATAACACTGAAATAATTTTTTCTCTTTAAAGTATATCTGATACTACATTGCTGAACATTTAGTGAGAAATAACAGATATTCCTCAATTTCACTCAAAACTCTGATAGCAAAATAAGAGGCGGTAATTTGGTAGAATCCGTGTACATCGAAGGAAACGGCATTGAGATCGATATATATCGAACGTTCGACTCTCGCTTCGATACCAATGACGGAAAACTGACGTGGCGGAACAGCTGATTTATATAGCTAATTACGATGTGGTTCTTTAACGTGATGATTGTATGAAATTTTGCCTTATCCGAAGACTGGGATATCACCCGTTAGATTGACCCGTGGCATTGGCATGTTGTTGTGTACGTGCGTATTTGTAGGTGGTGTGAGTAATTATGTTGTGGCCGAGTTGTAGACGATGGCATGTCACGGATGGTGCATTCTGTTGTAATATGTAATTTACGAGGATAACCACAGATTATTTATTATCTACAATACCTAAGTATTTAGATATTATCCCGTATAACTGTTTTCCCAGATTGTGATTACATCATGGGTAAAAGCTGACGTGGTATCCCTGTCTTCAGTTATGCCGATATTTCGGTAATTTCCAATAATGCTTGCAATCGAAGACCCTCGGCCTGAAATGATATATATCTAACGTACAACTGTAAATCGATTGAGTATTTCTTAATCTGAGATTCTAAATAGAAACTTCTTGTTTAACCTATACTTAACCTAACTTTTACTTTAAAGGAAAATCGTTTACAGTTGCAGTTCGATATATACTCTTGGAAATTACCGTTCTTTCGGTATTTCAAATGACAACCAGATAAGCTACTGAGTCGAAAAAGTAAATTAAAATGTCACAAATTCAACGCAATCGAAATTCAATTTAAATTAACTGCTTCGCGTTTGTCATGTCGAATGTGGAGCAAGAATCGAACTTTGGATATATATCGATCGCAATGCCGTTTCCTTCGATGTACACGGATTCTACCAAATTACCTAAGAGGCAATGTCATTGCTGATAGTACTGAGGGTTCATTACAGAAAACTAAAGTGTGCCACAAGAATGTGCCAACACTTTTCCATTGTAATGGAAAAAAAGTTATAATCTGTGACATATCATTAGCCCACCTCCAGAGAACAATCAACAGCCTCACTGAGTAGCATGCAGGGGCCAAAGATTTGTGTTTTGTCCTTACTATCATTTTCATTGGGACCTATTGTTGGAATGCAAGTCATCTGTGGGGCACCAAATAAAAAAGACTAATTAGATACCCAAACAACCTCCGAGGGATCTTCCACCCAGTCATACCACTGGATCATTTCTTTAGTGAAATTTTGAAGTATGGATATCATTGTGTTTCCTCCACCATCACTTCTGGTCAAACAAGGGACTGTAAACAGTGAAAGAATTGTCATGTTCCAGCCCCACACACTGTGTGTACATCAGCACAAATGCCCTCTGCCAGGCACATAAAGGTAAATTGCAGAGTATCCCCTGTAGCACTGAACATTTTGTATAAACTAATCAGTTTGGAACAAATGTCTTAACTGCTGGTCACAAAAAATAGCACAACTTATGTACACATGGAAGACTAAATGTGAGTATTAAATAATTTTTCTTATTAAAAGAAAAAGTAATATCTCAAAACACAGGTGCCTATACAAACTTGTATCTACCTCATGCCCTTCCAAAAAACAACATACTCCATCACTGTGTTGGTAAAATGAATATTTAAACACTGCTTAATAAAATGTATTTGTCTCCTTTCTGAAGGATCTTACACAATGAAATTAATTCTGTGCAAAACATTCTCTGTTCTCAAATAATAATGACTGATAGAATAATTACAAAATATTTGAAATTACTTTGTTGATGAGTAATATTTTTGATAACACAACAGTAGCAATATATTTGATACATTATTCTCACTGCCCACACAATGTGGTCATGCCTCCCTCCCTTCCTGGTGTAATACAGAAAGTTTTAGCACAAATGCTGGTCATCACAATACAGTAATATAAATTTTAACAGTGTATCAAGTTTTAATTTTGAAATAGTTAAAAGCATGATACAATTATTCACTGACAATTTATTTAACATATAAAAAGTTGCATATATTTTAAACTATTAGGCTCCAATCATAAAAAACAACTTGAATTCTGCATGGAGCATTTCTTGATGTACGCTATTTCGTTTTGTATGTGACAGGAACTACAGAGTTCAGCTTATTTTAAAGGTTTTGTACAATGTGAACTCCGTATTTTTCCTTTGATTTACTGCACTTTTTTTTTTTTTTTTAACATAGAAGCAAAACATAAATAAATGCTTGATGTCTACATGCAAATAAAATTGTAATCCCTGTATAGAAAAAAATCTTGGGATATAATTCTGACTGACTATATCAGACATGTTATACAACACAAGAATGTATCTTCTTGAGAAGGTTTGTATGGCCATACAAACTCTCTTTGTTATGGCCACAGTTGATGTTTTCTGAGCATTTCTATGTACCATAACACAACAGGAAAACGCTGGCGCACAGAACAATGTAATCAGTAAAAATAGGTTTTTAGTGTTCTCCACATAGAGAAAATATATTCAGATGTATGTACAGTACATCTTTGATGCTACTTAAAATAGATGCTCACTTTCATATACAAATGAACCAGTTAAAATCTCAACCGAAAATGGCAATAGCTATGCAAGAGACTTTAGCATTATCTACACAAGTATATACAGACTGAATAATTCCACGGAACTAAAACAGAAAAACAACACACAACGTTGACATTCACTCCGCAGAGTGCATGCCACACACTGATTACGCTTTCTCTTCTTTCTCTTTATTGTACCGTTCGAGCTCTTTTAGAAATTGTGCTTTAGGCTTCATTACATTTGGTCTATCACCACGACACTTGGGGCAAAACCATTTACCTTTGGGTTTTGTAGCAAGAGCAACACAAGAGAAATGAAACCACTCTATTGGACATAGGTCATTGTCACACAGAATCATCTCACCATATGATATTTGGTCACACAAACAATACGTTGGTTCATCGGGGTCGATGGCAAGTTCATCATCTTGGGGCGGTGTATCTTCACGTTGCGGTTGTACTTGCTGTTGGGACTGTCGCGACTTACGTTTTTTCTTTTTGCTCGTACTATTACCTTTTTTACTGTTGCAAGTCGCGTTGCTGGAAGTATTTCCTCCACCTGTACTGCTTCGCGTCGCTGCTGGTTCTGGCACACTAACTTCCGACGAGTTAACAATATCCAAAGCTGTGACGCTTTCAGTTAAAGTGCGTCTAGCGCGTTTTGATTGTCGTTCCCCAGTCCCTGTACTTGTGCTACCACCGCCCGCCACACTGGTGGAGCTACCATGGTGATTGTGAGTTTCGCGATTAGGCTCATGGTTTTCCTGATCTTTCCGAAAGTCTAGATTTCTGTAGTCCAGATCTAACTGCCGAGATTTATTTTCTATAAGATCTTGAATCTGTTGGACTATCTGTAATTTTTCATCACCCACTTCCTGAGCAGCAATTAAAGATTGTTGTATCCTAAGCAAATTACGGCGCCTGGCACTAGAATCTCCTTCTGACCGTGAGGATTCCTGATGTTGTTCCACTTCTTTTAAATAAGCCTGGTACGTTACATCCAGCTCTCTCATACGAGAAATAAGCCTCTGTAAATCATCTGGAAGATTTTCCACACAATCCAGGTAATTCTCTACGTAAGTAGCAGAGTATAACGCTTCAACAGCTGCCTGATTCAACATACTTACTTAACAACTACCTAACCAATAACACCGCTGTCTAAATACGACACAACCATTGACTGCCATCAATGACAACAACCACATTCAAGAACAAGAATAGACTGCGCCAAAGACCTAAATCAAAAGATGGCCCAACACTTTGACAGTACTAACACAGGTAATGTCTCTGGTCTGAGCAGTGTATATGACCGTATTTTACAGTTACTATATACGAAAAATGTAAGTAAACTACGTTAACGATTTGACAAAATCCATATGGGGGAATTTAATAGAAGAATAATTTTCTACAGCCACCATTGTGAGTAGAAACAATGGTTTAATCCTGAAAAAAATGTAAGATTCTTGGAACATCGTTGTTTATATCTTCCGTGTCAAAGTACAGCTATAAAATAGCAACAATGACGGTGCGCGGGAAAATTGAATATGAGTTATACTCCGTAATATACTTTAAGTTAATAGCAAGGTAAAAAGAGTAAGATATGTACTCCAGTCGAATTATTAATAATAGCGAAGTGTAAATGATTTGTGCAGCACGTTATACTATACCTAAGAAAGAAGGGTATTATCTTGGCTAAACATTTGGTACTTAATAGGATAATAAAGCACTCGACAGTTAAGTATGTCATCTTTTATAGAAAAAGTCACTTCATTTATTTAAATCATTAGTCCCTTAACACAATACTAACATAACTGAATAATTTGACATAGCAATACACTTACTATACTTTTGAAGTTCAGTTTATTTACAAGAATTCTTGGGGGGGGGGGGGGGGGGTTGCGATCCAACTCACACCACATTGACCATCAAGTGATCAGGGTGGGGAGTGGAGAACAAGCCGCATTTAAGTCACGCATTTCTAGGAATACTCTAGCTCTCTATTGCCAGTATCAAATTGTGTGTCAAGCAAGATATCAAGCAGCTTTGAATTATTATACTTGTTGCATCTAATTCCGCGTCTGTACTCAGAGGCAATCCATAATTTATACAAGTTAATAGTAGGCATTTCATGACAAAAATGAAAAGGACACATAAGTTTGCAATATATACAATGAAAGGTTCTGTTTCAGACCATGATCTCTATACAGAGATCAATGGTTTCAGATCAATGATATTGGCAGTGACCAGACTCAAAACACGAGTGGACGGACTTCTTCCTATTTAGAATGAGGAACCCTCATTGTTAACAAACAATAGAGAGTGTAACCAATAATAAAGCTTTTATCAGAAATTTCCTCTTCTCTAAAACTGGATCATGATCATAAATCATTCAAAATATCCGCAGTAATTCACATGTTAAAACAAGGTTATAAAGATAACGAATAATATAACGCTATATACCTACAGTTTTATAGAAAGTTATTTACTGCTAAATAAGATAAAGGTGACTCTGAAAAATTGATATGCTATTTGGATCATGGTGGGCTAACAGACTGTACTACGGCCATCAACAGTAATTTTAAATTCTGGTGGACAATAAATAGTAAGATGAGTGTTTTTAATTTTGACCGTAAATTTACAAAGTGCTTGAGTATGTGCAACTGCTTATTCAACTAGATTACAGCACCTCATTGCTAGCGTCACTACGAAAATTAGCAGAAACATTATTTTTTGTTTTGTGTGCTGTAATAGAATCTGTGCATGCCCACATGAGAAGGGTAACTCGCGCATGCGCATAAGAAGGTACTAACCTCCTCCGTAATGCACGAGATCATTTGTACTACAGTAACCTTAGTGACTGTTATAGGATTAGACAAAATCTATGGTCTGTCGTTGGAGAGCCTATATTTTGGTGTTCGACAGCAGGTGACATCAATCATATACTCTTGAACTCCTCAAAATGGGAGATGTACACACAGTCGTTTTTGCATCAACTACACCATTTGCAAATAGAACATCCTACGAGTGCCACTTTTCTACTCTCTTTGAGTAATCCGTCATTTACTACACAGCTTTCTAAATTCTGAGAAGCTGCCAACATATGTGTGAAGTGATATACTTGTACAGTTATCCATGATTTCATGATATTATAATTTACCTTAATTGTATAAATATTTCGAATGGGCTCTGAGCAATTTTATGTCTAGTGTTTCTATTCGTTTCATTCCCTGTCATCTGGTGGCACAAGAACAATTGTTTGTATAAAACTACCTTGTAACATTTGCATGTCGCAAAATGGACATTTACGGTTAATTATGTTACTCCATTACAAGAATGGACTGAATGTGAAATATATGTATTAAGCTGACTAATTGGCCGTCAGCTGCCTAAGGCCAAAAATAAAAAAATAAAAATATTTTGGTGTTCTGAAACCTGTAAACAGAGAATATAGGATCTCTATTTATGGTTTACTGATCTGTGGGCAAATCTTTAAGTTCCAAGATTCTTATAGTGGAGTTTTTGTACATTTTTGAGACATTAAATTTTCATAAATGTTGCAATTTAACATTTTTTTTTTTTTTTTTTTTTTTTTTTTTTTTTTTTTTTTTTTTTTTTTTTTTGAAAGCAGACCCTTTTCTTTACCAGCTGTTTATGAAAACTGCTTCATATTCTAGAAATGGAAAAAAAGAATGTTTAGATTTGAATTTGGCTGCATTGTGAGGTAATATATATGTATCATCTTTACTACCTGCTTTGTCATACCTCAACTGTAGTCTACTTCACAGTAAACATGTGTATGACTCAAAATAAATGACTTTCCATTTGTGTGTGAAATGCTGTAATCGACGAAAGATTGTGTTTGACATGATTTAATCTTTTGTTTCTTTTCATGATGTAAAAAAATAAATAAATAAAAATAAAAGAAAAGAAAAAAGAGAAAGAAAGAAAGGAAATAGCAATAGATTGTGAGAGACTCAGACCACAAACTGCATTACTAAGTGTTTTAATTCTAACGATTGTGTGATAGGGTTTCATACAAAACTGTGTCACTTCAGTGTAAAAGTGTAAAATAGGAAAGAAGTGGTTAATTCCTTCCTGTATCTTGGTAGCTTGTTAAAACAAACCGCATCCATTCCCATGGAGTTTTGAAATTCTAACCGATCATCATGGCTCAATTCCTTCATTAACAGGAAATATAATTAACAAGAAATACAATTGCCTGACTTCGTCCCTTCCTCCTAACCAGGACTGAACACAAGGACGTTTGGCTTTTTCTATATCTTCCACTAATACTTAAGTGTTACAAGCTCTGGCAGGCCAGCAGTTCTAAAAAGAACTGTGTCATTGAGGTAGGAAATGCTGGATAACGTAAATTTAGATGAATATCCGATTGTCCAAACAAGTGCCGTAATGTAAAGCAAACAGTTCATCCCACAATTTAGAAAACCATAAGGCACAGGCACAGCCACCCTCGACTGGCATGGGGTCCTGTGCAAAAGCCTCCAGCAACGTTCTTTACCTTCGTCACATTTGTTTCGTGAATGGCATACTAATAAATAAAAATAAAAATAAAACTTTTAAAACAGTAGTTTCAGAAACAAAATTATGGATTGCACATTATAAATTACGTTGTAATGTTTTAGGTGGGGCTTCTAAACATGCGGAACCCCGCGCGCATAACAAATAGACGAAGTACTTCTATATGTTAAGCTGTGCAATGACATCGTTTGCAAATGCTTAACGCCAGTTCTGATGAGGGGACAACAGTTACTAAAAAAAGATATTAAAACGATTACTTAATAAATAGGAACTATAAGCCCTAAACAGACTGATTCAAATGAACGGCGTCAGAAGAAATGAGAGCGCCATTAGAGTTTTCGCTTGGTATTGTCCAGCAGTGACTCTGACCGGTCTAGTGAACTGCGCCAATCAGAGAGCAGTGCTACATTCGTACGTTTGGGGCGATTCTTTATAGGTGAACGGTTTCAATGTGTCGTGTGACAGAGGCTTATGATTGCAGTGATTCACTTACCATTCGCGGCAGGGCCACACTATTACTCCGATCAGCACAGGATGTCTCTGCTGTCCTCATCATTCATCCCAAGATTACACCTCCACGTGATGTCAGAAAGATCTCACACCGGGTGTCCCTGCCAACAAAGACACATGATAATTTTCATTTTTACTACATTATTGTTATATATATATATATATATATATATATATATATATATATATATATATATATATATATATATGGATGTTTAATTCAAGTAATTATATGTGTTCTCTGCAGCTTTGATGATTATCAGATAAAGCAATAATAATTTATTTTTTTCATCTTTTATCCCTCAATGTACCCTCCTTTGTTGTGCGCTTTTATTGTAAGAAAAATACGGACGTTTATTCTCTTTCTTGTTTTATATTTGATTAATAATGAGCAATTACATCACAAAACCATGAGAAACAAAATACGGACAAGGTGCCCACTATGTCATTGTTGAAGAACTCGTCTTAGATGAGATTGACGAAAGTGAAGAGACAGATATCCACAAATGAAAATTTAGAATTTTGATTAATTACGAACATGGTTTGTGTTTGGGTTTTGGAAGGGACAATTAAGAGCTTGAGTCCAGGTAAACGGACATAGCCTCGTCCACATGAGCTCCCAAAACGGAAATTCGTAAATTGAGTTACCAATTCTGCATTTGGTTTATCGTGAGGTAAACACACCAAAATCCGTTTTTTAATTCTTTTTAATTGAAAAAGCGGATTTCCACTTCCAAAATCAACGGTCATGTAAACACAACCGGATTTGAAAGTGTGCTTGGCTCTTCAGGTTGCTTCTTCTACTTAAAAGAATTTTCGGTTAACGTGGACAGTGAGACATCTTAAACAGCGAAAGAGAGGTACAAGTATTAGACTAGCATGAAATCTGTATATTTAAGTAAAGAGAAACAGTGATTATGCTGACTACATCAGGAACTGAAATAGCTGTTTTTAAGAGTCATATTTCAGAAGGCTTGGATATCTGCTTCAGGCTTCATCATGTTGTCGCGTAATTAAACACAATTTATTGACGATGTAATACATTCAACTGTAGCATATGCACAGACTAATTAACAACAAAAGAATAATTATATATATCAAGGAACACACGCAAGTCAGAGGTAATCGCAATTCGATAAATCAACACACTTCATCACTCCCTCCTTTAGTATCAAAGATATTTAGGGTTGAATTTGACATGTCGTCCGGAACGGATCACAACAGGGTTTGAACTGGATGCAGCGGTGTCCCATGCGGCGGCCCGTGACGTCCATTGTGGTTGATTGTTGGTAGGAAGCAGAGCAGGTGATATGTCTGTTGGGTACTGAAGGCTGGTTTTAGCCTGTCAATGCTGACAGTGATTGGTGTATCCATTATATCTATTGTAAAAGTCTTTTCTTCTCTACTGAGTACACGATAGGGTCCATCGTATGGTGGTTGAAGTGGTTTGTGCACTGCACGTGAGGCACAAAAACAGAATCACATATTCTTAGTTCGTTGAATACAAATGGGCGGTGACTTAGTTGTTGCCGGATATGAGTGCGCAGTTTGGACACAAAATCTGATGGTTCAATGTGATCATCTGACATGTTGCCAAAGAAATCACCAGGTAGACGAACCGACTGGCCATACACAAGTTCTGCAGATGAGGCTCCTACGTCTTCTTTAATAACTGTGCGGAGGAGAAGCAGGGTGATAGGCAGCGTGTGTTGTGACATCGCAGGGATGCCATTAACTGTCTGTGCATTCTTGCAATTAGGCCGTTTGACGCTGGATGGTAAGGTGCTGTCCTTATGCGTTTTATACCTAACAGAAGAGTGAGTACCATGAACAGATAAGACTCAAATTGTCTCCCTTGATCTGTAGTAACTCGCAGTGGTACACCAAAATGTGCAATCCATCCTCCAAAGAATGTGGTCGCAACAGTTTCAGTAACAGTTTCAGTAATTTCGGTGATAGGAAACACTTCCGGCCCACGAGTATAACGGTCAATGGCAGTGAGACAATAGGTGTAACCTTCTGACGGTGGAAGTGGTCCTACAATGTCTAGGTGCACATGTTCAAACCTTTGATTGGAGAGATGGAATGTGCCAAGAGGAGATCGCACATGCCGACTGACTTTGTTGCATTGACATGACAAGCACTGACGCACAAACTCCTTGCATGTTTTGTCTATGTTAGGCCACACGAAAGCTCGTTTCACAATTCTTATTGTACCACAACTCCAGGATGTGAAAGATTGTGGAGGGAGGCGATTGCCTGCTGCCGGAAATCTACTGTGACAAACGGTCTTGGTTTTGAAGTAGAGACATCACAGTAAAATATGACATTGGATGGCAGCACTTGCACCTGGCGGAGCTGCAAAACTGATGGTCGTGTTAACAAGTCCTGCAGTTCGTCGTCAACTTGTTGTGCCTGAGCTAGGGCCACAAAGTCAAGTGCATCAGCGATCACTTCAATCCTGGAGAGGGCATCTGCTGGCACATTTAAGTCTCCTTCAATGTGCATAATGGTGGTAGTAAATGGCCCAATAACCAAGGTGGCGTAGCTGATGTGGTGTGGCTTTATCTGGGAATTGTTGAAAAGCATAAGTTAGCGGCTTATGGTCAGTCACTAGTCTGAAGTGTTGTCCTTCCAGCATGTGACGAAACTTCCTGATAGCGACATATGCTGCGTACAACTCTCGATCATAGGTGGACCAGTTTCTCTGTGCTGGTGATAATTTCTTGCTGAAGAAAGCTAGGGGCTGCCAGTGATCCCCTACTTGCTGCTGGAGTGCTGCACCGACTGCATTTGCAGACGCATCGACCATGAGGGCGAAGGGTGCCTGCGGAACTGGATGGGCCAGTAGGGCAGCTTCGGCAATAGCGGTCTTCAAATTAGCAAATGCTGTTTCTGTTTGACTGTTCCACAATAGTTTATGGAGTGCCTCGTAACAATTCATTTAGAGGTGCAGCAAGGAGGGCATGATTAAGCATAAAACGATGGTAGAAGTTCGGTACACCAAGAAATCGTCGAAGTTGTTTCACTGTTGTTGGCTGTGGATAATTGATAATTGCCTCAACTTTTTCTGGTGGTGGTCGTATTCCTTCTGAATTTACCATGTGGCCAAGAAACTGAACTTCCGTTGGACCAAAAACACACTTTGATGGGTTTATGAGTAAGCCATGGGTCTGTAGGCAGGTGAAAATTTGTCCTAAATGTTCCAGGTGTTCTGTTTCGGAGCTTGACATGATCAAAATATCGTCTATGTAGACATAACAGAAATCAAGATCACGTATAACCTCGTCCATGAATCGTTGGAATGTCTGGGCAGTGTTACAAAGTCCGAAAGGCATTATGACAAACTCAAATACACCAAATGGCGTGCAAACGGCGGTTTTAGGAATGTCTTCTTGTGCTACAGGAATCTGGTAGAAAGCACACACTAAATCCAAGGTAGTGAAGATGCATTTACCATGAACATTTGCTGTGAAGTCCTCAATATGCGGCACAGGGTAGCGGTCAGGCAGAGTCCTGGCATTGAGTCTCCTGTAATCTCCACACGGACGCCAGCCATTCTTCTTCTTTGGTACCACATGTAGAGGAGAAGCACAACTGCTGCTAGATGGTTGCCAGATTCTTTGTGCAACCATAGATGAGAAATCTTGTTCACTACTTTCAACTTTTCAGGTGTAAGACGGCGCGGCCGAGTATGGAGCGGTGGTCCTGGCGTAGTTGGAATGTAATGCAGTGTTGAATGTTGGATTGGAGCTAATTTGGGTGTCTGGTAAGTTATCTCCGTGAACTGCTTCAAAAGTTCTAGTAACGGAGAATCACCTGCAATGACTCGAACCGTTGTATCTTCCACACAACGTATTTTTCCGTGTCTGGTTAGTTTTGTAACAGAGCCAACAAGACGGCAGTGTTGGAGATCCGGCAGGACTCCATAATAAGACAGGAAATCTGCTCCGAGTATTGATTGCGTTACATCTGCCACAACAAATCGCCACTCAAAGTTACGTATTAGGCTTAAGTTCAATATTAAAATGACATGTCCGTATGTTGGAATTGCAGTACCATTGGCGGTTTGTAGTCGTCGCGGATGTGGTGCGGCAGGCAATTTGAAGAGTAGACAGACACGTCAGCACCTGTGTCAACTAAGTACTGCAGCTTGGTATTACGCTGTCACGAATAAGCGACGGCTGCCGCCTGGAAAGCCAGTGGCCGTCATCACTGACTCTCCTGTTCGTTTCCTTTCTCGCAGGAAGGGCTGCACTTTCTTGCTTCTGAGCCGAATCGCCTATGGTACCAACATACCCTAGATGATAAAGGTGAGCGGCTGTACCTACCTTGTGAGCGGCGGCGACGGGATCGACGGTTAGAACACTCAGCTCGTATACTTGCAATTTGAGCTGTGAGTTCAGCAACTTGCGTTTGTAGGTCAGCAAGTGTGTTATCCTCTTTAGGCTGTGAGCTAACTGGGGCGACGCACGTCACCGGATACAGTTCCATTATGCAGTCTGCCTTCTGTGCGAGTGCATCAAGATCACCGGCACACACTGTTAATATCTTTTGTGTATCCGGTGGCAGGCTTGATAACCAGATGTTACGAAGAATTTCGTCACTAATAGCATTTCCAGCTAATGTGCGTAGGCGGCGTACTAGTTGTGATGGAGTACGGTCGCCCAGCTCTTCCGTGCGCAATAGCTTTTCCAAGCGTTTCGCCTCAGATTGTGATAGGCGAGTAATCAAGGCATTCTTGATAGTCATATGACGGTCGGTGCTTGGTGGTGACGCTAATATGTCATGTACTTCAGCAGCCATGTCCTCGTTGCGCGCGGCGACGACATAACTGTATTTTGGCTCGTCCGCGGTAACGTGCGTCAACACGAGCTGGCTTTCTAGCTGCGCGAACCAAAGGACGGGATTTTGCTGCCAAAATGGTGGCGGTTTAACCGCTATACGATTGATTATCACCCCTGTAGGTACTTCAGCAGCAGCTGGCGGGTCTGGCATCGTTGAAATTTGAGTTACAGTTGCGAAGAACGCGGGAGATACGCGACGCAGTTGACGCGGATGTTGTTTTTACAGTTACACGGGCGCGACTCGGCGTAATACGCAACGCGGTTGCTTATTTTTGGCGAAACACGGCTCGTGATCACGTCGGCGTCACCAATTGTCGAGTAATTAAACCCAATTTATTGACGACATAATACATTCAACTGTAACATATGCACAGACTAATTAACAACAAAAGAATAATTACACATATGTATGCACAGAGTAATCGCAATTCGGTAAATCAATGCACTTCAATGTAAACATCAGAGCGAAAAATGGTTTACGAAATTCGTCTTCTAGAAGACATTATGGACTTGCATATTTTATTATCTCATTATCGATGGAAAATTAAATCTTGTTTTGAGTTCTAACAATTTAAAAAAAAAAAAATTATTATTATTATGGGATTCGGTACTGTACCGGCGTGGAATATTTTTTCAATAATTACATAGAATCACGTATATTTCAAGTAGTAAGCGACATCATTTCTGAGAAATAGATTAAAAAAGGAGATCGGCGAATATATATATGTATATACATTTTTTTTCCGCAGCTTACATAGCGCACAATATTTGAAATCCTGATATCTACGAGTCTTTTCAGGGTAAAAGTTTATTTTACCTCACTTGAGTTAGCTATTCATTTGTTTTCAGACTAGATGCCAGTACTTTTTTATTCAAGATTTTCTCGTTTTGTCGCAATTGCAAGAACTGAATAAAACGTTGAATAATGTAATTTGTTAATATTATCTCTGGCGTTCTGAAGGGTGTCTGTTTTGCTTTGGAAATGGAAGACGTAAACAAGGCTGCGTGAGTATCAAATAACAATTTCGCTGGTTTGCTAAGGTCAATGACAAGATAGTCCGTGCTAATAGTTCTGAATTGTTGCGAGTTGTGATAGTGTTATAAGTACTACACTTTATCAGTAGTAATCATGGTGTCTAGGGTCGCGACTGCTGGCAGTAGAAATACATTCAATAAAATGATCAGTGCATTTCATTCGTCTTCCGACGTGTAAATTATAGTGCCTCCCTCAATCAAGAAAAGAAATTCTACCCTTTAAAATTGCTCCTGTAACCATAGGTTGTGGAAGTACATGTATCTAACTTCGAGCGCAACATGAATTAGCCTACGTCTTTTCAGTAACGAAGCAACTTGCTGTCCGCTGCTTTTCGGCGTGTTTATGCATTACAATTCATTTTACGCCTACGTTAACACATTTTAGTATGATATAGCAACAAAACACCAAATTACAGCCTGCTTACAGTATCATTTCCACGGCTTGCTTCTGTAATGTCCGTTGTGAGATGGTAAAAAATATGTGAATTCGCCGACTGTTTCGTCCGGTCTTGACATAATATCCTATTCATTTTGAATGAAACAGGCGAGATAAATGTGTAATATTCTGCAAGTTTATTGTTTTTATTAACCGGTTTTCGGCTTTTACCTGCTGACGGTGTAACAGCCGAAAACCGGATAGGACAAACAGCATAATTGAAGAGCGGGATACCACCCGTCGGCTATGGCACGACAGAAATACTTGAGCCAATATGGCGACACCCATGAAAAACACCGAAAGACGCACATGTATAAACACCCGAAAATTAACGTGAAATCAGTAAAATGACAGTAACGGGACAAGCGCAAGAATGTGGCTGGTTTTTGGGAGGGGACATTCTAACCGCTAGAAAGTGACAAATAGCAAACCGAAAACGAAAAAATAATTATTTTAAAAACGCGAAATACGCGGGGCAAAAAAAGTGTTAATGATTCTGAACAGTTCAATTGACCAAGTTATACATCAAATGAAGACTGTGAAGGCAATGAACACCCTTGTATAAAAACAATATTGAATACTTCAGTTAACATATTCTACTCCTAAAATCAAGGAAACAATACCAATCAACACGCACCCAAATCCTATCGACATTAAAATAGTATTGAATACTGAAATTCACCTACAATACACCGCGAATGAATGCTGTTATACCAATTCAACCTCCCCCCCCCCCCCTCCATGCATTATAGAAATTGTTTCAAACACGTTAGTCATTTCAGATGTTCCATTCTGAAATAATCGTCTTCATTGCAACCACCCGTGAAACTTTTATATTTGTTTGCTTTGCCTGCTCTCAACCAAACTGCTGCCTTCCGACCTAACCTAGACTTCTGGCTATGCAACATATTAGTATCTCACCACAACCAGTTTCTCGCTTTTCTTATTCATTGGCTTTTCCAAAGGCAATAATCACACCACACCAGCTACATGCAATATATTATTTTGCCAACCTACACACACTATGGAAATGCCACTGAAAATACCTCTTACAATGATTTGAACTTCATGCTAACATTCTCAACTACCACCAATACCAGTAAAAACTACACAGCAAGAAGTCAACAAAAAAAACTTAAATAAATAAAACTTACCAAAAATATGTCCCAGTGTCAAAAAACACACAACCACCCTACTCTCCCTTGTCACAACTTCCGTTAGCTGAAGAAATGTTATTGTGGCCAACATAGTCTCCTCCCAGTGCATTGAGCAACAAGAAATAGGTAATAATATAGTGAGGACAGTTTACAACTCACCGCAAAGACGTGGCGACAAGCTGCGACAGGCACATACAAAAGACACACACATACAACACATTCAGCTATCGGCCATGGCCTTCTTCAGAAAATAGAACACTCACACGTGATGGTTGTATGACTGTGTTGTGTGATTGCGTGAGTGTTCTATTTTCTGAAGAAGGCCATGGCCAATTGCTGAATGTGTTGTATGTGTGTCTTTTGTATGTGCCTGTCGCAGTTCGTCGCCACGTCTTTGCGGTGAGTTGTAAACTGTCCTCACTATATTATTAATTCCAACCTGGACTTTCCATTATTATATAAGAAATAGGTAAACTTATTCGTCACATTCACCGTTCCAAAACAGAACAATAATACACATGAAATTATAGAAAGGTGAACTGAACCCCCCAACATCACTCTATTAAAATGTGTAGTAACACACTCATAAACAGAAAACAACTGAAAGGTAACCAACCACACCACACAGATACAAAGAATGTAACATGCCCTATGGACATTACAACCAAAAACGACTGCAAACGATTTAATTACATCATAAAAGCGCACCATCATATGCCTACGCACACCACCTGTTGTGTAAACACAGACAACTAAAAATTCTCATGTAACAATGACATCACACACACAGCAAGCCGACGTGTGATATCCCTGTTTTCAATTGACCCAAACTGAACACTTGTGCCTTTCCTTGGAACAAGAGCAGAGGCACTAATTCTAGAATATAGCCAGGAATTTTGTTTTATAAAGTTAAGCAAACTTTATTTTTGCCAACATGGTTGTATTGTTTCAATCTTATAAACATATAAACGCACAGTAGGCCTGTATAATTGATTTGAATCTACACACATGTAACAGTGTATGCATAATGAAAAATATGGTAAATTATAATACATTTTTGTGTCTAGAATAGTAGTTGTAAAGAACATGAACCTAAGTTCACCAGGCATACTGGACAAGTAACAGTATGATGTGACAGTTGATGACTGATGTACAGAGAACCATCTAGTGCAACAGACCAGACATGTGAGAAGCATTACATAAATGATACATTGCTCAATATAGTTGGACAGATAGCATCAAGATACATCAAATGAAGACAATACTACTATACTGATACAGTAATTAGATGTTGATTCTGTAACACATTTTAACCTTAAAATCTAGGCTTCAAAGTGGTTTGCAATAAAAACAATTATGAAATCAATACAAAACCATAAAGGCAAGGATAGGTCAGTATGTTGGCCATGGCATCAAAGGAACCAGAACAGCTTTCACCTAAGGGTCTTTCCACATAAAGAGACCTGTTTCAATTTTGATGAAATTTGTAGAGGATATACATAGAACACTTAATACGAAACCTTATTAAATTACAGCTTCATACATAATGGGGTTGGGCCATTAGCCACATCTTAGTAAACACTACTTCTTTGACATAGCAACTTGGATGCATAAATCATAAAGTTTGCTTTACCATTACTCAGTATCTAAGAGCCCTGTCATTCTATAACTTCTTGGGTAGAATGGCTTAGTTGTAGAACAGCAGCTGAAGTTGTCATAAATTTAGTGTTTAATGTGGTCCATAAACCCTTTCATAACAAATTTTGGTAATTTCGAATCGTGCTTGCAAGCAACATAGGCCTATATCGAAGGTGTGACTGTCACTGAGCCATATATCGAACACACAAAGCATCAAAGCATTATTCTTAGGTTCCTACCTAACCACATCGTTTAAAATCATGACATGTTCAAGTAACTTGAAAGAAGCATTACCCCGTGAGCATCACAGTGCCATTGTTGCTTGTTAAAGAAAGAAGAAGTATTGCAAACATTCTTCCAAATTACTCAAATTTTTAGTATACTTATATTTGATTTGATTTTTCAAGCCAAAACAGTCTTGGTCCATCCCGCCACTGCCCGCACCGAAACTGAGTTTATTGTGCAGTATCGTTCCCTGTATATCTAGTAAAGCCAACCAATGCCCTTGAACAGTGCAAGGAGTCCCTTTACCAGTTCTTTATTAGGCACAATTTCTTCGGGTCTGGATGTCCCAAATGTTCTGTGCCTTTTACTCTCCAATGCAATGCATTCGAAGATTAGATGTGATGCAGTTTCATCACGATCATCACAGATCCTACATTTAGGGTCCTCTTCTGTTATTCCCATTGTATGTAGGTGTTTTTTGAAATTCCCATGGCCTGTCAGCAATCCAACCATGAGTCTAATCTCTCTCCTGTTCAGGACCAGGATTGCAGAGCTTCTTTTAAAACATGATTTTTGGCATCATTACCTTGCCATGTTTCTGTTGGTAGACTTTGGTCCAATATTCTACGTGCTGTCTTCTGAGCCAGTTACGTAGCTCCAATTTGATCATTGCCTTGATGATTGTTAGGACAGGTTCCGGTCCAATAAATGGAGTCTCTGCCCCCATCCTGGCTAATCTGTCGGCATGTTCATTGCCACTGATCCCCAAGTGGCCAGGGACCCACAATAGGTTTACTCTATTGCTTTCCCCTAGCTCCACCAGAACCCTGTGACATTCTGCAACAACTTTAGACCTTGTTGCAGCTGCCAGTGATCTCAGGGCTGCCTGGCTGTCTGAATAGATATAGATGCTACGATCTTTGTAGCACCTATGCAAATTCTCCTCCACACATGCCCTGATGCTAGTGATTTCGGCCTGGAATACTGAGGCCAGTTTTCCTAGAGAGATGATGCTCTCCAGTATTGGCTGCACCCCGTATACCCCGGTCCCAACACCTTGGTCCGATTTTGACCCGTCAGTGAACCAGACAATATCCCCAGTATGGTGTCGAACTATTTTCTCCCACTGCTCCCTACTTCCAATTGTTATATTGAAAGGCTCTTTGAAGCAGTATGGGGTTATAATATAGTCGGCTGGCATTTCCCCGTTTCCTATATTTACCTCACTCACTATTTTAGTGTGTGATTCTGGATATCCCAAAGAGTTCCAGTTGTTGCCAGATTTGAGTCTGTATGCACCAGCCGCTGCCTCCATGGTGGCATATCCAGCATGGTTTCCATCCCAGCAGTTGGTGTGCTGCTAATTCCGCCTGTTATGGCCAAGCAGGCTAATCTCTGCACCTTACCAAGCTCCTTAGCAGCAACCTGCTGTTCTACCTTCTTCCACCACACGACCGCCCCATAGGTGATCCTGGGTCTAATCACTGTGGTGTATATCCAGTGCATACCCTTGGGGCTCAGGCCCCAATTTTTGCCACAAGCTCTCCTGGTACTCACAAGAGTACCTTTTGCCTTGGAGCAAATATTCCTGATGTGAGGGGTCCATGTCAGTTTCTCATCTAGGGTAACCCCTAGATATTTCACTGTCCCCTTCACAGGTACACTTCATTGAAAAGCTTTAGATTCCAACTTGAATGTTGGATGTGCTTCTTTGTGAATGGTACAACAACAGTCTTCTTAGGACCAACCCCCAGATCCTGTTTTCTGCACCAGTCTTGCACAATGTCCAACGCACCTTGTGCCATATTCTTTACTGTGTCAACAAATTTGCCATGTATTACTATGACAAGATCATCTGCATATCCTTGGCAAAAGTACTGCCTAGATTTTAGTTCTCCAATGAGATCATAGACCACCGGATTCCACAATAAAGGGGAAATAACTCCTCCTTGCGGGCTACCCATAGTGGTGTTGATTACCATTTTTTCATTCATGATGGTAGCTTCTACCTTTCTTCCACTGAGCATGGCCCTAGTCCACCTACATATAATGGTCCCTAGGTCATGCACCTCTGCTGCCCTAACCATGGAATCGAAGGTCGTGTTGCTAAAAGCCTCCTCGATGTCCAGGAATATACAGGGGGCTATTTCCTGGAAGTGTAGTGCTTTCTCCACCTTCCCAACGAGTTGGTGGAGAGCTGTCTCACATGATTTACCTGGCTGATATGCATGTTGGTTTGAATGTAGAGGAGCCCTACTTAACCCCCTTTCTCCAACATGCACATTAACCAGCTTTTCCAATGTCTTAAGAATGGAGGAGGACAGGCTGATTGGTCTCATATCCTTGGCCTTGGTATGATCAATTCTCCCTGGTTTATGAATGAAGACAACCTTCACTGTCCTCCAGGCATTGGGAATGATTCCTGCTGCTAGGCTAACCCTGAATAACCTAGTGAGGATTTATGAAGTCTCGCTTGAGCAGCCATGCCCTCCACTTCCTCACAGAATACCTTCCAGGATGCTTCCTTTGCCCGTCTGATGGCAAGGTTGTAATTGACAAGGGCCTCACGATACTTTGCCCATTGTCCTTTGCGCCTCACAAGGTTAAACAGTCTTCATACCTGTTTCCTTTGCATTTCCAGGTTATTATTCCACCAAGGCACACTCCTATTTGTGCACTTCTTGGTGATTGAGCAGTTATCCTGGTATGAGGTCACTATAGCAGAGGTTACGGCCTCTGCTACTTCCTCAAACTCTGCTGGATTCCTTATCGAAGTTTTAATTTCCGATAGGCTGAAGTCAAGGTCTTTCCTATATGTCTCCCGGTCCGTTTTCCTGGGATTCCTATAGGCCATGGTCTGTCTGGTTCCCATTTCAACCTTGAATTTAATATACATGTGATCTGATGAGGATGGCTCCAGGACCACATGCCACTGTTTGATGTAACTTCCCATCATCATGGAACCAAAAGTTACGTTGATTACTTCTTCCCTTCTACTATTCCTGAATGTAGGTTCATACCCCTATTCAGGATCTCCAAGGAGAAATTCAAGAAGGTGCTCACCTCTACTGTTGGTGTCCTTGCTGCCCCACGATAGATTGTGGGCATTGGCATCACATCCCACCACCAGTTCGTCACCTTGCTGATGGCAGGCTTCCATCAGTCTCCTCACTTCCAAAGGAGGAGGAGAGCTGTCTTCGTAAGGAAGGTATGCTGAGGCCAAAACAATTTCCCTCGTGATACCTTCCTCACGTTGCTGCATCCTGATGGTCACCAGGTCCCTGGAACAAAAATCCATCATTGGTATGAAAGGGATTCCATTTCTAACATAAATGCATGTTCTGGAGTTTTTTAGATTTCTAGCATAAATCAGCATACCTCCAGTACCACCAAGGCCCGATACACCCCATTTGTATAAATAGGGTTCTTGCATCAGGGCCACGTCCACCTCCTATCTCCCCAGACGACGGCTCAGGGCAGCAGTGGCCCCTTTACTGTGCTGCAGGTTTATCTGCAGTACTTCCAGTCCCCATCTTGCTGCCATTATTGCCTTTAAGGTCTTTGATTACCCTGACGGCGACCTGTGAGAACCCTAAAATCAGTTTCAGGCCTTGCTCTCGCAATGCCTTCAGGGATTTCTCTCCGACCTCCACCACCAGGGTTCGTCCTTCCGGAACGACCTTTTGGTAATTACCCTCCAATCCTCTGTCGAGACTTTTGGGTTCTGGACCCTTATTTTCGCGAACAGACATCCTTAAGGATCTTTGGTACCCATATTGATATTGCGGTCTTCAGGAGTTCGGCTGCTGTCTTGATCAGCAGCTTCGCATCCTCCCATGGGGATATCATGGGCACCTTGTACTTAAGCCATTCTGCTGAGTGCTCCCCCTCACAGACAAAAATGATGGCACCGCGGTCTAGATAGACCCTCCTGAATTTGGGTCCTGGACCAGAGTCCCCCCCCCCCCCCCAATCTCTTGATAGAGGGCCATCTGCACGAGCTCCTCCTGCTGCGAGGTGATGTTCACCAGTGGGTATCCTTGGACAACTGCCATTCTAAAGACTGAGACTGCAGTACTATAGGTCTGTTTCCCTATTTCCTGCCTCATCCTTTTAGGATCACACCTGTCCAGAGAGGAGGGAGTCTTAGATTCCTCCCTAACCGTCTTGCCGCCTGTCTTTGACATCGAGGGGGTCTGTGTATCCCCTTCAACCTGAGGCAGTTCTTTTTGGTGGTCTTGGGCTCAAGCCCTTTTCATTCCCTCCACTTATGTTTAGGAAGCCATTCTTTTCCTTTCTTTTGCTTTTCCTCCTCTGAGCCCCAGACAAGGCCTTAATCCTAATCTGGTCCAACTTCTCTGTTACAGTTCCTACTTCTTGCTCAGGTCTAGACCCTGACTGAGAAGTAGGAGTGCACTCCATCGGTCCTGATCCTGATGTCTGAGTATCTGAGGTCTCAGATTGCCCCTCAGATTCTTTTAAAATAATTTTTTTTTCTCCGTGTTCATCTTAGTCCCACGAGATTTGGGGATTTATATGATCCACACCACGATAACCCCACACGGTGCAAGGCTACTTTCTCAGGGTCGCCCGGTATCCCTGAGGCTCCGTTTGAGACACATCCACCCATGTGCCATGCACCCTTCGGCACGGATCGCATCACACCTTGGGTTGGGAGGGGAATTGGGAAAGGACTGGGAGAGGATAAGGAAGACGGGGCATTGTGGGACACTCTTAGTCTCATCCATCAACTTGGGTGTTTCCGGCAGTAGGTTCTCACCTTCGGTATTGCCCTCAGCTTCCCACGGATGTTCAAGCCTCTCCTGCACGGACAGTGCTTCGTCAAGGTTGTGTCCCCCGGAGAGGATACTTATACTTAATCAGCCTGTATCTTAAGACAACATTTTTTGGAAGTTGAATTGTTTGTCTTCTGCAGTCTGTCAAAAATGCTCTGTAATAGGCACCCTCAAAATACAGTAGGTTATTTATGTTCAAATTCTACTAAAAATGTAAGCAGTCAATTTGGGTTCATTTTCAAGAGGCCATATCTCAAAAGGGTCACTCAAATCTAATTTTTCTTGTCACCATGGAAATGAGCTCACTTTGTTTTACAATGTGCATCTAAAAAGTTCGATGAATGGTCTCAGGAAATGTAGGAAGCAAGAGTTACAAATAAAACACATTTAATGACCTTTAAAGTAATCACCATTGACTACAATATACTTCTGACATTGATCATACAGCTATTGGAAACCGTCAGTATAAATGCTTCCTGTGGAATCGCTTGAAGCACTGAGGATCTTTGCATTGTTGGATCTTTGCAGCCACTCAAACACACAATTTTTACTCACTGCTTCAACACCATACACTTGAACTAACATCCCACGGGCCTCTATTGTTGTTTTGCCTAATTTTAAACAAAACTTGAATGTTAATGCATTGCTCCATTTTGCACTCCATGGTGCTATGACACAAGTTTTCATACTGACCCTGTTAGTTGGGTCACAGCATGTATCGTCATTTCCTGCTGTGCTTTGTGTGATAGGGGATGCTTGTTGACATGTCTCTCAATGTGTATGCATGGGCACCTCATCGTTTCCAGTGTGGTCTGTAAAACATGGAACAATGCACCAAACTTTTCAATGTTTGTGACAAACAAGTTTAAAGGTATTAACAAAGGGTAATTCCATGTCAGTTCAATGCACTAAAGTAACATTTTCAACCTGACCATTTCAGATTTCTTTCAAATTTGCTGCATTCAATGACCCAGATAAAAGATGAAAAATACCAATTTGCAGGCTGTATTACCACTGCGAAGAAAGTTAGAGGTCTGGAAAGTTTGGAATTTGCACAAAATTTACATGTGTCTGTTACAACATAAAAGTCTGTAATTCTTGTTCTAATTAAGCTACAGCAATGAAAATGCTACCATTGGAAAGCTAATGAATAGACCTTTACACTGATATGCCACATGGCAGGTTTCTGAATATTTTTATTCGAGAGGTCATTGACCTTGAATTTTGATCTTGAATATTTCAAAACACCCCATCTTCAAATTTTCTGAAAAAAAAAAAAAAATCTTATTGTTCCATTATGTTACTACAAATATAGTAAATATCAAGGTGGCTCACCAAAGGCATCATTCATAAAAAATTATTTTGTCAGCATCAATACACTACCAAAATTAAGAAAGTAACTCACATAGGCCTATATGAAACATAAATTATGATAACATACAATCCATAACCACTCCCATGAACCACAGACATTGCCGAGGTGGGGTGGCTCGCTTGCCTCAACGATACAGATAGCCGTACCGTAGGTGCAACCACAGTGGAGGGGTATCTGTGGAGAGGCCAGACAAATGTGTCGTTCCTGAAGAGGGGAAGCAGCCTTTTCAGTAGTTACAGGGGCAACAGTCTGGATGATTGACTGAGCTGGCCTTGTAACATCAGCTAATGTGGCTTTGCCACACAGCTACTGCGAACAGCTGAAAGCAAGGGGAAACTACAGCCGTTACCTTTCCCGAGGACATGCAGCTCTACTGTATGAACATATGATGATGGCATCCTCTCGGGTAAAATATTCCGGAGGTAAAATAGTCCCCCATTCGGATCTCCGGGCGGGGACTACTCAGGAGGATGTGATCATCAGGAAAGACAATACTGGCATTCTACGGGTCGGAGCGTGGAATGTTAGATCCCTTAATCGAGTAGGAAAATTAGAAAATTTAAAAAGGGAAATGGATAGGTTGAAGTTAGATACAGTGGGGATTAGTGAAGTTCGGTGGCAGGATGAACAGGATTTCTGGTCAGGTGAGTACAGGATTATAAATACAAAATCAGTTGGGGGTATCACAGGAGTAGGATTGATAATGAATAAGGAAATAGGAATGCGGGTAAACTACTATGACCAGCACAGTGATCGCATTATCATTGTCAAGATAGATACGAAGCCAACACCAACAACAGTAGTACAGGTTTATATGCCAACTAGCTCTGCCGATGATGAGGAAATCGAAGAAATATATGAGGAGCTAAAGGAAATTATTCAGACAATTAAGGGAGAGGAAAACTTAATTGTTATGGGAGACTGGAATTCGGTAGTAGGACAAGGAAGGGAAGGGAAGATAGTAGGTGAATATGGTCTGGGCAAAAGGAACGAAAGAGGAAGCCGCCTGGTAGAATTTTGCACAGAACATAATTTAGTTATAACAAACACCTGGTTCAAGAATCACAAAAGAAGGTTGTATACGTGGAAAAGACCAGGAGACACCGGAAGGTATCAGATAGATTTTATAATGGTAAGACATAGATTCCGGAACAAGGTTTTAAACTGTAAAACATACCCAGGGGCAGATATAGACGCTGACCATAACTTGTTGGTTATGAACTGTAGGCTGAAACTAAAGAGACTACAAAAAGGTAGGAAAATAAGGAGATGGGACCTGGATAAATTGAAGGAACGTGAGGTTCTTAAGAATTTCAGAGGGAGCTTTAGGCAACAATTGACAGAAACAGGGGAAAATAAAACAGTAGAAGAGGAATGGGTAAAATTGAGAGATGAAATAGTGAAGGTAGCAGAGGACAAAATAGGTAGGATGGCAATACCTACAAAAAATCCTTGGATATCACAGGAATACTAAATTTAATCGATGAAAGGAGAAAATATAAAAATGCTGTAAATGAAACAGGCAAAATGGAGTACGGACGACTAAGAAGTGAGATTGACAGGAAGTGCAAAATGGCTAAGCAGGAGTGGCTAGAAGGCAAATGCAAGGATGTAGAAGAATGAATAAATAGGGGAAAAATAGATACAGCCTACAGGAAAATAAAAGAAACATTTAGAGATAAGAAAAACAGATCTATGAATATCATGGACACTGATGGAAAACCAGTTCTCAGCAAAGAAGGGAAAGCTGAAAGGTGGAAAGAGTATATAGAGGGGCTCTACAAAGGAAATGAACTTCGAGACAATATTGTAGGAAGGGAAGAGGATGTAGATGAAGATGAAATAGGAGATACTGTATTGAGAGAAGAGTTTGACAGAGCCCTGAAAGACCTAAGTCGAAACAAGGCCCCTGGAGTAGATGATATTCCCTCAGAGCTACTGAAGTCTCTGGGAGAACCAGCCATGACAAACCTGTTTCACCTGGTGCGTAAGATGTATGAGACAGGAGAAGTACACTCAGACTTTAAGAAAAATATTATAATCCCCATTCCAAAGAAAACAGGTGCAGACAGGTGTGAAAACTACAGAACCATCAGTCTAATAAGTCATGGTTGCAAAATATTAACACGAATTATATACAGAAGGATGGAAAAGGTGGTAGAAGCCGACCTCGGGGAAGATCAGTTTGGGTTCAGGAGAAATGTAGGAACACGGGAGGCAATACTCACGTTACGGCTTATCCTAGAAGATAGATTAAGAAAAGGCAAACCTACATTTCTAGCTTTTGTAGATTTGGAGAAGGCTTTTGACAATGTTGATTGGAATAAACTCTTTCAAGTTCTGAAGCAAGCAGGAGTAAAATATAGGGAACATAAGGTTATTTATAACTTGTACAAAAACCAGACAGCGGTTAACAGAGTTGAAGGGCATGAAAGGGATGCAGTGGTTGGAAAGGGAGTTAGACAGGGTTGTAGTCTTTCTCCATTGTTATTCAATTTGTACATTGAGCAAGCTATAAAGGAAAGCAAGGAGAAATTTGGAGAAGGAATTAAAGTTCAGGGTGAAGAATTAAAAACATTGCGTTTTGCCGACGACATTGTAATAATCTGAGAGACAGCAAAAGACCTGGAAGAGCAGTTGAAGGGAATGCACAGTGTGCTGAAAGGTGGATATAAGATGAACATTAACAAGAGCAAAACTAGGGTAATGGAGTGCAGTATAAGGAAATCAGGTGATGCTGAAGGAATTCGATTGGGAAACGAAGCAATAAAGGAGGTAGATGAGTTTTGTTATTTGGGCAGTAAAATAACAAATGATTGTCGCAGTACAGAGGATATAAAATGCAGAATAGCAATGGGTAGAAAAGCGTTCTTGAAAAAGAGAAATTTGTTAACATCGAATATTGATTTAAGCCTAAGGAAGTCTTTTCTGAAGGCATTTGTATGGAGTGTTGCCTTGTATGGGAGTGAGACATGGACGATAACCAGTGCGGACAGGAAGAGGATTGAGGCTTTTGAAATATGGTGCTACAGAAGAATGCTGAAGATTAGGTGGGTGGATCGCGTAACTAATGAGGAAGATTGAACAGAATTGGAGAGAAAAGAAATTTCTGGCATACCTTGACTAAAAGAAGGGATAGATTGGTAGGACACATTCTTAGACATCAAGGAATTGTGAATTTAGCATTGGAGGGAAGTGTGTGGGGTAAAAATCGCAGAGGAAGACCAAGAGATGGATACAGTAAGCAGATTCAGACAGATGTAGGTTGCCGTTCTTATGTGGAGATGAAGAGGCTTGCTCAGGATAAGGTATTGTGGAGAGCTGCATCAAACCAGTCTCCGGAATGAAGACCACAACAACACAACAATCCATAAGTAATATTCTACAAAAATATGGTTTGCATTATTATACTGGTATTATGAATCATTTACAAATCAGTTTTAATGAAAAGGCAGTGAAAAGTTATTAGATCTCTCCTCACAATTCTCCAACTAAATTGTTAATGTTTGCCAGATTTGATGCAAGGAGACTGCATGTCCTTCCAGTTGGTGTCACTGGATTGACTCTTGTGATAATGTCACATTTTCTGATGACAAGTGTCTGGTTTGGCAGGAAACACAAATGACGGAGACGGTCCATGTGGATGCAAGAAGTTGACCGTTACTTCATCTGTTTCTTCACAAGTTCGTAAGACATATGCAACCCACCATTGATTGTCATACATACAGGCAACAAATCCATGTATATCTATTAACAGCATTTCATTCGCCATAGCAATCACTGTCTCTTATCTACTCAGTGAAGAAGCAGAATACGTCTTCGTCCTTACTAAACCTTTGCTAACAGGTATTACATAATGAAGCATATGGGTACTGGAATTGTCCTTGTACTTTTGAAACGTTGTTTCAGTTTGGCCGAAACTTCATTATGATGGGAAACCTATGTATAATGGAAGATACATGAAGGAATAAGGAGGCTGGCAAGTCTTACTAATCTCTTTACCGTCTCTGTTACTCCATCACAAGGTCCTTTACCATACGCTTAGCAAAAAAATGCCATTCTACTGTAACATTAAAATCTTCCTTATGGTAGGACATATTCATAAAGTTCTTTCTTTTTTGCGTTGGGCAGCACATTCATCTGAAAGTAATAAATGTGCTTTGGATTTGAAAACTGACATTATAAGAAATTGATGAAATTTTTCTGGAAAGAATAAATGCACACTGTATCATGCTGAAGGCAGTCAGATATTTCCACGTGTGATACATGTCGTATTTCATTAGTGCGTTAGTCTCTGTAGTAAGCTACAAATGGGTGAATTGTAGCCTGTGAATTATTCCAGTGGAATTCCTGTGCCTTATCCTGAATGGTGAAGGAGTAATTTTCTGCAAAGTGACAAAGCGCAGGATACTCATTTACTTTGAGACCTTCTTTAGTGATTTTACAGAAATGTGACTGCAGCTGGGAGATAAATGAGTGTGCTAGGAGTTGTTGTAACCTTGATGTAAACACCTCGATGAAATCATCCGTTGACTTCATTATAACCTCTAGAATTACCCTGCCTCCGCTCGCGTGTTGGTTGATTATGATAGATAAGCTATCTTTCAGTAATGTGCTATTTATTTATTCTTAAATTTTCTTATTCGTATGCTTATCCTTACAGAGAAAGAACTGAAGACATTGTAGCACACATACACCAAATATATGGTCTGTGGCACCATGTTTCGTTGTATGTAACCTCCTTGCTATAGAGTCGCAAACGTCATCTGTGGCATCCAGTCCGAATTTTTTAAATAATTCGACGAATTTCAACCACCATATGTTCCTTACACCCCTTTATAGCTATCAGAATGGAACTGCTATGGTGTACAACAGGAGAATTTGGACAACAATTACACACAGACCATTGGTTTGCGTTCTGTAGTTTTCGCTGCAGAGCGAAATATTAACACACACACACACACACACACACACACACACACACACATAGAATTTTATATACCAATAACTTTCCATCCCAATATACTCCACCCTTTTATCATTATCAACCCTCAAGCAACAATGCAACCAATAAAATCGTTTTCAGAGAGTAAATATAATTTTCAAAGAGTAATTATTGTTCTGTATTTCACATTATATTCTTCAAATTACTAAATATCTATCAGATTGCTATAAAACCGTGCCTAAAATCCTCCTCAGTTATAAATTAGTAACTTTACAAATATTTAAGTCTCTGCATCTTGTCATTCGGACGTGATAAGCGTACACCGAACAGACATTCACATTTATAGATATAGATTTCGTCAGTGCACTTCTTGCTAAACAGATCATACAGATAATCAGTTAGTCTTGTCACACTTGGACAATAAGAACATGAACCTAAGAAACATGCTGGTAGTGCAGGATTGCTTGTAACAGATACTACACAGTTCTTGTATGATTGTGATGTGTATTTTTCACACTATGTTAGCGCCTTCATTTTACACCCTTGAATCATTAACTTTAAATTCTGGTGTGAGACACACACAAACAGTAAGGTTCCTACTGGCATTGGCAAGAACACAGTGCTTTGGTCGCAACTCACAAAATTTTGAGAATCCAATATTTATATCTGGGTATTTATCTTTCAAATAGGAATACAGTTGCTTAAGGTTGTGCAACACTAGCTGCTTCTGCTTATGTACTGTAATTCCATATTCTTTCATAGACACAAAGTCTTTTCCTCCTCACATCTTATGACTCTCGTCATGATCACAGCAAAAATAACACACATGCTAACGGGTTTTCTCACATGTCTTACCTGGCTTTGGATTTGGTGTCACCAATACACCATGTTCTGCTACTAACTGTTTTGCTTTCCGCACGATATAAACTGAAGCATAAAATTCTTTCATAGTTTTCCTTATATTCCAACTCTTTGGAAGTACAGTTAGAATTTGTATTTTGTCGCACATATGGTCTGAATTGTGAAACTCATCTTTCAGCTGGGTGGTGATTTCACTTTCTCCATTTTCACTCTCTTCTTTTTCCAGTTGTGCCACATAAGCATGCTCCAACACAGAAGCTATTTTTCAGTTTTTGCTTTGGGTACTTTTTTTCACTCTGATGTCTCTTTTTCTACACAGGAGATTCACCTAAATACCGAAGGCTGCTATTTAAAGAATCAAATGCCAGATCTGAAGCTACTTCATCTTCACTTAAATCATCTCTGGAAGTACCTGGCTCAACTGAGGCAACATCTGCAGTGCTTGTTGGGATTTCTGATATTTTGTTTCTACATTTACTGCAAATTTTTCCACCTAAAATACATTAGAACATTTGTTTATCATCCATTCCTGAACATTCCTTAAATTCTTCTGCACTCTTCCATTACTTACTTTCCTAAATGGATTCCAACTATACAATTTTCACTTGAAATCCATTTTTTACAAACTATTACTAAATGTTTCTGTTACAACACATGTACACAGCACTTTGATTAAACAACCCACACCCATAAAACAGTCTAATAGTGATTAAATAAGTCTCTCTGATTGGCTGTTCACTAAAACAGGCTAACATTGATTGGGTGAAATAAAAATCTCTCTGATTAGTTGTTCACAGCTAGAAATATTACAGAATTGGTCAGAATAGTAGTAACTGCTATTGGCTGGTTTTCTAAAAAAAAAAAAAGATGCACCACATTCAACTTAGGTAACAATTCTGAAAAAGGATTGCAATTTGACCCCTTTTAAACTCGTTCAGTTTGGGTATACTATAGGTGTATCTCCTTGGCAGGGGACCTGTTTGCTTCACACATTGACATTTTGTATTAAAGGGTACATACAGGTAGCAATATATCAGCTATGTCACTATAAAATCTGTCGGCAGACGTCATTGAAACAATTATCGATACTTCTACCATTCTCCATGTAACTTCTGTTGTCGTAATTGGGTCAAAACTGATGTCCCAGGTTACCATTCTTTTTTCCTTCTCCCCCTTCCCCTTTTCTTGTCAGTTTAATGTTCCTTTAAATTCACGATGTCTTTCTTGTGCTAGGTGTATGAAAATTTTTTGGGTTGAATCCTCTAACAGCTACAATGTTAATTAACAATTGGCTTTTGAGATTTAACTTATTATTTATTTGCATGATTTTAGTCATCTCATGTTGATACTCTGTGAAATTTGGGAGGTGAGATGCCAAAAGCAATTTAGGCATGTACTGAGGGATTCTGATGGAAATGCTTGAGACCAGGTTTCTTATTGATCATTACCACAACTTTCATCTGATTTGCTGTTTCCGTATTAACAATCCATTCCCCTCCTCTACAGAATGGTTATTTTTCCCAAAAGTATTAGAGCATGATTTCTGCGGAAATCCATACTTGTCCAAAAGTGATGTCTTCCTATGAAAGCGTAGCCTATTTTAGTATTTTCAGTAGAACACACTTCACTTCTTTGATTTAGTAATTCTTTTTGTCATACTGAAAAATCTTTGATGTTTCAAGCCTTGTTGGTGCATGTATGTTTTCAGATGACATGCAGAATTATCTGTAAGGCCAAGGAAAGTTCTACACATCATTGAAAAATCTTTTATATCATTGTGACTACAATTTTTTATTTCCAGTTACCATACCTTTGCTTTCAGTATTTTGTCATTGTCAAAGTGCTGCTTATGCTCACATGGCCAAAATTAAACAATCATAAATGATGCAAACATCTGCGGGGAATTTTGAAATAGAACAAAAGAAATGCTTAAAGTAATTTTCACTACTACAGAAAACACATTTACCTATTAATGACAATAGTTTTTCCATCATTTAAAATGCACACATTAAATCTGAACATTCCTCACCATACATCAGCACCAGTCCTGTGCAATAAGACTGCCGTAGCCATCTCTCCTATTAGTAATTGGAAGGGGTAGCACAAATAAATAGTCTGAAAATGTGATTGCACCATGCACAAGAAGTAAATCAATTATATAACTAGAACATTAAGTTTTGAATACAACACCTCTGAAAAAATGACAGCACATGACCATATTATGTAACACTGCTGAAAAGTTAACATACAGACCCACAAAAACTTGCAGCTTGTATTAGTCTGGCACCAGATACCTTCTGTGAGGGTATGTATTGCATTTCATTTCAAATATAAATTCACCTTCAGATATATTATTTCAGAAAGACAAGCACCAGATATGCAGAACACTATTAAATAGATTAAAACAAATCAACTTACATCTCAGATAAATATACCAGAATATAAACAAAGGAAACCAATTCCTAATGTTTCCATACTTCCACCAGGGGCCTATATCATCATAGCTACACTACTATTATTCCTCAAAAAACTATTCTGTACTTTTTTTAAATTACTTACTGTAGTCTTGTGTTTAACTGTTGTTATTATTACCATTGTTAAATTAACACACTGAAGTTAATCAATGTAATGCATTAGCATGTAGCCTAATGAAAAACACAACTGTGAAGTTTGGAAGGTAGAAGACAAGGTACTAGCAGAACTAAAGCTCTGAGGAAGAGCCGTGAGGCACGCACAAGTAGCTCAGTGAGTAGAGCGCTTACTCACGGAAGGCAGAGGTCCTGGTTTTGTATCCCAGCCTGGCACATAGTTTTAACCTGTGAGGTAGTTGCAAATAAAATGAAACTTTGGACTGATGACTGTAGTAGTTTGGTCCCTTGCATTCACAAACCAACCAAAGTAAAACCTTAAATCTGTGCCTGATGATTGTCAATAAGAAAAGTGCACTTTCTCCTCTCAGAAAGAATGAAGTGTGCTTTACTAAAATAAGAAACAAAAGCCACATCTTTTTTGGACCTCATTATGTAAGCTGTCACCCCATTATAAGGAACGACAACAAAGATTGTTAGTTTCAGATAAAATATTGTGAAACAGGAAAATTGCTACTACCAGTAACTATGAAGACATACTGAACAGCAGACAGGCATGATGAAAAAACTGTTCACATGAGCTCCTAGTCAGAGCTTTCATCAGAAAATGAAGGAAAATACACCCAGTAGTACACACACAACTCATGTACACATGACCCATCTAGCCAGTGAAGTACCAAACAGCAGTTGTGTGTTGCTCATTGCATGAGTATGTTTTTTTCCTTCCTTTCCTGATAATGGCTTTGAGCAAAAGCTTACTCAAATGGTATTTTCGTTGTGCCTGTTTCCTGCTCAGCGTGTTATGTTTTGCTGAGTTAAAATCTATCCATTTAACAAAATTATTGATATTCTAATCTGGACTTTCCATTGTTTTAGTTTCAAATACCATTCAAACATACAGTTACATTATTGGCATAATTACATTTTACGACTTGTTGCAAGGATATTAAATTTTCCACTCTCTCTCTCTCTCTCTCTCTCTCTCTCTCTCTCTCTCTCTCTCTCTCTCTCACACACACACACACACACATATGTGCATTTGACGCACCCAGTTAGCATAGTTTCAAATGCCAGACTGTTGTAAAATTGAATGCCTTAGTTAAATTGTGTTTTTTTTTATAGGCAGAAGTGTCCAGTTTTTGAACATGGCATATAATTTTCTTTGATGTGACATAATCACAGTAACTCACATTTTTGCTGAAATTCACTGTGTTCCTTTTTACAAACACGTAACAATGGAAAGTGGATGGTGGAGTATCGACACTAGTATGAGGATAGAATGCAACTCTGTGTAAAGATGATTGTTGTGAATTGCAGCCTGTCCTCAAAATATTTGCTTTTTCCACAAACTTTCTATTATGTAGAGACTGTCGAAACATATAAAGAAATAATTTTTGGAAGACAGGACTGCATCATCTGTTAGCTTTGCTCTCTTCATTACTCTCACAGCTCTTTTCTGAAATAGTTATCTCAAAATCCTTACCCTTACTTTCATAACAAATCTTCAATATTTTACATAATTTTTACGTATTAATTTTATGGATATGGCAGGACTTGACCTTTCTGACTTTTTGTGCAGTAATGAGATGCCTATTTCTAGCTATATACACTGATAAGAGAGAACAGTATGACCACCTACCTAATAGCCTGTAGTCTACCTTTGGCACAGAAAACAACAGCAATGTCTGAGCAGATCGTTGGAGGGAGTTGGCACCACATCTGCAAACACAATCTCCTAACTCCCAAAAATCCGGGGAGGGGGACAAAGAGTTCTATGCTTGATCAGATCCCGGATGTTTTGATACAGTTTCAGATCTGGCAAGTTGGGGAACCAACTCTACCACTCTTCTGGCTTTGTGACCTGACACATTACACTGTTGAAAAATCCCACTACCTGTGGGAAACATGGTGTATGTGTATGATACTGGCATATTAAACTTCTTGTATAATTGTATAAGGCAGTACATTTGATAGATAACTTTGCTTTTGT
The DNA here is from genome assembly GCA_026315105.1 of Locusta migratoria. Lineage (NCBI taxonomy): Eukaryota > Metazoa > Arthropoda > Insecta > Orthoptera > Acrididae > Locusta > Locusta migratoria. The sequence goes on from CM048744.1 coordinate 262,994,609, forward strand.
GTACTTATGCCAATCATTTTATCAGTGTTCTGATTACTCTAAACCTGCCAACTTCATGTAAACACCATTTCAGCACCAAGTAATAGTGTGTTTGAACATTTTGGCAGGGGGGAGAGGACCCTACTTCAAGATATTGATAATTGGTGAATCCCAGCGTGATTTGTGAGCTGGAAGAACTGAACTTCTACTAACTTTTTATTGAGATGACAGAAGATTGTGAAGTGTCAAGACTAGCGGTGCGCTTGCCACCTTTATGGGCTGATATCCAGTCTGATAGTTTGCACAGGTGGAAGCAAGTTTGTTTGTGCAGGAATTATGGCAGACAGCACAAAGTTTGCACTCGTAGTAAGCCAGTTGGAACAATGTTTTGTGGCAGAAGTGCAAGACATCATCACCCCACCTCTGACGGAAGATTCCTACGCAAGACTCAAAGCTGAATTAATACAGAAAACCACAGCCTCACAGGAAGATCGAATTCGTCAAGTGCTCACTCATGAAGAGATTGGAGATCACAAGCTGTCACAATATCTGCGGCACCTGCGCAGCAAGGCAGATACTGTTACTGTGCCAGACAATTTATTATGCACACTGTGGAGTAGTAGATTACGGCTACAAATAAAGGCTATAGTGGCATCACAAACTAACATATCGTTAGTCGCTGTGGTGGAACTGGCTGACCGAATACAAGATGTTATTGCGCCTGCACAAGTCAGTACAGTCATGGGGCAGGAAAGAAGTGCAACAGCCGTAGCAACAGTAGTGTGGGCTGACTATGACTCGCTCGCGGCAAACATACACATGCTGTGCGCACAGGTCAATACATTATTCTCGCAAAGCGGCACAGGAAACAGCGGCAGACAGTGATCTTCGAGCAGCGCCAAGCCTCTATAAGGTGAGCAGCAGCCTGTGTGTTGATACCACCACAGATTCGGTGAGAACGTGCCTGTTCATCAGTGACAGATTTCTGGCTTGAAATTTCTAGTGGACACCGCTTCAGACCTCAGCATCCTGCCATGATCTTTGCTACATCGTTACAGGCCTACACAACCTCCTTCGGTCTAATGGCTGTGAACAATTCGACGATTGCGACTTATGGTACCCAACAGATGGAGCTGAACTTGGGTGTACACCGTCCTTTCAAATAGAATTTCACTGTTGCACATGTCACAGAAGCAATCATCGGAGCAGATCTCCTGGTGCATTACAACTTCTGCCAAATGTGTCAAACACCCAATTTGTGGACTGTGTCACTGGTTTAAGTGTCACTGGTTTTCACTGCAGTACAATCACCCATAGTGCAAAGCTTGCACAAGCACCAGAGAGTGAATATTCTTCACAGTTAAGTGAGTTTCTGAGTTTGGCCAGGCCACCTGGAGTACCTAAACAGATCCTCCACAATACAGTGCATCACATCAAGACAGTAAAGGGACCACCAGTGTCATGCCGACCCAGACGTTTACGTTTAGCACCAGACCGTCTCACTGTCGTTAAGGCTGAATTCGACACCATGCTACGAGAGGGCATTATCAGACAGTCGAACAGTCTGTGGTTCTTAGATTTACATTTAGTGCCGAAGAAAGGTGGATCCTGGCGCCCCTGCGGAGACTATCGTGCGATGAACTGGAGAACAGTGCTGGACCGATATCCTGTACCATTATTAAGAGACTATAACTATGCTTTACATGGTGCAGTGATATTTAGTCTCTTAGACTGTGTGAAGGCTTATACTCAGATACCTGTGGCTAAGGAGAAAATTCTTACAACAGCTAATTAATAACACCTTTCGGCCTGTTTGAAAGTATTTATATGACCTTTGGATTGTGCAATTCAGCTCAGACTTGACAAAGTTTCATTGACTCTATCCTTCAAGGGCTTCCATTCTGTTTTGCTTACCTTGATGACATGCTAATTTTTTCTAAGGCAGAAAAACAAAATCAACAGCATCTGCAGGAAGTGCATTACGGAGTTGTATTAAACATTGCCAACTGCATTTTTGGATGATCTGAAGTGACCTTTCTGGGACGTAAAATTTCAGCTGCGGGTTCTTTACCGTTAACAGAAAAGGTTGAAGCTATTCTACAGTTACCTAGGCCAGCCACAATCAAGGAACTACGCTGTTTCTTAGAAAAACAAAATCAACAGCATCTGCAGGAAGTGCATTACGGAGTTGTATTAAACATTGCCAACTGCATTTTTGGATGATCTGAAGTGACCTTTCTGGGACATAAAATTTCAGCTGCGGGTTCTTTACCGTTAACAGAAAAGGTTGAAGCTATTCTACAGTTACCTAGGCCAGCCACAATCAAGGAACTACGCTGTTTCTTAGAAAAACAAAATCAACAGCATCTGAAGGAAGTGCATTACGGAGTTGTATTAAACATTGCCAACTGCATTTTTGGATGATCTGAAGTGACCTTTCTGGGACATAAAATTTCAGCTGCGGGTTCTTTACCGTTAACAGAAAAGGTTGAAGCTATTCTACAGTTACCTAGGCCAGCCACAATCAAGGAACTACGCTGTTTCTTAGTAATGCATAACTTTGGCCGTCGACACCTACCTCATGTAGCTGAATTACAAGAATCACTGAATGCAGCACTAACTGGTCCTAAGAGGAAAGGCAGCTGGACTGTACACTGGACTGAGGCTATGCGTTCACCATTCGAAGCCACAAAACAGAGGATGGCAGTGCAGCTCTTGTAGCCCGCCCCGACCTCCAAGCACCGTTAGCTATAGTCGTGGACGTATCACAGACAGCTGTTGGCGCAGCGCTGCAACACTGGTCGGACAACGGTTGGCAGCCATTAGCATACTTCTCCAAGAAACTGTCACCATCGCAGAGAAAGTGGATTGCCTATGCCCGCGAGCTCCTGGCCATGTATGAAATAGTTAAATACTTCTGCCCTCAAGTCGAAGCACGTGTTTTCGTGATATATACAGACCACAAACCATTGACATTTTCATTCAAATGGAACAGTATCAACTGCTCTCCTCAGCAGTTCAACCATTTGCAGTTTATAGCCCAGTTCACGATGGACATCAAGCACATTTTGGGTATCAACAATGCCATGGCTGATTGTTTGTCACGTGTCAGCAGTGTTACGAGCCCTATGGACTTTCCTGCACTGGCCCAAGCACAGCAAGAAGATGCAGAACTCCACACATTCGTCAATGATGACATGTCAGGATTAAAGTTACGACTCGTTGTTGTTCCCGGAGAAAACGCCAAGCTCTACTGCAACGTCTCACGCAGATGACCCTGCCCATTTCTTCCAGCAGTGTTCAGAAGATAAGCTTTTGATAGTGTTCACAACTTGTGCCACCCAGGTCTTCTTGACTTGATCACAATATTTTGTGTGGCCAGGCATGCAAAGAGACTGTAAAAAATGGACAAGAAGTTGTTTACATTGCCTAAAGTGTAAAGTGTCTCACCATGTGCATGCCCAATTGGTGACTTTCCAGACGCAACTGCAGTTCCACTCACGTTCATTTGGACGTTGTGGGACCGCTTCTGCCATCGAACAGTCAACGCTATCTTTTAACTATGATAGATCGTTTTACCTGCTGGCCAGAGGCAGTTCCAATTGACAACATAACAGCTGAAACATTAGCCTCTGCATTCGCTTCAACATGGTTAGCACGGTTTGTATGCCCACAACATATCACCACTTATCTGGACAGCAGTTTGAGTCTGATCTGTTCGCTCAGCTGGACAAGTTTTGTGGATATATGCACCACAGAACCACTAGCTACCATCCTGCTGGCTGCTAGTAATGGCATTATTGAACGCTGGCACCGTTTTTTAAAAGCAGCCCTCATGCCATGACAACACATGGACTGCAGCTCTGCCAGTGGTGCTACTGGGCCTACGAACAACTTATAAACCGGACAACGATTCTTTGGCCGCGGAATTAGTGTACAGAGTAACATTGCGTCTGCCTGGTGAATTCGTCAAAACTAATACACTGCAAAAATCAATACAAGACCAGCCTGTGAAACCAAATCTCATAAATCCATCCTCCAAAGGCTTCACACCGTGGCACGCCGCCTTGTTACGTGCATCAGGACCTAGATCAGTTCTCCCATGTTATGCTTCACACCGATGGAGTGAAACCACCTCTATAACCTCCATACCCTGCCCCATACTGCGTGATACAGAGAAGTACATAGACAATGGGCATATTTGTGAATGGCAAAGCAACAACCATTTCACTGAATAGAGTGAAGCCTGCGTACATTTTTCAAGAGTCATCACCGACCACTAACCCACGGATATATCAGAACCTGCCTGAACAAGATGGACAACTACCATCACTACCACTGCCATTGCCGCCTGGGGAATAGCTTCCAATGCGGACAAGTCATTCTGGTCGTCGTGTACACTTCCCAGCATGACTCATTGACACCACGCTCCACTTCCGCCTGGGCGGCTGATGTTGCGCTCTCTTATGCTAGCCACCATGCTTCAGCGCGAAGTCTTAGTATTGGAGTGCTGTGCAGTGTAGTGTAGTGGCAGAATCAAGTGAACCACATTATAATTAGTTCCCCACTAGCCACCAGTGGCGCTCTATTATCGTGGGTGTGATAGGTGAATCACAGCTGTTAATCATAGTTCCATGTCTAGTTGCCAGGAGCGTTGTATATTGCGTGTTTTTATTCCATACGCAATGTTCGGTCTATGATTTTTTATGTTATTAGCTCTGATGTTTTACTCTCTGACAACTTTTGTTTTTCTAGTTAGTTCCTTCCATTCTCTAATAAAGAGTTGTGTGTTAGCAGTCATCCTCTCGCGTTTTAATTTATTATTTTATATGGTCGATCAGCTCACATTACGCTGATACCAACAGTTTTGTTAATAGGAACATGTAAGATGACAGCTGCTTTTAACAGGAAGACAGAAACCGTTGATCTTAGCTACAGGAGATAATGAAGACATTTATTTTATTGGTAGTTCAAACAGGTCATGTTGATGAGAGAAGTTCCATGCAAAATGCATGCAAATTTTGCACCATATACTATATTTTGGGTTGTGACGTACTTCCCGTGGCCTGCAGACTGTCACCAGAGCCTCATTCACTAAGCTAAATACGTATTACCCTTGGAAAATATGGGGTTGGGCAGCTAACCCTCATTACAGATGCTGAATGTCATGGATGTGCTGGACTGGCAGAACTAACATCAAGCTTTAATGCTAGGCAGAGTGCAAGTGGGTCTGAACACTCAGTACACCTAATGCTACTAATCAGACGTGTTGTACACAGCCGGCAACCCATGCATGTGCCAATGTTAACACATCGGCAACTACAATCATTAATGGACATGTCACCATTGTTGTTGCAGAGTGTTGCATGGGCCGATGAACCATACCTTCATTGTGCTGATGAGCGAGTTGCCAACTCTGCCACAAACCTTCCCCCTATATTTACCATAAAATCCCCCTAAATCGGAAGAAATCCCCCTAAAAATGCAACTAAGGGTGTCGGCTAGAAGCTGCAGCCTGATTCTTTTTAAACCCTTCTCATTTTTGAGATTTCTCTTCCCCTCCCCCCCCCCCTCCCCATCTCTTTCACATATATTAAAAATTGAGAGCCATGCCCACAGGCACACCCCTCCCCCCCTCCCCCCCCTCCACCCCATATTAATACAACTTAAAAACTGTCGGGGTATTTATAACATACACATTCAACTTCTCATTCCACACTTTTAATAATAATTTACATCTGCAGATTGCACTAAAGACTTATAAAAATTGAAATTTTGATTTTACATGTTGTAGGGAGGTAATCACCATAAATTGAGATCTGTAGACTTCATTAGAAATTTCATTTAAAAAAGGAAAAAAAAAAATGGTTTTACATATGAAAAGGTAACCATCATGAGAGAATCACAGGACTGATGATATATGCAAGGACACGGGATGTAGACGTAAGTGCAGACTGGTGGCCTTTCTTTTTTTCCCTATTACGGCTACATTTATTCCTATAAATAAAGGAATTGGCAAAGTTAAACTTTAACAGCAGAGAAAATTCTGTTTAGACACTGCTTTGTAAATGTGAAAAGTAGGGCAAGTAAGTATTAAACTTAGATTCTGGTAGGTAATTAACTGAACTCAACTTACATTTATAAATTTGCTGAGGGCACCTCTTCAAGAGTCCTCCAGAATGGCAGATTTCTCATCCAAAAGTTCCGTTCTCTTGTGGTCATACATAGCCACATTGAATTTTGCCAACATTTTTTCTGATGGCTGAAACAGCATATCTTTTCAGACTTTAGATAGTATTGTATAGTTAATAAACTATTTGTCAGTTTGAATGAAAGCTGATTTCTAACTTTATTTTTGTAGTATTGAAACAGAGAATGCATGTTCCACTGTGGCATTTGAGATAAGAAGTGAAAACATTCCTTTTACAAAGTTTGCAATGTTGAGAAACTGAGCATTTCCAGTTGCATCTTTATCATTCAGTACTTCAGCCCAGAATGAATGTGGTATTTTCCCACCGCTTATTGTGCAGATTATTCCATACTGAAACAATGTCGTCAACTGTTCTATCTAACTTGTATCTGTTGAAATTTGAGATGATTGGAAGTATATCTGGTTTCTGCTATGATGTTGCTGAAGAAGGATGAAATATTGTTATCATATTCAAAATGGAAATATTTTCAGGCATTCACTGCACATAACGATTAGAAACTTCTTGCATCTTTCGGCTTTCATGTACATCAGTACAATCCAGGGCTGGATCTAGGACATCTGCCAAGGGGGGCAAGCTTAAATTTGTCGCCCCTTCTTTCAACCCCCTCCACCCTTTAAGAATCGACTTGTTGACGCTAATTGGGTTCCATATTTCTAAATAAATGTCACAATCTCACAACATGAACTTATTTTATTGATTGAATTAAGATCAAAGGAAAACAGAACAATTTAATACATACAAAAATATTACAAGATACAAAAATGAATTCTAAATTTCGCTTTTCGAGCTCTCTCTCTCTCTCTCTCTCTCTCTCTCTCTTTTTCTTTTTTTCTTTCTTTTTTTTTTTTTTTCTTTTTTTTTTTTTTTTTTTTTTTTTTTTTGCTGAAAAACGGCTTTTGATATCATCATAGTTTAGAGAAGGAGCTCGTTTGCGCTCTATGGATATTATACTCAGATTTGTTAAGCAGTCGTGCTCCTCAAGTGTATTTAATTAGTTTCAGCTTGCTGAAACTTCTTTCTCCACACGAAACAGAAACTAGAATGGAAAGATATATTTTAATGCTGTAGTAAGGTTGGGATAAATAGTATAAAAGTGGTCCGATGAACCCTCTATCAGGCAGTTAAATGTGATTTACAGAGTATCCTGTGTAGATGTCTATCAATTGCACCGCTACCGAGAGAGGACTCTAGATCCTTAATGTTTTTGACTTTCAATAAGAAGTGTGCGCACCTGAAATACTTTTACTTGTTTTTATTTATTTTTTATTATTTTATAAGGACTGGAACGTTATTCAAATTTACCTGTTCTACAAGTATTACCTTGATAAAAAATATGAATTTTCATTTATCTGTAAAAGGAAATCTATGCAAATTAAAAAACATTGGGCATTTACTTATGCAATAACGCAAACATCTCCCTCATTCTGGCTAATATCTACTAGATTTTTAAAGTTTGATTAGCTGAAGTACCTGTGACAGGGCAACATTGAAGTGAGCAACCAGGAATTTTAGTTTTATTAAATGATTTTGGTATTTCTTGCAGTCATTTTACTTTTAATAATTCTGTGTCAGTTAATTTTATTAAATTATACCAGAAAGATTCATTCTGTAAAAATGTCAAAATTTGCCGCCGTCTGAATTCTGCCGCCCGGGGCAACTGCCCCCTTTGCCCCTCCCTAGATCCGGCCCTGGTACAATCTTTTGGTTTTAAGTGGTCTTTGGTGTAACATTCAAAGTCATAACCAAAATGAATGGCAGAAGTGTGAATTAATGTTTTTGAAAGTTCAAATATGTGAGTTCAAGATCTTTTTGTTGTTCTAATTGAAAAGGTTCAACTATTTTTTTGAGTAGAGATTTGAATAAGAGGAACAGATCTTCCAATACTTTAACTGTCTCAGCATCGTCACTTTGGAATATCATATATTCTTTGAAAATGTGTTTCAGTTTATTTCATAGAAAAATTAAAAAGACTTTGTAGGCAGGGCACTCCTCAGCTACTCAGCCATGTAACATTTATCTACGTTTTGTCCTAGGGAAGAAAGAAGTTTCAATTCATCCCACTGCTCTAGAATTTTTTCAACTGCTGTAAATCTTGCAAGCCAACGTGTGCCACAAAGACCCTGAATTTTCTGTGGTGTGCAGTTTTTGTTAATAGGTCTGTACAGTTCCCTGTACTGAGATAACCTCTTGGGACTGTACGAAAACCAATTATGAACTTCTCTTACTAGGAAGTCAAGTGGCGTGGTAGAACTATGGAGGACTTTCCAGCACAGAGATGAAGGGCATTGCTCTCAGACGTTCAAGTTTCAGACCATCAGTTTTTAGTTTATTTTTGATAGTGTCATATATTGTAAAAATAATAATTTATATTATAAAAACCTGAATAAAGTAAAAAAAAAAGTTATTGTTGAGCAACGGTGTGGGGGTGGAATGGGGGAAAATATGCGCTGCCTCTGTGGGCTGTAAGTAAACCGTGCAGGCAACATGAACTGAAGAAAAAATGAAAACAGCGCTACAGTAGTGACAGAAGAGTGACAATATTCCTTCAATAAAAACTGTCTTGATTGCAAATTGTTTTATTCCTTATTTAATGACAAGTTTCGCCCTTTAGCAGGGCATCTTCAGATTATCTGTGTGACAGAATTTACACAAAATTACAAGAAAGGAATTGCAGTATTTAATTTGAACAGAAACATCATAATATCTAAGAATGTTTGATCTTTGCATGCCAACTGATCGTTTAGGAGGTGTAGGTGTCCAAAGTAAGCACGCTTCACTATCTCAAACTCTTCCAGTAAATTTAACTTCTGCCCCTTCTGCACAATATATGGAATTTGCATGTTGTCAATGGTTGTTGATGTTCTGATGCTTTAATGTGTTCCACAAAAGGCAATGTTTTTTTGGTAAGAAGATGCTCAGTAAAATGTACTTTAAAAGCCCGACCCGTCTGTCCTATATATTCAGCAGAGCATTCAGGACATTGTAGTTTGTAGACTCACAAGGAAGTTAAATTTACTGGAAAAGTTTGAGATAGCAAAGTGTGCTTACTTTGGACACCCACACCTCCTAAACAATCAGTTGGCATGCAAAGATCAAACATTCCTATATATTATGATGTCTCTGTTCAAATAAAATAATGTAATTTCTTTCTTGTAATTTTATGTAAATTCTGTCACAGATAATCTGAAGATGCCCTGCTAAAGGGCAAAATACATCATTAAATAAGGAATAAAACAATTTGCAATCAAGACAGTTTGTTACTGAAGGAATATTTATTCTCACTGATTACTGTACACCATGGACTGGAAATCATTTTATTTAGAGGAGGGACAATGTAGTCAACACAGGCTGACAGTATGCTGCACAGTTGGCAATGAACATCTCGACTCAGTACAGCAACAAGTTTTCTGATTGTAACCACACATTCTAAAAATCCCCCTAACATTTCTTTCCCCCTAAATTCTCCCCTGAAAAAATTGCCCCCCCCCCCCCCCTAAATCTGGAGGTAAAACCCCCAAGTTGGCAACCCTGCCTTGAAGTGTCAAGGATGTGTGATGAAAACAAGAAGCTCAGCTGTGCTTTGGGGAATGCCCACATAGGCACTCAGGGGCAGAGGGAGGGGGGAGGGGTGGACGGCAAGGTACTTTTCGCTCCCCAGAGTCTCCCTGTATTCTAACCTCCTTGATTCGTTCTATGATTTTTAATGTTATTATCTCTGATGTTTTACTCTCTGACAACTTTTGTTTTTCTAGTTAGTTCCTTAAGTTCTCTAATAAAGAGATGTGTGTTAGCAGTTATCCTCTCATGTTTAATTTATTATTTTATTCATTTAAAACAAGTATAAGACTTCTGACAGTTGTACCATGATGTACAACATGTTAAAAGGGTGCAAATTAGCTGTTAAAAAGTAAGTTTTCAAACATATTAGGATATGTATTTTTTATTAAGGAAGTATATAGTTTGAAAGTACATACTTTGCAGTGACTGTCAGTTCAATGCATTAACAGTAAGATTATCAACTTAATGCAAAGTTTTAAGAGATGAACAGCATTCCAAAACTGACCAAGATGGCGGACAGGTTTCAACTGATGTATGTGCTCGGCATGGATAATGCCATCTCCCTTCATTCTAACCTCCTTGGAACGAACATTGCATATGGAATAAAAACACACAAAACACAATGCTCCTTGAGGCTGGACACGGAACTATGATTAACAGCCGCGATTCACTTATTACACCTTTGATAATAGTGCGCCTCTGGTGGCTGGTGCAGGACTAATTACTGTATAATGCGGTTCACTTAATTCTGCCACTACACTACACTGCCAGGCACTCCAGTACTAAAACCTCATGCTGAAGCATGACAGCTGACATAAGAGAGTGCTACAGTATCATGAAAAATAAAGGACTAAATTTCATAATGAGAAATTCACTGATCATTATTTGGTATTTCTGAAAGAAAATGTTTTCAATCTGTTGGTAGTTAATGGAATCTTCTTTATTATTTTAATTCTTCATTAAGGCAGATCACTTCTGTATTTGGTTCTACCTGAGCTGACAACCCTATTGTTGTCAGATGGAAACTTCACATATCAAATAATAAATCAATAGCCAAAGACATATTATGTCTCAATATATACCAAAGAGATTGAATTGATGGAGAGGCATTTAATTAAAACTTGTGCCATGGCCGGGATTCGAACCCAAGTCCTCCTGCTCACTAGGCAAGCACTATAACCACCTTTTCTTCCTTTCTGTTTTTTTTTTCCCATAAAATTATACTTTATGATTCAAATTAATAGGTCAAGACACATTTAATGTGTAACATTTTTGTCTTACAAAAATAAATAAAATCTAATTTCATCCTCGCTAAGCTTACATACCGTAGTTCTAACCATAGGCGTCACCAGCATTAAATTATTGGGGGGGGGGGGGGGGGGACTCAACCAGGACATTTTCGTGCATTATGATGCCTTAGACGTTGATGGGTGGGGAGGGAGGGGGGAAGACATTGGCAGTATCGAGTACTTGCAGCTGAATAAGTTTTAAAACAATATTATGCTATATTTTGATTGGAAATTTAACTAAAAACCCAATTACCAACACATTTTATTTTTCATTCATTAAAACTACATTATAAAATTAACACATATATACACAAGAATAAACAACTAAGAATCAAAACAGTCAGAAATGATAGTTAACTGCAGTGTCAGAAGCATTAGGTGAAATACTCATACACATTGCCTGTTACACTGACCCAAACACAATTGTTCTGTTGTCACAATTAGATATAAATATTCTTGCAACATTTATGAAGTCTATTTCATCCAACAGCAACTTGTGCACATAGCAGACTGCTACATGATTGAGCCTCTGTTGCGTCATTGTCGAATGCAGATAGTTCTTCAGTCGTAGTACAGCTGAAAAACTGCATCCTGCTTCACAGGTTGGCACTGGAAACACAATCAAAAGTCTGACCAACGTTTCAACATTAGAAAATAGTTCACAAACGTCTTTTTCCAGAGAAACCAAAACATCTTTAGCATCTTTCAGGCATTTTACATTGTATAGTAGATGAGAATTCAAGGTCTGTTTTCAAAGACTGATCATCTGTTTCCGGGTAGGGACATACCACATCCTTAAACTTAATTATGTAGCTCATTTCAACTACTGTAGTTCATTGAAGTAATTGAGAAAGACGAACTAATTACTAGTAAATAAACTTATTTCTTTCATGTATATGTACGCATTTTTCTCAATCGAAACTACTGATCATCCCCTTACATATTGTAAATAACAGTGAAAATCATTGAATCAGCTGTTATCATGAAATCCTAAAATATTTCGAAATGGCAAAGGTCTAAAGATATTTAAATATATCAAAGCTTCATTCATGCACAACTACAACTCAGTCGCTTGAGTGAAACAGTACCAAACAAAGAGATCTACATTATTGAATACTGTGTGCGTTTTATTAATAAGACCAGTTGACAAAAGAGAAAATAATCAGTCAGAAAGAAGCACATTTCAAAACATGACAACGCTGGAAACCTATTAGTTTACAAGAATACGCTACAAAAGTGTCATACTTTTTCAGAAAGATGTACACAGCCCACTTGGCGGCACCAAAAATTTAATGTAACCAAAACTTCCTAGGAAAACGGATTCAAAACACGTTTAATAAATTATGATTCCCCTTTCTAAAACTTATCATTTAAAAGTATTACTTGTTAGGATGCTGTTAAAAATAAAAGAGCCTTTTCCATCCCATAATTTGCCTACATATATTCATTCGTAATTCTCGTAGAAAATGCTCGACAAATCGCTCGTGTGTTGCGAGGTGGAGGCGAGCAACGGATTGCTGCGATTCGTCGCTCGTGTGTGGGGCCCTCAGACAGTCTGCCACACTGTATTGTGACAATGCTCGTATTTGTGCATCATAATATCCACTGTTGCTGTACTGGCACGTTCGTAAATCATGTAAATAATTAAGGCACAGTGCATAAGAACTTTCAGCATGCATTGTTAGTTAAGCTTGGAGATATTCGTTCAACGATGTCATTATTTGTCAACTAAGACAAAAAATTAAAACTGGTTTCAAAAAATATTGGAGGGGACACAAAAATACACACAAGATACCCAAAAATATGCACAAAATGTGCAAAAATATGTGCAATATACGCAAAAATATGCTACAGTTGTGAAAAACTATGCACATGTACGCACAATCACACCCTATCATGCAAAATCTCACACAAGTACACAACCTTGGAAAGTTATGCAAAATTACACATAGATACATAAAATTGTGCACAAATATGCAAGTCCATGCATCAATACACAAATTCACACACAGAAATGCAAAACAACATGAAATGTACAGGAGCATCAGGCCTTGCAAAAATATTTCACATGAAAATATGTAAATCTTGCTCCAAGAGGTGTACAAGGAAGAAGAAATGGCCAGTATAGTTATGGGAGTATCTCAGTGTCTAAATAGGTCTAAATAGGGATGAGAAAAAGAGGGGAGGGGTTCGTTAGTCACTTCACAAGTTTGTGTGAAACAGGTAAGTAGACTCAGGGCTAGGATGTCCTGTCCTCATCCCTTCACAAGCACAACTCTTTCTTTCTCATCTGCTTCATCTCATCTTCCTCAAGCCAGTGTGCCACTTTTCTGGATGGTAACCTTCATCTAACTAATGGCTCCATCCATACTTCCTTCAACATTAAACCCACCAACCAACAATGAAACCTTTAGTTGTCATCTCCTCCACTTAAAAAAAATCTTCCCTTACAGCCTAGCCAATTGTGGATGGTGTATTTGCAGTGACAACAACCTCCATGCCAACACACAAAGTCTTACAAAGGTCTTCACAGACAGATATAAACCCCCAGACCTAGTCTGTAATCACAATTCCCATGTTATATCCCCACATACACCCAATCCTCCCTCTTGTCCCCAATAACCTGCCACAAAAGAGCTCCCTATCCCCTCCTCATTACTCAGTTCTACCCTGGGCTGGAACAACTAAACGACATCCTTTATCAAGGCTTTGATTTTCTGTTACCATGCCCATAAATGAGAGACATCCTGCCCAAAATCTTCCCCATCTTTCCTCAAGTAGTGTTCTGTCACCCACCAAACCATCACAATATCAAAGTATGTTCCTATGCCACCCCTGACCATAGCATCCCTGCCACCAGAATCACATCCCTGTGGAAGACCCTGATGCAAGACTTGATCAGTCAACCCATCCAGCCAGCACTTCCTATTCCAGTCTCATCACAGGCTTATTGTACCCCATCAAAGGCTGTGCCACCCATGAAAGTAACCTTGCGAGTTACGAACTGTGTTGCAATCAGCTTTTTATGTTGGCAGGACTACCAACCAACTGTCTTACAGAATGAATGACAATGGTTAAAATGTGTCCAAAAGAAAGGTAGACCACCATATGACAGCACAACTTGCAACTAAGCATATACTTAATGTCAACAATTGCCTCACAACCAAGGCACTCCACCAAAAAGAAGGCAGAAATGGTTATGTCCCTTGCAGTATAATCAATAATGATGGCATAAATAATTTTGATTAGTGATATGTGTATGGAAACAAATGTATCAACATTGACTGAACATTTATTTGGAAAGAACTCTCTCTCTGCCTCCCCCTCCTCTGTTCCACCTATCTTATTGCCATGTCTGAAATTTTTGAGTTGAGTGAGAGAACATGTTTGTAGCAAAGTGCACAACCACTACCATTCTCTTGATAAATTTGATGGAACTTGCCTTAGCTTTAGGATGTGGTTCAATGTTGAAAAACAGTCAGTAAAAAATGTAAGAAAACTGAGCACCATCTTTTTGTTATATTGTAGCATTATCACCATTTTTGTTGTTACTTGCTGATGTTGTCCTGTAAAGTATTTTATTTTCAAACTTCATAGTGAACCAAATGAAGAAGAAACCACTAATGGTAAAGAGAGTGGTCCTCCCCAAGAGGACGTGCCACAGAAAAATAACCAGATGAGTGTAGATACTGGAGATGGTGATGCTGCACGAACAACGATGTTGAAACCTGCAGAGGAAGGGAAGAATGTAAATAAAACAGCTTCAAAGCAGCGACCAGAGAGGAAAGGTTGTTGCTATTGGTAGGTCAAAGTATGGCTTGAAACAAGATATATTCATTTAATTTTTCAAAATTTTAATAGTGTCCCTTTTGTCTTTTTGTAAAGTGGCAAGGAGCGCAACCTAAACATTGTGGAACTGCTGTGTGCCAGCTGCTTACATTGGTACCACGAGTCATGTATAGGCCTTCAACTTGGAAAGCTTGTTCCTTTCATGATGAACTATATATTTGTGTGTAAAAACTGTTCTCCTACAGGGCTGGAAAGTTTCAAGAAAAACCAGGCTGGTAAGTTGTTTACAAACTTGGAATGTGTATCTGCTTAGAATGTAAATTAAGTTGTATCATTAAAATACATAACTATAATACCATTTATTATAGTCATTGAGAATTAATTTTGGTCTAGCATTAATTGGCATTTTATTGTAATAACTGCTAATTGTTCTTCCAAGAAACTGCCGAAGTAACGGTGATAATACTTTAATGCTACTTTTTATTGAATATTAGTTATAAACATCATCTTAGTATTACATAACCTTGGTGTATTGGCATAACAGACTGATGCTTACTACATTTGAAGGGGAAAAAATCTTAAATTTCTTTTGGTTATAGGGAGAGGTTTAATCTTTTCTTGTGACATACAAATTTTTTATTGCATTGTTATTTGTACAAGGCACTTTGTAGACATTGGACTAATTTAAACAGTTAGTCTCATGATATAGGCCTACATAGTTCAGTTTTCAAACTATGCAGCTAATTTCTTAATTTCCATGTTATCAGGGCTTATTTTCACCAATTTTGTTCCATGGAAACTGGCAGACATGTAACATGTACCCTTCACAGGTCCATTAATGATGTAGTACATGTAGAATAATAATAAAAATAAAATATTGTCATTAGCCATTAAGGCAATAGATAAAGACATACATACAATGTAGTGCCAATGATAATTCAACTGCAGTAATATGTTGCAGTTTAAATACTTTATGAAGAATAAATTTTTTTCACGAATTTCCTTTGGAATTTTCATTTTTGTTTACTTTAAATACAGTTGTATCCACTATTTGAGACTGCTCATGGCCAAGAGTACTAGGTTGACTCTGAAAGTAGATCACTTCGCAGATACAATTTCTGTCCCCTACAATAGTTCTGAATTCAGTCCATTATACTTTATAGTGTGATTAAAATTACTTGCCAGTATACACACTGGAGCTGCAATCAGAGTACTCAATGCCATGCTGAAACTGTTCTCTATTGCCTCAGCTAGTGGTCAATTCCCATCCATTTCCTTTCCTGGATCTCTTTCTTGATTTGTTTTGTTCTGGATTCATAGCTCTGGCCTTTTATTTCATATTTCATCACTCAGTGATAACCATATACAAATGCATGGGTAACAGTGCTAAAGAAAAATGCACTAAGAAACAGCACTAAGCACACACTACTGGATCCTTTAGTTCAAGCCATGATTCAACAAGTATTATATCACAGATATCAGCTTATAGTAGATGAGCTTCCTATAATATATGTGAAACTGAGTTCTCCGAAGGCTACAATTCAGTTTTGTTAATGGGTGTGTAGTGTGATTAGACATTTATTAAATTGGAGTGACTATGAATGTGGAAATATTATCTGATTCACTTCTCTTTACTTCTTAATGTATCCTGTTTGGTTTGATACTGGCATGGCTTGGTACCATTGATCTGTTCTACTACCTGGATGTTGAACTTAAGCTGTCTGCCAAACATAGATGTTCATATTTGTTTTCTTGCCAACTTAAAACATGAGTGTTACAAAATGTTATAAAAACATGTTACTAGAATACACTTTTATTCCACTACCACATCAGACCATTACACATATTGACATAAAGTTCAAAACAAGAAGAAAGCAAGCAATGTTTTTACACATACAAACTGATAGCAATTGTTTTGCCAATGCAAAATTAGTTAAAAAAAAAAAAAAAAAAAAAAAAAAAAAAAAAAAAAAAAAAAAAAAAAAAAAAAAAGAAGAATTTGCAGGCACACTGCAGTTGTATGCTCAGAAACCTTATTCATTCAGGTTGTAGAGAGATCACTTCTCAGTACTCAGTCATGCAATATCTCTGAATTCCACCTATCACCCTGGCCATCCTTGTCTCATGGCCTAGGTTGTGAGTAAATCTTTCCTTCTGTCCCTATTATGCTCCATCCTCTCTCCTATCTGACAAAGGAATTAATCTACTGTTTTCCAATGTGTGTGTGTGTGTGTGTGTGTGTGTGTGTGTGTGTGTGTGTAAAAATTATAGAGGGAAACTTTCCCGGTGGGATAAACAAAAATAAAAATAGAAAAGAGATGACTTACCAAAAGGACCGGCTCGTCGATAGAAACAAATAAAATAAATAAAATCACACACAAACACACACACAAGCCTTCGCCACCACTGGCAGCTTCCTCAGGAAAAAGAGGAAGAAAGGGGAGGAAAAAGGGAAGGATATGGGTTTTAAGGAAGTGGAAAAGGAGTCAGTTTGGATATGTGAAATTAACTCATGATGGCTGCAATGCATTCTAGTAATCTCCAGTTATGTCCCTCCACAATCCTCCACAATAGAACACACCTTTTTCTTTAACTGTGTCTAGCAACTATACAAATATTTCTCTGTTACAGCATTTACACAGATGTGTGTAACTGCCCTGGGAAATTTAAAACATACTAGTGCAAAAGAGGGAAACCCCAGGACAATGTTCTCTAAAGATAAGGAAATTGTTCCATTTATTGATCTTCATTGGGAAGGCATGACAACAATGCCACGCCGTGTTACTCAATCATGGCATTCAACGGTAAGTCAGTTTAATGCTATCTGCGGGAAAACACTCAAAAGCTGTAGATGTTGCTGTATGGCTCAGACATGATGAACCATTATTAAATAAGTGAGGCAGTCATTGAACTTAAGATTTTTGAACATCTAGTTTCTTTATTTAAATTATAGTGTGTCCGGGTACTTTATATGTCAATGTTACTTTATTTAAATTATAGTGTGTCCGGGTACTTTATATGTCAATTTTACTAGTACCTCCTACAGAACTGTGAAATATGTCATCCAGATCTTTGTTATTAGTCTTATTCACACACAAAGCAATTTATGATGGTAGTTGCCAGTGCACTCGGGTCTCCTGCTTACCTGGGTTTGATATGACCATTACACCACTGGGAACACAGTAATCACCATAATTGCATGGAATAACCTTGCATGCCTCCCATCAGACACAAATTCTCAACTTATCCACACACTATTCATGTAATATCCGTGCACATGATATATCATTACTTGTGGAATACCGCCTATTCATGTAACAGGCCTGTTACGCATCTATGAGGGAAGGATGAAGGGTCATCTTTGTCTTGTACATACAGTAGAACCCAAATTTTTACACTTTTTGAGAGAATTCAAAGAAAATGGTGTAAAATGCATTTTAAATGGGTTACCCTTGCATTTTTGTATTTTATATATGTACATAATAGGCATCAAAATACTCCCCAGCAAGTGTATTTATTTTTGTAATCTACATAAATACACAGCAAGTGACACTGAATTGTATGGCAGAGGGTTCTTCAAACTGCTTTTATGATATAATCTCTACAGTTCAATTCTCAAATAGCTCGTAGGGAGAAAAGAACACCTAAAGCTTTCCGTATTCAATATGATTTCTCTTAGTTTATTATGGTGAAATTGTATCCCTGTGTAGGTGGGTGCTAACAAAATATCTTCAAATTAATAATGGAGGTAGGTAACAACTCACCGTAAAGAGGCTCGCTGAGCTGCTGACAGACACAAAAATAGATAATAACATTCACACAACTTAAAATTTTCACCCATGGCCTTCATCAGAAAAAGAAACACATACATTCATGCAATCACTCAGACAACTATACATGCACAACTATCATGTCCAACCACTCCAGCAACACAAGCTAGACTGTGAGTGAGATGGGGAGTGGAGGGGGAAGGATGTTGGGTGAATGTGGGGATAGAAAGTTCCGCATTGCAAGATGGAATTTAAAGGCTCTGATAGGCGGGAATTTGAATTGCGGCAATGTATACAATGAAGGGAAGGGGCGGGAAAGGATAACAGGGAGGTGTAGAGGAGTGTGAGGAGGGAGTGGGGGGATTGGAAATGATGAGATTAACAAGGAAAAAAGAATAGGGAAAAAAGGAAAGGAAAGTTAGGAAAAGGAAAACATAAAGTTAGAGAAAAATAGGAAAAAATAAAAGTAATAAATTAAGGGGATATTGTAAGGGTGTTACACAGTTGTAAGGAAGACATGGATACAGGACAATGTGTGGGCAAGGGAGAGGGTGGTTGGAAGATGTTAGGAATAGAATGCAGGGATGGGATGTTATCTAAGGTTGAGGCCAGGATGGTTGCGGGACTGTAGAATGTGTTGAAGGGACAACTCCCATCTGCACAGTTCAATAGAGCTGTTGGTGGAGGGGAGGATCCAAATGGCTCGGGTAGTGAAGCAGCCATTGAAATCCAGACTGCTGTGCTCAGCTGCATGCTGTACTACAGGGTGGTCTATCTTGTTTTTTGCCATAGTTTGGCGGTGGACATTCATTCTGATGGACAGCTGGTTGCAATGATTGCAGCAGAGTTGGTATATCCATGGCTGCTTTCACAGGTAAAGTAAGAGAAAGTTGTCAAAAGAAAATTTGCAAATAGATCTCGCTGCAATGATTAATGCCTTTCTTTGAATGCTTTCCACCCCAACTGATACATCATTTCTGTGACACTCCCTCCCCTATATCATGATAATTCAAAATGAACTGCCCTTCTTTGAACTCTCTCTAAATCGTCCATCCGTCCCACCTGGTGTGGATTCCACAATATGCAGCAATACTCGATAATAGGACACAGAAGTGTATTTCTTTAGTAGAACTGTTGCTTGTTCTAAGTGTTCTTTCAATGGAATGTAGCTTTTGGTTTGCCCTCCCTACACTATTTAATATGTGTACATTCCAAATTAAGTTGTTTGTAATTGTTATTCCTAGGTCTTTAGTTGAACTTGTGGCCTGTGGATTTTACTGATTTAACGTGTAAATGACGTTTAATGGATTTATTTTAGTTGTCATATGGTTGACTTCACACTTCTCATTATTAAGAGTTAACTGCCAGTTTTTGCTCCATGCTGATGTTGTTGTTGTGGTCTTCAGTCCAGAAACTGGTTTGATAAAGCTCTCCACCCTACTCTATCCTGAGCAAGCCTCTTCATCTCGTCATACAAACAGCAACATCCATCTGAATCTGCTTTCTATATTCATCTCTCGGTCTCCCTCTGTGATTTTTCCTCAACCCACTTCCTTCCATTGCTAAATTTATGATTCCTTGATATCTAAGAAATCTTATCTACATCATTTTGCAGTTGCTTTTGCTCTTCTGGTGACTTTTCCAACCAATAAATGACAGCATCATCTGCAAACAGTCTTAAGGGTGTCTCCTAAAACTTTTATAAAAATAAGGAATAATAGGGACCCTATAACACTTTCCTGGGGAACACCAGATATAACTTCTGTTCTACTCGATGACTTTCTGTCAATTACAATGTACTGTGTCCTTTCTGACAGATCACATATCCAGTTGCACAACTTTGATGATATTCCGTAAGTATGGAATTTGATTAGAAGACTCTTCAGAAGTACAGTGTCAAAAACGTTTCAGAAATCTAAAACATGGAATCTATTTGACATCCCTTGTCCATAGCACTCATCACATCATGTGTGTTTCACAAGACCGATACTTTCTGAATCCATGTTGATAGAGGGTCAAGAGACCGTTCTGTTTGAGGTAGTTCATAATATTTTTGGAAAGACCTGAAGTAAATTGTGATCTAAATGTCTTTTTTTTTAAGTTCTGAGATAATGATGTCTTTTCCATGAGACCAGCTTTTTAAATTATAAGTACTCCATATTAAGAAAAATCAGTTAAATTATACCTAAATACACAATGTACAAATGATATCTTTATTAAATCTCAATTCATTATCACCACTACATGCAACAACACTGCTATCATTACAATCATCATCATCATCATAATAATCATAATCATCATCATTATTATTAGAAACATCGCTTACAGTATCAAGTTCAGTAACATCACTTGCATGTGAAACACATTTTTTTTAGACACATTAGCACACATATCATTTGAACAATGTACATTTAAACATCATTGCACCAGAAATTACACAGTCCAATATTATCAGAGCTACTTCTACAGTTTACAGTGGCTTTTGTTTAAGCAGATTCTTCATACAGATTTGCAATTACTATAATGTAGTTTAAGCTAGTTTCATCAAATATGTATGTTCCATTAGTATCAGCGGGAGTTTGTCTAATAGTGTTCCAAATTTGTTTGTTTAACACCAGCTTATTTATCCTGTGGGTTCTGTTGTTTCTGCTGTTAGCATTTCTCACATAAGTACACCTCTTATTTGACACTATACCTTTGTCTAGTCCAGTTCGTGTTGGCTTGATTTATGTACTGGGTTTTATTTTTCTTCACAAACTGGTAGCCCCCAATGAGACACCTATTCATTTAAATGATGTCCTCTGTTGTTCTTCGAAATAATCATTATTTCTCCTGTCATTTCCACATGACCTGTTATGATTCTTTTGATGTCTCTGGTGGTTGTGATTTCTGTCATTTTCATTAAAATGTGAATAGTTTCATTACTATGGGACACCACTGTTTTATTAAAATTTCTTCTTGTGTTGTTGTCATTACTACAGTTTGGTTCTGACCATCTAATACATTTTTTTTTGTTCTTTTCACAAGCTCTGTTGAGTTTATCAATGCATCTTAAGAAATGTTTTATGGATTCGTCTGGTCTGTAGACTAAAACCTATTTTAGCACTTTGGTAATCTGTGTTTTAATGAATTTATTTGTGTTAATTCATCAAATGGTCTGTCCAAGTGAATTAGTTTTTGTAATTGTTTTTCGCGGAAGGCTTTAATTGATCTATCTGATTCCCTATAACTTGGCCCATTCAGAAGTTTGCTTTCAATTGCAGCTTTTTATGTGTTTGAGAAGTGCCTCATAATATAACTAAATTTTGATCAAAGTTTTCAAAGGACATTTCCATAGCATCAACCTGATTGGCCCATAAAAGTGCTTCGCCATCTAATAATTTTTTAATAAACTGGAATTTTAGTCTTATCAGTCATGTATTTGGTGAAATTTTCTTTGCAATATAACAGAAAATCTTTGGGATGTAGTTTTCCATTGCCTGTATCACTTCGTCAATAAATGTCCCAGTGACCCATGACAATTTCCATACCAGTTATTTTGTACAATGTTTTCATGCATTTGAATAAATCTTTCATCTACAGTTTTCACTTGGCTACCAATTTTGGAAGTTTTCCTGTCATTGCTTTTAACGAGTCTGTTAAAAAGGTTGATTTACTTCAGTTCTATATTCTCAATTGAGAAATTTTGTTGACTGTGATCTCACTAAGCTGTCTGAATTTCACCTGATTACTGTATATTTCTGTAGTCAGGTTAGTTTCAAGATTTTCAATTTTGACTTTGACCAAATCTATTCTAGTGCCAAGTTCCGACTGTTTAAGACTCAAAGTCTCCTCTCCCTGCCACTAGGATATTATAGTAGCTGCAATTTGAGTAAAAGTTTTATCAATTTTGGTTTCTAGATTACTTACAGCCTGGGCTATAGCAGTATTTTTTTGCTGGGCCTAACTCAAATTGGATATTTTCTGTCCATGCAATCAATCCTGCATGTGTACTTTCAACATGAGAATTTATTTCTGCCTGTGATATTTCGATACGAGTGTTTGTTTCTGCCTGTGATTAGCCAATTTTCATTGATAAATTCTGAAACATAATGTGAAGCACTGACAACATATCTGCACTTTGTGGAGTGTTGAAACTGACTTGAGTTACAAGAGGTGCCAAAGGTGTACCCACTTTCATATTTTCAGTTGCATTACCCCATTTGTCTTCCACTCGCTTACACTCCTGCATATTCCTAACAGTCATAGCTACTCACAAAGTATAACAAACTTTCAACAGTATATATCTCACATTGAGGCATCAGCTGCACAGTCCATACTCCCGCGAGAGACCACGAACACTGACTGCCGGCGTGGCGCAGGGGATAGCGTCACGGACTGCAGTGCAGAAGGTCGCCGGTTCAATCCTGCCCACCGGCAAAAATTTATTTCTTTGTAATTAACAATTCTAGAAGGTTCTACATCTTTCTTATGTTCACTTGTAAATTCTACTTGTTTCTTATGTTAGATGTTCTTCTAATTTCTGGTAAATTCTGTCTGTGTATAAATAGCAGAGCACTCTGTCATACCGCTGCGTGTATGTTGAGTTCGTAATAAACGTGCTTTCAGTATAAGTGCTGTGTTTAATTGCCTTCGAAGTCAAGCCTGTTTCCATTTCAATGCGACATTGTTTGGTGGAGGCGTCGGGTACACTGTGCTGCATCACCGTGGCTCCGATTAGGCAACGTAAAAGCCGTCGCTTAGACAGACTGGAACTGGAATACAAGGGATACACCAAGTACATCCTTCCAAAAGTTCGTATTATCAGAAGAACAATGGAGACGAAACCAGCAATAAGCCAGTTGCACATCAGACACCCGTCGGTGTCCTCTGGAGATACTGGACAAGACCCCAACATATGGCTAAAAGCGTTTGACCGAGTCGCCAAGTACAACAGGTGGGTTCATACGATGTGCTTGGCCAACGTTTACTTCTACCTGGACAGAACAGCCCAGCAATGGTTCGAAAACAACGAAGACAAGTTGAGTGACTGGGAGACGTTCCAGCAGGAACTTAAGAAGATGTTTGGTGACCGCCAGCGACAAATCCGCTCGGCGGAAAAACAACTGAAGAACCGGGCTCAATCTTACGTACAGAATGTTTTGGCCCTGTGTAACCTAGTCAATTCGAACATGACTGAGGCAGACAAAATCACGCACCTGATGAAGGGAATTGCAGAAGATATGTACCAAGCTCTTCTGATAAAAGACGTCGCTACAACAGAAGAGTTCATCAAGTGGTGCCAGCATATTGAAGAGATGCAACAAAGGAGGGTTGGACGCAAGAGGTATGACAGACTCCCAAGTGTAGTCCCTATGGCCGTTGTGGAAGACCAGCATGACTTCGCTTCTCTCATACGACAAATCGTGAGAGAAGAATTACAACAGTGCATGGCAGCCGGGACTATTAGACCGACCGAGCATCAGATTATGGCCATGGATGTGAGCCCTGTAAGTCACGAGGGAGCCGCCGCCGCCGAGGACGATGTATTTCAAACATTAGCTCCTGTCTCCCCGTCAATCGCACCCGACGTGAAGAATGGCATCGCCCTGCTATGACTTACGCTGCAGCCGCCAAACGGCAGCCCACGAACCGGCCGATGTGACCACAGCCAACTCTCCCGGTAACTATGACGCCCCACAGAGGAACAGATGTATGGAGGACAGAAGGTAACACACCGCTGTGTTTCCACTGTGAACGCCCTGGACATGTCGTATGCTACTGCAGAGAGAGGAGGCGAATGTTCGATGATTATTTTGCCGCAAGATGTCAGCCGTCGGAGCAGTTCTATCCCAGGCAGTCACCTGCTGATGAGTTTAGTCGACCTATGGGAAGAAGCCCATCGTCGTACCCTAGACAAGGTTGCTCCCCGACACGCTGCAGCCGTTCACCGTCGCCGTACAGAGGTACCAGCCGCTCCCCTAGCCGGCACGCCCAGGAAAACTAAGCGATGCGACCATCTACGGAGGTGAGGCCACCGCAGATGAAAATCCTCCATGGACGACAGTCGCTAAGATGTCGGGAAATCTCATTGATGTCATAATCGACAGCCAACCTGTCCGGGCACTTGTTGATTCAGGAGCCTCTTTTTCTGTATTATCGGATAATTACTGCCGCACACTAAAGAAGACAATGTTCTGTGCTACGGGGGAAACTGTGCTGAAGGTCGCGAATGGAAAGTACGTCCATCCAGCAGGAACTTGTGTCGCAAGAGTAACCATCAACAATAGGACGCAGCCGTTTGAAATTGTCGTGTTGACAGAATGTAGTCACAATGTCATCCTTGGATGGGACTTCCTTCAGGCATCCCAAGCTATCATTGACTGTGGAAGATCTGAGCTGCAAATTGAAGAAGTTGTTCCGCGAGATACACGTAATACAGAATTTTCTGGGAAGTTATTCGTCGTTGACAATGTGACGATACCGCCATTGGCAATGAGAAGAGTTGCAGTCACAAACACAGATGACTGGTTAAACTGTGAAGTCCTAGTTGATAGTAAAAAGTTTATCAGGCTCACAAAAGAAATTTAAATACCAGCGGCTATCATAAGCATTACTGGTGGTCAAGGAGAGATTTAAATCACAAATTGTCACGAGCAGTCACAACTTATCCCCAAGGGAATATGTATCGGGACAGCTGAACCAATCCAGGACGGTGAGCTCAACGTCATCAATGAAGATCCATGCCCTGCTGTTAGTACAGACAACACGCTGGAGGAAACAACCGTGGAACTGCCAATAGGGCCTGGACTTACCAAGAAACAACACCAGCGGGTGTTAGGTATACTATGCCAATTTTCGGATGCATTCACACTTCAGCAGGGGAAAAGTCAGATGAAACGGCCCATAATAAAGCACCGTATCAATACTGGGGACCATCCGCCAATTAGCCAGCATTCGTATAGAGTGTCGCCAGCTGAAAGACAGATAAATCGGGATGAAGTGGAGAAGATGTTGCGAGATGACATTATTCAACCTTCGGAGAGTCCTTGGTCGTCTCTGGTGGTCCTCGTAAAGAAGAAGGATGGCACGTGGCGATTCTGTGTCAACTATCGGCGGCTGAACAGAATCACAAAGAAAGATGTCTACCCATTGCCGCGTATTGATGACACCTTAGACTGCTTGAAAGGAGCTACATACTTCTCAACTATGGACATGCAGAAAGGTTACTGGCAAATCGAGGTTGACGAAGCTGACAGCGAGAAGACGGCTTTTATTACACCTGACGGACTCTATGAACTTAAAGTAATGCCATTTGGATTATGTAATGCTCCAGCCACATTCGAATGCATGATGGACAACTTGCTTCGACACCTTAAGTGGACGACGTGTCTCTGCTATTTAGATGACATTGTTGTTTTCTCGAAAACATTTGAAGAACATCTGAGTCGTCTGTCAACTGTGTTGAAGTGTGTTCAGGCTGCAGGTCTCCACCTCAATCCAAAGAAGTGCCTCTTTGTCGCCAAAGAGATAAAAATCCTGGGGCACCTAGTCAATGGAGATGGTGTCCGTCCTGATCCAGATAAAGTAAGGGCAATCACAGAATTTCCAACTCCTCAGCACATTCGTGATGTGAGAAGTTTTCTCGGGCTGTGCTCATACTACCGACGTTTCATAAAAGGATTTTGTAACAAGGAACATCCATTACAAGAACTTCTGCAGGGAGACGCCAAATTTTACTGGGATGGGACAAAAGAAAGAGCTTTCCGGGCACTTAAGGAGACTCTAACTTCCGCAGCAGTGTTAGCCTTGTACGACGAGAATGCAGAAACGGAACTTCACACAGATGCTAGTAGTTATGGGATTGGTGCAGTGCTTGTACAAGTTCAGGAAGGTGCTGAAAAAGTGATAGCCTATGCGTCAAGAGTACTCTCGAAGTCTGAAATAGACTACTCTACAACTGAAAAAGAATGTCTCGCGGTTATCTGGGCTATCAACAAGTTCCGGCCATATTTATTCGGCAAACCATTCACCATTGTGACAGACCACCATTCTTTGTGTTGGCTGACTAGCTTGAAGTATCCATCAGGTCGACTAGCAAGATGGGCACTAAGACTCCAAGAGTACGATGTCACAGTGGTATTCAAGAAAGGGTGCAAACACAAGGATGCCGACTGCCTTTCGAGGAATCCATTAGTGGAACACAACAGCATTAATGAAATTTCAGCTCTCACTGAATTAGATGACGTTACAGCTGAACAGAGGGAAGATCCAGCACTATTAAAAACGATAGATGCCTTGGAGAAAGGAGAACCGACCAATGGAGAGTTCCAACTTATAAACAGAACATTATATAAGAGTAACTACGATCCACTGGGCCCCAAATGGCTACTGGTTGTTCCAGCTCATCTCCAGCCATTCTCAAATATTTCCATGATGCTCCAATATCCGGTCATCTGGGATTCGTGAAGACCCTAGACAGAATCAGACGCAGGTATTACTGGAAAGGTCTCTACCGATCTGTCAAGCACTATGTGAGTCACTGTAAAGAGTGCCAGCGACGGAAGCATGTGCCGCAATTACCTCCAGGACATCTCGTACGGATTCTGCGGGCAGCAGCTCCATTCCACCGAATTGGGATCAATCTTTTAGGGAGGTTCCCGAAGTCGACAACCGGTAACTGTTGGATAATAGTCTGCACTGACTACCTCACACGCTTCGCTGTCACCAAACCTGTGCCGAATGCAGAAGCTCCAGAGATTGCAAAATTCCTTGTAGAAGACATTGTTTTGAAGCATGGAGCACCACGTGTCATGATATCTGATCGTGGAAAAGTATTCCAGTCAAAACTAGTATCAGAGGTAATGTTACGTTGCAACATTGTCCACATAATGACAACTGCATACCATCCTCAGACAAATGGTCTTACGGAACGTTTTAACAAGACGTTAGCCGACATGCTGCCGATGTACATCGATGTTGAGCAGAAGGATTGGGATACAATTCTGCCACTCGTGACATTTGCTTACAATACCGCAAGACAAGACACCACAGGCTTCACTCCGATTTTCTTGCTCCATGGCCATGATGCTGAGACGACAATGGATACGCTGTTTCTGTTCCAACCGGACGACACTCAGGGTGACTGTGTTAAACAGCTCATCACCAGGGTCAAAGAAGCAAGACAGCTGGCTCGCATACGGACACTGGACGCCCAGGAGAAGGACCGTCAGCGGTATAACGACAAGCACTGACCTGTTGTGTACAGCCCAGGAGATCTGGTATGGATTTTTACCCCTGTATGGAAGGTTGGACTGTCAGAAAAGTTATTGAAGCGATACTTCGGTCCGTATTGTGTCATACACCGCCTGTCAGACATCACATACGAAGTTGAAGGTTATGAGCCGCCGTCGAAACGTCAAAAACGAAGAGACATTGTTCATGTCCTGTGCATGAAGCCTTACTACGATCCTGTAGAGCAGGTAGACAACAATGGCTTCTTGTTCAAGGACTCTAAGGACGGTAATGTTCCTGATGAAGCCACGACAGGAATGTCTGTCGTCGA
Organism: Locusta migratoria; assembly: GCA_026315105.1. Lineage (NCBI taxonomy): Eukaryota > Metazoa > Arthropoda > Insecta > Orthoptera > Acrididae > Locusta > Locusta migratoria. Next base: position 263,022,753 of record CM048744.1, read on the forward strand.
TAATCGTAGAGAAGGGAAGGATTCTCTTGAACTGTCTTACAGAGGACCCATGACAAGGTCAGTATCCAGGACATTGCAGCTGGCTCCACAGGGATCATAACAGCGGGTCGCTGTTTCTCCAGGAGAGGGAGCAATGCCGCGAGAGACCACGAACACCGAGTGCCGGCGTGGCGCAGGGGATAGTGTCACGGACTGCGGTGCAGAAGGTCGCTGGTTCAATCCCGCCCACCGGCAAAAATTTATTTCTTTGTAATTAACAATTCTAGAAGGTTCTACATCTTTCTTATGTTCACTTGTAAATTCTACTTGTTTCTTATGTTAGATGTTCTTCTAATTTCTGGTAAATTCTGTCTGTGTATAAATAGCAGAGCACTCTGCCTGAGAGGCGGTCAGTGCTGCGTGTATGTTGAGTTCGTAATAAACGTGTTTTCAGTATAAGTGCTGTGTTTAGTTGCCTTCGAAGTCAAGCCTGTTTCCATTTCAACGTGACAATATTGTTCATTTGTACAGTTCACGTGGTTTTTTTTTTTTTATTTTTTTTTTATTTTTTTTTTATTTTTTTTTATTTTTTTCACTTCCAGCTTCCTTCTTCACACTCCATTCAGACGTCTGATGTCCTATGTATCTGAAACAGTTTCTCTTCTAAGAAGGGCAAAAACTGTAAATTCGAAGCTCCTCCACCATATATGATGTTCCTCGGTTCTTTGCTTGCTGCTCTTAGCTTGTGGTGATGGGGTGTCAGCGTCCTTCTTCCCCCGACAACCCATATGGCAGGACCGGTGAATTCTGGCTTGGGCTCCATCTCCAACTCAGGTCCTGAACCTGCTGACGGTGGCCCAGAAGGTAGTGGGGCAGCAGGAGGAGACAGATCCAGTGTGAGTGGTGACTGTATCCACAATGGTATAGGTCCCCAACCAGAGGATCCTGGTAGTAGTGGCAAGAACCTCTTTTTGACTTGCGGACTGGTTAGTGGAGCAGACTGGTGTGGGATCATCTGCCAGGTTCTTCCGATCTTCCAAGCACAGGTGCAGCTAGTTGTGGTGACATGCACAGATTCCAACTTCTGTGCGTATGTCACAGAGACAGTGGCCGCGGCGTCTGGCAACGATTTCAGGGATCCAGGGAACCCTCGCACCCAGATAGCCATCCTCGGTCAGAAGTGAGGGGACGGAGGCATGGGCGAATGTCCTTGGCTCGCATGCACGAGATGGAGCAGATTCCGGGGCTGCCAGATGTGGAGGAGTTGCTAGGGATTCTTGTCGCTGAATGCCATCAGCCGATAGGATGAGAGAAATTGATCGAGAGCAACATCTGAAGGGTACTGAGCCACATACTTCTTCAACTGAGTCTTGAAGGTGTGAACAAATCTTTCAGCCTCCCCATTCAACTATGGATGGAAAAGCGGGGGTCGGCAGGGCATGGTAGATACCCCGGGCTTTGCAGGAGCCAAACTTGCGTGACATGACTCAGGACTGTTGTCTGACACGACTGTGGTGTGGACGCCTTCAATCATGAAAATGTTTGACAGAGCTGCAACAGTGGCCGTGGACGACGTTGAAAGGCAATGGACAACATACTGGAACGTAGAGAAAGCATCGATAACCAGCAACCAATAGGCATTAAGGAAGAAGCCGGTAAAATCAACATGCAGGCAATCCCAGGCCTGAGATGGATGAGGCCACGGGGCAAACTTTGCTCCAGGGAAGGCTTGATGTTGTGTACAGAGAGAAAGAGGTAAGCATACGAGACACTTTACTGGCCAGACGCGACCAACACATGACGGCGGACCAATGCCTTAGTACGAGATACCCCCCAATGTTCGGTGTGGAGCAGCTTGAGAAACTCTCTGAGGAGGGCTGATGGAACAACGACTCAAGGAGAGGCCTCCTCAGTATCGAGGAGAAGCATGCCATCCACAACAGAAAAACGGTGTTGAAATGCATTGTAGTTCCTGAGGGGGTAAGATGCCCATGTCGGTAGGGTCTCAGGCCAGCCCCATTGTACAAAATGAATCACATTGTGGAGGACTGGGTCTGTGGCAGTAGCCGTAGCCCCCTTAGCACCCATGATCAGAAGACCATGTACTGTTTGTTGAGTGATGATGTCAACATGAAATCAACTCTTTCTGATCAAACTCTAGGTCTGGACCAGCTGGAATACGGGAGAGCCCATCCCCATTTGCATGTTTGGATGTAGGGCGGAAGTGTATTGCATGGTTATAGTGAAAGAGGAATAGTGCCCAATGCTGAAGATGGTGAGCAGCTTCGTCGGTTAGTGATGCCGATCGATGAATGAGGGAAACCAGTGGTTTGTGACTAGTTATGATATGAAATTTTACGCCATACACAAAGACACAAAACTTCTTCAGAGCGTAGATGATAGCAAGAGCCGCCTCCTCAATTTGCAAATATCTGGTTTGAGCGTCTTGGAGGTGAAAGTGATCAGCCACTCAGATCTGTCTGGATATTTATGAGCGAGCTCTGCCCTGATCCCGTGTTGGGAGGCGTCTGTTGCTAATACGAGGCAGGGCGCTAATTGTAGAAACTCCTTTAATGTGCAAAATGTTTTTTCACAAAATGATGACCTATGGAACAAAGTTCCTTTGCATAGCAGGTCATGTAGGATTTTTACAATAGATGAAATCCCTGGCAATAATTTATTATAATAAGTGACCTTTCAAAACACTTGAAGGTCCTTGACTGATGTTGGCAGAGAGTCACCACGCGGGACACATTCTGACGGAGGAGCTTGCTGCCCTCACTAGAAACATCAAACTTAAGAAAAGTGATAGAAATCTGAAAAAAATGGCATTTCTCCAGATTGCATGTCAACCCTGCCACCTGCAGTAGTGTGAAAAGTGCACGTAAGTTGTATAAATGTTCGTCAGCTGAGGGGCCAGACACTACTATATCATAGAAGTAATTGACACACTCGGGCACCGACAGTGTGAGTTGTTCGAGGAAGCACTCATAAATCGCTGGAGTGCTGGCCACCCCGAATGGCAACGTCAAATATTGATACAATCCAAAAGCGTGTTAAAGGCCAAGAGATGTTTGGAATCAGCATCGAGGGAACTTGCAAATTTGCATTGGAGAGGTCTATCTTGGAGAAGTACTGTCCACCTGCCAATTTTGCAAGAAGCTTGTCGGGGCACAGTAATGGATAACTCTTGATGATAGATTGAGTGTTCATAGAACGTTTGAAATCGCCACAAAGGTACAACTGCCCCAACAGTTTTTTCACAATGACCATGGGGGTTGCCCATTCACTTGACAGAATTCATTTTACCACCCTGGCTACTTCCAGGTGGTCCAATTCCACTTTGACCTTGGCACAGAGTGCAATCGGAACTGGCTGAGTGCGGAAAAAACAGGTGATGAGGGCTTGGAAATTGTTAACACAGTCCAACCCCACTGAAAGCAAAGCAGAAAATTTGGTGCATAAAGAGTCTAGTTGCGGATAAGGCACATGTTCAGAGACAATGTTAATTTCGTCAGAAATAATGAAACCAAAAAGCCAAAAAGCATCAAGACCAAACAAGTTGTCCATGTGGGCATTGTTTACAACAAGAAAAGTGAGCCTACAAGTGACAGATTTGTGTGTAACAGGGCCGATAACTGTCCCAGAATCGGGATATTTTGTTTATTGTAACTTACCAATTTCCATGACACCAGTAAGAGAGAGGGAGAACCCAGACCCAAATATGCCCTTGAGTTCCATAAGGTGAGAGCTGCACCTTTGTCCACTTGCATATGCAAACATTTGCAGAAAACCCTGATGTCAATAAAGAGGTTCTTGGGTGCAACAGAAATTGCTGAGATGCAGTTGACATCCATGTCGGTGTCGGAATCACGGTTTCTGGAGGTACAAACAGAAGCTGCACAAGCTGTCCGAACACCCACGAGATAATCTTGTACCTGGTAAACAACACACTGAACACAAGAACACAACTCCGCACTGTTTATGTCATTCATTCATCCATGGTGAGCTCTGGTGTTTGCCACAGTTTCCCGTGATGCCCTCTCCTTGCCAACACCTGAGGTATGCATTCAGCTTCATCTGCATCTGCACCTTACAGCAGCTTTCAGTTTGATTAATAACAATGTTGATTGTCCTCGTGTATACAAAGGATAATGGTTTCAGAATTTCTCTAACACATAATAAAATTCAGTGTAAATGGAGTTCCCTGCTAGGTTGAGTAGAATTGCTTGGTTCAGAAAATGTTGATTGGGTATTGGGTGCTTCACTGTCACTTTTCGGGCTATGGTCCCATTATAGTATCAACTCTATGAATTATGGGAATGGCCACTTCTTTACTTTTTATTCATTGCAGAGCTTTGAAAGCTCCTAAGATGATATACTCAAATTACTTTTTAAATTTTTTCAATATCTTTATCTGTTACTGAAATAGAGGGGTTCAAAGTTACTATTAAGTACTTATGCACAAAATTACAAAAATTGGTTTTTGGCCATTTTCGCACTGTATACTGCAATCATCTAAATAACTAACTACAGTAAATGGTTCAAATTATGACATTGTAGATGTACACATGCCGCTTGTTATTTTGGACATGTTCAAAAGAACAAACACTATTTGTGATTCTCCAGCTCATATAAATGAATAAGCAAAGGAATTTTCGACTACAGTTGCCAGTGGGCATTGAAATAAATCAGTGGGGAAGTTGATAATTTGTGCCCAGCCAGGATTCAAACATGGGTCTTCTTGCTTACTAGTCAGTTATGCTTGCCCACTGTGCCACTGGAGACACAGCGATAGCTGTGGTGAAGTGGCTGAGCATTCTAATGTGCCTTGCTATGGAGCACGCAGTTGTGCGCCATCGGAGGTTAGAGTCATTCCTGGGGCATAAATGTGTGTGTGTTAGTTTAATTTGTGAGAACTCGGGCCTTTAAAAGTTACGCGATTGGTTGCGTGTATACCATTTTGCTCACAGTCAACGAACAGTTTGAAATGTACTTAATATGTCTAAATAAGTATTTTTAGGTGCATTTATAACAAAACATATGTATTTGACTATTTAAAATTGGTAAAATGCCGATAGTTTTAAAATTACTGTGAGCAAAATACTCAGCGTGAGTGCTCGTGGGTTAAGTAGTTTGTAAGCCTAGGGACTGATGACCAAAGAACTTAAGTCCTATAGATTTACAAACATTTGAACATTTTTGACAAAGCAATAACCACATGTTTGAAAGAAAAGACACCACATGTATGTATATTTAAGGCAAAGATGGTCATTGATCCACTCCTCATTGCGCATGTACCAAAGTGCTAGTTTGTTGACGGACGGCATTTCGACCGCTATGAATTTTATTAGGTGATTTTAAGAAATCTCCTAGATGAAAAAATTTTATTTTTGCTTATCTTACAGTTTGGTGTCTCACTCAACAAAGGCTTGATTTTATTTTTGTTATTCTTCATGATTAACAGCATCACATTAAGTAAAGTCATGCAACATATTTTGAAATAATTTTAAAGGTATAAACTCATTGCATAGATTTTGCATATGGTTGATTTTAGCTCATACATTGCAGTGTATAGAATTCAGAGGAGATATTGAAATTATATTTAAAATTGAGATATTGTTTTGTATTTGACAGATGAATGCAGTGGTGTGCCTACTTGTGTTCAGGTGGACTTGACTGCCATTAGGAAATACTTATCTACCCTGTTCCTATTTTAAGAAAACTAATTTTCAAAGAAATTTTATTTTTGACATTGTTCAATCTCGTATCTTCTCATGACAAATGTCTGAATTTTCTCATTTATCATACCCGTGTATGTGTGTCAAAGCAGATAATGAAAGTGTCAGATTTTTACTGGTGTTCAAAATTTGTCTGTTGTAAGCTACAAACGTGACCATGTGGTTGCTGAATATGCTACACACATAAACTCAAATGACTTCACCAGTTGCTTCTTTACGTGGGGCACTTGGATACTCCACTTGAACACAAGCTTCTCTCAACTACACAGATAGGAATTGCCTCTCCAACACATCCTGCACTTGCATAATCTTTTGGTCTAAATCTCACTTTATCTATTCCATTTTCTCTTTATCCACACCACACATTCACCAAATTTTTCTCTGAGTTTATGCTCCAACTTACTACATAAAATGATAAGAAAGAAACAAGCATTAATTATAATTTTTTAATGTGATTGTCTTATTAATTTTTCTTGGATTTTATAAATATTTATGTCTGTTCATTTAATGTATGTTGTAGATGAACAATCTGAGAGGCAAAATAACTACTGAAGTGAATATTAACAATTATTTAATCAATAGAGTATTATGGTAAATTAGAAGTGGGTAGTAATAAATTATATTATAAACGAACTACATAAACTTTAATATTGAACCCACATCACATTTGTTATTTAGGTATACGACACACTCCCTCCCTCCGATATCTTCCTCCTTTTTCCCCCACCCTCTCCTCTCCTCTCCTCTCCTCTCCTCTCTTCCTCTTATCGTCATTTCCCAGACCTATCCCTTCTTCTCTCTCCCTTCCTTTTCTCCCCCCTCCTCTCTCTCTGTTAAGCTTCATCTTTCTTTCTTTCTTTCTTCCTTCCTATTCCTTTTCCCCCTCCATCCCCCCTCTTACTCTTCCTACATTTCTTTTTTATTTTAGCTCTGTACTCTTTTCATGCAGTCAGAGAGTCATCTGTTCTATTTCTCTTGTGTCTGTCTGTTTGCGTGAATATGTGTACTTCTCCTAGGAAAAGAACTAATGCTTGAAAATTAGTGTGAATTTTGTTTTCTGGCATGTATTTCTTTGTCCCACAAATTCATCCACTGTAAGTAAGTGGTTACTTCTCCTTTTGTTTATGTATTGCCCCACCCAGAAAAATTCTATTGTTGTTATAAAATTTATTTTTAATTTATTTTCTGTGTTATGCCATCTGTGTGAAGTCATTGTCACTGGGCATAATGCAAACAATAACTAGTACTGCTACTCACTGAAACTGAGTGTTGATAAATATTACAATTGTACTTAAATATCCAATTGTAATTTATGACTTGTTATCCATATAACAATTTTATCTTTAGAATTCTACATCTACAGCCATTTAGCGAGTCTTTGCATGTTCAATTTCTTAGCTTAATGTCACTGCCTGTTTCAGATTCACCGTGCGTTGATTAAAGATACAGGAACATTATTTGTGTGTGATGACACTGGGACAACTGATGCCCATCCATTGTATGGTCTGCAAGGCCTTGAACTAGTAGACATAAGACCGAATTATGAGGCAATGATTCGTGGAGGTCATTTGAAAATTACAGACATGGGAGTTCAACATGGTATTATCATTTTGACAGTATTTTGGTTAGCTAGTAATTGAATATAGAAATTTCAGATAGTGCATTGTGAAATGGCAACTAAACAATTTTGCAATATGGTAGCAGCTCAAAAATCAAGTCTTTTGGATGCACAATTTTGAAAGTTAATGGAACATGTCTTTGTGATGGTTCTCTTCTTTGAAGATCTACTGGGTTATCATTTATTGCTCATATTTTCAGCTAGATCTTTTTCTGTTGGTTACAATAAAAAACAATAATCTAATAGCCATTGTTGTAACATAAAAGAGATGACTCATTTTTGCAAATATTTATCTCATAATTCACAATATTTGCAAAAGAAACACTAGTACACAAGAGATAATGAAGCCACATGACAGATAAGAAGTAGTAGCACATGATATTGAAGTATACAGCACAAATAACAAGAACTGATTGAGAACAGTCACTTTGCAACATTTGCTTATATTAGCATTTTGAAGGGATGCTGCTTTGATGCCTGCATTGCTGGTTTGCACAGTGACATAGTTGCTAGACCTCTCTCTTGTGGCCATGTAGTATAGTAGTGGCTACAGGATTGCGTCTGCTTTTTAGTTGGCAACCCAGCAGATTACTACATTGCTTTTATCTAGCTGAAGCTGAAAGTTGCCTCTCCATGATGTGACTCACAGCCAGCCCATCAGATGGGCAGGTACCAAATCAGACAACTGTCTTCTGATGAGGCAGAGAGCCTCTATGTACTGTTGTGACGTCCCCACCTGTGGTTGTAGGTAGTGGCAGCGGAGCAGCGGATACATGCGCATCGCTGGTGTTGCGCACTCTGTACCAGTTTGCCCGAGAGCTGCTAGGAAGAGTCCGTTCTGTGGTGGGAAAGTGAGCAATTGTCATTGTTTTTACAGCGAAGCAAATTGTGATATGTCTCCCGCACCACAGCATTGTGAAGAAAGCCGTGCGGCAGATGAAAGCTATGCAACGCATTGAGTCTGCTGATCATGGCAAGAAGGCAGAAGAAGATTGTGCACCTGTCCTGCCCTTGTACATCACGTGCAGGGGCGTGTGGATGGAGGTGTATGATATCATAGCTGTCTGCTGCAAGCGAGAGGTCGGCATCGAGACGGTCGACTCAGAAGCCACCTTCTCACTACAGACAGCGATGAAGGCAGATAGCAGGCCACTCAAGAGTGCTGTGGCTGCCTTCATAGTCTACGCACCTCCCTTGAAGACGACATCCGAACGGAAGCGAGAGAAGTACACCAGGGCACTCCTGAGGGGCCTGTCATGGTGTTGCAATGATGCAGCAGTCGGGGAAGGGCTGCGGCAAGCTGGGTTCGGTGGTGTGACTGTAAAGTTGTACAACCGGACCAACAGGTAGAGACCGCCGCTCTACATTGTGGCTGTGCAAACAGTTGATAATGGGGCGACGTCTTCACCTTGCGGAAGCTTCTGGGCATCCCAGTGACAGTGGAAGCTCTCCTTGCTGACATGGACCCTCCCCACATTGCTACAAGTGCCAGGAGGTGGGTCATGTGGCGAAGTACTGCCGCAACACTGCACAGTGTATGAAATGCTCCAGCAAGCATGACACATGAACCTGCGCACGCAGCAGAGAAGAGGCACCGACTTGTGCCCCTTGTGGCGGCCCTCACATTGCCAACTGATGAGGCTGTCTCGCTTTCTCAAGCCGAAGCCAAGCCAATGGCGGTGTAGCGGCCGCCGCTGTGGCGCCGCAACTTCGGCAGAGACGCCAGTGACAATGACGATGACAAAGGGGTTGACGTGGTTGCTGCATCCCCTGCCCGTAATCTGCCAGAAAACCCCACCAATGACGGCGCGGACCGGCCAAGAGCAGAAAGGGGGCAGCACCTCCAACCCCAGAGAAGACAATGCAGCCCAGTGACGATTTGCATGCTGCTGTAGAGGAGATGACAGTGACTTTCAAAGCTGCCATGGAAGCAGAGAGGGCAGTGTTCTAAGCCGAACTCACTTCGGAGGCAGCAAGGGCCTGCCGACAACTACGGCAGATGCGTGCCAAACTGGCATGCAACACCTGGCAGGAAGAAAATGTGGCTGCTCCAGCACTCACTCTTGCGGCATAGCACTCTGGGGTGACTACTTCTGAGATGACAAGTGCTCCTGTGGTTCTAGGACCACAGTCGCTAGCCGCCGCCATGTTGATGCCTGACGAAGGCGATAGAAGACTTCAGGACCGTGATGGAAAGAACATCACTGAAGGACGGATGTGCCATGCAGTGATGAGATGATGACCGGTGACAAGAACATCTTTGCCCACACACATGCATGCTGAGGTTGGAGAACAATTGCACCGCTGGAAGAGAAGGCATTGCAAAACCCTGTGGCACACTGACGCACCTGGCCAGCTGGACAAGTGTGACAGTGCAGGCCAATGCAACAATTATGCTGCCATACTCACCGGATTGATCTCTTTATGACAACCATTTGAACTGACAGGATATCCGTTGCATGATACCCATTACTAACATAACCCATCCTTGCATGAACCACAGCTCTTAAACTTTGCACATCCTGAAAGTAAATTAGTGCATCAAAAATTTTGAGTTAATTGTATTTATTCCAACATAGTGTTCATGCCTGAATCTTAAAACATACTGCCTGCTGGCACAAGATAGAGGTATTCCATAGAGTTTATATAGCTTTGCTCGGTATGTTTTGATTGTTTATATCATGAATTACCCAATTTTTTTAGTAGAAACAATGAATACAGTCATAATACAGTTGTAAAAATGGTGAATCGAGTGACAATTCAATCAGAAAGAAGAGTTTTCATAGTAAGTATGCAGATTGAACAATGTAAATCAGTTTATAATTCATTACATAAAAGATGATCTGATTTTGGTATTACTAATATGGATAGTGTGTCTAATAGCATTACATAATCCTCCTACAATTTTAATAGATAATTTTACAATTGAGAAATTAGGTTAGTTTATTCTGTATCAGCATTTCATTTGATAATTACAGCATAATTGTAGTTGTTTTCTTGAAATTAACTACAGTATAATCATTTAGATTACAGTATCTTGAATGACAGTAACCAGTCAGCAAAGGCGACTGGTTTCTGTCATTCAATACCTTATTTCACAACAATCACAGTGTTCCTCATCCATAATGGATAAAAGTTTTATATAACAGTAATGTATACAATTCAGACATTACATTTTTGTATTTTGATTGTTCATTAATTAAAAATATTAATTATAGTTGAATGAAGTAACACAATTTTTTGCTATCAATTGAAGAGTCATTTGGGACTGCATAGTATCACATGAGGCCAGGAATGCACATCATACCACATAACAGTGTATTTGTGTGTATGAAGAGACTCTTTTAATTAGTTTCCTAGGTTATGTGGGTTAATTAGCTTCCGAATAACAGCAGGAGAAATGAGCTGTTACATTTAATTTTTTACATAATTAAAAACCTGTTATACTATTTGAAAAATGGATCATGTGGCATCTATTTCTGGTCCTCTTTTTTCTTAAACAGCCACTGAGAAAACATGCTCATAAATATATTTTGTTTCAATCTATACGTACCTCTCCTTGACAGGCCTTACTCTCTCTGCAAAACTGATATTATTTATGATTTCCATCTTTTTCCCCATATGTAGTGCAACCATCAAGCACCGTAAAAGGACGAAGTACCAAAAGGAAGATAGCATCTGATCAGGGAGGTGGAGGTAGGCAGAGGGGTCGAGTAACTGAAGCAAGTGCACCAAAATTGTCAGCCCATGGTTATCCATTAGAACATCCTTTCAATAAGGATGGGTACCGTTATTTCCTAGCAGAGCCTGATCCACATGCTCCATTTAGACAGGTGAGTGTGTAACAATGTCATTTCACAGGAAAAGGTTGGTAACTGATTACAATAATTACAAAGTGCTGGTTGTAATGTGGATCTGCACAGCAATTATAATTACTCAGTAGTATTGAGGCAGTAGTTGTTTGGAATATGATATTTACTGCAATTTATCAGCTTTTGAAAATCTTCACAGAGGCTTTGTACCACTCATTAGAATGTGTGCATATTGTTGCAATAGTTGCAGAATTTCTGTGAAATATCTTTTGTTTATTTTTACAAGTATTGTTGTTTTATCTGAATTCCTTCAGTATTTGTATTATGGTACTTCTTTCATGTCAGTCTGCTGTAGATCTCGTTATATTGTCGCGTTGCAATGGAAGTAGGCTTGACTTTGAAGGCAACTAAACACAGCACTTATACTGAAAGCACGTTTATTACGAACTCAACATACACACAGCACTGACTGACTCTCAGTCAGAGTGCTCTGCTATTTATACACAGACAGAATTTACCAGAAATTAGAAGAACAGTTAACATAAGAAACAAGTAGAATTTACATGTGAACATAGAAAAGATGTAGGACCTTCTGGAATTTTAAATTACAAAGGAATAAATTTTCGCCGGTGGGCAGGATTGAACCGGCAACCTTCTGCTCCGCAGTCCGTGACGCTATCCCCTGCGCCACGCCGGCAGTTGGTGTTCGTGGTCTCTCGCGGCATTGCTCCCTCTCCTGGAGAAACAGCGACCCGCTGTTATGATCCCTGTGGAGCCAGCTGCAATGTCCTGGATCTTGACCGTGTCATGGGTCCTCTGTATGACAGTTCAAGAGAATCCTTCCCTTCTCCGCGATTATCGATGACAGACGTTCCTGTCGTGGCTTCATCAGGAACATTACCGTCCTTAAAGTCCTTGAACAAGAAGCCATTGTCGTCTACCTGCTCTTCAGGATCGTAGTAAGGCTTCATGTGCAGGACGTGAACAATGTCTCTTCGTTTTTGACGTTTCGACGACGGCTCATAATCCTCGACTTCGTATGTGATGTCTGACAGGCGGTGTATGACACGATACGGACCAAAGTATCACTTCAATAACTTTTCTGACAGTCCAACATTCCGTACAGGGGTAAAAATCCATACCAGATCTCCTGGGCTGTACACAACAGGTCGGTGCTTGTCGTTATACCGCTGACGGTCCTTCTCCTGGGCGTCCAGTGTCCGTATTCGAGCCAGCTGTCTTGCTTCTTCGACCCTGGTGATGAGCTGTTTAACATAGTCATCCTGAGTGTCGTCTGGTTGGAACGGGGACAGTGTCTCCATTGTCGTCTCAGCTTCACGGCCATGGAGCAGAAAAAACGGAGTGAAGCCTGTGGTGTCTTGTCTTGCGGTATTGTAAGCAAATGTTGCGACTGGCAGAATTGTATCCTAATCCTTCTGCTCAACATCGATGTACATCGACAGCATGTCGGCTAACGTTTTGTTAAAACATTCCGAAAGACCATTTGTCTGAGGATGGTATGCAGTTGTCATTCTGTGGACAATGTTGCACCGTGACATTACCTCTGATACTAGTTTTGACTGGAATACTTCTCCACGATCAGATATCATGACACGAGGTGCTCCATGCTTCAAAATAATGTCTTCTACAAGGAATTTTGCGATCTCTGGAGCTTCTGCAGTCGGCACAGGTTTGGTGACAGCGAAGCGTGTGAGGTAGTCAGTGCAGACTATTATCCAACGGTTACCGGTTGTCGACTTCGGGAACCTCCCTAAAAGATCGATCCCAGCTCGGTGGAATGGAGCTGCTGCCCGCGGAATCCGTACGAGATGTCCTGGAGGTAATTGTGGCACATGCTTCCGTGCTGACACTCTTTACAGTGACTCACATAGTGCTTGACAGATCGGTAGAGACCTTTCCAGTAATACCTGCGTCTGATTCTGTCTAGGGTCTTCACGAATCCCAGATGACCGGATATTGGAGCATCATGGAAATATTTGAGAATAGCTGGCTGGAGATGAGCTGGAACAACAAGTAGCCATTTGGGGCCCAATGGATCGTAGTAGCTCCTGTACAATGTTCCGTTTATAAGTTGGAACTCTCCATTGGTCGGTTCTCCTTTCTCCAAGGCCTCTATCATTTTTACTAGTGTTGGATCTTCCCTCTGTTCAGCTGTAACGTCATCTAATTCAGTGAGAGCTGAAATTTCATTAATGCTGTTGTGTTCCACTAATGGATTCCTCGAAAGGCAGTTGGCATCTGTGGTGTCGCACAAGTACAAAGTGCGCGCCACCTACTTTCGCCGCGCGCCGCCATGCACGCACGGCGCGGCGATCTCACGACGACAGCCACGAGCGCCCTCTGCTGGAACGCCGCTCGTGGCCACCACTGAAGAACACCGGCCACTTCGGACTGAGAGAGCAACGAGTAAACACTTCGGACTGAGATAGCAACGAGTTAGGACCTTCGTAATCCGATAGGCACGAGTGAAGACTTTGCTATTGTACAGGCACTAGGCAGGCCTCTAACAACTATGTATCAACATTCTGCAGTACTATGTAAAAGTTAAGTATTGTTACATTCTGTGCAATATAGCTCTTTCTAATTTACTCGAGTGTTTATAGTTTCTGGCTGCTCCCCTCCGTACCTGCACCAGCGTGTCGGTCTCATTCCACTCGGCCACCGACACCTACGACGAGGCTGGGACACAAAGGCGGCGACGAAGTAGGGACACAAAAGTGGCGATGAGGAGTGATAGACGAACCTTGGACCAGCCCGCTTGCAGCAGCCAGACAGCAGCAGTCGGAGCACGCAAAAATTGCTCCCGCCCACCCACCCTTATTATAAGATTTTTGGGGGAACATATTCTGTTACATGTTTTGTGGACTTTTTTGTTGCAGAGCGAGTCCTCTTTCATATTGCATTTGTGTTTTGTTATAATTTACTTGTATACGCGGCGCCTAATCGGTCAGCATGGCCACTACCCCGAACCCAAACTTAATGGAAATTATTCAGTTACAGACGGCGCAAATCACCCAACTTCTCCAGGCCGTGTCGCAGTTGACGACACAGGCTGCTCACCAACAACAACAGTCGTCACTTCAGCAGCCCACACCTGCCGCCGCACTGCTTCCGACGTTCCGCCAGTACAACGAACGTGAGGAAGAATGGAGCGACTATTTCGCACAGTTTCAAGAACTCGTCGCGGCTCATCAAATTACAGGTCAGAGAGTGAAGAACCTTTTCTTATCGATTGTGGGCCCCCAGACCTTCGTATTATTGCAAAAACTTTTTCCGCAAGCATCTCCTCGTGATGTAGACTTTGAACAAATAGTAGATGCACTGAATGCTCATTATGAGAGAAAAGTTCTTGTAGCCGCTGCACGGTACCGATTTTTCAGACTTAAAAAATTACCGCAGCAGTCACACCAAGAGTGGATTACGGAATTGAAGGGCTTAACCCGCCAATGTAAATTTACTTGCTCTTGTGGACTTTCGTATAGTGACGTTATGTTAAGAGATGCGATTACGCAGAACATTCAGGACCCCAGAATTAGGGCAGCAATTCTGAAACAGTCAGACCCTTCATTAGACAGTGTACTGCAGCTTATAGAAGCACATGATACTTTTGACTTAGCAGATGTAGAAATGCAAAGCCACAGTGTAAATTCAGTGTGCCGCAACGGACGCTTTCCTAGCCGTAGTTCTCAGTGTAGCACTAGTGATTCTTATAATAGTACAGGCCGTGCTGAACAGACAGTGAACAGTAGCCAGTGTAAAAGTGCGACGCAAAGGTCGCCCCGTCGTGTTAGAAACAGTAATTTGAATAACGGGCGCCAACGCTCATTTCAGAATAATGTACGTAAGTCTTGCCCCCAGTGTGTATCTCGCCACAAACGTGCACAGTGCCCAAGTCGCAACGCAACCTGTTATCAATGTGGCAAATCAGGTCATGTACAGTCTGTGTGTATGCAAGTTAAAAACTCAAAGAACGGTGCCGTTAGGAATAGTGCTTCGCACAGTGCGAGAACGGTTCATACTGTAAATGTCATACACGCTGTGGATTTGGGCAGTGTTTCTCTTGATTCAACAGTGCAAAACAATTTTTGTGCGCCTATGGCAAAACTATATAGTGCACCACGTAGCAAGCGCCGACGAGCGCGTAAAACAGTGCAACAGAAAAGGGTTCCGGACAAGCAAAATGACTATGAACAGTGCATTCCTGTAGTTAAAATAGTGCCTTCTGCAACTGCTCCTTGTAATAGTGCCCAGTACTGTGTAGCTAGTGACAGTAGAATTGGTGTAGCTACTGAAAGTAATTTTAGTGCAGTAGCCTCGCATTGCGCGGACGCCGATCCGGCGGTAGTGTCATCTAGTGACAGTGTTGTTAATCCCCTGCGTGCCGAGTCTGAGCCGCTTCCTTCACTACGCGGCCCGCGCAAGTGCAGCAAACAAACCGTAGCAGACGTTGCCCACATTCGCGCACCTGTCGAGCGCCGAAAGCAAAAACTTTTTGTGAATCTTTCCATTGACAATAAGACTGTGCAATTTCAGCTCGACACTGGTTCCGCTGTTACCTTAATTAATAAAGATACTTATGAACTTCTGGGTTCGCCAAAATTGTCGCCGTCACAGCAAGTGTTAACAGCTTATACAGGTGAAAATATTCCCGTGCTAGGAACATGTAGCCTGCCCGCCTCTTTTCAAGGTGTAACAAAAACAGTTGCTTTTGTAGTTCTTCAGGCCAAATCGACACAGAACATTTTTGGACTAGATGCTTTTGACTTGTTTGGCTTATCAATTCAAAGAGATGTGCTTCAAATTTCGTCAATAGTGCCTCAGGATAAAATCAATGCATTGTGTGACAAATATAGTGATTTGTTTTCGCCAGAACTAGGTTGTGCAAAAGACTTCGTGGCACATGTAACTTTAAAAGAATCTGCAGTTCCAAAATTTCGTAAAGCTAGACCAGTGCCTATAGCCTTGCGTGATACAGTTGCCGAAGAACTTAAACGTTGGCAAGATAGTGGGGTGATTTCTCCTGTTTCTGCGAGTCAGTGGGCCTCGCCTATAGTAATTATACCCAAGCCGTCAGGAAAACTTCGTCTCTGTGTGGACTTCAAATCAACAGTGAACAGTCAAACAATTGTAGACACTTATCCCCTGCCCAGACCTGATGAACTGATGGACAAATTAGGACAGTCTCGTTTCTTTTCCAAGATTGATTTAGCAGAGGCATACTTACAGATTCCACTTGATGACGAGTCAAAAAAATTATTCGTCATTAATACTCACATGGGCCTTTTTCAATTTCAACGCCTACCCTTTGGCAGTTCTTCCGCTCCCGCTATTTTTCAGCGTTTTTTGGAACAGCTGACAGTTTCTGTACCGTGTTGCTCGAACTATTTAGATGACATTGTGGTATCCGGACGTACAGTTGAAGAACATTTAGCAAACCTGGAGTGCCTTTTCAAAGTTTTGACTGCAGCAGGTCTACGTTGCAATAAAGCAAAGTGTTCGTTTTTTCAAACTGAAATAGAGTACCTAGGCCATGTGATTAACGCCCAAGGAATTCATCCCTTACAGTCACATCTTAGAGCAATCAAAGACTTGCCTCCTCCTAAGAATGTGCATGAATTGCAAGCAGTATTGGGAAAGCTTAACTATTATTTCAGGTTTATTCCCAATGCCTCTCAGATTGCAGCTCCACTGCATCACTTACGTAGGAAGAATGTTCCTTTTGTATGGTCCAAAGATTGTCAGGTTGCCTTTGACAAACTAAAGTCTGCACTACTCAGTGATGCATGTTTGATTCCCTTTGACCCACAGAAGCCTGTAGTGCTAGCAGTTGACGCCTCGTCGTACGGTGTAGGCGCTGTAATCTCACATCGTATTGGATGTCACGATCGTCCTATTGCCTTTGCATCCAAGCTACTGACGCCGACGCAACAGAATTACAGTCAGATAGAAAAGGAGGCCTTAGCAATCATTTACGGCGTCGCAAAGTTTCATCATTATCTCTATGGCAGGAAATTCTATTTGTTGACAGACCACAAGCCTCTCACGTCGTTGTTCTCACCCACAAAGCCAATTCCGCCACGAACGGCACAAAAGCTTCAGAGATGGTCCTTGATATTGTCTAATTATCAGTATGAGATTTTGTACCGACCTACCATTAAACTTGCTAACGCGGACACACTTTCCCGACTTCCGGTTGGCCAGGATGTATCATTTGATTCTTCAGAAATGGCATGTTGTCAGATAGACTCCAGAGATGCTTCCGCTGTCGCAGACTTTCCTTTGAACTCTCGTCGGGTTGCACAGGAAACAGCTGCGGATGCAGACCTAAGTGTGGTAGCACGTTTTGTTCGCTCAGGGTGGCCTGCCAGAGCCAAAGACATTGATCGGCCTCTGGTTCGACGTTATTTTGCACAACGTCATGCATTATCTTTAAGTCAGGGTGTACTGTTGTTGCATACCGACAACGACTAAGCAAGAGTGATTGTTCCTCGTTCCCTGCAACGAGAAGTGTTACGCCTCCTGCATCAAGGACATTAGGGCATTGTTCGGACAAAGCAATTGGCCAGACGTCATTGTACCTGGGTTGGTATGGACGCTCAGATAGAGGACATGACGTCACAGTGTACTGTTTGTGCGGAGCATCAGGCGGCTCCACCGCAACGTTTCTCAGACTGGCCACGCCCCAAGGGACCATGGCAACGTTTACATATTGACTTTGCCGGACCTTTCTGGAATACGCGCTGGTTAATTGTTGTAGACGCTTTCAGCAAGTTTCCTTTTGTGATTGCCATGAACTCAACGACAGCTTCTAGTACAATCAGTGCCTTAACATCAGTGTTTTGCATCGAAGGCTTGCCTGAAACTATCGTCAGTGACAATGGACCTCAGTTTGTTAGTGCGGAATTTCAACAGTTTTGTCGTGTGAATGGTATTCAGCATATTACCACTGCACCTTTTCACCCTCAGTCCAATGGTGAAGCAGAACGTTTCGTTCGAACATTCAAGTCTCACATGGAGAAGATGAAAGGTCAGCACTCCAGGCAGCAAGCTCTTCAAATTTTCCTGTCTACGTATCGATGCATGCCACGTGACGGCCCGTCTCCTGCCGAGCTGCTACATGGCCGCCGTCACCGCACTCTCCTTCACCTGCTGCAGCCTCCCACGCACCGAGTCGGTTCGTATGGCGCTACGCGTTTTCAGGTTTCTACGCCGGTGCTGTACAGAGTGTTTGCTGGAAACAAGAAGACATGGTTGCCGGGCACCATTCAACGCGTGCTTGGGCGCCATATGTATGTTGTACGTTCTTCCACAGGGTCGGAGCTGCGGCGCCACGCAAACCAATTGCGCCTGCACAGACCGCGCGATCCTGTCTCCGGTTTCTTGATTCCAGACCCAGTTCACCGCCAGCGAGCACAACCACATCGTTCGTCCCCGGACTACGAGATCCCTATGGACGTCGACGTACATCCGACGCAGTCGTCGCCGCCGCTGTCGCTGCCGCAGATGACAGCGTCACCGAGAGGGACTCCGGGACCGTGCGGGCCCCCCCAGCCTGGGCCACGCACCTCAGAAGAAGATGACCTGCTCCCTCTGGGCGGGGGCGGGCGCCCTTCCCCAGGTTTCGGCGGGTTCCCTGGAGGATCGCAAGGCGGATGCCGGGGCGCGGACGGCGTCTCGATCCCGGCCTCAGCTACGACGCCCGTCCCACCAGTAACGCCCCCGCTCAGGCCCTCCTCCCAGTGCCGTCGCCGTGGCCCTCAGCCCTACGCCACGACGGCGCGGCGGTTTGGGGGGGAGGGGTGTGGTGTGCACAAGTACAAAGTGCGCGCCACCTACTTTCGCCGCGCGCCGCCATGCACGCACGGCGCGGCGATCTCACGACGACAGCCACGAGCGCCCTCTGCTGGAACGCCGCTCGTGGCCACCACTGAAGAACACCGGCCACTTCGGACTGAGAGAGCAACGAGTAAACACTTCGGACTGAGATAGCAACGAGTTAGGACCTTCGTAATCCGATAGGCACGAGTGAAGACTTTGCTATTGTACAGGCACTAGGCAGGCCTCTAACAACTATGTATCAACATTCTGCAGTACTATGTAAAAGTTAAGTATTGTTACATTCTGTGCAATATAGCTCTTTCTAATTTACTCGAGTGTTTATAGTTTCTGGCTGCTCCCCTCCGTACCTGCACCAGCGTGTCGGTCTCATTCCACTCGGCCACCGACACCTACGACGAGGCTGGGACACAAAGGCGGCGACGAAGTAGGGACACAAAAGCATCCTTGTGTTTGCACCCGTTCTTGAATACCACTGTGACGTCGTACTCTTGGAGTATTAGTGCCCATCTTGCTAGTCGACCTGATGGAACCTTCAAGCTAGTCAGCCAACACAAAGAATGGTGGTCTGTCACGACGGTGAATGGTTTGCCGAATAAATACGGTCGGAACTTGTTGATAGCCCAGATAACCGCGAGACATTCTTTTTCAGTTGTAGAGTAGTTTATCTCGGACTTTGAGAGTACTCTTGACGCATAGGCTATCACTTTTTCGGCACCTTCCTGAACTTGTACAAGCACTGTACCAATCCCATAGCCACTGGCGTCTGTGTGAAGTTCTGTTTCTGCATTCTCGTCGTACAAGGCTAGCACTGGTGCGGAAGTTAGAGCCTCCTTAAGTGCTCGGAAAGCTCTTTCTTTTGTCTCATGCCAGTAAAATTTGGCGTCTCCCTACAGAAGTTCTTGTAATGGACGTGCCTTGTTGCAAAATCCTTTTATGAAACGTCGGTAGTATGAGCACAGGCCGAGAAAACTTCTCGCATCACGAATGTGCTGAGGAGTTGGAAATTCTGTGACTGCTCTTACTTTATCTGGATCAGGACGGACACCATCTCCATTGACTAGGTGCCCCAGGATTTTTATCTCTTTGGCGACGAAGAGGCACTTCTTTGGATTGAGGCGGAGACCTGCAGCCTGAACACACTTCAACACAGTTGACAGGCGACTCAGATGTTCTTCAAATGTTTTGGAGAAAACGACAATGTCATCTAAATAGCAGAGACACTTCGTCCACTTAAGGTGTCGAAGCAAGTTGTCCATCATGCATTCGAATGTGGCTGGAGCATTACATAATCCAAATGGCATTACTTTAAGTTCATAGAGTCCGTCAGGTGTAATAAAAGCCGTCTTCTCGCTGTCAGCTTCGTCAACCTCGATTTGCCAGTAACCTGTCTTCATGTCCATAGTTGAGAAGTATGTAGCTCCTTTCAAGCAGTCTAAGGTGTCATCAATATGTGGCAGTGGGTAGACATCATTCTTTGTGATACTGTTCAGCCGCCGATAGTCGACACAGAATCGCCACGTGCCGTCCTTCTTCTTTACGAGGACCACCGGAGAAGACCAAGGACTCTCCGAAGGTTGAATAATGTCATCTCGCAACATCTTCTCCACTTCATCCCGAATTATCCGTCTTTCAGCTGGCGACACTTTATACGAATGCTGGCTAATTGGCGGATGGTCCCAGTATTGATACGGTGTTTTATCGCGGCCCGTTTCGTCTGACTTTTCCCCTGCTGAGGTGTGAATGCACCCGAAAATTGGCGTAGTATACCTACCACCCGCTGGCATTGTTCCTTGGTCAGTCCAGGCCCTATTGTCAGTTCCACGTTTGTTTCCTCCGGCGTGTTGTCTGTACTAATAGCAGGGCATGGGTCTCCATTGATGACATTGAGCTCACCGTCCTGGATTGGTTCAGCTGTCCTGATACACATTCCCTTGGGGATTAGTTGTGACTGCTTATGACAATTTGTGATCCAAATCTCTCCTTGACCATCGGTAATGTTTATGATAGCCGCTGGTATGTAAATTTCTTTTGTGCGCCTTATTATCTTTTTACTATCAACAAGAACTTCACAGTTTAACCAGTCATCTGTGTTTGTGACTGCAACTCTTCTCATTGTCAACGGCGGTATCGTCACATTGTCAACGACGAGTAACTTCCCGGAAAATTCAGTATTATGTGTATCTGGTGGAACAGCTTCTTCAATTTGCAGCTCAGATCTTCCACAGTCAATGATAGCTTGGGGTGCCTGAAGGAATTCCCATACGAGGATGACATTGTGACTACATTCTGTTAACACGACAAATTCAAACGGCTGCGTCCTGTTGTTGATGGTTATTCTTGCGACACAAGTTCCTGCTGGATGGACGTACTTTCCATTCGCGACCTTCAGCGCAGTTGCTTCTGTATCACAGAACATTGTATTCTTTAGTGTGCGGCGGTAATTATCCGATAATACAGAAAAAGAGGCTCCTGAATCAACCAGTGCCCGAACAGGTTGGCCATCGATTATGACGTCGATGAGATTTCCCGACATCTAAGCGACTGTCGTCCATGGAGGATTTTCATCTGCGGCGGCCTCACCTCCGTAGATGGTCGCATCGCTTAGTTTTCCTGGGCGCGGTGGCTAGGGGAGCGGTTGGTACCTCTGTATGGCGACGGTGAACGGCTTCAGCGCGTCGGGGAGCGACCTCGTCTAGGGTACGGCGATGGCCTTCTTCCCATAGATCGACTGAACTCATCAGCAGGTGACTGCCTGGGATAGAACTGCTCCGACGGCTGACGTCTTGCGGCAAAATAATCATCAAACACTCGCCTCCTCTCTCTGCTGTAACGTACGACATGCCCAGGCCATCCACAGTGGAAACACAGTGGTGTGTTGTCTTCTGTACTCCAGATCTCGGTTCTTCTGCGGCTCATCATAGTTACCGGGGGAGTTGGCTGTGGTTGCGTCGGCCGGTTCGTGGGCTGCCGTTTGGCGGCTGCAGAGTAAGTCATAGCAGGGCGATGCCATTCTTCACGTTGAGTGCGATTGACGGGGCGGACAGGAGCTAATGTTTGAAATACCTCGTCCTCAGCGACGTCGGCTCCCTCGTTACTTACAGGGCTCACATCCATGGCCATAATCTCATGCTCGCTCAGTCTAATAATTCCGGCTGCCATGCACTGTTGTAATTCTTCTCTCTCGATTTGTCGTATGAGAGAAGCGAAGTCATGCTGGTCTTCCACAACGGCCATAGGGACTACATTTGGAAGTCTTTCATACTTCTTGCGTCCAACCCTCCTTTGTTGCATCTTTTCAGTACGCTGGCACCACTTGATGAACTCTTCTGTCGTAGCGACGTCTTTTATCAGAAGAGCTTGGTACATATCCTCTGCAATTTCCTTCATCAGGTGCGTGATTTTGTCTGCCTCAGTCATGTTTGGATTGACTATGTTACACAGGGCCAAAACATTCTGTATGTACGATTGTGTCGGCTCACCATGTTGTTGGGCCCGGTTCTTCTGTTGTTCTTCGGCCAAGCGGATTTGTCGCTGGCTGTCTCCAAACGTCTTCTTCAGTTCCTTCTGGAACGTCGCCCAGTCATTCAACTTCTCTTCGTTGTTTTCGAACCATTGCTGGGCTGTTCCATCCAGGTAGAAATAAACGTTAGCCAAGCACATCGTATGATCCCACCTGTTGTACTTGGTGACTCGGTCGAACCCTTTTAGCCATTTGTTGGGGTCCTGTCCAGCATCTCCAGAGAACACCGACGGGTGTCTGATGTGCAGCTGGCTTATTGCTGGTTTCGTCTCCATCGTTCTTCTGATAATACGGACTTTTGGAAGGATGTACTCGGTGTATCCCTTGTATTCCGGTTCCAGTCCATGTAAGCGACGACTTTTACGTTGCCTAATCGGAGCCACAGTGATGCAGCTGTTGCACAGTGTACCCGGCGCCTCCACCAAACAATGTTGCGTTGCAATGGAAGTAGGCTTGACTTCGAAGGCAACTAAACACAGCACTTATACTGAAAGCACGTTGATTACGAACTCAACATACACGCAGCACTGACTGACTCTCAGTCAGAGTGCTCTGCTATTTATACACAGACAGAATTTACCAGGAATTAGAAGAACAATTAACATAAGAAACAAGTAGAATTTACATGTGAACATAGGAAAGATGTAGAACCTTCTGGAATTGTAAATTACAAAGGAATAAATTTTCGCCGGTGGGCAGGATTGAACCGGCGACCTTCTGCTCCGCAGTCCGTGACGCTATCCCCTGCGCTACGCCGGCAGTTGGTGTTCATGGTCTCTTGCGGCAATATCAACTGTGCCCATGTCTTTGTGTGCCTATTTTCTTCTTTCTGCCATGTTTTATCAGCTTTATACTTTGGCTTTTCTTAAAAATACTGATGTATTCCAGATTTTGTCTTAATCTTACTCTACCCCATTGAACCAATCTGGTTTATTTTCTGCCCAGAAAGTAGTTAAATGTCTGCTGGGTCAGTCTATTCTTCCTCACTCATGTCATGTATTTATACACATCTCCTATTTTTCCTATGGTGGATGTCACCTTTAATGCATGCAAGTACAATTTATTGTCGTGTCCCCTTCTAAACTATCCATTCTTTTTTATTTGACCTATGATTTTCCTTGGCATCTAACTTCTCATTTATCATGAGGCACTTTGCTGTACTATAGCTTTGGTCAGGAGACTGCACAATATCATCTGAGGCTGTTGTTAAATGACACTGTTTACTGCAACATGTATTTTTAGCTGACTTGCTATTCCCGTCTGTCTGATCCTAAATGTGTAGAATTTTTTTCTCAGTGATGTTCTGTTCTGTTCTCTCTAAGTCTTCTGATATACATGCAGTCTCTGGGTCCTAGCATGATGTTGGTTATGAGTTTTGCATTTCTTCATAGGAGTTGTGGCATCCAACTTGACAGCTTGGATTTTGAGTTCATTGATTCCCCCTCCCCCCTTTAATCTGTGTGTGTGTTTGTGAAGGAGGGGGCAGGGAAATCATAAAAGGGTGTGTCTGGGATAGCTAAGACATTTGTTCTCAGAGCTAAACTTCTGTAGTCTATTGTGATTCAATTTTTGACCCTTTTATTTGTAGTTCTTTGTGCAACTCACAAATAATCATTCTGTTGAGATTCTTATGAAGTGGATAAACCAGAGCAGTTTTTTTGTGTTTCAAAAATCATGAATCATGTCCCATGACTTACTGATCATTTTATTACATGTGTCCTTCCAGTGTTCCGTAATTATACTATTAGTGACCTCTTTTTTATTAGAAACAAATCTGGGTTGAATTGTTTGGTTTCTTCAGAATGCGACGGGGCGGAACATGCTTTTCCCTCTTTCTGGTGGAAAAATGTTTTGTGGTCGTTTAGGGGATGATATTAAATGATTCCCGCTTTGGTGCTGTTCCATCCACGTGCGCCTTAATACATTTTTCAATTGATAAACAAAAGTACATACCAATTATACAGACTTATGGGCGTACAGGGCGAGTTGCGAAAAAAATAATGTTCATCACACAGATGTTGTTTTAAATACGTTTAATTTTTCTATGCACATGTTTAAATTTATAAAGATGTTTTTTGTGACTCGAGCCCCCACGCAACTTCGCACTTTGACCCACACACCGGAATCATTTAACTCAAAAGGCATACGAAAAAACGGTACTTCAGCCGCGAAAAGCTATCCCACGTTTTTACAGAAAAAAATGCCGCGACGAGCAAACCACGCTCCGCCGCCCTCGGCAGTCCACGCGACTCTCCCCTTCCCCCGCGCGACTCGGCTTCCGTTTTTCCAGGCCCGCGGAAAAACCCCTACGTCACAAACTTCCCGAAGCTTGTATTTCCCCCGCGCGCGTTCGCGCGCGCGCGATTTAAATGTGCCGATGTGTGTGGCTCTATAAAATACAAGTGTGCGGCATCAGCCTGGGGGCACTGTCATGTCATAAGAAGCAAATTTTGCACAGTTAAGAAGGGAGTCAGATGTGTTTTACAAACATCAGTAATGGACATACTATTGTAAAGCAATATTGCTTTATATCTATTCCACCATTAAAAACACCATTCTGCTGTGGTTTTATATGCTTGTTTATTTTTGGCAACCATTTTCAGCAATCAGTTTGGCTTCTTCGGGCCCTGCTACCAAGCACAACCCATAAGAAAAATTCACCTCTAACTGTGTGTTCTACATGTTATGCAAAAATTTAAGCTTCATGAAAGAATTGCCTAACCATAAAATATATCTTCCATTACTAGAGCAATAAAATTGTCAGTATACAGATGTTCACATTTTTTAAAAACAGAACATTATACATCACTAAGGCCTAAAAATTGGCATACAAAACATTAAGTTGAAGTGTAACAAAGAATAAAAGCCTCGCCATAATTGAAGACATTTGTGTGGCATGAATAATACCCATTAAGGAAACTAATTAAAACATATAGCCATTTCTATAGGACATGTTAATCATCTATAAACAGACTAACCCATAGAAGACAAGTAGTTGTCAAATAAATAGTCACAAACTATGCTTCATAATCTGCTGTGATGATAGTCAAACATCATTGTACGTAATTTAATCAACTCATATTGTGGAACAGGTACTGAGTTCTTACCTATAAAACTCATGAGTCCGTGAAAGATTATATAGGCCTCAGAACACAGAAGTTTATTAAATACTTTGAGAGTTTGGACAGTTTTATGTCAGATAGACAGACCGTACAGACTGTTGAACAATGTTGTGTACAACATGAGAGATTCTTCCATTCATGGAAGCCAACAATGATCCTGAAAACACTCACAGAATGTCATTTCATGGGACATCTATCATTACAAGGACAAGTAGCTTCTGGGAAATGTCATAAATTAAGCTATTGAATTAAACAATATTTAGGAAAGGATATGTCGCTACTCACCCCAGAGACGCATGATGAGCCGCAAAAAGGCACACATAACAGAAAAACAAAAAATAAAGCTTTCAGCTGTTAAGCCTTTGTCAGCCATAGAGAATGTGTGTGTGCGCGCACATACACACACCCAACCACCCAACCACCTACCCACCTACCCACCTACCCACCCACCCACACACACACACACACACACACACACACACACACACACACGACCGCTGTCTCCAGCTGTTGCGGTCAGATGCGTGATTGGATTTGCGTGTGTACGTGTTCTCTATGGCAGACGAAGGCTTAACAGTTGAAAGCTCTATTTTTTGTTTTTCTCTTATGTGTGTCTTTCTGCAGCTCATCAGGCGTCTCTGTGGTGAGTTGCAACCTATCCTTTCCACATATTGTTGAATCCTTCAAGCTATTGAATTACAAATTTGTGAGAGCACCCTAAATAAAGACGACAGCCTGCAGCTGAGCACAGGCTGTGACCTGTCCATCGGAAGGTTGAAGCGTGCGTGGCAGTGATATCACAGGATGAAATAAAGTATGTTATTAAGAGATGTGAAAGTAACTTTGCTACTACTGTAAATCGTTACATTTGTTCCTTAAACGTGTTTTATTCATAAAAAGATTGTCATGTTTCATTTTGTCTGATTTCCCTTACATCTGGAAATGTAGGCTGCTTGGAAATTTCCTAGTTGTGGAAAATATGGATTTAGAATAGTTTTAATAATTGTAAAGCATGTAAGATTCACTCATTTTGGAAGCAATCAGCTAAAAAGCAAATCTCAAATCACAACATACAGAAACGCCTTGCAACATAGTGAAACAATATGGCTACAAGAATATAAAAATAATAGTAATAGCTACCAGAAACAAGTGAATATCATTGTGAAATCATATGCACTCTTTTGACTCACACTAAAATATCAATTCTCACCAGTCACCTCATTGTGGCTCTTTAGAAAGGAAACAGACTACCTTTCGAAAGTGAGCAGACTATAGCTAAGAAATGTTGAGAGAAGTTTCATGTACATATATTATAATAGACAGCAAAAGAATACACTGTCAGCACCTGGAGTATGTGTACTGTAATAATTTGCTTTTATTTTTAAACCTGTGGGTCACGACCCCAAGGGGGATCGCAGAGTCTTGCTCAGGGAGGGGAAGGGGAGGTCGCCATCACAGGAGGAAGTACTTCCACCATAAAATAACTAGGGGAAGAATAATACAAAAATGTATACCTAAGTGAAATTTATTTACTGTTAAAATTATAAAGTTCCTTGTGTACCATTGTGAATTGGTTAAGCAAATATATTTTTCTGTCAGAAATCGTGTAAAAATAGGGTAATGTGTTCCATTAGGTGTTATTGCTTAATAATAACCTTTAAATAAAATTATTTGATTATTTTGCAATAGTGTACTTATAACGATTGTAGCTCCCTACATTATGACAATGTTGTTCTGTTGATAATCACTGGTTCAATTAATATTCATCTAATGAAGGTTGTTAGGTGCCCAAAACTGGATATTATAAAACCAGTTCAACTGCAACTGATTTCTGCTACTTTAAAAACCAGTTATATAATGTTTTCATTTTTTTCTGGATTTAATTTTGTCACAAATAAGACAATACAATGGAAGAATTAGTATATTTAAAATTAGCAGTTTGCAAGTAACTTACAACATACTGTAAATGTTTATTTAATGTTAGATGCTTGTGGACCCTTACTCCATGAGTATTAGCTTGCAAGTCCTCAAGAATTTTATTTAAGAATTTTACAGTAGATTCTTGTAGATGGTTCTAAATTGTTGTAAGCCATAATATTCTTACTTTTCAGTTCAGTGCTTACATTCTGTTAGAAGCAAAATGAGTGCACATTTATGTGTCATATAAGAGTGGTGTAAATTTACATTATGGACTTGTGCATAGTACAGGAATAAAGTGTCCTTACGTCTGTGTAACTTGTAGTCCTGTGTAAGACTCAGGTGCAGGATTTGCCCAGTCCATCCACCACGCAATTTTTACTCCAGTCCTGTCAAAGGCCCATCCTACCCCATCAGAGGCTTGGCTACTTCTGAAAGCAGGCACGAGATATACCAGCGCATCTGCCATCATTGCCAGCTTTTTATATCAGAATAACTACTAATCAGCTATTCATAAGAATGAGTGACCAGCAACAGACTGTATCCAAAAGCATGGTGGACCCCCTGTGGCACAATATGCAGCAGATCATAACATAATAATATAGTAAGGACAGTTTACAACACACCGCAAAGATGTGGCGACGAGGTGCAACAGGCACATACAAAATACACACACATACAATACTTTCAGCTTTCGGCCACTGCCTTCTTCTGAAAATAGAACACTCACGCAGGCACAGCTGAAGAAGGCCATGGCCGATACCTGAAAGTGTTATATGTGTGTGTCTTTTGTATGTGCCTGTCACAGCTCGTCACCACGTCTTTGCGGTGAGTTGTAAACTGTCCTTACTATATTATTAATTCCAACCTTGACTTTCCATTATATATTTTGTAGATCATAACATGCTAGACATCAATGGCTGTTTTACCACCCATGTCATATGTAGCCTCTCCTGCTCCACCAGTCCCTCTGAACTA
Source organism: Locusta migratoria (assembly GCA_026315105.1). Lineage (NCBI taxonomy): Eukaryota > Metazoa > Arthropoda > Insecta > Orthoptera > Acrididae > Locusta > Locusta migratoria. Next base: position 263,051,300 of record CM048744.1, read on the forward strand.
CACAGACGGAAACTATCCTTACAACTCGTCCTTCATTCCTAAACCTGATGTGACCTAAACCTGCATCGACCTCCTTCCCCACACCTTCCACCCGACAGTTTCCCCTTTGTATCTCATACCACCACTTCCCATATCACAGTCACATCCTCACTGATTTACTGTATAATGCAGCATTTTTCATTACTTTTATTACATATTAGCTTGAATGTACATTTTAAAGTAATTACAAGACATCAGATCTCTTGTTTTAACAGGAATTTGATGAGAGCCCTGACTGGGCAGGTAGACCAATTCCTGGTTGGTTGTACCGCAGGCTGTGTCCGAGTACTGTCCTACTTGCACTTCATGATCGTGCTCCACAGTTGCATATCTCTGAAGATAGACTCTCAGTCACTGGTGAAAAGGGATACTCCATGGTTCGTGCTACTCACTGTGAGTTGTTGTAACAATTTACACATCAATTACATTCATATTTCTGTATACCTGTTAAGGTCATTTCGTTATTTTCTCTGACCTTAGCGGTGAGCCGTGGAACGTGGTATTGGGAAGCTACTGTAGAGGAAATGCCCGATGGTTCAGCTACACGTCTGGGGTGGGGACAGGAATATGGAAATCTGCAAGCACCTTTGGGTTATGATAAATTTGGATATTCCTGGCGTTCAAGGTAAGTCTTTTGAGCTACTCCATCAAGGTTTTCTGCTAAGATGTTCAATGTGCTATCACCCTGATTATTGTGCATTATTTATATGGGGCCATATAAGAATCCAGTGTTCTTGCAAATTGAAGATCATTTGAAAACAAATTAAATTTACTGTTTGAATGTCAGTTGCCTGTTATTGGAAAAAATTGTTTAATTTTATTGCTCTTAACTTTAATTTGAAGTTGTCTTTGCTTAAATAATTAATAATAATGGTCTCTCAGGCATTAAGCTTTTAGTGACTATAAGCTATCTAACAATAGTTTTATTTCCTGATGCAATGTGTAATCAATTGTAATAACAGATTAGGAGTAATGTGTGTGTGTGTTTTTTTTTTTTTTTTGCAATTTATTGTTATTGTTATTTGTTACTTCGACTTTCTACATGCTACCTATATATATTTGTAAAAATGTATATAAATATATGTACAGCTGGATCAGTTTTGATGAAATCTTTAGGAAATCTTCATATTAGCCCAGTGGGTGATCCTGTGACCTTTGTTTGCAATTCAATTTATATATTTATTAATATATACGTAAAAGTTTATATCTGGCACTTGTAATGACAGTAACCCCCTTAGCAGAGAAAGAGCCACTGAACTTCTGCTACCTGTAGTGCTGGTGTCTCTTCCATGGGCATGTTGATAGTGCCTCTATGGTTGCCTCTTTCTTTGCTGGTAGTGCTACTGTCTTTCCAGGTATAAGATGTAAACTTTTATATATAGGTCCAAAGGGAACATAAACTTTTATATGTACTTTAGATTGTGATATTAGTATGTAAATAGGGATTAAATGAAATAAATCACAATTTGCGATCAGTTATGGCTTCACTGTACTAGGTTTAGATGAAATACCAAAGTGGGGTGAATGAATATTTGTGCCCAGCCGGGATTCTAACCCGGAATCTCCTGCTTACTAGGCAGACGGGTTGACCACTCCGCCATCGAGGACACAGTGCCAACCCGACTGCAGAGGACTCTTCCATGCATGTCTCCTGCCACACCCACATCTCCATTCACCACGCTGTCTCTTTCCTATTACCACAGCCTATTTGTTCTGTAATGCTCGCAGCCACACTACTGTATTTCCACATCAGGGAGAACAGACTATGAGGTATCGAGACACAATCAATTGTTGTCGAGAGCCCAGCCTCGGCTTGTATAGAATTATATATTTTTTTGATGACGTTACAGCGTTTGAATCCCAGCCGGGCACAAATTTTCGTTCATACCTAGTACAGTGAAGCCCTAACTGATCACAAATTGCGATTTATTTCATTCATTGAACGCTGTAACGTAGTCAAAAATATATAATTCTAAATAGGGATTAATCACACTCAGGATTGTATAAGCATGGTATCCAGTGTCTGTAATCACATTACACATAACAAAGCAACCAGTAAAATACATTCACCCATCAATTTTTGTAGATACATAATATAAATTTCACCAATGTGAAGCCGAAGTGGGTTACTAGTAAGAGGCAAGGATGGTCACATGGTCTTTGCAGTAAACCAAAACATTAGAGTACATGAGAGAGAAGGAAAAGAAAAAATAGAAAGATTAGCACAGCTTGGTCACATGCTCTTACTAATGCCATGTACAATCATATTGATGCCTTAATTCCATTATTTTTTATGATTAGCATCTAACTAAGAAAATGTTTCAAACTGATTGAAATTATGTTAAACTTTTTGGAAGTCTCAATACGAAACACTGGATTATTATGACGTGGGCAATCTGAGCTCCAGGGTAAGGAATATCACTTATTTAATGCATCTCATTATTTATGATGTCATACCTTCTGTATTATTTGCTGTACAGTACATAATTTTGCTGGAATTTCATATATCATAGACAAAAAATGGCAATTGGAGAAAAAAATAATGTAGTTGCAATTTTTTTTTTTTTTTTATCTTGGTTGGAGGGAGTGGCATGAACAACATAAAAATCCCCATCTGTGATGTGTGAGCTTTGGGATGGGGTGTTGTAACTTATTATGTTTTTCTTGAGTAACTCGCCCCTTACAAATTAAAGAATGTTAAATTTCCTTAAAAAGTTTTTTCCTTAAGGACTATAGCTTCTGCATTACAGGAAGTGTAAAAAAATCATTTTTTTAAATGAACTATTTTTAATGGTATACAATTCATGTATATTGTGAATTAAAATGGATCAAGTCCAAATATTAAAAAGTTACATAATATTTATGTGCAGTGGAACAATATTCAGGGGTAAATTTTGTTCTGGGTTTCTGACAAGTGGCAATGGGAGGGAGCATTGTTGGGAGATAGAAGGAAGAACAAGAGAAGTGGCCAGCTAGTGGAATCATGACAAAGCACTTGTGTGCAAAATAAAGTTTGAGCTAGTTTAGTTATAATTTGATGGCAGTTCATGATTCTCCATCTTCATGGCCTTTTAATATACACAGAATTTGTTGAGGAAAACTACAGAATTAGAAAATATGACATAAGAAATATTGTTGAAACGAGATAGAATGGCTGGCCAGTACTTACCATTGTGCTGTACCTCCGATAGTAACACAAAAAAAAAAAAAAAAAAAAAAAAAAAAGATAAAAGGGGACAAAAAGGACTAGCTTTCGGAACAGAGTTCCTTCGTCAGGTGGGAGAGAAGGGAAGAAGAAAGGATGGGAACAGAAGGGAAAGGTGGTTCACGACCTAGGTCATGAAGGTGGTGTTTCGGGAGTATAGACGTCAGAGATACTGCATGTATGTACTGAGCCAAGCCAGAGAGGATAAATATAACCAAAGAGGAAAGATCAAGTAGTAAAGAGAAGAGAAGATGAGTGAACTGAATGATGCTGAGGAGTGTAGGAGGGGCGGGGAGTTGTCTAAAATGTTTTTCATTAACAGGGAACGATGGATGGACACACAAACACACACGCACTCATGGGGGGGGAGAGAGAGAGAGAGAGAGAGAGAGAGAGAGAGAGAGAGAGAGAGAGAGGGCGGGAGGGAGAGGGAGAAAGAGAGAGGTAAGGAAGGGATAATGAATAGGTGAGCTGAGGATGGAGGAAGGGGAGGGGTTAGCGTACATTTAGGCCAGGGGGGGTGGCGGGAGGAGAGGATATGTTGGAGGGCAAGTTCCCACCTCCGTAGCTCTGAGGGACTGGTGTTTGTTGGTATTATCCAAATGGCACGTGTGGTGTAACACATGCCCAGGTCCCTGGAGTTATGCTGGAGGGCATGTTCTGCCACAGGATATTGGGTGTCCCCCAGGCGAACAGTCCGTCTGTGCCCATTCATCCGCTCAGCCGATTTGTTAGTAGTCATACCAACATAAAAGGCTGAACAGTGGACACATGTCAGCTGGTATATGACATGTGTTGTCTCACATGTGGCCCTGCCTTGAATCGGGTAGGTTTTTCCTGTGGTGGGGCTGGAGTATGTGGTAGTGGGAGGATGCATTGGACAGGTTTTGCAGCGGGATCGGTTGCAGGGGTAGGAACCAAAACCACCCTCCCTACGTAATGGTTCCACAATAGTACAGGTTTATATGCCCACTAGCTCTGCCGATGATAAGGAGACCGAAGAAAGGTATAAGAAGGTAAAGGAAATTATTCAGACAATTAAGGGAGAGGAAAACTTAATTGTGATGGGAGACTGGAATTCGGTTGTAGGAAAAGGAAGGGAAGGAAAAAATATTAGATGAATATGGACTGAGCAAAAGGAATGAAAGAGGAGATCGCCTGGTACAATTTTGCATGGAACATAATTTAATAATAACAAACACATTGTTTAAGAATCATGAAAGAAGGATGTATACATGGAAGAGACCAGGAGACACTGGAAGGTAACAGATTTCGGAACCAGGTTTTAAACTGCAAGACATAACTAGGTTCAGATATAGACTCTGGCCATAAATTTTTGGTCATGAATGTAGGCTGAAACTGAAAAAACTGCAAAAGGGTAGGAAAATAAGGAGATGGGACCTGGATAAATTGAAGGCAACAATTGACAGAAACGGGGGAAAATAAAACAGTAGAGGAGGAATGGGTAAAATTGAGAGATGAAATAATGAAGGCAGCAGAGGACAAAATAGGTAGGAAGGCAAGACCTATAAAAATCCTTGGATATCACAGGACATACTAAATTTAATTGATGAAAGGAGAAAATATAAAAGTGCAGTAAATGAAACAGGCAAAATGGAGTACAGACAGCTAAGAAATGAGATTGACAGGAAGTGTAAAATAGCTAAGCAGGAGTGGCTAGAAGGCAAATGCAAGTCTGTAGAAGAATGTATAAATAGGGGAAAAATAGATACGGAAAATAAAAGAAAGATTTGGAGACAAGAAAAGCAGCTGTATGAATATAAAGAACTCAGATGTAAAACTAGTTTTCAGTAAAGACGGGAAAGCTGAAAGGTGGAAAGAGTATATAGATGGGCTCTACAATGGAAATGAACTTGGGGACAATATTGTAGGAAGGGAAGAGGAAATAAATGAAGATGAAATAGGATATACTATACTGAGAGAAGAATCTGAAAGAGCAATGAAAGACCTAAGTTGAAACAAGGCCCCTGGAGTGGACGACATTCCCTCAGAACTACTGAATTCTCTGGGAGAGCCAACCATGACAAAACTATTTCACCTGGTGTGTAAGATGTATGATACAGGGGAAACATCCTCTGACTTTAAGAAAAATGTAATAATCCCTATTTCAAAGAAAGCAGGTACAGACCGGTTTGAAAACTACAGAACCATCAGCTTTTGACAATGGAATACACTCTTCAGATTCTGAAATTAGGAGGAGTAAAATATAGGGAACCGAAGGTTATTTACAACTTGTACAAAAACCAGACAGCAGTTATCAGAGTTGAAGAGCATAAAAGAAATGCAGAGGTTGGGAAGGGTGTAAGACAGGGTTGTAGCCTTTCTCCAATGTTATTCAATTTGTACATTGAGCAAGCTATAAAGGAAAGCAAGCAGAAATTTGGAGAAGGAATTAAAGTTCAGGGTGAAGAAATAAAAAGCCTTGCGTTTTGCTGGCGACATTGTAATTCTGTCAGAGACAGCAACGGATCTGGAGGAGCAATTGAATGGAATGGACAGTGTGTTGAAAGGAGCATATAAGATGAACATCAACAAGAGCAAAACAAGGATAATGGAATGCAGTCTTAGAAAATCAGGGGCTGCTGAAGGAAGTAAATTAGGTAACGAATCAATAAAGGTAGTAAATAAGGTTTGTTACTTGGGCAGTAAAATAACATATGATGCAGAGGCTGTAAAATGCAGAATGGCTATGGGAAGAATAGCGTTTTTGAAAAAGAGAAATTCATTAACATTGAATATTAATTTAAGCACAAGGAAATCCTTTCTGAAGGCATTTGTGTGGAGTGTTGCCTTGAATGGGAGTGAAACATGGACAATAAGCAGTGCAGATAGGAAGAGGATAGTGACGTTTGAAATGTGGTGCTACAAATGAATGCTGAAGATTAGGTGGTTGGGTCACATAACTAATGAGGAAGTACTGAACAGAAATTGGGAGAAAAGGAATTTCTGGCATACCTTGACTAAAAGAAGGCATCAATTGGTAGGATACATTCTTAGACACCAAGGTATTGTGAATTTAGCATTGGAGGGAAGGGTGTGGGGTAAAAATCGCAGAGGGAGACGAAAAGATGAATATAGTAAGCAAATTCAAATGGAGGTTGTCGTTCTTATGAGGAGATGAAGAGGCTTGCTCAGGATAGAGTAGGGTGGAGAGCTGCATCAAACCAGTCTCTGGACTGAAGACCATAACAAAAAAGTCAAGACTTTCTGGGACATAATTCCTATTGTCTAATTAAAATTATTTGTTAGTTGAGAACCAGAGCTCATATCACCATTTGCAGACTGTCCAACATGACCACTTTGCTTTTAGTGCTCAGATTGCATACAGTATATGTGAAACATGTATCAGTCGCTGCCTGCCTTTCACTAGCCTAGGTGTGCAAAACTGCATTCTGTCTTATTGACAGTCTTAATTGAGTTACAGATGACAGCATTATGGTAACAAGCTAACATCAATGAACAGAAGTCAAGTTATAAATAGTTTCAGTCATAGTGTGTATTATTATTTTCCTTGGCTGAATTTGCAGTCGGTGTGCCTGTGTCACTCATTAGCTGAACAAGATTGTAATGTGGTTAGAGCAGTAGACTAAAACCTAGGAGGGCTGGGCATCAAATCCTTTAGGGCTGTTTCTTATGTGCACTTTAAAAGTTCACTCTGAGAATGGAACAGGAAAGGAAATTACTAATAGTGATACTGTATTTGGTAAAAAACAGCTTTGGTTCTATAAACTTGATGTCTTATTTATTTATTTAAACATGACGTGTTTCACCCCTTCTGGCATCATCAGACGTTGAAAAGGGGTGGGGAGAAGATGCACAGACATGTTTAAAACACAACTAAAAATATGTTAAATCTTTCTTAAGCAAGAAATATTAAAATAGGAAGGGTGGGAGGGTGCAGACTAAAAAAAAAAACAGAAGGCCACATGACTACATTCATATTTTGATGTGGGGGGATGAAATATGAACTAATAAAATACTGCTAAAGGGTGTAGCTTAATAAATAAAGTTAGTTAACTCTGAAGTTGCTGAGTGTCAATTATTAAAATTCAATAAAAATAGATGTAACTGTTGCTCAATAATGGGGGGCAACAAAGTCACTGGTAAAACTTAACTTAGCCGCGCAAAGCTTTGTTTACTCATGTAGAGCCGACCCCTGCCACAACCATAGACTGCTTCCACTCTTGTGTCTTGCTGGTAACTGTTCAAACTTGCACATCAAAGGTGCAGAAGTGGCTCATAAGTGGCGCACTTGAGTGTGACAACAGCTACAGATTTGCATGTGTAATGCAAACTATTTTACCATGGGTTGCAGCCACTACCGGAAGATGCCCATCGTTATGTCGAAAAAGTTTTGATGTTTCGATATAATTTGGTCGTTTATAAGGCTTGGGGATTTAAAAAATATGTATTTTGATATTTCAAATTCCTCCAACAGATTTAATTTATGGTTTTTACTAGCCACATGAAGGATTTTTATGTTTTCGAGACTTGGGGGTTGATGGCCTGAAGATTTAAGATGATGGGCAAAGGGCGAGAATTTCTTTAACTGACCTTTTTTAGTTGAGTAGATGTTTGCTAAACCAAACGGCAAAGGATATTCCTGTTTGACCGATATATTGAGCTGAACATTTGATACACCTAATACTGTACACCCTGATTTGGAGAACAAATTCTTTTTGGGGTGCTCATTATGAGGAAGTAAATATTGTATTGGGGCGCCTTTTGAAAGGCTCTCCCCCCCCTCCACTCCCTCCTTTTCAACGTCTGATGATGCCCAGAAGAGACAAAACGCGTCATGTTTAAATAAATAAATAAGACATCAAGTTTATGCAACCAAGACTGGTTTTTACCAAAAATATCAATTATGGTTGTTGTGCCAGCACCACAAAAATATGGAGTGGAGTGATTTTAGTAGTGATACTATTTACCCTCTGTCATGCACTATATGGTGGCTTGCTGATGAATATGTATGTAGATGTAGATGTCTGTATGTAGCTTGTCTGAGTTAGTATTTCTCATTGTATTGTGTTCAAGTTGACCCTCTCCCAAGATACAGTTTAAAAAAAACTTATTGGAATGCAGGTTTATGAGGTCTTCTTCAACAACCAGTAATATTTTTGACAGGTGCACACCCTCTCATTTGAAGGATACAAATGCAGTGGGAGAGTGCTATGCTAGTAGGAAATTTAAGAACTTGATATGTAGGGTATATGCAGATTCCTGGATATCTATGTCTCTCTCTCTTCTCTCTTTCTTTCTCTTTCTCGCTAAGAGACACGCTATAAAGTCTAATATCACCATACAACTAAATATGAACAACATCATAAGGTATTGATGGAGTATATTAATAATAAGGTGTGCGAGGTAGCATTAACTGTCTCCCTCCTTTGTTTGAACAGGGTAAGAACAGGATTCCATACAGAATTTAAGCAAAACCTCCATCTCTGCATTTGCTATTTTTATCTCAACAGTTCATTTATAATACTCTCTCAGTATTTGGAAGCGTATGGCAGAACCTTCGTGTTACTATATGAATAAGATTACGAGTGCAAATGCAACATTCTGCTATAGTATATGTGCTCAGCTGTTGTCAGAGGTGCCTTCCCCCCATCCCTTGGCCAATGACTCACCCTCCCCCCAAACTATGACCAGCCTCGCCCCCCCCCCACCCCATATATTATGTCTTGTTTTGCCATTTAATATTGAAATTAAATATTCTTTGTTTCGCGTTTTGTAAATTGTTTTATAAAGCCTCCCATGCTGCCCCCCCCCCCCCCCCCAGATATTTCAATGATACAATATGCGTCATGACCCCCCTCCCCCCTTGGGCACCTCTGGCTGTTGTAATTGTGTATTATATTTATACTCAATAAAATGGTTCTCGACAATCTTCATGTTCTGACCAGTATATGATGTGTCACAACTGCAAGGAATATGAGAGACACCCACCTTTGGGACAAAAGACCCTTGAAGTTTGCTCCCTTAATTACAAACCAACCAACAACTACCTTACACAAACCAAAATCATCTTTTATGATTTCAAAAAAGGTATTAACCCTAATTGGTGGTCAAAAATTACATTTTAAATCATATTTATGTATAATATTACCACATTTGTTGGACACAGTTCCCTATGTAAGGCAATAAGAACAAAAATTATAGAAGGAAACTTTCCTGGTAGGATAAACAAATATAAAAAATAAAAAACGGATGACTTACCAAAAGGACCGGCTCGTCGATAGACACAAATAAAATCACACACATACAAGCTTTCACAACCGTTGGTCGCTTCTTCAGGATAAGTGGAAAAAAGGGGAGGAGAAAGGGAAGGATATGGGTTTTAAGGAAGTGGAAAAGGAGTCATTCCAATCCCAGGAGTGGAAGGACTTACCTTAGGGGAATAAAAGGAAGGTAAACAAATACACACACACTCACACATATCCAAACGCAAACACACCTTTTCTTCCCCTAAGGTTAGTCCTTCCACTCCTGGGATTGGAATGAATCCTTTTCCATTTCCTTAAAACCATATCCTTTCCTTTCTCCTCCCCTTTTTTCCTCTTATCCTGAAGAAGCGACCAACAGTTGCAAAAGCTTGTATGTGTGTTCATGTGCAATAAGAACAAAGATTTTTGTACCGCCTTGTTATCATCACTCACTTGATTCTCAGTTGGTTGATAGTTCAGTGCATATATGATCTATCACTGTAATCATTGTGACAAATGAAGGAAGCCGTTCTTGTCAACTTCATCATGAAACAAAGGTGATTTTTAATTTATAGTGCGCCTCGGTTGCACAGTGGTAGAGTGCCAGATTACAAATCCAAAGGTCGCGGGTTCGATCCCCGACAGGTCCTAGGATTTTTATCTGTCACTTTCCACTTCTTTCACCTCTGGCAGTATTGCTAATGTGAAAAATACCGAGTAGCACCATGGTTCGTAACCCACGTTAAACTGTAGGGCCCCCTATAACTGGCTGGGTAAGTCAGTTCAAAGGTCGGAGGAAGGCAATGGCATACCACCTCCAAACAGGACCATGCCTAGTAAAGCACTGTGGTGTTCAAACCAAACTTCGGATTGATGACTGCTTTACCTTTATATGTTTTAAAAAGTATATCACTTGTGTGTATTTCATTGGTTGGAAAGAAAGCAGTTGTGCTGTGTGTCAGCTGTTACCAGAATAAAAATGGTATTTGTCTGGTCTCCCTTCAAATAATTAAGCAGAAGATTTATGTGTGATGCTGTTCATGATTAATACTGTTAATTGTTCAGCTAGCCAATTATGTATGGTATTTACCTAAGTATTTTGTGTACTTTTGTTACCATCATGTTTAATTCACCAATAATAATTTTAAAGATAAGATGTATTTGTGTAAATGAACTAGGTGAAACAGTGTTTATAGGAGAGAGTTTGTCATTTTTGTTGAAAGCCAACTTATTACTGTACATGATTTTTAATTATGTTACATAGGCAACAACTCCATTCTTTTGATAGTTGTTTATAATATGGAATGTGTATCTTAAATGTAAAGCAATAAGTTTATACAATTTTGGTGCCTTAGTAATGCCATATTTTTGCACATATTGACAGGAAGGGTACACGATTTCATGAGTGTCGTGGTAAGCACTATAGTCCTGCTTATGGAGAAGGTGATGTGCTTGGATTTATGATAATTTTACCAGATTCAAATGAAATAAATCACTTACCTCAGCCATATAAAGACAGAGTAAGTAACAATATTTTTTCTAATTAAATTCATGTTTTTACTACATATAATACCTTTTTCATAAAAAATGTGATGGCAAAGTGATGTATCAATAAAATAAAATTACATTTCAAAACTGATTCTTTGTGTATGATGAAATAACTGAAAATGTTGTATCATAACATTTGCAAGTGATAACATCATGCAGGTAACTGTAGCAATTCATGCAAAATTGGGCTGTTAATATTATAGATTTTGTTTTTAATATTGTATTTATTATGAATAGTTTCAGAGAGTCATAATGTTGGCTTGCTGTGTTGTGATACAGTTATAGAATTACAGAAATTGACTCTTGGAATGGAGTATGTGGACCAAAAAATGCCAGATTTATGCATAACATGCCCCTTCTCTTTTGTGTACATAACACTCATCATGCCGCTGTGTGAAACAAAATATGAGAGAGGGATATTAAGTAGCTCATTCCATTTTTTTAGTATATACCATTTTTTATTTTGTTAATTGCAATCACTGTTTTCACTTAAGGAAACAGTTCTCACTGAACAGTCACAATATGTTTACTACATTAGAAATAATTTGTTCTGTGCTAAGTGGGGTGTCATCCACATATACTAACATTGGTAACAAACAATGGAATGTCTAGGTTGGAATGTCAATAATAGGATAAGTTGCCACTAACTATAAAGATGATCACTGAGCTACAGACAGGTGCATAGGAAAGACAATTATATTTGCAATCACATAAGTTTGTAAGTATTTGGCCACAGCCTTTGTCTGGAAAAGAGATCACACAACATGCATTTACACAATGACACAGTACAACTCACACCCATATGACCACTATTTATGGCTGCAGTGGTTCATGTTTCTTCATGCCATAATTTCCATTTACATCTATTCACTTAAATCACGTAAGAAAATATTGAGATAGGTTCTCAGATAATTTAGATAGAAGTCATTATCAGATAAAATACAGTTGTTCTTAATAAAGTATAATATTAATATATTTTAATTGTTAGTCAATTTAATGCTGTTATTGACTGTGTCCAAGGCACTGTTTTGTGCAATCTTATCATTGTATGAAAGTATAGATAATACGGTAATAAAGACAGTTTACAACTCACCGAAAAGATGTGGCAACGAGCTGCGACAGACACATACAAAAGACAGACACTTACAACACTTTCAGCTATCGACCATGGCCTTCTTCAGAAAATAGAACATTCACGCAATCACACAGGCACATCCAATTCAATGTGCGGCAGCTGGAGGTGAAGGTTGTATGACTGTGTTGTGTGCCTGTGTGATTGCGTGAATGTTCTGTTTTCTGAAGAAGGCCATGGGCAATAACTGAAAGTGTTGTATGTGTGTATCTTTTGTATGTGCCTGTTGCCATGTCTTTGCGGTGAGTTGTAAACTGTCCTTATTACTATATTATTAATTCCAACCTGGACTTTCTATTATTATATGAAAGAATATAGACGCATTCAAGAGAAAGGACAATGGGGAATGAAAATACTTTTTTGCTAATGAAGTAATCTCCCACTAGTATCAATGCCATATTATGTGAACTTTATATAGTGTATGAGTCACATGAGATAACTTCACATTTACTACACAAGGAAAAAACACATGGTCGGGGGTTCGAATCCCCCCTTGGGCATGGATATTTGTGCCGTCTTAGTTCGTAAGTAGTTCATAAGTAGTTTGTAAGTTTAGGGACTGATGACCCCGTAGTTAAGTCCCATAAGCTTAACAAACATTTGAACATTTGATTTGAAAAAACACACAAGAAATGAGAGTTTGGTAGTGCATGTCCTTAGGTAAAGCCCACGTAGTGAGGTCTGTCAGTCAGTGTCATTGAAAGCTGTCACTTGTGGTGCTCTCTGTGATGAGCATAGTCTCCACTGCCTTTTAATCATTCCCCCTTGCCCATGTTACTACAGATTGCTTTAGCTTAATTACTATTTTTTGTTGAATAAATGAAGATCAGTTTACTCCTGCATACATTATTAATGACTTATTTTCTTTACAGCCTCTAGTGAAATTCAAGAGCCATTTGTATTATGAAGAAAAAGATAAAGTAAATGAAAAACTGAAGCAACTTAAAGTTATTCCTGGAAGTAAGTTAATCTTTTACAAAAATGGTGTCTCACAAGGGGTTGCTTTTACAGATATTTATGGTGGCTCATATTATCCATCACTTTCACTGCATAAGAGTTCTACTGTTTCTGTCAATTTTGGACCAAATTTCAAATTTCCTCCTTCTGACATTCCATTCAGACCAGTAAGTATACAATTTATTTTTTCTTTCTGTAAGCTACGCTTACCTCAATATTTATTCTCTTTTTTGTTGTGTCAGTCTTGCCTCACAGCAATATATATTTGTCTATTACTCTGATAATGTTTCATATATTGTTCTCTACAAGTGTCATATATTTGATTTTTTCCTCATTTAAAAACAAAAAGGCATTTACATCATACTGCATTTAATTTACAACTTTAGCAGGACATACAGTATAGTGTGAATAATGTTTGAATTTTGGAACATACTACATACATATGTGGCGTGAGTAGTCATATTTAAATGACTGTTTAGAAAGAAATAGTTAATTAGTAACAGGAGTCTAATCATAGTAGTCTGGATAGTTTAGATTGCTATGTCATATTGCCCACGCACCTCAGTTGAATTATACAGAGAGATATCGAGAAGTAGCACCAGAAAAGTAGCTGTACATCACCTTTACAAATACTGTAATATTAAGAAAATTTCAAATGGATACAATTTTTTGAAATTACAAATATGATTGGAAATTTCACTGTTCATCATTTGCATTAAACACATATTAAAATTGAGAAAATATCTATTCATTCACACAAAAAGGTAATAAAATATAACCTCTCTTTACCAGATAAGTTCTTTTCCCAAAAGTATACAGAAGCACAGTTTTCTCTTAATTTTCTTTTTACTCAACATATCCCTGAATTTAGATTATACACAGTTCATTAGAAGTCCAGATCTCCAGTGATCCAAACTGTGGTTCTCTCCAGCATTCAGCAGTAAGAACACTGTTGCTCCAATCCTGCTTTTGCCTGCACCACCAACATGGTCATATTAAAGTCTGGAGATGCCATGGCAAGATTGATTCGTTGTTTGGGAGAGGAGGACCATACTAATAAAGTCATCAGTCCCTTAGTGGGAAGGTGAAGGAGTGGGGATAGGATAGGAAAGGAGAGGAAGCGAAAGGAAATGCAGTCCAGGGAGGAAAGAAGAAAGACAGGCTGCAGTAGTTTGGGGCCCCATGCTCACCACACACATGCTCATGAAAGAATTGTGAGCCCCTAGGGGGCCATGTTAAGAGGCTGTTGAAGTGTTACCTTATGCATTGCTGTATGGTAATGTATCTAGTATTATGGTTTGAAGTGGTAATGGATTCCACTCCTGCTCCCCCTTAGTAGTGACTGCCAGTACACTTACAGGCCAGTGTTACATCTCTAAAGAGTTGGAGCTTGTCGTCTTCCCATACCTTTGGACCTTGCCAAGGGCCACATTGATACAGGACAATGTGCGATCACATGTAGTATGCAATGTTCAGGACTTATTTATTGCCCAATGAATTGGATTGTATTCTCCTGTTCTTTCTTGTATCAAAAATGTCTGGTTTAGGATACACCAACTACTGCAACACCATATCAACTTTGGGAACATGTGGAAGCAGCATGAACTGATATACCCCAGCAACACATACAGAACTGCTTTGATTTCATGCTAAAGTGTGTCGCAGCAACTGTAGACAGCAATGGCAGTAACACTATACTGATTTAATCATCTTCTTCACTTTACATTGAGCTGTATTCTTAATCATTGTGATCAATGTATTACATGTTATCTGTCATATCCCCTCTTTCTTATAGTTGCATTTTGGACAGCCAGCAGTGTTTGTCACCATTTAAAAGAAATTTGTGGTTATCACAAACACTCAATTAGTGGTCAAGAATGAGATGCATAGTGTGTTATATGCTGCCTCTTTACATGTGCACCACATCTTCCCTAGAGTCAACCATCTACCTTTCCCACAACTTTCCTTACATGCTCGCATATCAACATTATGCCTGGTATTTAATTGATGCAACTGTATCAAGGAAGCACACTACTAATGCTGTATCGGAAAATTATGTGATATTTTTTTCCACTTATCACCAATGCCTTTCATTTCCCTACATTTAGAGCTAGCTGCCACACATCATACCAACTAGGAATTTTGTCCAAGTCATTTTGTATCTTCCTACAGTCACAATGATAACACTTTCCCATACATCAACAAACATCCACAATTTGCTACTCAACTGCCTCGAAGCCATTTATATAGCCATAAAGTGATAGTCCACTCCCATGAACCACAGACATTGCCGAGGTGGGGTGGCTTGCGTGCCTCAACAATACAGATAGCCGTACCGTATGTGCAACCACAGCGGAGGGGTATCTGTGGAGAGGCCAGACAAACGTGTGGTTCCTGAAGAGGGGCAGCAGACTTTTCAGTAGTTACAGGGGCAATAGTCTGAATGATTGACTGAGCTGGCCTTGTAACATCAGCTAATGTGGCTTTGCCACACAGCTACTGCGAACGGCTGAAAGCAAGGGGAAACTACAGCCGTTAGCTTTCCCAAGGACATGCAGCTCTACTGTATGAACATATGATGATGGCATCCTCTCGGGTAAAATATTCCGGATGTAAAATAGTCCCCCATTCGGATCTCCGGGCGGGGACTACTCAGGAGGATGTTGTCATCAGGAAAGACAATACTGGCATTCTACGGGT
The DNA here is from genome assembly GCA_026315105.1 of Locusta migratoria. Classification (NCBI taxonomy): domain Eukaryota; kingdom Metazoa; phylum Arthropoda; class Insecta; order Orthoptera; family Acrididae; genus Locusta; species Locusta migratoria. The sequence continues at coordinate 263,067,111 of CM048744.1, forward strand.
CGGAGCGTGGAATGTTAGATCCCTTAATTGAGTAGGAAAATTAGAAAATTTAAAAAGGGAAATGCATAGGTTGAGTTAGATATAGTGGGGATTAGTGAAGTTCAGTGGCAGGATGAACAGGATTGCTGGTCAGGTGAGTATAGGATTATAAGTACAAAATCAGTTGGGGGTATCACAGGAGTAGGACTGATAATGAATAAGAAAATAGGAATGCGGGTAAACTACTATGACCATCACAGTGATCGCATTATCATTGTCAAGATAGATATGAAGCCAACACCGACAACAATAGTACAGGTTTATATGCCAACTAGCTCTGCCGATGATGAGGAAATCGAAGAAATATATGAGGAGCTAAAGGAAATTATTCAGATAATTAAGGGAGAGGAAAACTTAATTGTTATGGGAGACTGGAATTCGGTAGTAGGACAAGGAAGGGAAGGGAAGATAGTGGGTGAATATGGTCTGGGCAAAAGGAATGAAAGAGGAAGCCGCCTGTAGAATTTTGCACGGAACATAATTTAGTTATAACAAACACCTGGTTCAAGAATCACAAAAGAAGGTTGTATACGTGGAAGCGACCAGGAGACACCGGGAGATACCAGATAGATTTTATAATGGTAAGACATAGATTTCGGAACCAGGTTTTACAGTGTAAGACATACCCAGGGGCAGATATAGACTCTAACCATAACTTGTTGGTTATGAACTGTAGGCTGAAACTGAAGAAACTACAAAAAGGTAGGAAATTAAGGAGATGGGACCTGGATAAATTGAAGGAATCTGAAGTTCTTAAGAATTTCAGAGGGAGCTTTAGGCAACATTTGACAGAAACAGGGGAAAATAAAACAGTAGAGGAGGAATGGGTAAAATTGAGAGATGAAATAGTGAAGGTAGCAGAGGACAAAGTAGGTAGGAAGGCAAGACCTACAAAAAATCCTTGGATATCACAGGAGATACTAAATTTAATCGATGAAAGGAGAAAATATAAAAATGCAGTAAATGAAACAGGTAAAAAGGAATACAGACGACTAAGAAATGAGATTGACAGGAACTGCAAAATGGCTAAGCAGGAGTGGCTAGAAGGCAAATGCAAGGATGTAGAAGAATGTATAAATAGGGGAAAAATAGATACAGCCTACAGGAAAATAAAAGAAACGTTTGGAGATAAGAAAAACAGCTCTATGAATATCAAGGACACTGATGGAAAACCAGTTCTCAGCAAAGAAGGGAAAGCTGAAAGGTGGAAAGAGTATATAGAGGGGCTCTACAAAGGAAATGAACTTCGAGACAATATTGTAGGAAGGGAAGAGGATGTAGATGAAGATGAAATAGGAGATATTGTACTGAGAGAAGAATTTGACAGAGCCCTGAAAGACCTAAGTCGAAACAAGGCCCCTGGAGTAGATGATATTCCCTTAGAGCTACTGAAGTCTCTGGGAGAACAAGCCATGACAAACCTGTTTCACCTGAAATGTATGAGACAGGCGAAGTACCCTCAGACTTTAAGAAAAATGTTATAATCCCCATTCCAAAGAAAGCAGGTGCAGACAGGTGTGAAAACTACAGAACCATCAGTCTAATAAGTCGTGGTTGCAAAATATTAACACGAATTATATACAGAAGGATGGAAAAGCTGGTGGAAGCTGACCACGGGGAAGATCAGTTTGGGTACAGGAGAAATGTAGGAACATGGGAGGCAATACTCACTTTACGGCTTATCCTAGAAGATAGATTAAGAAAAGGCAAACCTACATTTCTAGCTTTTGTAGATTTGGAGAAGGCTTTTGACAATGTTGATTGGAATAAACTCTTTCAAGTTCTGAAGCAAACAGGTGTAAAATATAGGGAGCGTAAGGTTATTTACAACTTGTACAAAAACCAGACAGCGGTTGTCAGAGTTGAAGGGCAAGAAAGGGATGCAGTGGTTGGAAAGGGAGTAAGACAGGGTTGTAGTCTTTCTCCATTGTTATTCAATTTGTTCATTGAGCAAGCTATAAAGGAAAGCAAGGAGAATTTGGAGAAGGAATTAAAGTTCAGGGTGAAGAATTAAAAACATTGCGTTTTGCCGACGACATAGTAATTCTGTCAGATACAGCAAAGGACCTGGAAGAGCAATTGAACGGAATGGACAGTGTGCTGAAAGGTGCATATAAGATGAACATTAACAAGAGCAAAACTAGGGTAATGAAGTGCAGTCTAAGAAAATCAGGTGATGCTCAAGGAATTAGATTAGGTAACGAAGCAATAAAGGAGGTAGATGAGTTTTGTTACTTGGGAAGTAAAATAACAAATGATGGTCGCAGTACAGAGGATATAAAATGCAGAATGGCACTGGGTAGAAAAGCGTTCTTGAAAAAGAGAAATTTGTTAACATCGCATATTGATTTAAGCCTAAGGAAGTCCTTTCTGAAGGCATTTGTATGGAGTGTTGCCTTGTATGGGAGTGAGACATGGACGATGAACAGTGCGGACAGGAAGAGGATTGAGGCTTTTGAAATATGGTGCTACAGAAGAATGCTGAAGATTAGGTGGGTGGATCGCGTAACTAATGAGGAGGTACTGAACAGAATTGGGGAGAAAAGAAATTTCTGGCATACCTTGACTAAAAGAAGGGATAGATTGGTAGGGCACATTCTTAGACATCAAGGGATTGTCAATTTAGCGTTGGAGGGAAGTGTGTGGGGTAAAAACTGCAGAGGAAGACCAAGAGATGGATACAGTAAGCAGATTCAGACAGATGTAGGTTGCCGTTCTTATGTGGAGATGAAGAGGCTTGCTCAGGATAGGGTATTGTGGAGAGCTGCATCAAACCAGTCTCCAGACTGAAGACCACAACAACACAACAAAGTGATAGTGTTCCTATCAAATTTCTGTGAGCCACTCCTGACAATACGCATGTATCCGATGAAAATTGTACGGGTTCTATGGAGAAGAAGGCACACATTTCTGGGAACCTATCCAGTTATTACTGAATAATCTCACCATTTTAATTTGCCAAGCCAGTCACTACATGAATCCTTTTCTTAATCATCACAACATATGTTAAACAATTATCTTAATTTCCTGTTTTAACTTGTAATAGGAAACACACATTTTGTAACTATGTCATTGGTATGATCTTCAAACTAGATGTAGATTTAATGCTGCACTTTATGCTACTCTACTGTTTGTAATCCTCTTTATCTCTGCATAACTGCTGCAACATACATACGATTGAACCTGTGTATTGTAGTTAGTTCAAATTTTGTTCTTCTCGTACTATTTCTACCCTTGACACTTCCATCCATTTACAGTCTGACTATTCCTTGGGGCCTCAGGATGTGTTAATCAGCCACACTTGTAAATTTCTTTTCTTTCCAGTTTAATTATGTACATTCAATTCTTATTTGACCATCTCATGTAGTTGTCAGGATTTTTGAATTACATTTCAGACACCAATTTCCTCCTTTTCTGTACTGTTTATCATCCACATTTCACTTCGTTACAAATGTACTCACTAGGAAAACAATTCCAGGAACAGTTTTCTTTTATTGCCATACTCACTCATATTCTCTATATTTTGGTCACCATCAGTTGCATTAATAGCCAAATAACAAAATTAGCTACTACTTATAGTATATAACTTTGTAATCTACTTCTTTCCTTTAGCATAGGCTAAATTCATTTGAATGCCCATACTTGTTTTTTCTAAACTTACAAATGCTATAAATTTAGGTTTTTCCTTGTTCATTCTATCATCTAAGATAAGCAGTGTCACTGTCCCCATGCACCGTTTCCTCTTTTCTCCTTACTTCTGCCTTTGAGGACTACTACAAATTACAGCTGACAAAAATTGTATTTTAATATTGTAACATTTACCTAAAAATTAAACTTAATGTTTTTGCACTTCATTTTGTATCACTAATTGATAATTTTCTTTTTCTTTTTGAAGATGTCTGAGAAGGCAGAGGAAGCTATTTGTGAGCAAGCTTTATCAGATGTTCTGTACTTAACTGAAAATGAGGGACGACTCCGTCTTGACATTTATGGATCATAACTGCTATGTTTCATTGGTGTTGTTCACTTTGTGGTAATTTCAAGAGCTTGTTTTTTGGCAAAGTTGTAAAATATAATTGTTGCTAATTGCCAAAGTGATATATTTCGTGATGTTAGTTTTGCTGTGAATACAATATCAGTAATGTTGTATACATAAGATGTTTGAAACTATATTCTGTGATGATATTTATATTTTGGCTGTTATGGTGTCAATGGAACATCATATCCCTTGATCAGAACGTAAGGTATCATTTTAATACCAGTGCATGAAAATATTGGATCAATCCAGTTCACAGTGTAAAACAATTGTACATTTTAACATTAGGAGCAAGCTGGAACAAAATGTAGTAGTTGTGAGGATGGCTGTAATTTAATGTTGTGCCTTAAATTTGCTAATTATGTGGAACAACAGTCATTTACATATATTATACATATGTAATGGTAATATTATATATTTCCAGAGAAGAAATTGCATTTATTTGTATTATAATCATTGTAAATAAAAGATGTAAGCCATTTTTAAATGGTAGTCTATTTTTGTACAGAAATCTGCAAATACAGTTTGTGAATACATCCCATGATCAATAATTTAATTTAACATATGAAGCTTCTTAGGGTCTTTTGGAACAGCGTACATATCAAACTTCTTTACTATTTATTTGTAAGTGTGATGTGCGTTTGTGAACACTTACTGCCAAGACAAGGGGGTTCTATGCAGCTGTTGTGACAGTTGGTTTCACTGGGGAGAATGTAGTGGCGTGGGTATTGGGGAAGCAAAGGAGACTCTTCCTTTCTTGTGCAGGGTTTGTTCAAGGGATAAGAAAATAGAGGAACAAGAGGGGGAAATCAGAGCCCTTCAGGCTGAATTAGATAGTGTTAGAGAAGAACTGTCAAGGTTAAGGGGGGAGGAGGGTAACCAGAGGTGGGAAGTGGTAGCAGGGAACAGTGGCCTCAGTAAGAGTACAGTGTGTGACAGTTTCATCATTGGCACAAACAATAGGTTTGCCTTGCTGCCACAGTCTAACGAGGAAGAGCCTCCAGTAGATGTAGGTGTAATTAAGGAGCAACAGAATTTCATTAGGAAACCAAAGGTTTCAAAAAAAGTAGAAAGTAGGAGGAAAATTCTGTTGCTAGGTAGCAGCCACGGGAGAGGTGTGGGCCATATTGTGCAGGAAAAATTAGGTGACAGGTACCAGGTCACAAACTTTTTTAAGCCCATTGCAAGTCTGAGCCAGGTGGTAGAGGATTTAGATTCATTGTGCAAAGGGTTTACTAAGGAGGATCATGTTGTGATAGTGGGTGGTGTGGGAAACAGTATTGATAGGGATCAGGGCTACAGTATTGAGTGTGACCTGGTGAAAATAGCATCTGCAGCAAACCATACGAATGTTCGGATGGTGCCTGCCTTCATGCGGTACGATCAGCCTTGGTTGAACAGCTCTGTAAGGAGGGTCAACATGGAGTTAGATCAGCTGCGCAGGGCGGCCACTCTGTCGGACATTGGTTTGGTCGCTGTTGATGCTATTGATAGGTGGGACTTTACTAGGCATGGCCTGCACCTCAATAGGAAAGGGAAGGGAAAACTGGCTGGGTTGATAGGAAAATCTATAAGGGGGGACACTGCAACTCTTGGGAGTACCTCTTTTTTAGGATAAGTTCAGTGTTCAATGAGAAGCCCAGACAGGCAGGTAATAAAGCTGTTAAAATATCACAAGATTCTAACAATAGTAAATTAAAAAATAATGTTTGTATTTTTCATCAAAATATTGGGGGTTTAAAGAATAAAGTAGATGAGCTCCTGATTTGTTTAGAAACTATAGAAGCTGACAATGTAATAGATATACTATGCCTGTCTGAGCATCACATTATCACTGATATGAATAAAGTTAATATTAGTGGGTATAAACTAGCAGCACATGTAAGTAGAGAAAAGAAGGTGTGGGGAGGAGTTGCCATTTATGTCAAAAATTGTCACAGTGTAAAAAATTTAGAAACAAAAAAATTTTGTATAGAGCAACACATAGAAGCATGTGCCTGTGAGCTTAAACTGAAGGGCGGTTCTTTTATAATTGTCACAGTGTATAGGCCCCCCTCAGGAAACTTTAATTTATTCCTGGAATACTTGGATGCCTTGTTGTGCTATCTGTCAGATAGGGGGAAGCAAATAATTATCTGTGGGGATTTCAATGTTGATTCACTTCAAGAGTGTAATAAGAAGAATGACCTGGAAGTCTTACTCGGTTCTTTCAATTTGACATCTGTTATTGATTTTCCTACTCGGGTAGTAAAGAACAGCAGCACACTGATAGACAATTTTTTTATAGACCAAGATAGTTTTAACAACATTAGTGCATCTCCTGTTGATAATGGCCTTTCTGATCATGGTGCACAGCTAGTTACATTATATGATATAGCTCCTTTCTGTAATTTGAATCAGTCCTCCAAAGTTGTTCGTACAATTAATGAATCGACAATTAGAAATTTCACGGAAAGTCTTCAGCAGTTAGATTGGGATGAAGTCTACAAGGAACCTGATGCTAATTTAAAATACAATTTATTTCATGATACTTTTGTAAGGGTATTTGATAACTGTTTCCCCAAGAAATTAGTCAAATTTAATTGTAAGGAACCAAGCAAAAAACCATGGCTCACCAAAGGTATAAAAATATCTTGTAACCGGAAAAGGGAACTGTATCTGACAGCAAGAGAGAGTAGTGATCCAGAAATACTCAACTATTATAAAAACTACTGTTCTGTATTAAGGAAAGTTATTAAAAAAACCAAAAGCATGTGCATCATGTCTGAGATTAGTACATCAAATAATAAAATAAAAACAATCTGGAATATTATAACAAGGGAGACAGGGCAACCAAGAACACAGGAAGACAGCATTACCATCAAAGTGAATGAAAAAATTACAAACAAAAAGTCAGAAGTTGAAAACACTTTTAATAATTATTTTTTAAATGTTGTGGAGAATATAGGATCCAAATGTTCATTAGAAGAAGCTAGGTAGGTAATGGAACAAGGCATACCTAGACAGTATGATACAATGGAAATCCCACCCACCTCTCAAACTGGAATTAAGAAATTAATAAACTCTCTCAAGAGTAAAAGCTCTCATGACATTGATGGCATATCCAGCAGGGTATTAAAAGCTTGTTCCCAAGAAATATGTAGGATTCTTAGCCACATTTGTAATAGCTCACTGGAGCAGGGTATTTTCCCTGATAGACTGAAATATGCTATTGTCAAACCACTTCATAAAAAAGGTGATACATTGGATGTCAACAACTACTGCCCAATCTCACTTCTGACTGCTCTATCAAAAATTCTTGAAAAAGTAATGTATTCCAGAGTAACTTCATATATTAATAAAAATAAAGTTCTAATAAAATGTCAGTTTGGTTTCCAGAAAGGTTTTTAACAGAAAATGCAATACACATTTTCACTAATGAAATATTAAATGCTCTGGATAACCGTAAGTCACCCGTTGGGATTTTTGTGATCTATCAAAGGCCTTTGATTGTGTTAACCATGGAATTCTTCTAGATAAGCTAAAGTACTGTGGTATGAGTGGGAAAGTGCACAAATGGTTTAAATCATACCTAACTGGAAGAGCTCAGAAAGTTGATATAAGTAATTCACATAATATACAAAAAACAGCCGAGTCCTCAAACTGGGAAACTATCAAGCATGGGGTGCCACAGGGTTCGGTACTGGGACCTTTGCTGTTCTTAATATATGTTAATTATTTGCCTTTCTATATTCATAAAGATGCCAAGCTAGTTCTTTTTGCTGATGATACAAGTATCGCTATCACACCCGAATCACAGGAATTAACTGATGAAATCGTCAATTAAGTATTTCAGAGAATTATTAGGTGGTTCTCTGTAAATGGACTCTCTTTAAATTTTGAAAAAACACAGTATATTCAGTTTCACACAATAAATGGCATCACACCATTAATTAACATTGACTTCAACCAGAAATCTATAGCTAAGGTAGAATATTCAAAAATTTTAGGTTTATGCATTGATGAGGGGTTGAATTGGAAGAAACACATTGAAGATCTGCTGAAACGTTTGAGCTCAGCTACTTATGCTATTAGGGTGATTGCAAACTTTGGTGATGTACAACTCAGTAAACTAGCATACTATGCCTATTTTCATTCTCTGCTTTCTTATGGCATCATATTCTGGGGCAATTCATCATTCAGTAAGAAAGTATTCATTGCCCAAAAGTGGGTCATCAGAATAATTGCTGGAGCTCACCCAAGATCATCCTGCAGACATTTGTTTAAGGATCTAGGAATCTTTACAGTAGCTACACAATATATATATATTCACTTATGAAATTTGTTATTAACAATCCAACTGAATTCAAATGTAACAGCAGTGTGCATAGCTACAACACTAGGAGAAAGGGTGACATACACTATTCAAGGTTAAATTTAGCTCTGTCACAGAAAGGGCTTAATTATTCTGCCACAAAAGTCTTTGGTCATTTACCTAGTAGTATCAAAATTCTGACAGATAGCCAACTAGCATTTAAAAATAAATTAAGAGAATTTCTGAATGGCAATTCCTTCTACACATTAGATGAATTTCTAGATAAAAGTTAGAACTGAAGGAAAAACTTAAAATACAAAAAAATATAAAAAAAAAAAAAAAATAAATAAATAAAAAAATTCAAATATTGAGTGTCATGTAATATTATGTATAGACACACTTCATTTAACTGACACGTTCCACATCATTACGAAGTGTCGTATTCATGATCTATGGAACAAGTATTAATCTAATCTAATCTAAGAATTTTTTTTTTTTTAATTTAATTTTATGTTGAGAGAGAAACTATTGTATTAAATGTATTGTTTCCTTGCCTCTCTTGAACACTGAAGAAAGGAGTTCATTTTTCTTTGTAATTCTGTTATCAACAATATTAGATTTGTTTGAAGCTGCTTGTATTTTCAGTACACATTTCTTATCTGACCCCTCAGGGGCTCAGCATTAATTTGCTGAGTAAGGGCTTGGCGAACCCGGGGTCCTGAGCTGTGGGCTGTGTCGTGCCAACAGTCCAACACACCGTAAGCTCTGTGCGTGCTTCAATAACCATTGTTCGGTGGAACGTTGTAAGTTTCAGAGCCCGGGGACCTTGGCTTAATTGCCTGGGTCGCAAGGACGGTACAAACCTCTATAAAAAAACCCTCAGTCTTAAGGTGTGCTATGTGCCGAAGAGATGCATGGCAGTTGAGGTTGAACAGTCATTAGTGAGCAACATCTGGGGATCCCTAACTGCTCTTGGGAACACCTTGAAATGAACACAAAATGTTGGTGGACGTATTACCGTCGTCTCTAAGAGAGGTAGAGGCGAATACAATGCCGCAGGATACGATCCCTAAACATTCCCTTTCCTGGCCACACCATGCGAGGAACGTTGAGCGGCGCTATGCTATGATGCACAAGGCTGTTTCCCATCGGGGGTTTGAATCCCCCCTCAGGCATGGATGTTTGTGCTGTCTTTAGTATAAGGTAGTTCATAGGTAGTTTGTAAGTTTAGGGACTGATGAACCCGCATTTAAGTCCCATAAGCTTTAAAAACATTTGAACATTTTTTTTTTTTTAATGTCAGGCCAGAAATCTAGGTGAAGCTTATGCCCCTAAATATTTTGTCTGTAGTCACACCAATGGGGAATCTTTTCAGATGACTAAGCCCTTGTTGTTCATGGAAAACTTGGAGGAAAAGTTCGGTGAGGTGGAATTGATATCCAAGATGCGCTCTGGATCAGTAATAATAACGATGTCATCCCCAGCCCAGTCACAGGCATTGTTTGCCTGTGACAAGCTGGGTGATGTTTCCATTTCATATAACACCTTACTTTCAAGGCCTTTAATATGGCCCATGGAATAATATTCCGTAAAGAGCTGTTGCTCCAGTTAGACGACAAACTGCATGCAAACCTGGAACAGTGGGAAGTACATATTATTCAGCAAGTCCATAGGTGTCCTATGGACAACAGGTTTGCCACCGGTGCCTTCAGCTTGGCTTTCAAGGGCGTTTCATTGTCCAAGAAGGTGAAGGTGATGATCTACCAGGTTGACATAAAGCCCTACATTCCTCCCCCTATGCGTTGTTATAAGTTCTGGGAGTTTGGGCATGTATCCTCCCAAGGTGATGCCAACCCTACATGTCGGTAGTGGGGATGTGCAGTTCACCTGCATGTCCCTTGCACCCTTCCTCCACTATGTGTTTACTGTGGCCAGAATCACTCTTGCTCACCTACGTGCATGGTTCTGCAGCAAGAACAGAAAATTATGGAGTATAAGATCCGGGACCAACTGACCTACTCAGAGGCGAAACGAAAATATCAGAAGCTCCATCCTGTGCGTCTGCTTAACTCATATGCCACAGCAGCCTCACTGTCATCATCTGCAGTGCCTAGTTTACCATATATGCAACCACTGTCAGTGGGCTTCCAAACCCAATCAATTACCCCTGCCCCCTTGACAGCTGGGGGCAGTTCCTCTTCGGTGGCTCCCACTCTTTTTAGCTTGGGAGCAACGACCTCTGAAACATTGGGGACTATGACCCCACCTCTCAGCCAGAGAAGGACAAGCCTCCTCCAGCTCCTCTCGCTCAGAAGGGGTCCCTTGGGACACTCCCTTCCGAGGCTTCTCATAGTGCCTCAGAGGATCCTGTCCCAAGGCCCAAGGACCCCAAACCTGCTGATGGAAGGGCTTCTTGCTCTTCTTCCACACTTGATGCCACTTCCGAGAAACCCTCCCAGCCACTCAAACTGAAGGCTCAGTGAGAGGGTACATAAAAAAAAAAAAAAAGAAAGAAAGGAATCTTCAGTGGCTTTTGAACCACATCTACCCTCATCTTCTGCTTCAGAAGATGAGGTAGAGATCCTTGTGTCACCTGAGGACCTCGCCCTTACTTACTTCCCAATGTCGATGATCTTAGATTCGGTAGGTTCGCAATTGGCAGCAGCAGGTGAACCAATGGAATATTTATCTTTTATCTTTTCCATCTTGGCCTTTCACACCAATAACAATATCATCCTTCAGTGGAATTGTAGTGGCTTTTCCCCCTGCTTAGCTGCGCTATGCCAACTCTCAGCAGTTCACCTGCATTTTACGTTGCTCTGCAAGAAACTTGGTTTCCCATGATGCACACCCCTGCCTTACGTGGCTATAGGAATAGTGCAGACTGTGATAGGGTGTCAGTTGGAGTATGCCCCTATGCCCTTATCTCTGTTTATAGTGAAGATGTTCCACTACAGATGCCTTTGGAAGCCGTAGCTGTCAGTTTAAGGGCTGCAGTGGACATTACCCTCTGCAATGTCTACCTCCCTTCTGATGGTGAAGTCCCACAACACATCCTAGCTGCACTGATTGCTCAACTACCCTCACCTTACCTGGTATTGGGTGATTTCAACACCCATAACCTCTTGTGGGGTGGTACTGTGACTACTGGCCGTGGTAGAGATGTCGAGTCATTGCTATCTCAACTTGACCTCTGCCTCTTGAGTAATATTGCACCCACCCATTATAGGGACACATGGTACCTACTCGGCCATTCACTGTGTAGCCCCAGCCTCTTCCCCTCTATCCACTGGAGTGTACACAATGATTTGTGTTTTAGTGACCACTTTCCGATTTTCTTGTCACTATCCCCGCATCAGACCCCCGAATGCCTTCTCAGATGGACGCTCAGTAAGGCTAATTTGGACGTTTTTACTTCTGCTGCCACCATTGGTTCTCCTACGCACTCCAACATAGATGCAGTAAACGACAGCGTTACCTTGGCCATTATTTCTGCAGCTGAGCGTGCAATCCCTTGCTCTTCGGGATCTGCCCACCAGAGTCCTGGTGGTTGCCGGAGATTGCTAAGGTGATTAGAGACCACAGGCAAGCTCTGCTGCATCACAAGTGGCACCCATCTATGGAGAACCTCACCGTTTTTGAATGGCTTTATGCCCAAGCCTGACAGTTAATTAGAAGACACAAACAGGAGTGTTGGAAAAGGTATGTGTCTACCGTTGGGTCACGTGCTTCTCCATCTGAGGTGTGGGCGAAGATCAGACATGTGTATGGATACCAGTGTACTCAGTGTGTCCAGGTTTTCAATGAATGGAGCAATTTGCACATGTCCAGGTGCAGTTGCTGAACTGTTTGCTGAGCACTACGCTCAGAGTTCTGCATCTGCGGCCTACCCAACATCCTTCTGCACCCTGAAAGAGTGGGAAGAAAGAAAACAATTGTCCTTCTCGACTCGCCACATGGAACTGTACAATGCTCCATTCAGTGAATGGGAATTTCGCATCCATAATCAGATGCTGAAACACCTTACACCTGAGTCTCAGCGTAAAGTTGTGGCAATCTTCAAAATGTTCAAATGTGTGTGAGGTCTTATGCGACCAAAGTTCGTGGTAATCAGTCACTAGACTTACACACTAATTACTTGATTAAATTAAACTAACTTACTCTAAGGACAACACAAACACCCAGGCCAGAGAGAGGATTCGAACCCCCGAGCATAGCAGCGCGCTGCAGACCGCTCGGCCACTGCGGTTGGCGGCTACCTTCAATCACATCTGGAGTGATGGTACATTCCCGTCGCAGTGATGAGAGAGTCTGATCGTTCCAGTGATCAAATCTTGTAAACACCCACATAAGTTGCTCAGCTACTGAAAAATCAGCCTTACAAATGTTCTTTGCTGATTGCTAGAGCATATGGTGGGTTGATGGTTGTGCTGGCGCCTTGAGTCCAGGGGTCTCCTAACTCCATGCCAGGGTGGTTTCCACAAGGGGCGCTCAGCTGTGGATAACCTGGTCCACCTTGAGTCTGCTGTCTGGACAGCCTTCTCTCAATGTCAACACCAGGTAGCTGTCGTCTTTTACTTATCTAAGGCCTATGACATGATATGGAGACATCACATCCTTACTACATTACATGGGTGGGATCTCCGGGGCTGGCTTCCTAATTTTATCTGTAACTTTTTATCTTTTCTTACCTTTTGTGTACAAGTTGGCAGCTCTCGTAGCTCTTTGCATATACAGGACAATGGGGTTCCCCAGAGCTCTGTACTGACTGTACCTCTATTTTTAGTGGTGATTAATAGTCAAGCAGCAGTGGTAGAATCATCAGTCTGCACCTCTTTGTATGCTGATGACTTCTGCTTATATTTTAGCTCTTCCAGTATACCTGTTGCTGAACGACAGCTGCAGGGAGCCATAAATAAGCTGCAGACATGTGCCCTTGCCCATGGTTTTCAATTCTTTTCTGCCAAGACCTGCGTTATGCACTTCTGCCGGCGTCGGACAGTCCATCCACAACCCAAACTTTACCTTGATGGCCATTTGCTAAAGGTGGCTGAAACACATTGTTCCTTGGGACTAGTGTTTGACGACCGGTTGACAACGCTCCCTCTTATTCATCAGCTTAACCCTTTGCTGCACATCAAGTTGAATTTTCCTTAAAATCAGCAATCGTTCCACACAAAGTAACAAAAGAGACCACTAATGTTTATATGTAAATTTATTTACAGAAATTTGTTTTATATAATTACAAAATTATGTTTGGTATTTTCACAGTACCACGAAGACATTAAAAGGTGGAGAAACTAATAAAATAGTGGTATTGTGAGAATACCAATGTGGAGCAAAGGGTTAATCCTCTCCATTGCCTTAACAATACTACTTGGGGGGCAGATCATAGTACTCTGCTCTCATTTTGTCATAATTGGACTACGGGAGCATTGCATATGATTCAGCATTGCCTTCAGCCCCGCAGATGATGGACCCAGTCCACAATTGTGAGATTCGACTGGTGACAGGGGCTTTCAGAACTAGCCCTGTTTATAGTCTCCTTGCAGAAGCTGGAATTCCGCCACTATGAACCAGGCGCCAAAAGCTGCTTTGTAATTACATCGCTCATGTTCGTGGCTTGCCTCATCACCCCAACCACCATCTCCTTTTTCCAATCAGGCCACTTTCTATCCCACAATGGAGGCTGAGGTCAAGGATGACAGTTTTATGTCTGTGCCCCATTATTCCTCAATGAACTGGAATCTCTTCCACTACCTCCCTCTACTAGTTCCAATCGCATACTCCACCATGGTGTATATGCTGGCCACAGCTTTGCCTCGAATTGTCACTGTCCCTTAAACACTCAGTTCACCCAAAAACCATTCGTTGCCAATTCCTGTCTATCCTTGACGTGCCACGGGGCTCAAAAGTAATTTACACTGTTGGCTCAATGGGGGGTGGTCATGTGGGCTACACTTATACAGGGCTTAATGAACTGTGCTCCTTGCCGGCTGGCTGCAGTGTTTTCACTGTGGAGTTAGTTGACATCTTTTGTGCAATTGACCATAGTTGTACCTGTACTGCTCGGGAGTTCTACGTCATCTGCAGCGACTTCCTCAGTGGAATAAGATCTCTTGATCAATGCTCCCCCATCATCCTTTGATAATAGCCATCCGAGAGTCCCTCTATGCCATTGAACAATGCAGCCAGTCAGTAGTATGTATCTGGACTCCAGGGCACATCAGGATTGCAGGAAATGAACTGGCAGACAGGTTGGCCAAAGAGGCCACCACTAAACCTCTTCGGGAGGTCAGTATACTCTCTACTGATCTATATTCAATGCTGCAAAGTCGAGCATGCGGTGTGTGGGATACAGAATGGCATACCCTCCAGATCCCCAACAAGTTACGCGCTATAAAGGAGACAATAAATGTCTGGAGGTCCTCTGTATGGGCCCCTCACAGGGATTCTGTCGTCCTCTGCCAGCTCTGCATTGATCACACTTGGCTAACACATGGTCACCTTTTCTGTCACGAGGACCCACCTAAATGCTGCTGTGGTGCCCATTTATCAGTAGCCCACATTTTATTGGATTGCCCTAACCTAGCCGCCCAGAGGTGGCATTTCAATCTCCCCAACATCCTGAGCTTGATTTTACCAGACAACGCCTCTATGGTTGATTCACTTTTAAATTTTATTTGTGCGAGTGGATTGTATCATTCTATATGACTTTTATTGAGTGTCCAGTATCTGTTTTCCACTTGCCTAACACATTTAGGTAGGTGGTTTTATTGTGTAATAGAGTGGCCGGATTTTCTACTTTTATTTCTGTGTTCACACGGTATCCTCTTTACACATTTCTCTTCTTTTACCAGTTTTTTTCGATTCTTTTGTTTCTTGACATGTTAAACCCTTTGCTTGGTGAATTTTAACACATTGTTTTATGTGCATCACATTGTAGTGATTTTTATTGCATTCTCTACTGTTGGAACAAGGGACTGATAACCATAGTCGTTTAGTCCCTTTAAAAATCAAAACATTCATCCATCCATCTTATGTGCTTTATTGAGGAAAGGAGGAACAAAAATGGAAATATTAGTCTTTCTTGTAATCTAAATATGATTATTTTTCTAGTTTCGGCGAGTTGTGACACACACATACTACAGTTCAGCAATCAATCATGGCCTTCTTCAGAATAAAGAGCATTCACACAGGCACAATTCACAGTCACACAACTGTCAACTTCAGATCTAGAGTACAGCAGCTGGGGACAATGGTTATGAAACTGTGAAGTGTGTCTGTGTGATTTTATTTTGAAGAAAGTCATGGCCAATAGCTTAAGTGTTGTTTGTGTGGATGTTTTTTTATGTGCATATCACAGTTCATCATTAGGTCTTTGCGGTGAGTTGTAAATGTCCTCATTATAGACTTTTAATTTTTTTATTTGATTTGGAACATTATCACAGTATTTTGTTAAATTACTATTTTAAGTACAGATGAAAAACCGTAAGAGTTTCATCAGAATGTTTCAGTGTGTTAATAAGTGTATGACAGGGTAGGTATTAAGGCCACAACTCATTTTAGTATCTAGGGCTATTTAAAGGAATAGGGACTTTGAGTGTTCATATCTCCATGAAAGAATAATTAAGAACTGTTACAAAAATTGCTTTGGAATGTGGAAGAAAATGTAGTCTATGATGGAACCAAATTTATAATAATCGACTGTGAATTTCAAATTGTTGACTGATCAGATTAAGGAATTAAATTGATGGCTGCTATGAAAATGTCGATTCAAGTGTTACTGATATCTGAAAGTGAGGGAGAATAAAATATGTAAAGGTGGGTGTGTCCTATGGTTTGTTCACAGAAATAAATGTACTAAAATATAGTTAAATAAGACATTTTCAAACACGTGTGATTTCACTAGTTGATGAGGTAGTTACAAGGCATGGACCACCAAGTCATAAAACAAACATTTTATTGCCGGCCGCAGTGGCCGAGTGGTCTGTGGCGTGTCAGTCACGGTCTGCAGGACCGCTGCGGTCGGGGGTTTGAATCCCCCCATGGGCATGGATTTTTGTGCCGTCTTTAGTATAAGCTAGTTCATAAGTAGTTTGTAAGTTTAGGGACTGATGACCCCACAGTTAAGTGCCATAAGCTCTACAAACATTTGAACATTTCAAAAATATTATTACATCCCCAGGGAAGTGTAATAGCACTGCTATTATTTTCTTTCTACCCAAATGATCTGACTGACAAGCTGAATATGCCCAGCAGCTGTTGGCTGATGATGCTATGGTGTATGAAAAGGTGTCATAATTGAGTGAATATAGTAGGATACGAGATGTCTTAGACAAAATTACTAGTTGGTCTGATGCCTTCTTGTTCTAAATGTATGAAAATGTAAGATGGGCAGGTGAGTAGGAAAAACAATGTTTGGATACATTATTAGTAGTGTAATGCCTGAACACACTCTTGTCAGTTAAATATCGAAGCATTATCCTGCAAACTGATTTGAAATGGAATCAGCATGTAAGGACAGGTGTGTGAAATGCAAATGGTCAGTTTCAGTTTATTGGGAGAATTTTGAGAAGATGTGATTTGTTTGTGAAGGAGACTGTGTATAGAACGCCAGTATCACCCATTCTTGAATATTGCTTTAGTGTTTGGGATCCTGTCAAGTATATTTAAAGGAAGACATAGAAGCAGTTCATAGGCTGGCAGCTAGATTTGTTACTGGTAGGTTAGATCAACACATCAGAGTTACAGAGATGGTTCAGGAACACATTTGGGTATCCCTGAAGGTAAGGCAATTTTCTTTTTGATAAATATTACTGAGGAAATTTAGAGGCCTGGCATTTGATCTGAGTGTAGTATGATTCTACTGCTACAATTTTATATTTTGTCTAAAGACTTTAAAGATAATTAAGAGAAATTAGGACTCATACAGTGGAATATAAGCAGTCATCTTACATTTGCTTTATTTGGGAATGGAACAGGAAAGGAAATGACTAATACTGGGATGAGGTCTCCTTTGCTGTGCTCTTTGTCGTAGTTTGCAGAATGTGTATGTAGATGTGGATTTAAAAATTTTCTAGTTAAAGTTGAATTCTGTGTGTATCATGAACTGAAAGTGGAAGGTATCTTTCTTTCCATTTTATTCACAGAAATCTTCAATTCCTCACTGTTATTTACCTTTTGAATAAGGCATTCCATTTTATTTATATTCAGGTTGAAACTTCAGGTAGACTAATCCATTTCAGGAATGTACCAATGTACACAAATGCTGCTTTATGATAGGGTATATGACATATTGGTACAAACAATCATCTTACCCAAATTGTTCATCTACTGTCCACTAAATAATACAAAAAAATGTGTTTATATTCTCTTGCACTTGGTGTTTTAGCTACCACAGGGGATCACACACAAACTGCAAAAAATCTTCCCCACACTTTTGCACCATCTGCACTGTACTCGACTTTTTTCAGTGTCTATGAAGGCAGGTAATGGCCGCGGTGAAGTAGCCGAGCGGTCTAAAGCGTCTCACAGCGGAGCGCGCGGTTGCTCGCTGTGGAGGTTCAAGTTCTCCCTGGGGCATGGGTGTGTGTGTTGTCCTTAGGTTAGTTTACCTAGGTTTAAGTAGTTCGTAAGCTATGGACTGATGACCACGCAGTTTGGTCCGATAGGTTTACAAACATTTGAAACATTTTGGCAGGTAATGTCTTCCAGGCATTTCCAAACCCACATGATTGTCACAGGGTGTAGTGTGATTTATCACTCCAAATCATTCATTTCTAGTCATCCACTATCCAATGGAACCACTGTTTACCCCACCTCAAGTATGTCTTAAGAGGGGATGCTTGTACATTGTGGCCCATTCTTTTCAGCTTCCTACATACACTGATTTTGCTAGCTGTTTTGCTGGTTGTATTTTTCAACTTGTCAGCCATTCCTTTCACTGATTATTACAGCCATAAATAAATTTGCTAAATGGACCGTGTCTGAGCATTTAATTGTTCTGTCAATGTAGTTCCATACTGTCATGGAGTGTGAGACAATGACTGGTTGAATTGTGATTTAAAATATTTATTATGTGTGAGGGGCATATATGAATGTCCAGGACCTGCAATTCCCAGTAAGTAAGCCACTGCAGTACATGTAACTAGAATGTCATCATTGGTGTGGCCTGAAGTGATACCAATAGAGTATCAAAACCAGTAGCAAACTAAAATAATAAAGTTCAATCCAAATTTATGGTTGCTGGTGTATATAATAAAAATTTTTGAATTTAACTGCTCTTCTTTCATATTTCCAGTTCAGAATCACATCACCAAAAAGTCAATTTTGTCAGCTTTAGAAGCGTTTAAATATCTGACATTTGTTGTTCAGCTCACATCTGACAACTAGTCTACATCCGAGGTTTCTGAGCTCTCTCGACAAACCCATTCTACAGTTACCATTTCTTTCCAGACAACACAAATACTTCTTAGCTAATTTTATAGTGGCACTTTTTGCCCTGGGGGGTGTTATATGGCACAAATGCTTAGGTACACTTTAACATTTAGATCCCACAGCTATAATAACAAATGTGATGTTTAATACAAATAAATTAATTCTCAACTTCAGCATTGTAGGTGTACAAGGAGATTGCTGAAGTTAAAGTCTTCAAATTGTCATTGCTGTCCATGAGAATTTCTTTGATTTCTTGATGCACTGTTCTGTATAGTGACACTTTGTCTTAAATCATAGAACTCTATCTGTTGGATCATAGCACTGCTGTCTCGAGAAACAAACTGGATGAACATGATGCACAGTTTCTACAGGCCAGGTGCACTGACTACTTAAGTGTGCTTTGGCGAATCAGGTTCCTCTCAAGTAGATAAATTCATGACACAGCCTCTTGTGGGATTGTAGGAACTTGTCTCACCAATTGTCTGTGTTCCCATGGTCATATTGATATTTGTGTAGTACGCTTTGGTTGCTTCACAACACATGATGCTACACTTTTCATGAGATTTAGTGGTCAACATTTCTATCCAGATGCAGCATCATTTTGTTGAAAACCGCCAAATTCATGTTATTTCCTTAAAAACCACTGAATTCACATTATTTCCTTAAAAACTGTCAAATTTACATTATTTTTTGCGTTTCCATTAAAATGAATTTTTCCTGTCCCTAGGTATAGGGAATGCCCCCTACTCCGCCGGAGGCTCACCAATCTTTGTTGAGTACATGCTTCGCTACCATTGTGCACAGCCTTGACGGCAGTAATTCTCTTTTTGTGCTGCATTCTGAACTTCTAGCTATTCTTTTCCCCTCCGTTGGGTACCAGGTGTGTACTTGAGAAATAGATGCTTCTGAATGTCCTTCTAGGAAAGAGATGGAGGTGAAATGAAGCAAGGTGTTAAACATTGAAGTGTATTAGCTTAGTATCAGCCATACTTTTATTGAATTAATAAGCTATTATATCTTTATTTTGTGTTCGTTTTGTAGAATCAAGTTTTAGTGAATTACTGCTGGATGATGGTGTAATAAAAATGTCAGAAGGTAAATTTTAGTTACTGGTTTACTTTAATTACAAACTGGGTGCCTTAAAAAAGCATGGATGATGACATGTAGCTCACTGTTTTGATTCTTGCTTCCAGCAGTTACTTATTATTTAACATTTAATGATTTCTGGACGATACATGATGTTAGTTATTAATCACATATTGTGATTTGCTAGAACATTCAATGTACTTTTAAGCAGGATCACACTCTGTCATAGACTAGCAGTTCAGTTCCATATGTACCTTGTGTGTGTTCAGTAAATATGCTTCCAATGTAATGTATTAGTTCTTGTTGAAAATCTCATTCTTTAAAATGTTACTTTTACAGAATCATGCAGACAAAAATTAATGTGGAACATTGCTATGGCTGCAATAAAGCTACACAGTACCAATTCACATCAAAATTAAGAGAAAGATGCACATCAGACAACCAGCAATGGTTTCCGGACATGCGGGTCAATATTTGTTAAAACAATAAAACCAAACTGACTATGCCATTAATTACAAGGAGTAGGGTATAATGTACGTCTTGCAAAACATTTACCTTTACCTGAACAGTACTATTCATTAGTGATTTGAGAACAGTAATAAAATGCAATAATTGGGGCAGATTTCTGGCATAAATTTAGAAAAAACTGTAGAAAGTATGTGCCGAGTAAAATTGTGAGAGACCAGGAAGATCCACCATAGTTCAATAACCAAGTTAGAAAACTGTTACGAAAGAGACCTTCACTACAAACACAAATGTAACAAAGACTTGCAGACAACCAAAAAATTAAACAATGCCAAAATTAGTGAAAAAGTGTGCCATGTAAGTATTGTCGAATGATTTTAAAAACAAAGTTCTATTTACAGACTTAACAGAAAATCCTAAGTAATTCTGGCCCTATTTCAAATTGGTAAATGGATCAAAACCAGATGTTCGGTGAATAGTTGAATATAATGGCAGTAAAACAGATGATGACATACAAAAGGTTGAAATATTAAAAGTCTCTTTGCAAAGCTGTTTCATGGGGGAAGATTGCACTGTAGTTCCTCCTCTAAACAATCACATGAATAACAAAATTGCAGATATTGAAATAAATGTCAGAGGAATAGAAAACTCTATAAGCAGAGTTAAGGCAACTGGACCTGATGGGATATCAATTCGATTTTACACGGAGTATGCAAAGAAACTTGCCCACTCCCCCTTTTAGCAGCAGTTTACCAAAGGCCTTTATAAGAACAAAGTAATCCTAAGGATTAGAAAAAATTGCAGGTCATCCCATTTTCAAGAAGGGTCATCGATCAGATGCACAAAATTATAGATCTGCATCTCTGGTGTCTGTCAGTTGCAGAATTTTGGAACATTTTATGTTAGACTATTATAAAATTTTTGGAGGCTGTAAGTCTCTTCCTCAGGCATCAAAATAGTCTCTGATAGCAACTATGATATGAAACCTAACTTGCACTATTCATCCATGAGGCCAAGAGGACAGTAGATGTAGGCTACCAGGTAGATGCCATGTAACTTGACTTCTGCAAGGTATTTAATATGGTTCTGCACTGTTGCCTGATGAACAAAGTGTGAGCATATAGAATATCAGACCAGCTATGTGACTGGCTTGAGAGTTTCTAGCTAATGGAATGCAGCATGTCATTCTCAATGGAGAGAAGTCTTCAGATGTTTAAGTGATCTCAGGCATGCCCCAGGAGAGTATTATAGGACCTTTACTTTTCACAATATATATAAATGACCTCATTGATAACATTGGAAGTCCAATGAGGGGTTTTATGCATGATGCTGTAGTATAGCAAGGAGTCAATGCTGTAGTATAGCGAGGAGTCGCAACACTGGAAAAGGGTAGCGAAATACAGGAGGTGAAAAAAAAAAAAATAAAATAAAAAAAAATAAAAAAAAAATAAATAAAATAAAATAAAATAAAATAAATCCTTGCTTTCCATGTATTTGGAGGCCCCCCAAGACCAGAGGCTCGGAGCGGTCCACCCCCTCTCCAAGTTCCCATCTCTGCAGCTTTGAGGGACTGGTGCTAGGCTGGAGTATGCAGATGGTATGCTTGCACACCAACGTTCCTGAAGCCATGTTGGAGGGTATGCTCTGCCACAGGATATTGACTGTGCCCCAAGTGAAAAGTCCATCTATGGCCATACATGCATTCACTCAATTTGTTGGTGGTCATATATAAAAAGCTGTGCAGTGAACACATATCATAAATTGGTATATGATGTGTTGTTTTACATGTGGCCCTGCTTTGAATGGTGTAGGAAGGCTTTTTCTGTAGTGGAGCTGGAGTAGGTCACATGCGTCCTCCACAACCACCTTCTACAGCCCACAGTAAAAACCTACACCATTCAAGGCAAGGACATATGCAAAAACATTATCTACTAAGTGACATATGTTCACTGTACAGCATTTTATCTTGGTATCACCATCAACAAATTAGCTGAACACATGAATTGTCACAGATTGACTGTTCACCTGGGAGACAATAACTATCCTGTGGCAGGGAATGCCCTCCAACATCGCTGCAGGGACCTCGCCATGTGTTATACCTGGCGTGCCACCCGGATACTGCCACCTAGCACCAGTACCTCAGAGCTATGGGGATGGGAACTTGCTCTCTGACACATCATCTCCTTCTGTCACGCTCTTGACCTTAACCTCTTTGCCTTCGCCATCCTCAACTTACTTATTCAGTTGTCATATCTCAGCCTTCCTTGTATATGTGTTTCTAGTCTTCGCTTTATTTTAATTTTTTCATCTAATACCCAGCCCAACACCCCACTCAGCAGTATTTGGTTCACTTTTGGATCTATCCTCTTTGGTTTGCTGTTGGCATGTCTCAGTACCATTGATAAGTACTGAAGTGAACCTGGATGCTGAACCTCAGTTATCTGAGCATACCAGCCATAAAGTTAATATTTTGTTTCTTACCAAATTCAAAAATGTCTCCTATGAAGTATTACAAGAAAAGAGAAAGAAAACATGTTTCGATTCCTCCCACATCAGCTTATTACATTGCATTTTGACATAAATTTCAAATCAAGAGGTAAGCAAGCAATTTTTCATTACATAATAACTTAAGGAAATTCATTTGTCAAACTTGGTGGGCAATGCGAAATAGTGTACAGAACATTTGAATGTGCAGGCATGCTGCAACTTTATGCTGAGGCAACAGAGTTACACATTTTGAATATTCTACCTTAACCACAGATTTATGTTCAAAGTCTAAATTTATTAATGGTGTCATGCCATTTACTGTATGAAACTATATATACTGGGTTTTATCAAAGTTTAATGAGAGTCCATTTGTAGAGAACCACTTAATAACTTTCTAAAGATATCATTTACAATTTCATCTGTTAATTCCTGTTTGTCAGGTGTGATAGCTATGCTCGTATCATCAGCAAAATGTACTAGCTTAGCATCTTTGTGAATGTAGAATGGCAAGTCATTAATATTTATTAAGAACAGCAAAGGACCCAAGATCGAACCTTGTGGGACCCCATTTTTGATAACTCCCCAGTTAGAGGAATTATTTGCTTCATCTCTCTAATGTGAACTGCTTATTTCAACTTTCTGTGCTCTTCCAGTTAAGTATGATTTAAACTATTTGTGTACTGTCCGCCGACCGCGGTGGCCGAGGTGACTGAGGCGCTCCAGTCACGGTCAGCACGGCCACTACGGTCGGGGGTTCGAATCCCCCCTCAGGCATGGATATTTGTGCCATCCTAGTTCGTAAGTAGTTCATACGTAGTTTGTAAGTTTAGGGACTGATGACCCCGTAGTTAAGTCCCATAAGCTTTACAAACATTTGATTTTTAAGATACTAACTGTACCAAGTCTGTATATATATGAGACAATAGTTTTCCTTACGGTAAACTGTACAGCTCCACTAAACAGTGATATTCATAACCACAATACAAGAACTAAAGAACAATACCATTTTTTCAGCAAAAGGCTAAACATGACAGATAGGGATCCTATAAACGCAGGATGCAGATTCTTCAACAAACTGCCTCTTAGCATCAGATGCATAAAGGAACGTAGTGCCTTCAAAAGAAAATTAAAGGAACATCTCATCTCTGGATGCTGGTATAAGGTGAACGAGTATTTAATAGAAAATTTGTAATATCAAGGTGAACTGATGTAGTGCTGGAAACAGAGAAGTGGACTGTGTCTTTTCACTAAATTTCTAATACTTAAATACCACATGTTATATTTATAAATGATAAATTTGTAAAATTTTCTTTCTTGCTTATGTTATATAAAATTAACAACATTACTTGTCTAATATCATTGTAAATATGATCTACAGACAAATAAATTATTATTATTATTATTATTATTATTATTATTATTATTATTTTTTTGTGTACTGTCCCACTCATACCACAATACTTAAGCTTATCTAGAAGAATCGCATGATTTACACAATCAAAAGCCTTTGACAGATCACAAAAAAATCCCAACTGGTGATGTCCGGTTATTCAAAGCATTTAATATTTCATCAGTGAAGGTATATATAGCATTTTCAGTTGAAAAGCCTTTTTGAAAACCAAACTGCCATTTTGTTAGAACTTTATTTTTAATAATATGTGAAGCAACTCGAGAATACATAACTTTTTCAAAAATTTTGGATAAAGCTGTCAGAAGTGAGATGGGGTGGTAGTTGTTGACATCGGACGTATCCCCTTTTTTATGCAAAGGTTTAACAATATCATATTACAGTGAATCTGTAAAAATACCCTGCTTTGCTTTAGATAGCTATTACAAATATGACTAAGAATCCTACTTATCTCCTGGGAACAAGCTTTTAATACCCTGCTGGAAATGCCATTATTTTCCTAATTTCTGAAGGAGAGGTGGGACGAATTTCAATTGTATCAAATTGTGTGGGTATGGCCTCTTCCATAATTGTCTTGCTCCTTCTAATGAACATTTAGATCCTATTTTCTCTGCAACATTTAAAAAGTAATCATTAAAAATGTTTTCAACTTCTGACTTTTTGTTAATAAAGTTTTCATTTGTTTTGATGGTAATAACCTCTTCCTCTGCTCTTGGTTGCCCTGTCTCCCTTTTAATAACATTCCAAATAGTTTTAATTTTATTATCAGAGGAGCTAATCTCAGACATGATGCACATGCTTCTTGATTTTTTGATAACTTTTCTTAATGTAGCACAGTTGTTTTTATAATATATTATTGTTTCTGAGTTATTACTCTTTCTTGCGGACAGATATAGTTCACTTTTTCGGTTACAAGATATTTTTATTCCTTTAGTAAGCCATGGTTTATTGCATGGTTTCTTACAAATAAATTTAACTAATTTCTTGGGGAAACAGTTATCTAATACCCTTACAAATGTATCATGAAATAAGTTATATTTTAAATTAACATCATGTTCCTTATAAATCTCATCCCAGTCTAAATGCTGTAGACTGTCTTTGAAATTTCTAAGTGTTAAGTCATTAATCGAGCGCACAATTGTGGAGGACTGTTTCGCATTACTGAACGTAGCTATGTCGTATATTGTTACTAGCTGTGCACCATGATCAGAAAGACCATTCTCAATGGGACAAGCATTTATGTTGTTAAACTTACCTTGGTCTCTAAAAAAGTTATCTATCAATGTACTGGTGTTCTTTACTACCTGAGTAGGAAAATCAATAACCGATGTCAGATTGAATGAGCCAAGTAAGACTACCAGGTCTTTCTTCCTATTACACTCTTTCAGTGAATCTACATTGAAATCACCACAAATAATAATTTGCTTTCCCTTATCTGACAGATAGCACAACAAGGCATTCAAGTTTTCCAGAAATAACTGAAAGTTTCCTGAAGGGGACCTATATACTGTTACAATTATAAGATAATCACCATTGGGTTTAAGCAGGCAGGCACATGCTTCAATATGCTGCTCTACACAAAACTTTTTTGTTTGTAAATTTTTTACACTGTGATAGCTTTTGACATATATGTATGGCAACTCCTACTCTTATCTTATTATCTCTACTTACATTTGAAGCTAATTTGTGTCCACTGACATTCACGTTTTTCATACCAGTGACTATGTGATGCTCAGACAGGCATTTTATATCTATTACATTTTCAGTTTCTATATCATCTAAACAAACCAAAAGCTCATCTATTTTATTCTTTAGTCCCCCAATATTCTGGTGAAAAATGCTAACATTTTTTTTATTTTACTTTTCTGAGAAACATTTGATTTTTCAACATTTTAGCACCTGCCTGCCTGAGCTTCTCACTGGACACTGATCTTAGCCTAAAAAAGAAGTACTTGCATGAACTGCAGTGTCCCCCGTTAAGGATTTTGCTATTAACCCAGCTAGTTTCCCCATTCCTTTCCTATCTCTCACTTCCACCTATAACCCATAGCTACCTCATTGCCTAGGTTGTGAGTAACTTTCCTGAGTGAGTTGTAACTCCTACATGACGCACACTATCTGTTTTGAACAATTTTCTTATGTCAATGGTGAATTTCCATAGTTTTAATCAAATTGCATGTCTGTGGAGTGTAATATCAGTTATACAACTGGGTCTCTATTATCAGAAAGGTTACAGTTTGTAATAGTAGATGGAAAATCATAGTGATATTTGGTGTAACCAAAGTGAGTGTCCTGGGCCCTCTGCTGTGTCTAATATATGTAAACTACTACTGTATAGGAGAGTTCTGTACACATTTATTGAAAAAAAAATTAAAACATATATGCACAGATAGTCACTGATGTAATGTTCTTGTAAATTCTATCCCCCCTTCCTCTCTCTCTCTCTCTCTGTATGTGTGTGTGTGTGTGTGTGTGTGTGTGTGTGTGTGTGTGTGTGTGTGTATGTGAACTTGTTTTATTTGCCTGTCAGCTCACAAAAGAGATTCAATAACAATGATTACTTTGGCATGTTACCTTAGGTGCAAAGATGATGCACCTGGTATGTATTCATATAACTTACAGGTAAACTGATGATTGACAATGTCAAAAGTTGCTTCGAATGTTGACTAGTTGTGCATATGCTTGAAAAGAAATAAATAAATAATACAATTGGTTGTTAGCTAGCTTGGTTTTGCACTTTGAGTGGTATGTCACCAGTAGAAAATTGCACTATGGATATGAAGTATTTCAGATTAAGAGTCCCACAAGAATCTTTCCTCCTAGTATTTTCTTAAAGATGACTTTACGATACATAATTCAATTATGGTATGACATGTTGTAGTTTGAGATGGACCATGACAAGGCTCCATACAGGATTTATTCCATTTTGATTAGAATGGGAAATAATTCCAGTTATTGCATCAGAGGTATTATTTGTTTTATCATTCATTTGAGTTTTCTTTGGTAGGAGATTAATACCAACAATTGAATTATATGCTGCTGAGGCTGTGCCGAGCACACAGTGATTTAGACCTTCAGTGATTCTTGACAGGTCAAGGCCATTGTCACACTTGCCGACTTGTCCAATATGTTGTTAAAAAAAATAATTCTCAATCATGTCACACATTATTGTCCTAAAGTTATTAACACCAATACTGAAATTAGTTCAGGATGAAGCAAGTTATCTTTGAAGTACACATTACTCTTATTGACATGTAAAATGCTGTTGAGTTCTCTGTAGAGAAAAGTACAGTTTCATCACTATCATTAGTGTGAGTTACTGTAGGCCTACCTCACTTTTAGTTCTACTTTCATTTAGCACAAAGATGCAAATAATGATCTCACCACTCTGTCACTACTGCAAATGATCACTAATGTCACAACAACAAAATTTACCTTTATACATGTTCATAATTCATTAATAACTTTCAATTTGAATTCTGTACTGTATTCATAAGGTGTCCTGTTATGTAGATGATAGACCAATGAGAGAGTTATGGTCACTGACATCAATAGGCCTAGGCCTATATAATGCTAAATTTACAGGCCTACTCCTCAAACCATCTTAGTTTGTGTTTCAGAATTTTTCTACTCCAGTCATTCTTGTTATGTTCCATAAGGGAATATAATGGGAAAAAACCTAATGACTGGTGTCATGGATCATGGGGTTTTCAGTGTCGGGGAGAGTAGTAGCCTACACAGTGAAACACAGTACACAATGAAACATTCCATCTCAATTATTTCCAGTAATTTTTTTTCTACTTGTTGGTATCCCTATATGTTTATTATAATAAAATACATCTTTGACTGTAATGGTGGACAGTTTGATTGATTATTCTTGATTCTATACGTTATTATTGGTTTTCCATGGTCAGAAGTTACAGTTAACGTCTCTTAGTAAGTTTAATATTTTCGATATAACATACAGTTAAAAGGAATATTATGTTTTGTGATAAGATACATATCTTAAAGAATATATTGACCAGTTGTAGATTTAGTAGATACGTAGGTTACGAGTTGTGACTAACTTTTTAGTTTTTGGAGACTTTGGTACACAGTGAAACACTTGTGTGTGGTACACAGTGAAACAGGGCCTCAGATGGATGTATGACTCCTCCTAACACCAGAGCAGCAGCTATTAAGAAAAGACTTTGAGAAAAAGGACAGAGCTGGTAGAAAAAGAGAAAAGAAGTATGAAGACAGTCAACAATCAAAAAAATAAGTGGTATGTAAGTAAAACAGTTTCAAGTGAAAGTGATGAAGAAAGTGACAGAGATGAAGGCCATCCAGTGAAATAGAGGTAATTGTATCATTAGATCTTTTTAACTTGAAGTGGGACGTTATGATTGCTGACTACATTTTGGTGAACTTCCAAAACAGTGTATATATTGTAGCCAGAGTCTTGAAGTGATAAAAAAATCTGGTTTTATATTCCCAGTTGCAGAAGACGTAGCCTATGTTTCACATAAGAACATTGCAATAACTTTGTCACCTGCATTGCTTATGGGCACTAAGACTCTCCAACCACCGGTATAATCGTTTTCCAATCAATTTTGGTGGACCTAATATTCACTGAACAAAATTTAGTATATGTTAATGTTTGTACTTGTATTTAACGAACATATTGATGTTTTACAAGTCACTCAGCAAGTAATAAATATTAAAGTGGCCGTTGTTTCACTGTGTACTATACACGGTACACAGTGAAACATTTGCGAAAGTTGTTTAAAATTTTCATTTAACTTACTAATTAATAGCAAAATTATTATTTTTTGTTCCAAAATATTGACAAAGTATTGTTCTTTCAAGTAAATAAGGAAAATTTGTTTTGTGAGTAGTATTTTACACGAAACAATCGAAAGGGTAATTTTTGTTTCACTGTGTATTACTCTTCCCTATAGATGTAGCTGTAGATAGATGCCTCTTGAATACTGCCACTGATCATGATCACACCTACATCAAATATTCGTATTTTGTGTGTTTTCTGTTGTGACGAACAGTAAGCCTATGCTTGCTGTCACTCACTGTTCTCTGCAAGCCTCATTACATGAATGAAATTTTTACAACTTCGCCCATGAAGGAACTCTGTATTTTCTTTCTTCATTCAATTTAATGTTTTGGGGTGAATGAACTATTAGCGGTATCTTCTCTGATTATTAAATCACGGATATGCAGCAACTCCCTACGCCTGTCTTTCGTTACTAGGGTAGTAATGTATGTTTCCGAAGCGCGCGCGTGTGACGTACTGGTACTGTACCAGTAACTGTAGTAGTTTTGTTATTTCTTTGCTTCATAAGGATTTTTACAAGTAGTACATTTCGATGCTGTTTTCATACAGGCGCCACAAGAAGGCCGTGCCGGCATTGATTGTTGACACTCTTCCCTTTTTGTAATGCTTCATTAACAAGACAAGTTGACTCTAATGGTGTTTGTCCTTCAGTTTTTTCAGAACTTATTAACGTCCATAGTTAACGCGAAAATTCTAGAAGACTTCATTATGGTGTTGTACGTTTGTGACTCGCGTACTTCAATTGCTTGCCATAGCTGCCAACGTGATTCGTGTTCTCTGCGTTTTTCCACTTGCTGTTCGTTCGTAATGGTCGGCGGTGTAAATAAACAGTGGAATTTCAAAGTTCATACATTGCCCTAGTTTAATAATTTGAAAACCGGTGCGTTTAAAGGCGGTAGCACAGATACTGGGCAATCGATCTGTTTGCCTCGAACGTTGGCAGCCCTTGTTCGCACCGAAAATACGCCGGCCGGCCGCGCGGCGGCGATTGGCTGGCTGGGGTATTGATCCACGCCTCTCACAGGCCAGCGGCATTTCGTCGTCTGCGCTCGAGCTGCAAGCAGGTCTTCGGATGGGGATCCTCGCATATCGTTCTATTATTCATGTGTACGTACCGAGGTGAATGCCACGAACCCCATGAAGTTTGTCGGTCAACCTAGGTAACCC
Source organism: Locusta migratoria (assembly GCA_026315105.1). NCBI lineage: Eukaryota > Metazoa > Arthropoda > Insecta > Orthoptera > Acrididae > Locusta > Locusta migratoria. Next base: position 263,097,361 of record CM048744.1, read on the forward strand.
GACGAACTATTCGGAATGTCGTGTTGCGAAACAACGACCGCGATATCTCCCCAGGATGATGATTGCCTCAAGGTTCGCAAGTGGTGGTGTTTTTTGTTGTCCAGTATCTTCACATTCTTAGCAGGACTGCTGGTAGTATTGTTGTGGAGAGCCTTTGCATTCTTGTGTTGCCGCAAAGAACCAGAATTTTCTCCAAATGACCCGAAACAGAAAGAACAGAAAGCCGCCCGACAGGGTAAGCAGGAGTTCGAAGGGACTTTTATGACAGAAGCCAAAGACTGGGCCGGAGAGCTGATTTCTGGTCAGACTACAACAGGGAGAATTCTGGTAAGTAAGAACATTTTCATGAGAAGAGATATCTTTAACAGAATATTAAACTTACATAATTGAGTGTTCCCCTCATGTTTTGTTCCTTTAACTAAAGAATAGTTACTAGATTCCATTTATTTTTAAAGGTATCTGAATGACAAGTTCAGTAATGTTGCATTAGCATGATCCTTAACATGCTGCCGCATGTGCAGTATTTTAATACGGCATGACAGATATTTCTGTTGGTATTTATTGGCTTATATTTTTCTGACACATGTAGAAAAAATTGTTTTGGCACCCACATGTTACAATGAAAAGAGGCAACAAAATTTTCGTTTCACACCACCGATGTTTTTCTGCTCATTGAACACAAATGCAATTATAAATAGCTCTCTCTTTCTCCCTTGTGTGTGTATTTCAGCCTGCGAAGCAAATCGTGCGTAAGTAGAGCAGTTGTCCTGTTATTTCTGGAATAATCCATGTCACAACATATTTTGACGACTAACAATTGAAAATAAAGTATAAGTGCTGTAGTCTAAATTCACAGCCTTTTCTTATATCCGTTATCTAGAAGCAACTAATACATTCTAATATATTTTTCGTTTTCTATATGGGTATTGCAACGACAGAAGATACGATAGTCTGCGATGAAATTAACAAGAGAACTTTGTGAGACTAAGAAGTGATAGGCTTGTCACAGATGTACAAATAATTTTATCAGTAGAGTGTTATTGCAGTCAGCTTTGAATCGCGTGGAATATATTGGTAGGCCTACACCAAACCACGCGGTCCGAAAATTTGCGCTCTTAAAGACCCGCTTCGAGATCGCTATATCTAAATAACTGTATATGTATTTTCTGTCAACACTGTTTGATGTCATGTAAACTCGGTTTAAATGTCATTCCATAGACAAAATTGGAAGATTCGCAAGGTCATTGGACAACTGACGGAAGTCTACTTGACGCGTTCCTCTGAAGTAGATATTGAAGTTAGATGAAAATATCTGAAACGAAGAGAATGAATTTACCCATCTCATGAAGTATAAAAAGGTCTCTTATGCGGAAATTTGGAATAAGAAGTATGCGCAGATTAATTTTAATTCTCTTGGAAAGTTCTTGAATCACCCACTTTTCTCGTTTGACACTACCGTATTTCATTAGTAATTTTGATTTCATTTAAGACGTTAATATCCTATCCACTGTCGTACGTTCTCCGGTTACACCAAATTGGTAAACAGTTTATTTCAGTGCTACAAAAGTGACGAGATGCATTGCGCTGTACAATCACTGGTAAGTTGTTCAATTTCTTCTGCTCTACCGTTTGTTTCACTACTGTAGTTAGCTTCAATCATCTTTAGGTCTAGTTAGCACTTTACTATTGGTTTATAATAAGTAGTGTAGCAGCGAAATCGTGAGAATCTTCATATTGCTGTTAACTTCCTACTGGCGGTCTTCGTCTGTATAAACTGCAGAAATTTGCCTTTACAAGTATGCGTCAGATCTTTAGTGTGTCAAATGAAGTGTTTCCACTCTAGCGTCATACCATTGCTGGATCTCCGCACTCGCGCACTGGTTTTTACTGGTGGGCTTCGACTTACGTTTGTTGCTGAGACGAAGTAATCGTTACTCATCCTGTTGTGCACCCTGCTGTTATCAACGATCTGGCCGTTTCCTCTCGAGACCTACTGCGGATACACATGTTCTGCTGACAGTTGAAAAAAATCTTTCTACCTACGGCGAGCCTTACATGTTCCGCAAGATTAAATTTTAAAAAAGGTAAATGTATGAAGACACCAGTAAGTGTACGATTTCTGATGTTCGTCGTATTTATGTTATCTAAGGCAATCCAGAAAAATGCGAAATTTTCCTTGGCATTAGCGATAACTCTTTCTTATTAAGTAAGTACTAGCTGTAGTACGCGGCGTACAGGTTATTCCGCTTAGTATTGTCATGGAGAAAAACGTCCCTTTACGTACACACGCTTGCTTATATATGCAGTTTTCTAGGCATCTCATGATGACGTCGTGTCTCCTGACCTATATATCGTACAGCGAACAGACTGAGTTAACAGCAGCGCGTCGAGAACTATCCAGCACAGCCGCGGAAGGGTGGCGGTGCATAGTCATTGCCATAAAAGTTTGTCTTTACGTACATTTGCATTTTGTATACTGTTCTGCAAGCATCTCGTTGTTTATGAGGTCATGTCTTGAACTAGATGTCACGAATAGGACGCCGTGAAATACGTATTTACCACCATAACCGCGAGTAGGCGGCGTTAGATGGTTTTGGAGAAAAGCGTATCTTTACACACTTACACTTTTATATTCAAATTTTCAAGCATGTCATTGTGATCTCATATCTACTGAACTAGACGTATCACACAGCGATCAGAATGTCTTACTAACAGCAGGGCAACGTGGACTATCTATAAGAACATTCACGAGTGTTTGATAGTGAAGAAAAGTGTGTCTTTACCTATGCACATTAGCGCTATACTAAGATCGTACCTATCTCGTTATATACAAATTTCGATACCGACGTAGTCTTACATGTCTTTCCCACTTGTCAAGTGACTTTACTGTCGAATTACACAAACTCTGATAGTAAAGTTCGTTGAATATACCTGTAACATGAACATAGGTGAACTATGAACTTCAGTTACCTTACTGTCCTTCAAAATAGTCACTTACCATAACTATGCACCGCTGAGCTCTGCGATACATGTCCTGAAAACTTTGCACAAAATCTTCCTTTGTGATGGTGTTCAAAAGTCTCCTCATGTTTCGTTGGATGGCAGGAATATTGTCAAATCTCTTTCCTTTCAAAACGAGTTTGAGTCGAGGGAATAGGAAGAAGTATCAAGGATTGAGATCTGGCGAGTGTGGTGGATGTTCAGCTTGCACAACTTATTTTTTTATTTTATTTGTTTTATTTTTTATTTTTTTACCAGCAACTGTTCGACGATATTGGCTGTGTGTGGGCGTGCGTTATCGTGCAACTTGAACATCCACCATATTCGCCGGATCGCAACCCACCAGACTTCTTCCTATAACTTGACTCAAACTAGCTTTGAAAGCGAGAAGTTAACAGCCGAAGAATGTAGCACTGACATTCCAAGTAGAAAGTAAAGTAAGGGATGTCGTATTTAGATGTTTTACATGGCAATATACTTAAAAATGCACTAGGACGGTAGTTATTTGGATTGTTCGTTCTACTGTGTAGACTGATAAAAAGATCAAGGTTAAATTTTCGTTCACAATGGGGTCATAAAGAAATGGAACGAAATTTTCGGACAGGAACATGCGCGAGAATCTATCGTTACTTTAAAATGGACATTTCAGGCATTTTCCTTAAGTTTCGTTCGAATTGGCACTAACAAAGGTCCTCTGTCGCCATCGCAAAATGTCTCCCGGCAACATCGGCTGAAAGCTTGGTCACAGCGTGTCGTATTTCCTTTTTCAGTTTGTGGCTGAAGCAGCCAGGTTAGAATCTATACGATGAACGGAGTTAGACGGGGCGGATGCTATGGGGGCCATTGCTTGGAGTTAGCTGCGGCATTTGTCGATACAACGACACGGAATACATCTGATTAGTTATATGTGCGACGACAAGAACGTGCCGAGTACCATATTTCGTTCTCAGCTATTGGACAACCAGACGAGGCAGGCGCTGTATTCCATGGCGAAATGATTCTTGTTGACCTTGAAAACCAAGATCACAAACACTCAGCACAGCAAACTAATTGATCAGTCAGAATATTGGACCGCCTACCTAACAATCGGTATGTCCACGTTTGCACGGATGACAGCGACGACGCTACTTGGCAGTGAAGCAATGAGGCCTCGCTAGGTCTCTGGAGGGAATGGCGCCACATCTGCACACACAGGCCACCAATTCCCGTAAATTTCGGTGAGGCGGCCTATGAGCTCGACGCCCAGTTCAATCACATCCCAATTGTGTTCGATCTGGATGAGATCTGTTGAGTTTCGGGCCCAGCACATCAACTGAAACCAACCTCTGTGTTCTTGGAACCGCCATAACTCAGTTATGACATGGCACATTATCTTGTCGAAAAAGCCACTGCCTTTGGGAAAAAAGATCGACATGAAGGGCTGTACATGGTCTGCAACTAGTGTACCATTCTTCTTGGCCGTCATGGTGCCTTGCACGAGCTACATTGAACCCTTGAATGCCCAGATGAATGTTCCCCAGAGCGTACTGAGCCACCGCCATCTTGTCTCTATTCCGTAGAACAGGTGACGACTCCCATCGGCACGATAAAGAAGGTACTAAGATTCATCAGCCCATGCAACGCTCTGCCACTGCGCCAACGCCGTGACGATGATCGCGTGACCATTTCAGGCTTAGTTGTCCATGTCGTGGGGTTAACGTTGTACGTGCATGGTTCGTCGGCTGCGGAAGCCCATCGTTAGGAGTGTTCGCTTCACTGGGTCTTCAGTCACACTTTTACTCTTCCCAGAATTAAAGACTGTTAGTTTTGCCACAGTTCGTCGCCTGTCCTTTGCTACCAGTCTGCCCAGACTAAGACGTCCACATCTTTAATGAGGGGTGGCCACCCAACACCTCGACGTTTGGACGTGGTTTCCCCTTTTGTTGAAGGCATTCATCACAGAGCCTACAGAACTGCAAAAAATTGGACAGTTTCCAAAATGTTCGCGCAAAGCCAGATAGATTGAGCGTCTTCTCCATTCTACTCAGGAACAGCACGCTCACTGATACTACATGCAGCAAAGAAATGTTCAAATGTTTTTGAAACTGCTATTGTCATCCGTCCCTAGACTTACAAACTACTTAAACTAATACACACGAACTACAACACATACATCCACGCTGGAGGGAGGACTCTAACGTCGGCAGGAATGGTCGCCCAGTCCGTTTCATGACGCCTTAGACCACGGGACCACGCGGCTTATCATGGAGCGTGCGCGCGTCTGACAAGCAGTAATTTCTCCCCAGGGGCAATGCTATCGCATGGATGGGTTCATATCTGCAGTAGGCAAGTGGTCATAATGTTAGCGCTTATCAGTATATATTCACAAGACAGATATATGTCAATTAACTTTCGCCGGCCGCGGTGGCCGAGCGTTCTGCGGCGCGTCAGTCACAGTCTGCACAGCCATTACGGTCGGGGGTTCGAGTACCCCCTCGGGCATGGATATTTGTGCCGTCCTTAGTATTAGCTAGTCCGTAAGTAGTTTGTAAATTTCGGGACTGATGACCACGCAGTTAAGTCTCATAAGCTCTAAAAACATAAAACAGTAACTTTCAACAACTTCTTGGTAGAAAAATTCCATATTTCCGGTTAAATGAAATAAACTGTTTTTGTTCTATTGATTTTTTATTCACTTCAAACTGCTTTTTGCCTTTTAGGCCATCGCCAGGCAGTTGTTTCCTGCCGAAAACTAGTTTGAAGTAGATAAAAAATCTGTAGAACAAAAACAGTTTATTTGTTTCAACGCAAAATATTCAAGAACTATTATTAAGCTTATGCGCGAGAGGCCAACATAAATTTTAGGTTAAGATGATCTGGTTCCCTAAAGTACTGAAAACTGGAAACTCGTAAACCGCAGCCTAATATTAGGCTCTGACATACATCACATTTGAAAATCACCTCATCTAACAGAATCACTACCCTACTGATATAAAACACCAGTAAGCAGTAATAAAAATTCGTAGACAGATGATACCCAATCACCACGACCAAGAAAAGATACACTAGAATAACTTTAAAAAATAAAATTGACATACGCCCCTTTCTTGCCTCAACATATAATTTATCAATATATCAATAACAGGTTAAAAAATCTGTTATTGATTTTATCTGTGTCGCCGATGACACGCTGCATCAAGTATAGACAAGAGGCAGAAACGGAAACATAGCTACAGATTTATAATATAAATTAACGCCCAGTTAATTATAAATAAATTTTAAAGTTTTTCGAAACTTGCGATTTTCCATAAATTAGCGGTTTCAGACATTTGATTCCGAGACCTATTCCATATTTATCATCCTAAAGGATCCAAAAACTCTTGCTATCTCGTGCCAAATTAAAAATTTCAATCAATCCGTGCCTCGGTGTCGGAACTTCGCCCAATTCGAACCAAGAAAAGAAACTGATTTTCCACTGCAGTCGTCCGAAGCTCGAACATTTGGGCGTCGAAGTCGGTTGCACCGAGACCATGCACGTACTGCTGTACAAATGTCAAAAGATCGGCCACCTTCCGTCTTTGTCAGTCGGCTGCGAAATTCTTCAGTGGTCAGTCGCACTGTGATCACAGCCTTAAGTCGTTGTAGATAATGCACGATGAAACTGATTCTGACTTCCGGACGAGGGTTTTAACCTGGATCATACGGAATGCGAAACCTTTCTCTCAACCACTGCACCACTCCGCTCATAATTGTTGATAATTGCAAGGTTCCGAAATGTACAGAAAGTATGAGTAATGCTTCGTAGGTACTTTTATTCAACAAGTATATCTTAAATACGAAAAAAAGAAGACAAAACTAACATAAATTTTTTGTCATCATGAACTCGTAGTCAGATTCAAGTAAGAGGCATTATTGTGTTGCGCATTAATATCAGCAACAAACTGTAAAATTCCAGAACTTTATTGATCTATTACTTGGTATTGTCAGGTAATCTTTTGGATAGGTTAATTCAGTATAGAAGAGCTCACAGGTGTTTGCGGATATTCCGCAGTGGGCAGTGTTATGACGTGCGCCTACAAAGATGTGAGTCACAGGTACATTCACATCAGTGGCAGCTGACCCTTGGAGCTGACATCATAGCCTCGTCATCGGTGGTATTGGATTCTTGCACTGGCGGTAGCCCGACAACGCATAGGTCGAAAAATCACATCCGTGAGAACTGACATCATCGCTTCATCATCGGTAGTATTGGAGTCATACTCCCATTGTATCCTGCCGCCTCACAGAAAGAATAATTGAATCTAAACTGTTAAACATTGTATTTTAAACAAATAAATGCACATAGATTCATCGTGGATCAAATCGAAAAGTGAGTAGTGAGGATGACAAGTGGTAATTAATAAATAGTATCATCATTTTTTTCGATTTCCGTCGTCCTTAGTTGCATATGAAATTGGTGGAGGTGTATTACCGTTTTTAGCAACTAAATGAAAGGCGTTTTTTTTTATTTTTTTTAAAGCCTTTCATTTAGTTGATAAAGACTGTAATACACCTCCACCAATAATAAATAGTAGCTTAAAAATAATGTACCAATTGCGCAACAAACTGTAAATAACTACCAACTGTAAGAAATTGGGATTGTGGATCAACTGATAATTTTGATTCAACGCGGTTACTCCATATGTGAAATGCTATCTATTCTGGATTCTAAACAAAATGGTTTTTCAACGATGTCAGCAGTTTTATTAAATAGTATTATCGTTAGCTTCCAGTGACAATATTAAAGAGAAATTAACAATGCATTACATGTGATTAATAGAAAATTAAACGTAAGGACAGGCATTGAATTAAAATTTGTGCTGTGGCCGGGAAATGTATTATTGTTGATATTTATATCACCTCGGCCTGAGGAACAAGGCGGTATTGTTCCCATTCGCGTTCTTTGTTGGGATGCTATTCCAATATAGGAGAGCCCTGGCAATTTGGTAACGCATTTCACAGGGAACATGAGGCAGAATTAAAGTACGTGGTATGGAGGAAGACGTGATTTAATACAGTCGCATTGCCTGCATCGCTGTGTGGTCTATAGCGCCTACCTAGTAAGTGGGAGGTCCTGGGTTCGAATCCCGACCACAGCACAAAATTTTAATTCAATGCCTCTCCTTATGCTTAATATCTTTGGTATAACGAGACAAGGAAATGTAATAGAAAATTAATTATAGTAATGCTGTGTGCGTTAAAACAATGACGTCTTCAAATTTTCATTCCGCTCCACAGGAGATGAAATGATATACATTTACATGCAGCACAGGATTGTGTTCTATTTCATAAAAGAGTCCAATTTAGAAATGATGTCAGATGAATAATAGTTACAAATTGGGAGCCCTCTTCACTGACGGCACCTATTATGTATGCAAGTCCACGATGCTGTGCAGTGCCTCTTGGCTATTAGTCCCTCTTGTTCGCAGCCTACACAGAATCCCCGCAACGAATCGAGCGTATTTATGCATCCGCATAGAAAATTTCTATTACTTGTTGGCGGCATAGGTACAGTGTCCGAAAGAACGGACACCGTATCCAAGGCCGTATTTAGGCAGGTGCAACGTATGTAGTTGCACAGGGCGGCAAAATTTTGCCTTCGAAAAAAAGGTTTTTAAATATTATTTTAGTGTTAATCGAATCAAAATTAGTCAGAGTTTGGATTACAGCAATAAATTTTAAAACTCTGGTTGTTGTGATGATAGCAGTGGCTCTTTCTGAATCCCAGATGCCCGGGACGGGGGGAGGGGAGCTAAGATAAATTACTGCACAGGGGCGTCGCATAGCCTAAATACGGTCCTGACCATATCAATAAATGATGATTTTCAGACTAACTGTAATGTTTCTTTCTCAGCATTCTGACGACTTTCCAGAAATTTAAGACCAGCTAAAAGTTAATGGTAAATTCATACAATAATGCCTCTTAAGGAGTTGTTTGGTGATTGGCGCTGTCTTATTTTCTCCTTAATTATAATTTTTCAGTTTTTCGCGTGGACTTTTGGTTTCTCTTAAAAGTACTGTGGAGCCGTTTAATTTTTTTGACAGCCCTACGAAGTGTAACATATCCTACTTTTGAGTCCAAACAGCAAGCAAGGAAATACGCACTCGACGCTAGTGATGTTGTCGAAATGTCTTACAAGGATTATGACAGCCTTAGCTCGGTTGTGAAACTAAAGACTTGTAAATGAACACATGCACCGGCAGTGTGTGCGAGAGGACAAAGAAACCTTCTTTCTGTTTCCTGACGTGTGAAACGGTGTGTGAATGGATTTTGCGCATGTTTCGACCGACAGTGAGTTCGTCCTGCGTTTGGAACAGAACTGTGTCATAAAGAAATGCATCTTGTTCGTTTACAGCAGATGCTGAGGGTTTCAGTGCATCGTTCCTCTGCTAAAAATACTCGTTTGAAATGTGCATGTTATTATCTGCCGAAACATGAAATGAAACAAATGTTCAAGCTCGTCCAGCCACTTTTGTGGTAGATCTACATCTACATAGATACTCTGCAAATCACATTTAAGTGCCTGGCAGAGGGTTCATTAACCACCTTCATAACTTTTCTCTACCGTTCCATTCTCTAATAGCGCGCGGGAAGAAAGAACACATAAATCGTTCCGTTTTCGATCTGATTTCTCTTATTTTATTGGGATGGTCATGTCTCCCTAAGTAGGTGGGTGCTAGCAAAATATTTTCACATTCAGAACTAAAAGTCGGTGATTGAAACTTCGCAAACAGATCACGCCGCAATGAATAACGTCTTTCTTTTAATGATTTCCATCCCAATTCGTGCAACATTTCCGTGACGCTTTCCCCCCCGTAACGTGATAAAACAAAACGAGCTGTTTATCAGTTAGCGTGAATACGTGCCGTGGTAGAAGGAAGAAGAAGAACGAGTAATTTTATGGGCCTACAAGTATCTCAGTGCGTCGAAGGTGCGAAGAAGAATCTTAAACGAATGTTCAGATGGTGCAGAGTAAGAGAGGAAATTTCACCGTCGAAAATACTCTGAACTCAGGTAGAGGGCGATACAGTTGTTACCGAACAGCACGTTCCTGTGGCACAGAAATTAGTGAAGGAAGACCGGTGTTTCTTATAACATCAGATAACAGAATCGCTGAGCCGTTGAACAGCTGTGATTAATAGCGTTCTTCCAGGGAAGAATGAGCTGGTCGATAGTTGGACGGACGGATCTATTTCTGTTATGTCTACATCATTACTCCGCAAGCCAGCAAATGATGGAGGGCACTTACTCTGCAACTTCATTTTACGGCTTCCTGTTCCATTCGCTCATAAAGCTCGGGGGAAAACCGCCTAGTGTCACGCCTTCGCGTGGACCCGAATTATGTAAGTAAACCAACTGGTATTACTTCAGTAGATGTTCGAAAGCGATTAAATATGTGAATATATTGAATTCATCAGTGATACTGAATTTACCACCAGCTCTATAAATCGATACAGGTTCCACAAAAACTTACTCCATGTGCCACATAAAGATATCTCACTGCGAATCGAAATAATTGTATTCTATAGTATGTAACATTCCACATCAATCTCACTTAGTTCGTATTTTTCTAGTGGAGGCGCTACAACAACATTTCTTTATCGTTACCAACTTTTCCGCCGTACGAAGTAAAACTGAAGTTTAAACTTACCATCTTGATTAGAAACGATCGAGGTGGCGCAGTAGTAACACATTGTATTCGCAATTTGGAGGATGGTGGTTCAAACCCTTCTCCAGCCAAACTGATTTAGGTTTTTCATGATTTTCCTAAATGACTCCAAGTAAATGTAGGGATAATTTCCATTTTTGACAAAAACTACCCGAACGTTTCTACATCTACACGGGATACTCTGCAAATCACATTTAAGTGCCTGGCAGAGGTTTCATCGAACCACAATTATACTATTTATCTCCCATTCCATTCTCGAATAGCGCGCGGGAAGAAAGAACACCTGAATCTCTCTGTTCGAGCTCTGATTTCTCTTATTTTATTCTGATGATCATTTCTACCTATGTAAGTGGGAGTCAACAATATATTTTCGCATTCGGAGGAGAATGTTGGCGATCGGAGTTTCGCAAGTAACCCACGCCTCAGCGATAAGCGCCGTTGTTGTAATGATTCCCATCCCAGATCCTGTATCATTTCCGTAACGCTGTCTCCCTTGTATCGTGACAATACGAAACGAGCTGCCCTTCTTTGGACTCTTTCGATGTCCTCCGTCAAACCCACCTGATAAGGATCCCACACTGGGCTGCAATACTCCAAAAATGGACGGACAAGCGTAGTGTATGCAGTTTCTTTAGTAGTTCTGTTGCATCTTTTAAGGGTTCTGCCAATAAAACGCAGTCTCTGGTTCGCCTTTCCCACGATATTATCTACGTGTTCTTTCCAGTTTAAGTCTGAAGTAATAGTGATTCCTAGGTATTTTGTGGAGTTTATGGCCTTCACTTTTGATTGATTTATGTTGTAAACAAAGTTTAACGGATTTCTTTTCGTACTCATGTGGACGACTTCACACTTCTCATTATTTAGAGTCAATTGCCAATTTTTACACCATACTGATATCTTATTCAGATCGTTCTGCAGTTGGTTTTGATCTTCAGATGATTTTACTAGACGGTAAATGAAGGCGTCAGCTGTAAACAACCTAAGAGAGCTACTTAGATTTTCCCCTAAATCGTTTATGTAAATAAGGAATAGCAGAGGACCAATAACACTATCCTGTGGAACGCCCGATATCACCTCTGTTTTAGTCGATGCCTTACCATCGATTACTACGAACTGCGTCCTCTCTGACAAGAAATCCCCTATCCAATTGCAAATTTGGGGCGATATACCATAACCACGCAATTTGATTAAAAGCCGTTTGTGAGGTACGGTGTCAAAAGCTTTCTGGAAATCAAGAAATACGGAATCGATTTGCGAACCTTTGTCGATAGCACCCATCACTTCGTGTGAATATAGAGCTAGTTGTGTTTCGCATGAACGATATTTTCTAAATCCGTGTTGACCTTGGGTCAATAGATCGTTCTGTTCGAGATAATTCATAATATTTGAATACAGGATATGTTCCAAAACCCTGCTGCAAATTGACGTCAATGAAATAGGCCTGTAGTTTAGTGGGTTACTCCTACTGCCTTTCTTGAATATAGGTGTGACCTGTGCAACTTTCCAATCTTTTGGTACAGATCCTTCTATGAGAGAGCGGTTGTATATGACTGCTAAGTAAGGAGCTATCGCTTCAGCATAATCAGATAGAAATCTAATGGGTATACAATCCGGACCAGAAGACTTGTTCTTATTAAGTGATTTTAGTTGCTGCACTACTCCGATGATATCTACTTCTGTGTTACTCATTACGGCATCTGTTCGTAATTCGAAATCTGGAATATTGGTTTCGTCTTCTTTGGTGAATGAGTTTCTAAAAGCTAAGTTTAGTAACACTGCTTTAGTAGCGCTGTCATCGGCAGGATCGCCATTACTATCACGTAGTGAAGGTATTGTTTGTGACTTTCCCCGAGTATATTTAACATATGACCAAAATCTCTTTGGGTTTTCAGTCAAATTACGAGAAAGAGTTTCGTTGTGATAAATGTTGTAGGCATCTCGCATTGAAATCCTCGCTAAATTTCGAGCTTCTGAGTACAATCGCAAATCCTGGGGATTTCGTGTTCGTTTAAATTTAGTATGCCTTTTCCTTTGCTTTTGCAACAGTGTCCTAATCTGTTTTGTGTACCAAGGGGGATCGCCTCCTTCTTTTATTAATTTATTAGGTATAAAACTTTCAATTGCTGTCGATACCACTTCTTTGAATTTGAGCCACATCTGGTCTACACCTACGTTTAGTGTTAGAAACGAGTGGAAGCTGTCTTTCAAGAAGCAATGTATTTTGTTTCTATCTGCTTTCCTGAACAAATATACTTTGCGTTTATTTTTGGTAACTTTGGGACTTTCGATATTCAATTTCGCTACTACAGCTCTGTGTTCACTAATACCTGTATCCGTTTTGATGCTCGTTATGAGCTCAGGATTATTTGTTGCTAAGAGATCAAGTGTGTTTTCACATCCATTTACAATTCTAGTTGGCTCATGAACTAATTGTTCGAAGTAATTCTCAGAGAATGCGTTGAGTACAATTTCGGACGATGTTTTATGCCTACCTGCTGATTTGAAACTATAATTTCGCCAACAGATCGAGGGTAAATTAAAATCACCACCTACTATTATCGTGTGAGTCGGGTCCGTTTTTGTAATTAAACTCAGGTTTTCTTTGAACCTTTCTGCTATTGTATCGTCAGAGTCGGGAGGCCGGTAAAAGGAACCGATTATTAACTTCTTACGATTTTCGGGTACAACCTCTACCCATAATAGCTCGCAGGAACTATCAACTTCAACTTCGCTACATGAAATACTACTTTTAATGGCGACAAACACGCCCCCACCTATATTGTTTAATCTATCCTTTCTGAACACCGTTAGATCTTTTGCAAATACTTCTTCTGAACTTATTTCCGGCTTGAGCCAACTTTCGCTGCCTATAATGATGTGTGTTCCGGTGATTTCTATTAACGCTTGCAGTTCTGGAACTTTCCCGACACAGCTACGACAATTTACAACTGTTATACCGATAGTTTCCGGATCTACATTTCTCCTGTGATCCACCTGTACCCTTTGAGATTGCCCATTTTCTATTTCCCCGAAGCTCTTTATCCTAAAAAACCGCCCAGTCCACGCCACACAGCCCCCGCTACCCGTGTAGCCGCTTCCTGCGTATAGTGGACTCCTGACCTATTCAGCGGAACCCGGAAACCCACCACCCGATGGCGCAAGTCAAGGAATCTGCAGCCTACACGGTCGCAGAACCGTCTGAGCCTCTGATTCAGACCCTACACTCGGCTCTGTATCAGAGGTCCACAGTCGGTCCTGTCAACTATGCTGCAGATGGTGAGCTCTGCTTTCATCTTGCAAGCAAGACTGACAGTCTTTACCACTTCAGTTAGCCGCTCGAAACCTGAGAGGATCTCTTCAGATCCGAAACGACACACATCATTGGTACCGACGTGAGCCACCACCTGCAGTTGGCTGCACCCCGTACCCTTCATGGCATCCGGGAGGACCCGTTCCACATCTGGAATGACTCCACCCGGTATGCACACGGAGTGCACGTTGGCCTTCTTCCCCTCCTTGGCAGCCATCTCTCTAAGGGGCTCCATCACCCACCTAACGTTGGAGCTCCCAACTACAAGTAAACCCACCCTCTGTGAAAGCCCGGATCTTGCAGGCTGGGTGGTGATAGGGTGAGAGACTCAGGAACGTCGTCCTGAGCAGACAGCGCCTCAAACCTGTTCGCAAGACGAACCGGGGAGGCCTCACGATCGGTCCCCCGGAATGTCTTGTGCCTCCTGCCACGCACTGGAGCAACCTCCCACGCAACCACGGGTGGGATGTCTGCCTCACTGCTAGCAGTTTCAGGGCATGTCGCTGCCGCAGGCCGATCGGTGGAGACGACGGGAGTCCGTTCGGTCCCCACCGCCGGCCAACAACAACGACGCCCATCGATCGCAGCTTCCAACTGTGCAACCGAGGTTAACACAGCTTGAAGCTGGGAGCGAAGTGTCACCAGCTCAGACTGCATCCGCACACAGCAGTCACAGTCCCTATTCATGATTACAGTGCCAACAAAAAAAAAAAAAAAAAACTACAGTCGCGATGCGTTCGAAGGAAAACTTAACTGTTCGTTAGAACGCGGATGTGAATCCAATACGCACGACAGCTCAGTATAACTTTACAAATTGAGACGAGAAAGTGTAGACGAAAATCAAAATACTATATGTCGCTTCTAATCAGAAAATAAAGACAGACGACTGTCGCGACGCGGTTCACACGGTGGAATAATACACTAACCAGATATTTAACGTGAACGTGAATCAAATAAAAACGCGAGCACGCAATAAATTTGATGCACTCAAGGGAAAACGCACTGAAAAGTAAAAATAGGTAGCTTCTAGAGAGAAGCCGGTTACACTTACAACTGATAATTTACTGCTACGCCACTGGAGAGGTGTGCTCTGGACGACGTCCGCTGTTTGCTCAGTCTCTAATGATCACTATGTCGATGTGACGTTAAACCATAATCGTCCTTCCTATGTTTGATCGTCAGGGGAAGCAGCATGACGCTCGATTCGTTCCCCACCACCCACACTGAGCTGTTACTGTTCCATAAGTGTCCTAACCAGTAGCCGCGGCAGAATAGCCGTGTGCACTAAGGCGCCTCGCTGCGGTGCGCGCGGCCGTTCGCCGCCGAGTGTTCGAGTCCTCCCTCGGGCATGGGTGTTTTTGTTGGCCTTACCATAAGTTACTTTATATTCTTTCAAACCGTCTTGATTGCAAATCAAGACGGTTCTAACTGATTGCTGTTGTACACCTTGGATTAGAAATCATTTTTTAAGTTACTTTAAGTTGTTTTTGAGCCTAGAGACTGTTCACCAATGTAGTTAAAATCCCTTAGATTTTCAAAAATGTTCAAATGTTTGTATAGCTTATGGGACTTAACTATGGGGTCATCAGTCCCTAAACTTGCAAACTACTTATGAACTAGCTAACACAAAGGACGGCACAAATATCCATGCCCGAGGGGGGATTCGAACCCCCGACCGTAGTGGCCGTGCAGACCGTGACTGGAGCGCCTCAGTCCGCTCGGCCACCGCGGCCTGCAGATTTTCAAACATTTGACCATTTTCCTAACCAGTAATAAGTCGGACGAGAGTTGTCAAAACGAACTCCTCTTTGGGCGAATTACACTTCGATGGGACTCTAACCAATAGGTATGTCTGCCACTACCTCTCTCACAATTAGATTACTGCGGACGTTTCATTGTAAATGTTTCCTGATAGACACAAATATGCAGTTTATTGTTCTACAATGACGTTAAGATTACAGAGCATTGCTGAACATTAGATCATTTTATGGCCCAGATGTTACTCTTTCCACAAAGCGTTCGTGATCTTTGGCTCTTTCTTTGTTTACAAACAATTTAATTACGATGTGGCCTCTTTGTTTTTGTAACTGTATCGTTTTCGAACTGTCAGACCGTCCGAACGGGAGATTTACACAAATAATTGCAGTAACATTACTCATATCTGAAGTTTTCTCGACCCGCTTCGTAGGTTACACGTTTTAGAATTTTTAATGGAGATGTTGGGTTTCTAATTTTCGTACAATACTTCGAAAAATTAAGTAGTCCCCTGCTTAGGTGGTCTAAGCAGTGGCATTATGTATGCTAGTTGCTTGGACTGCAGTCAATTTGCCGTTTAACCATTGAGAATGATGCACTGATTTCTGTTTGACTAGTCTGCGGTATGGTGACGTATCCGGTGTAAACGTTTCGCATCGAGTGAAGTGACGCAGTGGTTTGCGTCGGCGGACGACGATTCATATCATGGCTATCAGATTACGTTTACAAGAAATGTTTATTTTTTATGTCATTCGTGCACAACACAGACGTTTGTATCGAGGAATTTTATTACTTGGACGTTATTTTGTTGATAGGTAACGCTACCAGATCAATAATGCTAGCATAATCTTCGCCACTGCACCAAAGACGAAAACAATTGACTGCTGGAATAAAGAAAATGGAACCTCACTCGCGCTCACACTCTCAGCCACGTACAGACGGCAACGCAACAAACCTCCTAGATGAACAGAGTAATGCCTCAGAAGTGGCTATACGTTGTACCAAGCGGCTAAATGTCGTACTAGAAGCACGTTCATCAACAAAAATGCAAATTTTAGGATTGCTGTACAAAATACGGTATAAATCAACTTTTAATACGTTGTCGTCCAGGAACAACACTGGGAACGAAAGCGTTAACCATTAGGTCATCCATACACACCTATCAGAACGACCAAAACTTCTAAGTGGTACACACAGTCTACTAATACCCTTTAGTGGTCACTCAATTCCTGCGATTTCCGCAGCAGGCTTTACTTTGTTCTGAAATACAGTGCGCAGTGTCCGGTTTTCCTTACAATTTAATAAAAGCAGTGTACTTCGTGGGACACGCTGATATTCTGCGAGCACTATGAGGCAATAGTAAGCTGTGTATGACATTTGGAAATTTGTACGGTTCGCGAGGCGTTCACGGATATTCAAAATGATTAAGGCGACCGGTCGTGAAAACGGAGAACTCTGGGTTGAAGTCCCGTTCTGGTGAAATGTTCATATGTTAACAAATTTTACAGTTGTTGCTTTCTCATATTTACACATGCGAATACTTTATTGTCAGAGCTTGAATAAACATGTCTCTATCTCAGTCTCCGGAAGTAAGTTTATTGGACTTATATTTCTCGTCTCGATATGTCCGACCGCCTCTCAAAGTATTCGACACTTATTTTAACACTGTATAAATGAGTAATGATGTGTGTGTGGGGGGGGGGGGAGATGCCAAGAACGCAGCCTGTTTAGGGACGGGTCCAATTAAGCGGAATATCCAGAGCGGTCTTCGGCGCGTCAGTCACAGTCTGCACGGCCGCTACGGTCGGAGGTTCGAATCCCCCCCTCGAGCATGGATGTTTGTGTCCTCTTTAGTGTAAGGTAGTTCATAAGTAGTTGTAAGTTTAGGGTCTGATGACTCTGCAGTTAAGTCCCTTAGGCGTAAGAAACATTTGAACAGTTAGAAGCTCGATACAGCTATCGTATCATGTCTGGTACATTAAATAATGTAGGTATTGTATTCCATATAAGTTACATACGTTCAACATTTACTGGTTTCATTGAAATTGTACTGACGAAACCTTGACGTTTCTGAGTAGTAATCCGACGTATTTCAACAAAAGTTTGGGTATTTTGTCGTTTATTAGCAATTTTTTGTTCTTAACAGAAAATGAAAATTTTCATTAAAAGCCATAGATTTCAAGAGAATCTGAAATAAACTGTCCTGCAATGTTCCGTTTCGTATCTTCAATGTTTCTTGGGAAATCTAATGAAGACAATTGTGGAGCTATTTTGTAGTTATTGCCGATTTTTATGTCACTACATACCTTTCCTGTTGTAAGAAACTATGTTAAAATCAATTTAAACAACACTGTTCACACTCATCCGATGTCATATTCAGAAATGTACCGCGCCAGCTGCTTGGGACGTTGCTGTTGTGGTGTGTAAGAAAAGTCATTGCGAGTGTCATGACTGTGGTATGTTAGACTGTGGGGACGCTTCGTTCGGTAACAATGTCAGTGGCCGTGCTTACGTACTGTTAGACTTGCGCCTGCTAACCCAGCCTCAGTTCGTGTGTTCTTGCCCTTACTAAACGCAGGGCCGGTGCAAGGGGTTTTTACTGGACATGCGAGAGTCATTTTTGGCGCCTCCCCCCTCCGCTGTCCCACTATCACCAGCGTATTATATATAATTAATTTAAAATACAACATTGATCAGAAATTATAAAAATAAAAGGATATATAAATATTTTCTGCAAGCAGTAAGGATATATATATATATATATATATATATATATATATATATATATATATATATATATATATATATTAAGCTTATGGGACTTAACTACGGGGTCATCAGTCCCTAAACTTACAAACTACTTATGAACTAACTAATACTAAGGACGGCACAAATATTATTAAAGGTAGGATAAAATAAAAAATAAAATCAGAAGAGAAATATTGAAAACACCAAACTAATCAAATTACAATATTTATTTTAATTTTCTATAATTTTAACATCAAAAGATATCATTGTAAGGTTAACATTAAATACAAGAAAAGTGGCGTAACTGAATGAAACAGAATAACGCTAAATTTGCACTTTTCTTGCCTTAATCTTGGCAAAGTCTCTCGAAATTGTATCATTGTCCACTGAGTTCAGAATGTCGTTCTTAATTGCCAGTGTTGCCAACGCACTAAGTAGTTCTTGAGAAGTGGCTGAACGCGGTAGTTCTTGATCATTTTGAGTTTTGAAAAACGCCCTTCTCAACTGGCGACTGAGACTGGGAGGGTAAGAAGAATTCTCAAGCCAATAAATACGTTCCATTTGTAGTCAGATAAGTGTTCCTTCAGCGTCAGGCGAATTATCCCTAGGTAGCAAAGATGCTAGCATAACATCTCTTCCATCAGGTCCTCTCCACTTATGTCACTATTATTAGCTGCTGTCAATACTGCTTCCAGGTTCTTGCACTTTTCTATAACTTCTTTTTCAGTTCTTCTAGCTATTTTAAATCATAAAGAAACTGAAAATACTTGCCATGATTCCGTAATAGTTCGAATCTTTCACCCAGAGTGTTTATTGCCTTGTAGAAAACAACAAAACAGCAACCTATTTTAGAGGACTCTTTGCCGCTCTCATACGAAAATTGTCGTTTCGCAGTTCTAGGCCTTCGATAGAGAATTCTGGTGCAACTTCTAGGTTTTCAGTCAGCTCCCTTGCGTCGGTCATTACACTATTGAGTCAATTTTGAGACCGCTTACCATTCAGAAGCTCATTGACTCTTCCAATGAGTTTGAGAGAACTTGGGATATTGACTTCTTTTTTCTGAAGTATTTTACTAACCAAGTTCGCTCTATACAAAATATCATACCGGGTAATTAAGGAGCAGAGAAGTCGGAAATCCATTAACTTCTTGGCAATACCAATAGCTTTACTCTCAATGGCTCCAGAGCATCAATCCTATCTCCCAACGGGTTTCGCTCAGAGGCTTCACAGTTAAGTTTGTGACGTGTGTAGTTAATGTACTCCACTTATGTGTCGATCCTGAAAAGAAAGTATAAATTTCTTGAACAAGACTGGAAAACCCTACAGCAGTCATACAAGAAAGAGCTGCGTCATTCACCACGAGGTTGAGGAAATGACTACCACAAGGAATGTAAAAGGCTCTTGGGTTAAGATCGAGAATCCGTTTCTGGACTCCTACGTGCTTGCCTTTCACATTAGAGCCATTGTCGTATCGATGACCACGCATGTTTTGCAAAGGTATCCTATTTTTTTTTTCCGAGCTCCTCTAATGAACAAGTAGTTAAGTCAGAATGAAACTTTGACTCTGCAGCGGAGTGTGCGCTGATATGAAACTACCTGGCAGATTAAAATCGCTTGCCGGAACCGGGACTCGAACCTGGGACTTTTGCCTTTCGCGGGCAAGCGCTCTACCGACTGAGCTATCCCGACACGACTCACGATGCCGTCTCACAACTCTACTTCCGCCAGTACCTCGCCTCCTACTTTCCAATCTTCTCAGAAGCTCTCCTGCGAACCTTGCAAGACTAGCACTCCTGGAAGAATGGATATGGTGGAGACATGGCAAAGGTCCCAGGTTCGAATCCCCGTTCCGGCACGCAATTTCAATCTGCCAGGAAGTTTCAAGTAATTAAGCGTTCGCCAGTTGTATCTGTCACATGAGTAAACCCAAGTAAGTGTTCTCTTACAATGACTTCTCTTCCTGGTACTGAAGTAACAAACCTAACCAACATCGTCGATTGTTCTTGGTGACTGGCGTCTGGAGTGCAGTTCGGAATTATAGAATATTATTTCGCTTTCTGCAGTTCATTCAGTAAATTTTCATTAACTTTACTAGAAAGTAAAAATTTGTTTGCTTAAATAATGAACATCGATTTCTTTTGATGTTACTCCGCGGGATGTTCGGAAAGAACAGTGTCAAATTTAGAAATATGCTCCACTAGCTTTCGAAAGTTTCCATTGTTTACTTTGAAGACTGTATCGTTTGTGCCGCCAAAAGCTAAGCCTTCGGTTCCTAAAAATTGCACCATGGAAAGCAGACGCTTCAAAACTTGATACCAGTGTTCACTTTCAGATTTGATTATTTGTTGGTTCTGATAACTGCACCTTCGGAACAGTCCACGATAAGAGAGGGAAGCTGTAACATGTGACGGTGACTTTTCGTGGTGACGTAGAAACGTTGAATATTTTGCCAATCTTAGTAGCCTTCTGTTCCTGTCAAGGAAACATTAGGCTTATCATTACTAAGAAGTTTGCAAAAGAAACAAAATATCGCATTTTTTGATATTGAGTAAAGAAGCCAATCTCTGGTGATTTCCTACCTATTTGGCAATTTTGTTTTGTAATTGGCAAACGTGAATCTTCAACACGAAATGCTGTCGATAGGGAAACTGAAGCTTTTAACCTGTTGCCTAGTTGTACCAGCGCTACAATTGCTGACGCGCACGGCCACGGCGACGAGTGTACCAGTTTGACAGAAGCGCAAATCCAGCCACCCGGCAAATGCGTGATTTTTCACTGCGCTGATACTGTGGCTGCGGTTAGACTGTGTTGTGACAGAAAAGTATTGTGTCAGCATCGTACAGACTCAACCCCTCACCCTTCACCACCACCAATACATCAGTTTCCTGACCACCTGCGCAATAGTCTTTTCGAGTTAGATGTCAGACTACAGAACAGTGCAAATGTATCGGGGCGGCAAATTTGAAAGTATGGCGCCCTATTACGGTGTAGATTCTGTAATCTTAAATATTGGAAGGGGCTCCAAACAGAAATGGGATGTTTCTTTTAATTTCCGAAAAAGGGAACCAATTTTTCAATGAAATCAATAGCGCCGATTTGCAAAGGATGGCGCACTATACAGGTGTATGTGGTCTCGTCTGTCCATAAAGATGCGTCAAAGAGATATAGGGTGTTTCTTGTCTTTAGGGGGATGAAATTCTCACTGTCACTAAAGGGCGCCGATTCTGAAAGCATTGCGTCCTATAGCGGTGTAGGTTGTTCAAAATGTTCAAATGTCTGTAAATCTATCGGACTCAACTTCAAAAAAAGTTTGTATATCTTATGGGACTTAACTACGGGGTCATCAGTCCCTAAACTTACAAACTACTTATCAACTAGCTTATCCTAAGGACTGCACAAATATCCATGCCCGAGGGGGAATTCGAACCCCCGACCGTAGTGGCCGTGCAGACCGTGACTGGAGCGCCTCAATCTCCTCGGCCACCGCGGCCGACCCGGACTCAACTGCTGGGTTATTTGTCCGTAGCTTACAAACTACTTAAACTAAGGTAAACTAACCTAAGGACAACATAAACACCCATGTCCGAGGGGGACTCGAGCCCCCGACGGCGAACGGCCGCGCGCACCGCAGCATGGCGCCCCAATGCGCACGGCGAATCCGCCGCGGCGGTTTAGTTGCCTGTCCAGAAGGGCTAAACAGAAATGGGCCATTTATTTTATATCCCGCCAAAGGCGGCCACGTCTGTAGGCAAAAATTTTTCGGCGCCAAAATAATATCGAGATAAAAAATTGTGAAGACGCCATGCGGCTGTTTGCTGATGATGCTGTAGTGTATGGTAGGGTGTCGTCTTTAACTGACTGTAATAGCATACAGGATGACTTAGACAAAATTTCTAGTTGGTGCGAAGAATGGCAGCTAGCTCTCAATGTAGAAAAATGTAAGGTGATGCGCATGAGTAGGAAAAACAATCCCATAATGTTCGAATACAGCATTAGTAGTGAGCTTCTTGATGCTGTCGCGTAGTTCAAATATGTAAGCGTAATATTGCAGAGCGATATGAAATGGAACGAACATGTAAGGACAGTTGTGAGTAAGACGGAGAGCCGACTTGGGTTTATTGGGAGAATTTTGGGAGGATGTACTTCATATGTAAAGGAGACCGCGTATAAAACGCTTGCACGACCACGTTTTGAGTATTGCTCTAGTGTTTGGGACCCGCAGCAGATCAGTTTAAAGGAAGACATAGAGGCAGTTCAGAGGCGAGCAACTAGATTTGTTACCGGTAGGTTCGACCAATGCGCGAGTGTCACGGAAATGCTCCGGCAACTCAATTGGGAATCGCTGGAATAAAGACGACGTTCTTTTCGTGAATTTCTGTTAAGTAAATTTAGAGGGCCGGAATTTGAAGCTGAGTGTAGTACGATCTTGCTGCCGCCTACTTACATTTCGCGTGGTGATCACAAAGACAAGATAAGAGAAATTAGGGCTCGTACGGAGGCATATAGGCATTCTTTTTTTCCTCGTTCAATTTGGGAGTGGAATAGGAAAGGAAATGCCTAGTAGTGGTACAGTGTACCCTCCGCCACGCACCTTACGGTGAATTGCGGAGTATGTATGTAGATGTAGATGAACGCTTGGCCGCCGCTGACGCCGGCGCGTCGGCGCCCTCTCCCTGGTGGCGCCCCATGCGGCCGCATGTTCCTTGCGCCGGCCCTGACTAAACGAGAAGTAGCCCCTTAACGTCAATGATGACGTCGCAGACTTTTTTATTCGTGCAAGCGTTGCGCAGACTTAATTTCATAGCAGTGCTACTGCCACTGGCTTATTTTAAATGGTGGCACCGTGCCTTTTCCCTATATCTCTAACTAGCTGAACCCCCGCTGCTTCGCATGCGTAGGCTGGTTGGTCTGCACCAGTTGTTTCTTTTTAATCCTGATGAAGAATCCATATCTTAAGTTTTGTAGTTATAGCTTGAAACTTGAGTTAACAGCACCATATTTTTGAAAATCAATTTTTGCATCTCCTATTTCACCCCCTTATTAGTCTAATTTCCAAAAATACCGAAACACGTGTCTTTTAAATTTGAACCCCGAATCCGAATCCGAAAATTTGTATTTCTGACTTCAAAATTGCCTAAATAGCAACATATTTCCGAAAAACACCCCCTCTCCAATTTAACCCCCTTGTTGGTCGAATTTCCAAAAATACCGAAAGACGTATTTTTGAAATTCTAACTACCAATTTTTGTAGCTATAGGTTCAAAATTGTCTTGAGCACAATGTGTTTTCGAAAAGAATTTTTGATCCTCTCTTTGACCCCCTTAGTGGTTGAATTTCCAAAAATACCGAAACACGTGTCTTTTTAATCCTGATCAAGAGTCCATATCCTAAGTTTCGTAGTCATAGCTTGAAATTTGAGTTAACAGCAACATAGTTTTGAAAATCAATTTTTGCGTCCTCTATTTTACGACCTTATTGGTTGAATTTCAAAAAATGCCGAAACACGTGTCTTTTAAATTCGAACCCCGAATCCAAAACCGAAAATTTGTAGTTCTGACTTCTAAAATTGCCTAAATAGCAACATATTTTCGAAAAACACCCCCTCTCCAATTTAACCCCGTTGATGGTTGAATTTCCAAAAACACCGAAGCACGTATTTTTTAACGTCTAACCAACTATACAAATATCAGTTTTTGCAGCTGTAGCTCCATAATTGCATGAATAGCAACGTGTTTTCAAAAATAATTTTTGATCCTCTATTTAACCCTCTTACTTGTTGAATTTCCAAAAGTACTAAAAATCATGGATTTTTAATCCTGACCAAGATGCCATATCCGAAGTTTCGTAGTTGTAGCTTAAAATTTGAGTTAACAGCAACATATTTTTGAAAATCAATTTTTGGCGTCACCTTTTAACCCCCTTATTTGTCGAATTTCAAAAAATGCCGAAACACGTGTCTTTTAAATTCGAACCCCGAATCCAAATTCGAAATTTTGTAGTTCTAACTTCAAAATTGCCTAAATAGCAACATATTTTCGAAAAAACAACCCCTCTCCAATTTAACCCCGTTGATGGTTGAATTTCCAAAAATACCGAAACACGTATTTTTTAACGTCTAACCAACTATACAAATATCAGTTTTTGCAGCTGTAGCTCCATAATTGTAAGAATAGCAACGTGTTTTCAAAAATAATTTTTGATCCTCTATTTAACCCTCTTACTTGTTGAATTTCCAAAAGTACTAAAAATCATGGATTTTTAATCCTGACCAAGATGCCATATGCGAAGTTTCGTAGTTGTAGCTTTCAATTTGAGTTAACAGCAACATATTTTTGAAAATCAATTTTTTGCGTCACCTATTTTACCCCCCCTCTTTGTCGAATTTCAAAAAATCTGTGTCTTTTAAATTCGAACCCTGAATTAAAATCCGAAATTTTGTAGTTCTAGCTTCAAAAGTGCCTAAATAGCTACGTATTTTCAAAAAACGTTTCATCCCCTATTTCACCCCCTTACGGACGGAATATGGAAAAATCGCTGCTTAAATGGCGCCTGCAGAGTAAGATCAACACCCTCCACAAATTTCAAGTTTCTATCTTCAGTGGTTTGGCCTGGGCGATGATGATTGTCAGTCAAAAATGTTCAAATGTTTGTAGAGCTTATGGGACTTGACTACGGGGTCATCAGTCCCTAAACTTACTGTGTAAGCACTTATGAACTAGCTAACACGAAGGACGGCACAAATATCCATGCCCGAAGGGGGATTCGAACCCCCGACCGCAGTGGCCGGGCAGACCGTGAGTGGAGCGCCTGAGTCCCCTCGGCCACCGCGGCCGGCAACAGTCAGTCAGTCAGCCAATCGGGACACTTCCTTTTATATATAGAGATTGTGAGTGCCGCAGGGTGAAATGTGAAATCGGGCGCAAAAGCTGAGGCGTGTGGGATTTAATTAGAGCCCTGTATTGGGAGAGTAGCGCCAACCTTTTATGTGTGGCTTGTCGACAACCGCCGGCTGCTATTGGTCAGTTGAGCGCGGGTGGGGCACGTTCGCCATTTTAGGCCTAAGCAATCCATCAGCGTAAATGGCATATTTCACTTAACTAGCTGTTATTTTACCATTTAGAGGCGTTGGAAATGTGTAGACTCATTATGTATTAAATTAAGAGCTTAACGTAGGATATTCCATATTTATATGGTGGAAAATGCCGCATTGTTGGCAGTGAATTGTTATACTAAGACAGTCGGAGATAGCAACTTTTACGCATTCCACGGGCGAAAGAGATGCGAAAAGACGCGAATTGTGGGTACACCGCATTGGAAGAAAAAATGCATTTCCATACGAGAATGCAAAATTTTGCGAAGTTAGTGAATTTGTATTGAAATATCGAGTAAACTTCTAGGTTTATTTGTTCAAGTTTCTTGCGAGTAATGTTGGACGGACAACACCTGTAAGAGAAAAGGTATTTTTAAAAGATACAAATACATGAAAATCTAACATAATGTGCCGTATTTGACGAATTTCGTATTTATACTTAGCCTGCATATTACGAAAGTTTGGGCGGTAAATGACACCGCCCATTAAATAGAGCTCCAAAACTCGAATTTTAAGATAAAGTTTATTTTACTGAAGTACCCAGCAGTGCGATAACAATGTGTAAAAACTGAAACCTTCCCAAAATGTTAGCTCAGTTAATGTTATGTGATAATATCACATGTAGGTTAGCACACAACACCTATCAACATTAGGCACTAGATTAATGGAAAGCAACATGTATTAATTACATCTACTTTCGTAAAAACCAATATATTAGATATAAAAACGTCAGTCCTTAGCTAATTTGAAAGCAGGAACGTCACTTATTACGAAAGCAGTGCATTTGGTACAGGGTTTAAATTTTAGCACGAAATAATTTTACAACTAGCTTGCTCAATAATAAAGGTCTTGATATCAGATTACCAATTTTTCCCTAATATTCGCTGTAGATGTGATGAACAGTGGCGTAGCTATCATAGGGCTAGGCGGGGCAGTGCCCCGGGGCCCCCGAGATCAAGGGGCCCCTTGGCCTCCGTGAACGACGTTCGGAAAAAAGTTACAGTAGAGCGTCGTTTTTTTTTTATTTTTATTTATTTTTTACCTTCCAGCCCTACGGTCCATCGATTTTCCCTCCCGTCAAACTAAGCTTTCCACAGTTGCCGCACTGGGCCACAGGGTGACGGAACATTGCTTTCTAGTGGGGCCTGCTGACAGGCCAAGCCGACAGTCGCTGAGTACAGCAATCGGCACACTCCAGTCGGCAGAAGTAGCTGCAGCATCAAAGCTGTTCAAAGCAACAGCTACGCCTTCCAAGTGTTGCGGCGTGCCGCTCGGCGCAATGTGAAGGATCGCGCTCCTCCAAATACTGTATAAATACATTTACTGTGCAGTACTTCTTATTGGCAAGTAGAAGTACATAGTTCGATTATACGAATAATCGGTCAGTAATCCATCAATTACACTTCGGATAATCGACGTTCTACTGTATATAATATTTCAGCTGGACGAAGGATTTTCGACTTTTAAATTTTTGAACACTGCCAACAAACTTCAAACGCACGAAGTTACTAGCAGTGTGTGACAGTACTATTCATGGTTTGATTCGCGGCATGGGCCATATTTTCGTTGTTGAGTAAAACTTCACTGTTCATTTTCACTAGCTTCTGCCTGTGACTTCATTCACCTAGTATGGAGCAACTTCGAAAACTATTCCATGGTAGTTTTATCTGTAGGTCCTACCCAGGTCCAACTCTATCCCTCTCCAAAATCCTGTTTACTGAATTGGTGTGTGATGTAACAATGGGTTGTGAACCTATTGGTATCGACCGACATGGTATGACAACAGAAGTGGTTATGGACTATTTTCGTAATACTGTATAGGAAACAAATCTGCAGAAGAAAGAAGGCAGGAAGACCATTCGATGTAAGTTTTAGCGATAATGAACACAGTATTCACAATACAGGCACATCGTTATCTGATATGCATGTCTAAGAAGACGAAAATTCTCAAAAATGACTTCAGTAGTCACTACAACAGGAAAACAGGTTCAAATGGTTGGAAAAGCCGCCCAGTAGGTTTTTTTTTTTTTTTTTTTTTTTTTTTTTTTTTTTTTTTTTTTTTTTTTTTTTTTTTTAGAAATAGCTGTTGAGGGAGGGGGGGCCTGCAGGCCAGCAACCACCTGCAAGATTTTCAAAAGTCGGCGCCTGTGGTATAGTTTTAGACAGGGCCCCAACGTCACTTTTGCCCCGGGGCCCTTGGTGTAGTAGCTACGCCACTGGTGATGAAACGATTAAAAACTTAAGTTCATTGTTTACTTAATGTATTTTCATACCACGTCGATGTACAGACCGGTTCCCTTCATCATAAATGTTAATTTAACAGCGCCAAGCATAGCGCTGCTATTCCGAGATAGGCCTACAATGGCGGCGCTCGCCCGGTTGGCGGTACTCTCCCAATACAGGGCTCTAGATTTAATAAGCGGCCGGTGGAGCGTGCGGCAGTAACCGCGCGCCGAGATATGGCGGCCCATTAGGGCAGGGCGCTGTGGCAGCGGCGGCGGCGGCGAGCGGAGGCAATTTGGCGTAGGTCGCGTGGCACCTGGAGCGCGCCCAGCAACAGATGCGCGCCGCCGTGCCAGCTGGCAGCGCCGCCGCGCTCACGTGCTGCTGCTGGCCCTGCGTCACCGGCTGGTCGCCTCCTGACACGTCACCAGCGTCAACCAACCGAGCGTCAGTCTGACTCTGACGTCACAGGCATGTGGGCGTGGGGGCTCGAGCAACTCCGCCAGTGGCGGACTAAAGGCCAATTCACCCTGTCCGCTCTAAAGCACTAGATATACCGAGCTGAACAATCCGCCATTTTGAATCCCACTCTAACGACACAGTTGCGTGCTTTGCCTGGTGCAGCGAATTGAATCGGCCAACAGTTTGTGATTTTATTGTTTCACAGTGTGAAATGGTTGGTTGAGCATCTCCGAACTGCTCAAATAATAGCAGGCATGGTCGCTATAAGTTTTATCGGTTTTCTTGAAACACAGATCGGCGTAAAAGATGGCTTGTAAATTCCAGACACCAAGTATGGACGCCAAAATCGAGTAACTATCTGTGTACCGTTAAGAATTTATTTTTTTCTTTTATTTGTATTAAAATAGTTATTCTGACAGAGAGGTAGTAAAGAAAATATAGGCCTATACATGTAAGCAATAGTTTATTTTAATTTTGATAGATTGTTAATATATCACGACACACACTGTGTTTACTGTTGCTTTTCTTGATATTATTTAGACCAACTAGGTAGTTATTCTAAGGTCTATTAATTGTATTTTTTAAGTGATGCATGAGTGCAGCTCGCTTTACCCAGTTATTGGTTTTTAAACTATATTATTTCACATTAGTTTATTGTTTAAATTAAACGCGATTCTCAACACTGGAATATGTAGGCCTAAACCAAGCTGTGAACAAGATGTCTGAAAAAGAAAAACAATAAATTTGACTTCGCAAAGAATGGGAACAGGAAAGATGTAAAATCTTCTCTGAAATAGGGTGTGTGTAAAATATGCAGACATTAGAGGCGGCAATACGGAAAGTACAGTAACGCAATTTAACATTATTTTATCACTATTTTAGTATGTAACTCTTAGTTACCGTAAACGTATGTGGATGTACTACTTATAAACTAGAAATTACGATAATTGTAACGTATTTTAACTGTATTTGGTACATATTTAGAACGGAAAACATATACTTTAATATGGAATGTAAATGAATGCATGATATCTCTAAATATCCCTCTAATCACTAACTTTAAGTTGCTTGCCTCTTACAGTGAAATGTAAGCCAATAAGTTTACTGTGCTGTAATATTTCTGCACTAGGAAACTATATTAAGAGCATATTAAAAAGCGTAAGTGTTCCGTAGCCTTCAAATGCGCGTCTTCAAGGTGGGATTCAAAATGGCGGATTGTTCTGCTTGTACTATACAGTGCTCTAGTCCGCACGTCAACGTCACGTCACGGCACCGTCACGTCAAGTTGTATTCACACTGTCCGTCAGTGTCCGTCACGTCAATTCGCCGATCTCAATACGCGATGTTGAAAGTGAGGTTATGAGTGGCGATCTGTTATGTAGAAAGTCATAGTTTAATACTAGAATTGAAGGAACAACAACGCTAAATGTTATTGACAGCCAAATAAAACTTTACTGTGTATGTTTTTGGCCAACTTACTGGGAACTGAAACAACATTTCAAAACATCGACATCTATTTTCAAGCGAAAAAATAAACATATGAGTACATCAAACAACACTTATAAGAGCATAAATAGCGCCTGTTTACTTTATCCATTACAATTTGCCCGTTGGCATTGTTAATACCGTCGTAAACAACTGAATTTTTGTCTTTCGTTAGAACTGACTTTTTCATTTGAAAAGTTATTTAATGAGACATGCGTAATCAGATTACAATCTTATTCTAATAAACAGTTTGCTTCAGTCTTTTCTGTTACAATGTTAAGTAATATTAACCATTTTTTGGTTTCAGATATCCGACCTCGATTTTAGGGGGACACTCAATTGACAAAAACATTTAAGTCGTCATGAAACATTTGAGATTTACCCCTAAAACGAAGTATAACAACAAAATAAAGGCGAATAAGACTTAAAAAACATTCTTCGCGAGAAAGCTTGACGTGACGTTGACGTGACGTGACGGACAATGTGAACGCCGCCATTAGAAATACATTGCGAAATGTTTTGACGGACGGTGACGGACAGTGTGAATTGGCCTTAAGGCTGTCAGAGGCCTGGGGCGGCGGCAAAGCTAAATGAGGGCCGCTGACCACTTGGAAATACATTGTATTACTATAAAAAACTAACTTTTGGTATTTGCAGGCCCCCCAGGACGAGAGGCATGGCTAGTCTAAAATGGAATAGCTTCCGAGATTTGGAGGCCCCAGAATGAGACGCCAAGGGCGTTCAAAAAACACGCTTTCGAGGTTTTTGGAGGCCTCCCAACACCAGAGGCCCGGGCAGGTCCGCCCGGGCCCCCTCCCCCCCATCCCATTTAGTCTGCCACTGGTGAGCGTTGTCGTGTCGTATAGAGCAGGCTCGAGGCCAACGATAGACAGGCCGTGACGTGTATGTGACGTCAGATAATCGAGGTAAGCCTGAGACAACGCAACTGCTAGCTGACTGGCTGAGTGCTGTGGCACAGTCCTCAGTCTCATAGCGACCAGCCAGTTAGCTAGTGATCGCGTTAGCTCAGGCCTACTTTGATCGCGTGACGTGACGTAAAGCCATCGGCACACGGAGCGTGTGTCTGACCGAGTGTGGTCACCGTGCGGCTGAACGCTAGGAGACGGCGCAACTTGAGCATACGAAACGTGTGCCTCAACGAGCTACACGCTACCATAGAGCGCTCCAGCGACAGTTGTTGGCGGTATCAGTTGTTGGAATCACACTGTTTACCAAATCAAAAGAGTGGAATTCCTGCTTCACCTCTATTGAACCCGACATGTCACCAAGGCAGCGGGAACCAACCGAGAGGCAGCTGACGTCACAGGCATGTGGGCGTGGGGGCTCAAGCAACTGCACCAGTGGCGGACTAAGGCTGTCGGAGGCCTGGGGCGGCGGCAAAACAAAATGATGGCCACCGTCCACTTGGAAATACATTGTATTACTATAAAAAACTAACTTTAGGCATTTTGAGGCCCCCCAGGACGAGAGGCATGGCATAGTCTAAAAAGGAATAACTTTATGGATTCGGAGGCCCTAGAACGAGACGCCAAGGGCGTTCAAAACACATGTTAACAGACGGCTTTTAAACAAATTGCGTGATTGTGGTATGTCGCCCCAAATTTGCGACTGGGTAGGGTATTTCCTGTCAGATAGGACCCAGTTTGTAGTAAACGATGGTAAAGCATCGACTAAAACAGAGGTGATATCGGGCGTTCCACAGGGTAGTGTTATTGGTCCTCTGCAGTTCCTTATTTACATAAACGATTTAGGGGAAAATCTAAGTAGCTCTCTTAGGTTGTTTGCAGATGACGCCGTCATTTACCGTCTAGTAAAATCATCTGAAGATCAAAACCAACGGCAGTACGATGTAAACAACATATCACTATGGTGTAAAAATTGGCAATTGACTCTAAATAATGAGAAGTGTGAAGTCGTCCACATGAGTACGAAAAGTAATCCGTAAAATTTTGTTTACAAGATATGTTGTTGTTGTGGTCTTCAGTCCGGAGACTGGTTTGATGCAGCTCTCCACAATACCCTATCCTGAGCAAGCCTCTTCATCTCCACGTAAGACCGGCTTGCTGCTTACTGTATCCATCTCTTGGTCTTCCTCTGCGGTTTTTACCCCACACACTTCCCTCCAACGATAAATTCACAATTCCTTCATGTGTAAGAATGTGCCCTACCAATCTATCCCTTCTTTTAGTCAAGGTATGCCAGAAAGTTCTTTTCTCCCCAATTCCGTTCAGTACCTCCTCATTAGTTAAAGATAAATCAATCAAAACTGAAGGCCGTAAACTCCACAAAATACCCAGGAATTACTATTACTAAAGACTTAAACTGGAAAGAACACGTAGATAATGTCGTGGGAAAGGCGAACCAGAGACTGCGTTTCATTGGTAGAACCGTTAAAAGATGCAACAGAACTACTAAAGAAACTGCATACACTACGCTTGTCCGTCCTTTTATGGAGTATTGCTGCCCAGTGTGGGATCCTTATGCCGGCCGCGGTGGCCGAGGGGACTGAGGCGCGCCAGTCACGGTCTACATGGCCACTACGGTCGGGGGTTCGAATCCCCCCTCGGGCATGGATATTTGTGCCGTCCTTAGTGTTAGCTAGTTCATGAGTAGTTTATAAGTTTAGGGAGTGATGACCCAGTTGTTAAATCCAATAAGCTATACAAACATTTGAACATTTTTTTTTTTTTTTTTTTTTTTTTTTTTTTTTTTTTTTATCCTTATCAGGTGGGTTTGACAGAGAACAGCGAAAGAGTCCAAAGAACGGCAGTTCGTTTTGTACTTTCACGATGCAGGGGAGACAGCGTTACGGAAATGGTACAGGATCTGGGCTATTTACGAAACTCTAATCGCCAACATTCTCCTCCGAATGCGAAAATATATTGCTTACTCCCACTTACATAGGTAGAAATGATCATCAGAATGAAATACGAGAAATCAGAGCTTGAACGGATAGATTCAGGTTGTCTTTCTTCCCGCGCGCTATTCGAGAATGGAATGTGAGATAAATAGTATAACGGTGGTTCTATGAACCCTCTGCCATGCACTTAAATGTGATTTGCAGAGTATCCCATGTAGATGTAGATACTTTCGAGGTATTTGGAGGCCCCTCTACACCAGAGGCCCAGGGCGGATAACCCCCCCCCCCCACCCCACTTTGTCCGCCATTGGTGAGCGCTGTCATGTCGTACAGAGCAGGCTCGAGACAAACGAGAGACACTCAGCGATGTGTATGTGACGTCAGATAATCGAGGTAAGCCTGAGACAACGCAACCTAGCTGACTGGCTGACCGCTGTGGCACAGTCCGCAGTCTCATAGCGGGCAGCCAGTTAGCTATAGTCCGTTCACCGAGAGCTGGGACGAAACGTAAACAGTGTCACGTGAGCGACTACGATCGTTTCCAGAGAAATCATTCGGTGTTCACGTGATACGAAGGGGCGTACAAAATTCTTGGCACACGCTTTGCAGCTGGTGGCGTCGTCTGGCTGCCGAGCTGTCGTCATAGCGGACCCTGAGAAACATGGACAACAATGTTACGAAATAAAGCACGACATCGAAGATTCAAAGCCAGTTACAATAATGTTAAAAGTACGATGAAGCTGAGTTCATTCTGTCAAAACAGATTTGTTTTCATACAGGTTGCTTACCAAACGCTTCATGCATACACAATTTTTAATAACAGTCCCACTAATAATAATAATAAAGGACGGCGAAGCAAGATTCATTCTGTCAAACTTGAACTGTTTTCAACCGCTCCTCTCTCTTCTCTACAATTTCCACATTTGACTTTCAACTAAAAATACGACACGGAGGACGCACTTGTTCCAAACATCTGCAGCCACTGTTTTTACTGCTTCTTCTTGCAGTTCTTTAACTTCCGGCATTTTGTATGTTTTGTCTTTCGCTGCAACATAGCCTTTGATTCTGGCCCACACTTAGTCGATGGCGTTTAATCCACAGCAGTACGAAGGAACTCTAAGAACAGTTTTCCCTGCATTCTTCGCCATTTCATTTATCGCGTATTCGTTGTACACTTTTCTGTAATTTTGAAGTATATCTAAAATTTATATTTTCAACATACCGTCTTCAAAATCGAGGTTGTTAGATTTTAGCCGCTCTGATATTTCGTCCTCATTGGAATTCGAACTTTTTCTTTTCTACGATAATGGTACGGCGGTTTATCAACAACAATAATTGCAAGCCGAGGAAGAACACCTTAGAACCACTTCTCGAAGGTTCAACTAGTCTATCAAGCGTCTTCAAAGACGAACTTAAGAAATCCTGAAATCACCACTGTAGAACACGTACTAACGTGCGTGCAATTGAGTCGGCCACGCTGACTGCGCGCCCCCTGCCTTGTACACCCCTCGACGGCAGCGCTGTGGTCACGCGCCTTGCTATGTTTACAGTATGTCTAGTTTCGGTGAAGGGGGTAAAGTGATCGCGTTAGCTGAGGCCTACTTTTATCGCGTGACGTGACGTGACGTAAGCGCCGCTACCTGTCTTTCTCGTTGGCCTCGGAGCAGGCCTCGGTGGCCGCTATGCTCCAAAGTTAAACCACTTAGCTATGCGATTGCATACTGGTGGCGCGGCGGACGCACCAGTAGCAGAAGCACACATCTATGATCTCTGGGCGCCATACAACAGGCAAAATGTCCGACTCCGTAAGACGTCGTCTCTCTGTAAGCCAGTTTCCTCAGGTCGAGTCACGGTGACGTGAACCATACTGTCGTGAAGAGGCGTGAGTTGGATATGACAGGCACCAGGATCAAGCCTCAAATCAAACGTGGTTCTGTTGTAGACGTTAGTTTGATTCTCCTGCAATAACACTATATACTCCCACACCCAAAAAGGGCAGTACGCGTGGAAAGACGACGTCGATAGTAGATGAACTGACCACGGTTTCAGTGTTGTCCGCCAAAAGATAGCATAGTCACGTAGCTTCTAGAACGCTGTCTGTTTGTAGCCTTCAATAGGGATTGTTTACAGCCAAGCCACAGTGGAATGGCCGTGCGCTCTAAGGCGCCTTGCTATGGAGCGTGCGGTGGCTCCCTGTCAGAGGTTCGAGTCCTCCTTCGGACATCGGTGTGTGTGTATGTGTGTGTGTTTGTGTGTGTAGTCCTTAGGTAGTTTAAGTTAGTTTAAGTAGTTTGTAAGACTAGTTAAGTCCCATATATTTACACACATTTGATCACTTCGATTACAGCCACAAGGCTCAGTGTAACCAAACAGACGCAATGCCACGGAGACGTTTTTGTGCTACCTACAGCGAACTGAGCGAGTTTGGATACGGTCAAATTGTTGTCTTCCTAGTAGCGGGATGGCCCTCCCAAAGAACTGACGCACAAATTGGACGTGCTGCATCAGTTGTGCAAGTTTGTTGCAATGGTTACGTGAACATTTTGACATCCACAGACGAGGTTCTGGACGCCACGATTGTCGTATTGTAACGGCAGCAATGACAGATCGTACTGCTACTACTACGGCGGCTTGTGAGCCCAAAGGTCCTGCCCAGTGTGAGATGCTTATGAGGTGGGTTTGACGGAGAACATCGAAAGAGTTCAAAGAAGGGCAGCTCGTTTTGTATTGTCACGATACAGGGGAGACAGCGTTACGGAAATGATACAGGATCTGGGATGGGAATCATTACAACAACGGCGCTTATCGTTGCGGCGTGGGCTACTTGCGAAACTCCAATCGCCAATATTCTCCTCCAAATACGAATATATATTGTTGACTCCCACTTACATAGGTAGAATTGATCATCAGAATAAAATACGAGAAATCAGAGCTCGAACGGAGAGATTCAGGTGTTCTTTCTTCCCGCGCGCTATTCGAGAATGGAATGGGAGATAAATAGTATAATAGTGGTTCGATGAACCCTCTGCCAGGCACTTAAATGTGATTTGCAGAGTATCTTATATAGATGTAGTTGTAGACATAGTAGACTAACTGTTGGGCGATCGTCCGTATCGTTGTTTCCTTTGCGGTCCTCCATGATTACAAATTTTAAATACTCTTGTGGGGAACAAGATACTGCAAATTTTTTCCTTGTTTTTGTCATTAATCTTTCGAATAACCCATTTGAGGGTACTATCAAGAAACTTTAGCTAATTTTCATTGTATCTGAATTTCTTTGTTACCAGCTTTCCTTCATCCTTCGAGGGTGTCGTTCACTTTATTCTTCAGTCTACTTTCGTCTTCTTTTCTTTCTTTCCTGGCATCTTGCCTCTTGAATTACTTCTCCAAAATGTGTTCTGTTTTCTATTCTGTGTATTGTAATTCCAATGCTCTCCATGTCCTTTTTCAATCTCAATGAATGATTTGCTCTTATAACAGTTGAGTAACTTGAATATCCTCTTGGTTAGTCTGCTGCAATCAATTCTGTAGACGTGTCCAAAACACTGTAGTTTTCTCTTCCTCATTACGTTTTCAATTTTCAAGTATAAGTATTTATTGGATCTTAACCTGTATTCGGTACTATTATATCTTTTAGCTTTCTGTATTATCATCAAAATTCTTCTTTCGACCTTCTCTAGTTTCTCGAAATCTCTAGGTCTTCTTAGCTTCAGGTCTAGCCGCTGTTTGGTAGTGTTTTAATTTCGTATTCCACGAAAAGGATTTTTTCTTACAAAAATTTTTGGTCATGTGAACCATCCTTTCCTATTTGTGCAGTCTTCTTTCTGTAGCTGTTTTGTGTCTTGCATTGTTTGTTATTCACTCTCCTAGGTATTTGTATTGTGTTGTTGTGAACTGTGACATTTTGACGAGTATCACAGATGTATGTCATGAAGTTGTCTTTATCCATTGTTTTATACCTCTTTTATAGACTGTTTCCTTATCGATACATTTGTTCTGTTGTTCTACACGGCTACTCCTCAGTTCTGTCTCAGTACGCTACCTTAATTGTTTCATCTTTTTAGTTTCAGCTCTAGGTTCTGCTGTGTGTGTCATAAGAGGACGTACTATTGTTTTGTATTATTTTCTCTTCGGATGATACATTAGTCTGCTGACAACCAACTACACTGACTGCTTTTGTCACTAGGGTTTTCACGTTCATATTTAAATCTTTATTGTAGAGTTCCCACATAATGAAAGTTCATCACTTGTTCACTTGACATACCATCTGTGCCTTCCAAAAACCTTATTACGGTATAATGTGCTTCACAATGTCTGCCTTGTAATGTGTATTAATTTTGTTTTACACTGTTTTTTAGCTTGAACGATTTAGCGTTTAAGGGAAATCGTTAATCGAAATTGTTGGTATGTAACTTAGAAATAAAATTTTTAATCATTCCTTTAATAAACAAAGTTGTAGTTACGTCATTCTAAATATAATTATCAGTTGTCAAACATGTGTAGAATCAAATAAGCTTGAAGTATCTCATGCATAGATCACCATTTATTGTTTGCTGAAGGTAGAGTTGGTACCGTAAATTCTTATTTAAAATAGTACCATTTAAATTCTAGTTTTATTGAATTTTCATATACTCTGTGGAGGATTGGATGTAGGCGTAAACCTGCAACGCGTCATTACAAACGCCAGCCTATGGAACTCGCCCAGAGCGTTTATAGGGATATTAACCGTTTTCGAGAGGAAGTACTACGCATGCACTACCACTGTCAAATGTGAATCAGCTATTACGTGCAACGCTGTTAACTTAAGAGGTTTAGCGAAAAGCTTCCTCCACGTAGTAACTTTCGAAGTGTTAAATTTGGTCATGAATTCGTCTTCCATAATGAAATTTGTCTTCACAAATATATCCCTTTTTCCAACAAACAGCTCAGTTTATGAATATATCCCTTTTTTCCAACAAATAGCTCATTTTCTACACACAATACTAGGAATCGAAATGATCTTTAGTTAAAAAGGGGTCCACTAATCATGCACAAACATTTTAAATACTTTGCCAGTAACTATAAAAAATTCCTTGCTGTCTCCATTAGAGATTTATGAGACGTGGTCATACCGATGCACTTGTAATAAACTTTAGAGAGGAACGTTTAGTTTCCTTTTTAATAAGTTTTAAAAGATATTGTGAGTGTGATGATTGTGTTCTAATTTATGATTTATCGAAATGTTTGATGAATATTAATTCCATTGTCTTACTGTAGCCTTCGATAATGACGGAACGTCGAAACGCGTAAGGCCTCAATAAATTTAGTGGTCAAGACTCTAAAGTTTATTTCAAGTATAAAAAATTCAGCTATAAGTAAAGATCAGTTTAAGAGGAGCGTAGAAGGCTTGCTAGTGGCCAACTCCATTGACGAATTTTTGAATAGAATCAAATGATGTATGTATTCCTACTGTTAGTATTAGTATTTCAGCTTGAAATAAAAAATAACAAAAAATAAAAAGTAATATATTGACATGTTTCACATCCTCGAGGATCTCTTCAATACGAACATCTAATATAATCATATTGATAGTTATGAAAGCAGCTTGCTTCACCACGAATCACACTAATATGTTTATGGATTTGCACGCAGCTAAAGCAGTTCAATTATTTATCTGTAATAGCACAAAGATGCCAAGGGCAGTATTTGTGAAAATGGGACACTTAAATGTATAGCTACAATTTTCTGAAGACCTTTAGGCCTTCATATGGAACGTCCCGTGGCCAACAACGGTGGAGTGTCTCCTTGATTAGTCAGACAGCTTTCTAGCATGAGATTGGTTAAACACAGAACTACTCCACAGACTACTATATTCTGAACGTGTTTTTAAAATTATCGTAT
The DNA here is from genome assembly GCA_026315105.1 of Locusta migratoria. Lineage (NCBI taxonomy): Eukaryota > Metazoa > Arthropoda > Insecta > Orthoptera > Acrididae > Locusta > Locusta migratoria. The sequence goes on from CM048744.1 coordinate 263,135,883, forward strand.
TTAAGTTTCAGAATTAATTGTAGTGGATACAGAGTAAACCAAAGTTTTGTTTATAGTGAAAACAACTTTCTTCTTTATAATTTCTTCTTTATGACAACACTGAAGCAATTTTTGTGCTGTGCGGCTTATGTACTCTTGTAGATGGTTGCTGAACCATCTGAACGTGTGAGCGTGTTTAGTATTCAGGCTGTGATCACGTATTACATGCTTACAAAAACAACAGTTCAGAATCCACCAGAAACATTTTTTTTTCCTGTCGGGCTCAGGTACTATCACGTCGTTACATCGAGATTGAAGGTAAACTGAAAGTTCTCAAGAGAGGGAAACATTCAAGGGCTCGAATATGAGACGCTGCAAATTTGCTTTCCGCTGGAAAGTCTTAAAAAGATTGTACCTCACTGAAGCAAAAGTAACACAAAATAATCGTACAAATCCGTGCAAGGTGGATTTTTCACTTTAATAAGTTTTGGTTTCACCTCTTCTCACTATTATTAGTATCTCAATTTATTACCACCAACAAGTTATTAGAAAACTGTTAATGTATCTGCAATTCAGTTTGGTGAATAAATTCTGAACATTAATATATGTGCAATAAGGACTGGAAACTCGTCGGACAGTGGGAATTATGAGCTATAAAAAGAAAGCCCGCATATGAAGCTGTAAAACCTCTGTTATCGCGGATATTTCATAACAGGAAGTTTCATTTCTCTGCCGCATTTCAAAAGACTACCGGGGTACGTCTTCCTTTTGGGAGTCTGAGAACGTGGTTATCTTTTTATCACAGGTGATATTTGTGAGTACAATTGAGAATACTTCTGCTGCGAAAGAAGATTGTAATTTCCACACAAAGAAGCGATAAAACTGACGTTTTCAGAACTTCATCAGAATTCCAGAATTAAAATGCCTCTGTTTGGATTCACGATGTTTTTTCCACTTTCATTTCAAGCATGACTACTATTAGGAATACCTGTGTTTGTTATGGAGCTGTGATACCTACACTGATGGTGACTACTCGTATACCACGGTTAAGCAGAGACGTGCTGATTTGTTAACCCCGAAATTAAGATGTGCAAAATTATTAGCTGTTATACTAATTCTATCCGATGTTAAGTATTTGAATATCGGGAATAATAATAATAATAATAATAATAATTTGAACAGTAAAGGCGAAGGAAGCTTCATTTATGTTGTATGTCAAAAATCTATATCGAGGAGATATTGAACCTGCTGATTGCACGTATCTGCTTTGACCAACTGCGTTAAAATGCTGTATGTAAACCAGTCGTCGAAATACGATATGCGTAAAATACGCGTCATAACTAATATTGTAGTTATGACATCGCATTTATTGTCTTCGCCGTTTCAAGCCAACATGTTACCTGAAAATCTAGGTCTCGTACTACGCTAGAGATAAATATTTCTAAGCTGATATTTCGCAGCCGGCCGCGGTGGCCGAGGGGATTGAGGCGCTCCAGTCACAGTCCGCGCGGCCACTACGGTCGGGGGTTCGAATCCCCCCTCGGGAGTGGATATTTGTGCCGTCCTTAGTTGTAAGTAAGTCATAAGTAGTTTGTAAGTTTAGGGACTGATGACCCCGTAGTTAAGTCCCATAGACTCTACAAACATTTGTTGATATTTCGCAGTCACTGTCCTTGGCTTGGCGAACACACAACCAGATTCCCACCATCCAGTCTTAGATATTTCGGATACGATACTGATCAGTGTATCACCACATCCTACATTCCAAAATTAATATAAAATCAAAATAAATACTGACAGTGTGTTTTCTAATTCTGTTTTCGCATTTATGAGGTCTCACCCCAATTGCTCAAAACTGACGGTCGCTGTTGCTGTGTGCAGTCAACGCAATAAATTATTGTAAGGCTGGACAATGAATACGTATAGGTTTATCAATGGCGAAAGCTGCGATATTAGATTTTTAAAAAAAGTACAAGGACTGAAAGAAGTGGTATTACATACACTGCCAAACAGTGTGTTGAGAAAATGGCATTACTCAAGAAATGACGTGTAAGGTTTTTTTGTAGTGTGGACTTAGAGAGTGTATAAGCAGTGGGCACCAGATACTCGGTAAGATGTGACGTAGTTCTGCTGAGGCTTTGGCTCTGACGTCATCCAAAGCTCTGGCAGAGGTGTATCTCGCACGGCGCATCAGGTTCTATTTATGTGCGCGGAAATACTTCAAGAACAGTGAGCGGTAAAGTATGATCTGCACCATGCAGCACTGAATCGACGTGGAAGTGCTTTGGGGCTTTGAAAATAAACTGTTAAAGGTAAATACTAGGATATCTGTGAGTTTCCTATTAAAGAAATTTAAAATAGCTATCTTTTATTTTAGTACAATTTAATATGTAAAGATCATATTATGTTTATAGGCGATTCATTGTAGTGAAAACGAAAAATAAAAACTTATCATATAAACTTATTCAGTCTTGATGTCGAAGTTGTTTTATAGTATCATAGACTTCGCTGTGCAGTAGTTCTTTCGGTGGTTACTCTTGCATTTTTCATAATAGCAACTAAATAAAAAAATTGTCACATTTTGTTTCTGTAAAGACAAAACAAATAATATAGATTGAAATCGAGACTTATATAAGTCACTATCTCATTAGAAAGTTGTGTTTATTTTATTTTACTTTTTCAGTTCAGCACTAAAATCGGGCATACGGTTCAGAATGAAGTGTCATCACAGATTATTTTCTAGTTATGAAGAAACCTTCAGTAGAATGGGCTATGTTATTTAAGTAAGTTTTTTATACTGAAAATTTTGCAGCAGTAACAGTTGGTGATGCATGACAGGAAATCACCAGGCACTCGCAAAATAAATAGTTTATTACAGATAGATTTCAGCTATTCGGGAATATGGCCTCTACGCACGGAGGCCTATGGTGTGTGTGTCTCATTACAAGCACAACACCATTCAGCGCCTAGAAACTGGGCTGAGGAACATCAAGATTGCAGTCGTAACGAATGTCGCTGGGTTCTGTTCAGAGATGAGTCAAGATTTTGTGTTCAGTCGGACAATCGTGGTTCCCTCATCTGGAGAGAACGTGGAACTCGGAACAATCCTACTTATGTGCAGGAAACATTACCATATAGTGTGGCGAACGTATGGTGTGGGCAGGAGTCAGTATTGGCGGACGTACGAAACTCTATGTGGGCAGAATGGCAGTTTCACTGCTCAGTGGTATAGAATCGAGTTCCTTCTATCTTTTGGTGTGCCCTACGCAGATGCAATAGGAGATGGGTTCCTTCTGGTGGTCGATAACGGTCGTCCCCGCAGAGATGTACTGATTGTCAGCACGCTTGAAGAAGAGAGAACTGAATGAATGGAGTGGCCAGGTTGTTCAACAGACTTAAACCCGATTGAGAATGTCTGGGATGCACTTGGCAGAAGCATTGCATCCAGACAAGTACCTCCCACAACGGTTGTAGAGTTGGAATTTCATGCATGAAATAATGGCCAAACATCCCTCAAGACCTGATTGATAATCTCATACTGTGTATGCCACGTAGGTGTGCAATTGTACTGCCCATCCGAGGTGATCACACACCATATTTGACGCTAACGAGAATGACTTTTTCATTATTTTGGTAGCTCCATGGTGCCTCGCTCTAAGTAAACGCCATGTCAACGTCAATTAAATATCTGAGACAGCAAAATATTATGCTGTATCACACACAAATTACAAATGTAACCAGTATCTGAATAAAATAGTTGCTACATGTATATCGTGTATGACGTATCACCTGATCTCCTAATTGTTTTGAACAGTGTAGTATTACACCGTTGCCACACACAGTTTTTTTCCCTTCCTCTTGCCCTTTGCTTTCTCAGAAAATATTTTCCACTCTAACCACGGGAATATAATTTTAGTTGGTATCAGACTTTCAGATGTTTTTCAGTATGTCACAGACGGCAATATAATGATTGGCTGTCGGGGGGGGGGGGGGGGGGGGGGTTCGAATCCCCCCTCGGGCATGGATATTTGTGCCGTCCTAGTTCATAAGTAGTTCATAAATAGTTTGTAAGTTTAGGGACTGATAACCCCGTAGTTAAGTTCCATAAGCTGTACAAACATTTTTTTTTTTTAATGATTGGCTGTACCTCAGACTAGAAAGTTGTTACACTGCTATATTTCAAAGAGATTTTGTTGATATTATAAGTTTGCTTCAAAGGGTAAGTTCTTTATTTTTCAGCGAGAGAAACCAGAAGAATACGTGGCTGGATCGGGCCACGCGTTATATGTGTGATCACAGAGTACTTCCTTTGACTGCAGCCAATACGGACCTGTCGTTCTCCCGCGAGAAGCGGATGGGCCTTATGAATGCGCCTTCTGCGCATGCGCAAAGCCGGCTTCTGAGCCGTCCCAATCCCCTGTCCGCCTTCCTTTCATCCTTTCCCTTTGCGCAACTTCCCCCACGCCTTTTGATCGCATTACCTTTCGCTTCAATTCTCTGTGATACCTTTTAACTGGAAGAGAAGATTCCTTTTGAAAAGAGTCGGGTGGCGGTATCGATTTCAAAGTGTGGCATCCCTCATTTCAACCACATATGATAATCGTTACGTTTATGCTGGAAAATAAGTAGTGTATTTAAATAGGCTCCCTCGTCCTTCAATAGAAACATATTTATTGAGAAGAAACTAAATTCCAATGGATAGTCTCTGGTAACTGGTTTGGGTGCTTTAACAGAAGTATTCGTGAAGAGGCGCTATTAAGTCAGAATATTCAAAGTTACTTCGTAGGAACTTTTGTGAATAAAACACCTAAACTGTTTTCGATACTGACATCGTAAAATATCGTAATCTTTAAATTTCGAAACTAAGATTCTGTAAGTATTAAAATCCTATGCATAATTGGGACGTTAACTAAAATGTTGGCGCGATTAGTCATGGGTTTTTCATAATTCCATTTAACTACTGTCTACTACACAGTGGCGAAAAAAAAAAAAAAAAAAAAAAAAAAAAAAAAAAAAAAAAAAAAAAAAAAAAAAAAAAACACGCTAGCAGATAGTAACAGAAAAATGGAATGTTTGAACTTTTAACTTTGTATTGTTGTTACATACAAATTTCCCAGTTACTAGACGTGTCAATGATTGTTCCAATATGAATCGTAAATGTAAAGGGATATTCCGACAAAAATGAGATATTCCGTCAAAAATGACTAAAACATCTCGGTAGTAAACAAAAAAAAAGCTTTTAAGGCGAGAAATTGACATGTTTCAGTAAAAAAAAAAAAAAAAAAAAAAAAAAAAAAAAAGGAAGCGAGGAAGAGTATATTCATTTGCTTGGCAAGCAGTCTCTTTGTGTCCAGTATAGGTAGTCTCACGACTTTATTTGCCGATACCAGGCTGGTTTTAATACATACTCAACTGGGGACAATTTTTCACATTTACTTCTTATGATCGCCCTTCTGACTTTGTGTTTGTTTCTATGCCTTCAGATTTACCTATTCTGTTGGATAGGTATCAAAAGAGTATACATTTTCAAGTTTCACTACCTCAGCATGTTCATCTTTTTCCTCATTTATTTGGATATCTCAAACTGCAGTTATAATACGTTCTATTACATTCATAAAAATCAAAATTCCTCATCGCTTTCCGCTGCCTTTGTTTTATCAGCAGTTTAACACAATCCTTCACATATGCCAAATCCAACTGAAGCTGGTAAAATTTATAGCTCCGCAGTAAATTCCGAAATACGAACTCATATGTGCGCTTTTAAGGTGCTTCTACATATCAGACGCGTGGCGGCGCTTCAGTAGCGAAGTTGGAGACAAGCTTTAGGAATTTCACTGCTCATAACAGAGACTCTGACTCTATATTTTTTTTATATATATATATATATATATATATGCAGAAGACAGTGGTCGAAACAGAATGATTATTTAAATATTGTCAGTGATTACGAGATCATGCAGGAAATATGTCTCCTTTAATAATTTGCATAAACTAGTTTGGGGTTCCAGTGTTGCTACTGTTCTTCTCCGTAGCCGAGCGCTTGACGCGACAGACCCAAATGCAGGGGCCTCAGGTTCGATTCCCGGTACAGCCAGAGAATTTCCTTGGTGAGAGGACTGGCTTTGGGTGTTCTCAGTCCTGTGATACCAGCAGATGAGGCATGTGAATGTTAAGTAGCGGCTCCAAGGTAGGAACGATAACACCTGGAGTGCTGTGTGTTGACACCACGCCGTCCAGTACCACTAGTTGAGAAAGACATGGCGGTTGGTCGACAATCCTCTGATCTTCAGCCCTCATTGCTATTCGTTATTTTTCACATTAATAGTTGCATAAACGTAAACTAGCTGACGAAGAAAAAGATCCAAAAAATGGCTAAGTAATGTCAGTTATAGATCCGGATTCACTGTAGTCAGAAAAAAGCACTACTGGACACGGGTAGAAAAATCTCAAGAAGGAAATCACGAAAACGCTAGATTAGTGGACCTGGAAGGATAATTTTAAGAAAAGGGATATAAAATTATATGACAAAAATAGTGTAGCAACAATGAATTTCTGTGCTGAATATCGAAATGAATTCTTACGCAGGATCCTTAGCTGGTGAGGCAAGCTTATCTGAAAAACCAGTAACTTTCAACCTGTTGACATTTGGAGTTCATAGGTCGTAAACCGGTACTAGATGGGTATTTAAGAAAAAGAGTCGTACAATTACACGAAACTATACATTTTATATTAAAAAAAAATACAAACTTGGATTAAGTTTTATCTTCCATGCAACAAGAAAGTACTTATTTTAAAGAGAGATATCAGATTTAACAAAGGTATCATTATACGTGAACTTGATAACTGAAGTAGCGATTTTTAATATTTATTTTACAAGGAGGCTAATGAATATTACGTAATTCGAAAGGTATTTTGCCATAGAGCTGTACACTTGTGTGTGTACAACAAGTAGGTGTTTTCATATTTATAACTCAGACGTTACCTTTAGTACCACTCACTGAAATATGTAGCTGTCATAATAAGTGATAGTCGAAAACAAATCCTATCAACTTCTACTGTATTTTTTAGATGAAATATGTTCAACTCCCTAGGTAATGTAATTACAGTTTACGTGTAAATTGCTAAATTGCGTATTTAGCTGATGGAAAAAATGAATAAATAAATAAAATTAAAAAAAATATCCTTTCTTGCTTACCGATCAGGACTCGTGGCAAAAATGTCACAGCAAAGTGACATCAGTTCGTGAAATAACATTTTAGGGACGGCCACGTTTAAATGATGCATTTTCAGTAGCACATTCATAACGGGCGGCTACAATGCTTAAGCTGCTTGGTGGATGGTGTTAGCAGTGGAAATTAAAACATCATATTAACGATATTTGTACATAACATTGTTTATTGGCATTCAGAACGAACACAGTCTTGGGTGCGATATATACTTTTATATATTACGTGTTCTGTCTTCTGGAGGAAAATTCTGATAATCTTTAAACCGTAAAATCACATCACTGAAAAAAGTTAAAAGGGTTTCGTGATACAATGAAGCACACTTCGGACGTTAAACCGAAGACACGTGCTTGATTGTAGCACGAAACTGTTTTAACGTTTTTCAGCTATGTTATTTTTTTTTAAAGATTATCAGAAGATGCCTCAAGGAGGAGGAATTCGTGATAAATAAGTCTATCAGCAGCCAAGACTGTGTTCATTCTAAATATTCTGTATACAGTTGTTGTAATAAACGGCGTCATGTAGTGGAGGATATTTTATGTTTTTTGCTTACTTTATTTCGTTTACTGCGACGAGAGATAGAGGAAATGGGTAGAGAATGGATGAGGGAGAAGCAGATGGAAACGGTAGAAAAAAAAGTGGGGAATGGACAAATACAGAGTTGGATGGAAGGATAAAAATATTCATATGTTTGTAAATATTAAGGGATTAAACTGCTGAGATAATCGGTCCCTAGAGTTATACAAAACTTAAAGTAAATTATGGTAAGAACTACACACACACACACACACACACACACACACACACACACATGCACGAGGGAGGACTCGGACCTCCGAGGGGAGCGCCTGCGCAGTAGATGGACCGAGTATAGAAAACGATTGATTTTCTCAAGGTAAATTATACGTCGCATGCATCAGAATCGATGTGTACTTTCATGCAGAAGTTTGGCAAAAGGAATATTTACCCAACCCGCTTCGACTGGCCTTACAGTAATATTCTGAGAAGAATATATTTTTTACAACAGTCACAGGAATAAAAGTAGGATATAGATTTGACCGGTGTATTGTCTCGTGAATTGAATGTTCGCAAGAATTATTGTATTCAGTTTTCCATTCATTTATGTATGAGACAACCTCAGCGAAGCGTGGTCTGGCTCAGTTATTACATTTTATTTCGAGTAGAATGTCGGATGTGCCTTTAATAGCCAGGAGATCGTTCTGATTATCTGGCTGCCAGTTAGCGCTAGTTCAGTTAGTTCACGTTTTACAACGCTATCCGGGACGCACCAGGGGGAGGCGAACCATGACAAGCCTGACCTAGAAAGAAATAGACTGCGATCCAGACACCCAAAAGTGAAAACAGCCAAGAAATTTCACAATACGGACTTTAACCATATAGAGTCCTGCAAGGAAAGATGGCGGCAGACATGTCCTGAGCCATGTCAAGCCCTCCCCTGCATCACCGAGAGACCGCCTGGATACGAGCTGGCCCGTAAAGCCTGGTCATCCCTGAACAGAAATCGCACGAACCATGGAAGATGTGCAGACTCTCTCTACAGATGGGGTAAAATTCCATCTCCCATTTGCTACTGCGCCGCCGATAGGCAAACCATACGCCACATAATAGAAGACTGCGAGATGAGAGCGTACGATGAGAACGTCTCAGATTTCCTGACTGCAAAAGACGCCGCAATAGACTACATACGCAACCTTGATGTTTGTATCTGACTGTGTGAATTTATTCTTTGTGTGCTGTATGCATCTTATATACCTTATTTTATGTATCTTTTGTATTCTTGTATGTTTTACACATTTTTGTATTCTTCGTATGTATAGTTGTATAAGACCTGCTAAATAATGTGCACTGCCATACGATAAATAAATACATTTTATTTCGCTCATATACGACTTTTAATTGGTCTGTAATTCCACTGTTTGCATTTTGTGGAGAGGAATAACCTGCGCTCTTTCCCAGCATCGTGAGACTGTTGGCTGTGTAAGAGAGCGTCGATAACCGCGGCCCCGTTCTAACAGTTCTAAACGGTAGGTTAGCCCTCGGGTTCATTTGTGCAGCTGTGAAGCTAGCGATGGATATAAAAGTAAGCGACGGGGTCACCGTCGCAATATCCATCAGTCTCTTCCCCCGGGTCGCGCCGCTAACACAGTAATGAACTGGGAGTAGGCGGTCTCGGATCGTTAGCCTCACGGCGATCCACTCAGGGCAGACATTGGTGGGGGACGGGCACTAGCTGCCGATGCCCTGGCCCTGTCTCCTAACGAGACGTCAGCCTATCAGCTCTCCTGCTTCAAATTTCAACATCAAATCTACTTATACACGGTCGACTTCGTCGTGAAAATTGACTAATCAAAGTGCGTGCGCCTTTCGTGCCCGCGTTTAAAGCCCCTTTTAAACGATCCACTTTTTTGCGAAATTCGACTACTCGTAGTGTGGACGGCTTTTCTTCCGTCGTCTAAATCAGGTGCTAACCACGGCGCGAGTGCGACTGTGACGTCAATAATCTTTCGATTGTGGAGTTCTAAATTTTCGAGTGCTGTGAACACTGCGCATGCGCAGAAGCAGCGCTGCTTTGCCCAGCAGAAGACGCGACGTACTAAAATCAGAATGTTTGTAGAGCTTATGGGACTTAACTACTGGGTCACCAGTCCCTAAACTTGCAAACTACTTATGAGATATCTAGGTTTTGAATTATTGTCATCGGCAGAATGAACTAAAATGGTTCGACGTCTTTCTGTCGGTTCTATGGAGTGGAGACAACAACATTATGGTAACTGAGATTGTATATATATATATAAGAGAAAGCTGCTGCAGACGGCATTGGTGATGACTTGTGTTTACCAATCAAATTACACAAGCAGTTGGGTTCAGATAGTGTAGTGAGAAAGTAGTGCAACGTAGTAAGGACGTGACTTACTCTAAGCTATGGCGTGGAGAACCATAGGAAGGTTGGAAGGGGGACCGACACAGAGTAAGGAGACGGCAGTCATTGGACTATGCTAAAGTGTAATTTCCAGAATCGGGATGCAATTTCAGACATCTGAAACCGATAAAAGAAGGCAACTAGCTAATACATAAACATTGAAAGAAAACTGTAGATTTGTATACAACACGTACACACAAACAAACACACAAACATACGAACACTCTCCTTTATTTATAAAGACTGTACGACCTATTCAGTTCACAATTAATGTTACACAAGAAACTCCGTAATTTTAACATTAAATAAATTTCACTTAGGCATTCGTTTGTGCCTTACTGAACCCCCTTTTTGTTTATCGACTCACGGGTTGAAAAACACTGGCATAACTAATGTGGAGGTACTGAACAGAATTGTGAAGAAAAGGAATTTCTTGCATACCTTGACTAAAAGAATGAATCGATTGGTAAGACACATTATTAAACATGAAAGAATCGTGAATTTGGCATTGGAGGGAAGTGTGTGGGGTAAAAAAAAAAAAAAAATCACAGAGGGAAGTCGAGAGACGAATACAATAAGCAGATTCAAATGGTTGCCGTTCGTATTCAAAGACGAAGAGGCTTGCACTGCATGGAGTATGATGGAGAGCTTGTAACGTTTCTGCTATGTTGCGCGTTCCTTACCAATCCATTGCCAACATCACAAACACAAACTCTTGGACACCTAAATAAAAGTTTACCTCCGGACATGTAAAATATCACATTTTCGCGTTCAGTTTAACATTCTATTAGACTATTCGTAGAACATGTTTAAGAAAAAGTATATTAATTTAAACATAACTTTGGCTGTTCTTTTTTACGTAATTTTCAGTTTTTATACTTTCGTAAATAATAACTGCAAACACTAAAAATGCATTACACTAAGTTACGGAATAGGCTGAGCCTATAAAGATACTTTTTTTGTATAAAAAGAGCATTACTACAAGTTAGAAATATTGCACAACGTTATTACATATTTGCCTTTGGTTTAAATAAATTAGGGCAGACCATGTTTTATATATCACTGGATACTAAGTCAAATACAGATCATTTTTTACACACTAAAATTAATAATCCGTTTGGTACTAAGGAAATATCTTCGAAATAGACACAACTACTACGACTTTATACAAATCCGCATTTATAAAAAATTAGACCACAAATTGAAATACATTAACATTACGCGTCTCAATAATAGTACACCTACACAATATTGCCAAAACAGATGAGTGTGCACTTCAAAAACACAAATAACTTAAATAAATTGAGTTAGTTTAAAATGAGTTAAAACATGACTTTTAATTTGCGTATACTATTAAATACAAATTTCATAAAACATATATGTATAGTGAGATAAATAGTTAAAGCCTAAATGTAATATTTTAATTTATATATTTTGGCATACTTAAAGTAAAAGAATATTGTTTAATTGTGAACTTCAAACCATTGTCATTAGTCTTATTACGTGGTTACGCGGAAAATGTTCGAGTGGAAGTCATGTTTTGTCACTCTGTTCATAGTTACAAGTCTGTAAGCAGCTCTGTTACCTGCTACTGGTTTTTTTAGACATTGTGAAACTACGTGTCTGGTTTAATCTTCATCTAAATGGAAATAAAATAGTTTCCATATTCACTGACATGTGTGTCTTATTGAAGTAACTATCCTGCAACATATAATACTATTTAGCTGAATGCTGAGCATCAACAACGCAAATGTCCGTCTTCAAGAACAAAGCTAAGTAAAATATTTATGTTTGATCTTCTCCATCTAAAGTGAAGTGGACTGTTTTTAAATCTGGCTGTTAAAATGAACTAATTCTTCGTAAATCAGAAGACTTCATTTAGGCAGCTGAATCCACTTCGATAAGCGGTGGTCGTTAGAAGCTGCATCAAACCAATCTCGCCGGCCGCGGTGGCCGATGGGACTGAGGCGCTCCAGTCACGGTCTGCACGGTCACTACTGTCGGGTGTTCGAATCCCCCCTCGGGCATGGATATTTTTCCCGTCCCTAGTCTTAGCTAGTTCATAAGTAGTTTGTAAGCCTAGGGACTGATGTCCCCGTAGTTAAGTCCCTTAAGTTCTACAAACACTTTTTTTGAAACCAATCTCCGGACTGAAGACCACAACAACAACAACACTCCTCTCTACAACTCCTCGAAGTTTGTAACGGGAAATTACAAACTTCTTCTTCTTTAAGACCTCGTCGGAATAGTACAGTGTTGGGCTGTTAAACAATGACGGGAATGATGAGGACGTTTGGTAGGGGTCGATTGCAACTTTACAGGCAGTTTGAGCGAACACACGCCAGCTTAAGTGTGGGTCACGGCCATCTGCATAATGGCTCCCTTGTGACCGTGAAAAGTTTTTTTTCCTTTCTTCTGGAGTTGCCTCGGTTACGAAAACTGCTGTCGGCTGTAAACAAGTGGATTGCGCCACCGACGCGACAAGAGACGCCGTGCAGCACTAGGCTCCCCCCCCCCCCTCTCTGCCCTCTCTGTAGTCTTCAACGCCCCACAGCGGCGTTGCGCCTCTGTTTCAATTTGCCGGCAGTCTAATTCCCGACCGGAATGACACCACCAGCCAAATTAAGGACGTCCGAAAACACGAGCAGTCAACCAACAATTAAGACTGCGTCCTGCTAAGTGGACTTCATTAAGAAGTACTGCGCCCTCCCGCGAAAGTTAACTGCGAGCAGTGGGGACAAAAAAATGTTCAAATGTTTGTATAGTCTATGGGACTCAACTACGGGGTCATCAGTCCCTAAACTTACAAACTACTTATCAACTAGCTAATACTAAGGACGGCACAAATATCCATGCCCGAGGGGGGATTCGAACCCCCGACCGTAGTGGCCGTGGAGACCGTGACTGGAGCGCCTTAGTCCCCTCGGCCACCGCGGCCGGCAGTGGGGACAAGGCGAATAAGTCTACCTCTGGAAATGAGACTATTAGCCACCGCAACAGAAACAAAGTTCAACCTTACAAAAGTAGAGGAAATATTTTAGCTCACTTTAGGTTACGGTAGTAACACTAAAAGTGGGCCTTGCGATCATCTTTTGAGTGCTCGAAATTTAAATGAAATTACGTCTTAACCATCCATCTGACACGAAAATCGAATAACCGAATTTGTAGAGGAGAAAATTCTCTACAACTTCGCTCTCTTATGTTTTTTTTTCTACAAATTTTTCTACAAATTTGCTCTTTTATGTATCTTTCATACCTCGTATCGTTTCAGAGATATTTGCAAAAATAACGGCGATTTTGGAATGTCAGTCTGTCCGTAACGTGTTACCTGTTTTTAAGACGAACCGTTCAACTGATCAGCACCAAATTTTGCACACATAGTTGTAGGCCACCAGAGACCGGAACCTCCCATTTTCAAATTTTTCGGACAAACAATACGGTAGTAATACAAAAAAAAGCCGTTTGTAATATAATTGTAATTGCAAACGAACCGTTCATCTGACACGAAAATTGGTAGAGGGGAAAATTTCTCTACAACTTCGCTCTATTATGTTTTTTTCTTTTTTTTTTTAATATCTTGCATCGCTGCAGAGATATTTGCAAAAATAACGGCGATTTGACGATGTCTGCCTGTCTGTAAGGTGTACCCACTTTTTAGGTCGAACCGTTCGACCGATCGGCACCAAATTTTACAGACATAATTATTGGTTACCAGAGACCAGAACCTTGCTTTTGTAAGTTTGTAATTTTAATTGCAAATAAACCGTTCATCTGACGCGAAAATTGAATAAACGAATTTGCAGAGGAGAAAATTCTCTACAACTTAGCTCCCTTATGTTCTTTTCATATCTCGTATCGTTTGAGAGATATTTGCAAAAATAAGGGAGATTTGACACCCTCCATTGAATTAACGAAAACCAGCCGTTCGCAGATGTCACGTGACATTCCCTGCCTACAACTGTCTCTGGCGTACGACATTTTGCGTTGCGTATTTAATGATTTTCTTATTGTAACTTACACGTTGTTATTTCAAACCAATGGCGCACTGGAGAATTAACAAAAACACGTCATACTTTGTACGATAAATGATAATCTAGTGCCTACAAATGCCATATTAGCATCATTTAACAACGGCTACTAATAGTATGAGATTAGAGAACGCAACTCATAACTGTGAGCTGTAGCCTAGTCGGAAATGCATTGGCGTGTGACGCTGAAAGTCAGTGGTTCGGAACCCGTCACTACCTAATTTTTTTTACCTTATAGTGTTTCAGACACTCTAATTAATTAATTTTTTATTATTGAGATTATTATTTTGGTCCAAAATGTTTGCAAAAAACTATAAATCTAAAGTGGGCTGTAAAACACGTCAGTGGAATTTTTTTACATAAGTAATAACAGGATTAAGTTCCTTATGAATACGTAAATACATTCTATGACGCCTAGTCTGGGAGCAAAGAGTAATTCCTAACAACTACTGTAAGCAGAGAATAATTCCCAACAACTACAGTAAACAGAGAGTCATTTCCAACAAGTGCAGAAAGCGCAGAATAATTTACAAGCAACAGCTACGGCTGAATAAGGTTACTGAATATGAGTTACATCATCCCTTTCTCTCTCTCTCTCTGTCTCTGTCTCTCTCTCTTTCTTTTTTTTCTCTCTTCGCTCCTGGCCCCCTCACCCCGCAAAATACACTCACAAACGTTGAAGTTCGCTAGTTATTCCGGAAGTATTACAATCCACACGAAAAGCGAATAATGACACAGAAATAGCCAATGATTCAAACAAATGAAACCAGTTTCTGAGAAGAGAAAATGTATGAAGTTTTCATAAGTGAATTGCAAAAAAAAAAAAAAAAATGCAGCATAAGAAAAAAGGACGTTTCGAAAGGGATTAAAAATCGCTAAATGTGACCATGCGACAAGGTTTTCTGTTACAGCCTGTGCTAAAGAGGAATAATAAACAAAGTAAACAGATTGTACACCAAATTACCAAGAAAAAACGTTTTAATCTATAAATCGTAAAATGTAGAATAATTCTAAGTATATTACATTTACAGAGCCATCGATGATGATAATGCTTTGTGAATAAAAAGCGAAACGTTTCCGTTATAACTCTTCAACATAAACATGCATAAGAAGAAAATAAAAGATAAAGACGTTCTGGTCGTCAAAGAAATCGCATATTAGTCACGAGTTAGTACTGTCGTTATTGGAAACTTCATGTTTGTCATATGTTCTGCAAGTTTATGATTTTCAGCAAGTAACTAGCGCGCTCTCCTTCTGTAGAGTGATCCTAATGATATGTGAGTTTCTATTGCAAGATATTTTGCAAAACTATTTAAATGATAATGAAGAATAATAACTTAGGTCAGCCACATTTGCAAATCTTGATGAGGTCACAAAATTAAAATTTCTCCTGCTCTCGCTTTCGATCATGTTGTAGATGTCAGTTTGACATAGGCATCTTACTATTACTCCACGATACTTTAGTCCCTCGATAACGTCGTTGTACATAACCCACTTCAGATCAAGAGAAACTACGGTCTTCGTAATTACAGTACTAGAAGAGAAGAAAAATAGTCACTCAGTATAAGACCTTGACTTTGACGGCTATAGGGGATCCTCAAGTCCATCTCCGTACGCTTGGTCTGACGTGGCGGCTTACCGTAACATCCATCACTAAGCATTCTTGAGCACAAGAAGAGGCGCACAGTAATTCCTCTAATTTTTGCTAACTTACCTAACGATATAAAATGTTTCAGAGACTGCAATACGAAATTTCAACTAATAATCTGAAAATGTACGTATATGTAAAAGGTGGTGGGCAGGAATCTAATATATAAAGCAGTGTCCGAATGTGTGTATGTGTTGCATACAAATCTACAGTTTTGTTCCAATCTTTATGAAATTTTGTACACGTAAGCTTCAGTCCATGAGGACGGTCGCCGTAAGTGTAAGAGTCACATACGATATATAGTTCACGAGATAGGACGTCATAAACATTGAGATGCGCGAAAAACTGCTGCATTTTGCGACAATGCTGCTCATTTTCTCCTAAACCATTGGACCGATGTCAACCAAATTTGGTACACACATTCCTTACCGTGAAGTAATAATTGCTGCATGGTTAAGAATCACATACGGCACATGGTTCAATAGATATTACGTCATAACAAATAGAAATCGCAAAAAATGCCATTTAATGCGGCGAGACTTTCGAAATACACTGTAGCCGCGGTGGAGTAGCCGAGCGGTCTAAAGCGTCTCGCTGCGGAGCGCGCGGTTGCTCGCCGTGGAGGTTCGAGTCCTCCCTGGGGCATGGGTGTGTGTGTTGTCCTTAGGTTAGTTTACCTAGGTTTAAGTAGTTTGTAGGCTACGGACTGATGACCACGCAGTTTGGTCCGATAGATTTACAAACATTTGAACATTTTTTTGAAATACACTGTATGAGAATGACAGTACTTACCGACTTGCAACAAACTTTAAATATAACTTCAAACCTTTACAAACTTTTTCTCGCTGGCAATCGTAGTAAAATGATGAAAGGAAAAAAGTCTCTCGCTTACTACTTTTCCGCTGTTTATGGAGTAAAACTACGGCTCTCGGTATGACGTTACAATTTATAATTTGAACACTACAAATTGTAGCGACAGGAAATTTTACAGACAGTATACACATATAAATTTGAATGTAGCTTCTAAATTGTATGACATTCCGACAAGTAGTTCATGAGATATGAGCACGTAAACAGTATCATTCCGCTGTTCATGGACTAAAAACTACGGCATTCGTTATGACGTTACTATTTATAATTACTACTCTACAAATTGTACCCGCGGGAAATTATATAGACAATATACACGCATGTACTTGAGTGTACCAAATTTGGTTGACATCGGTCCAATGGTTTAGGAGAAAATAAGCAGCATTGTCGCAAAATGCAGCAGTTTTTCGCGCATCTCATTGTTTATGACGTCCTATCTCGTGAACTATATATCGTATCCGATTCTTACACTTACGGCAACCGTTCTCATGGATTGAAGGTTACGTTTACAAAATTTCATAAAGATTGGAACAAAACTGTAGATTTGTATGCAACACGTACACACATACGGACACTCTGCTTTATATATTAGATTCCTGCCCACCACGTTTTACATATACGTACATTTTCAGTTTATTAGTTGAAATTTCGTATTGCAGTCTCCGAAACATATTATATCGTTAGGTAAGTTAGCAAAAATTTGAGGCATTACTGTGCGCCTCTTCTTGTGCTCAAGAATGCTTAGTGATGGATGTTACGGTAAGCCGCCACGTCAGACCACGCGTACGGAGTTGGACTTGAGGATCCCCTATAGCCGTCAAAAGCCACACGGCAGTCAAGGTCTTATACCGAGTTACTATTTTTTTCTCTTCTAGTACTGTAGACCGTGGTTTCTCTTGATCTGAAGTGGGTTATTTACAACGAAGTTATCGAGGGACTAAAGTGTCGTGGAGTAGTAGTAAAATGCCTATATCACAGTACGACACATACTTCATGAGATATGGGCACATAAACAGTAACGTTCATGGAAAACCGCCCCATCACGCACCAAGTTTTAATAGATTACTCCTTTACTATTAATTGTATTCCCAAGAGATGTTACAGTCAAACAGCCCTTACACAAATAAATATATGTACCTGAATAATGGCAGAAATAAATAAACAAATACCAGGGCAACGCCGGGTTTTCAGCTAGTATTTTCCATAAACATATGTATGCATGCTAAATAAAAGGTTCGTTTTCTTTTATTTTTTATTTATAACTTCAAAACAGGGCTGACATAGGGAAATGTAGTAGGACTATCTTGTCCCACTACAACTCTCAGCGCGAGATAGATGTTTTTCGTGAAATGAATGCGGTTGGAGTAACAAAGAGGGGACGCTTAATTCTCTGGCTGGCCTTTTGTGCGCCCGGACTGGCTTCCGTGCCAGTGCGTACCAGCCCCGCGCCGCCGGCAACCCGCAATGCAGCAGTGCGCGCCGGGTCACCGCCACACGTCCGCCGCTCTTCATATTTCAGGCCCAGCGCGGGACCGCGCTGCGACGCCACGCTCAAATATTTACGGCTATTGAATGCCGGCGACGAATGACAAACCCTCAGCAGTGCTTAAATCACAGCTTTTATCCTGCCAGAGACCGGGTTCGCCAGTGCTGTTCTGCTGTTGACGGGTAGTCCGAAAATGGTAGCTTAGTTATCCACCTGTTTAAAAAATTTACGTGGTCAAGGCATTGAAAGCAGGAGACCCGGGTTCGAATCCCGGCTGGGTACACATTTTCAGCTTTGCCCAATCGCAGTTGATGTCATATATTCTATGAATATTAAATAATAACAGCTGCAGGATCAGAAGTGACGTCTGCTCTTTCGGAACAGACGCCACATGTATATATATATATAATATGCTGGTTACGGGTAGTGATCCTATCGTTAAGTGGGGAGGGGTGGGCAAGTTTGAAGCCCTTACTCTTACGGGAATTAGTTAAACTACGAGTTTGAGTACTATGGGCAGGGCGAAGCTGGGAATTTGTATCTGACCGGAGGCGTGCGTGGGTAGTCCTTGCAGGTGCGGTGATCACTGTGTCCCCAGTGGTGTAGGGGTCAGCGCAACTGCCTGGCAAGCAGGAGACGCGGGTTCGAATCCCGGCTGGGCACACATTTTCAGCTTTGCCCAATCGCAGTTGATGTCATATATACTATGAATATCAAGGCATTGTGTTATTTATCAATTACATAAAAAAAAACAGTGAACTTTTCTCATTTATATGAATAACTAGCTAAAAACACGGCGTTGCCCGGGTATTTCTTTATTTCAAATCAAATGTTCAAATGTCTGTAAATCTATCGGACCAAACTGAGTGGTCATCAGCTCCGTAGCTTACGAACTACTTAAACCTAGGTAAACTAACCTAACTACACACACACACACACACCCATGCCCCAGGGAGGACTCGAACCTCTACGGCGAGCAACCGCAACCGCGCGCGCTCCGCAGCGAGACGCTTTAGACCGCTCGGCTACTCCACCGCGGCTATTTCTTTATTTATTCCTGGCATTATTAAAGTATATATTCATTTGTATTAGGGCTGTAAGTCTGTAAAATATCGTGGGAATACAATAGTAGTAAAGAAGTAATAGATTAAAACTTGGTGCGTCATGGGGCGGTTTTCCATGAACGTTACTGTTTATGTGCTCATATCTCATGAACTACGTGTCCTACTGTGATACAATTTAGAAGGTACACTCACCTATATGCGTGTATACTGTCTGTAAAATTTCATGTAGCTACAATTGGTAGTGTAGAAATTAAAAATTGTAACGTCATACCGAATGCCGTAGTTTTAGTCCCATGAACTGCAGAACGTTACTGACTTATGTGCTCATATTTCATGAACTATGTGTCGTACTGTGATACAATTTAGAGGATAAATTCAACTATATATGTGTATACTGCCTGTAAAATTTCCTGTCGCTACAATTTGTAGTGTTCAAATTATAAATTGTAACGTCATACCGAGAGCCGTAGTTTTACTCCATAAACAGCGGAAAAGTAGTAAACGAGACACTTTTTTCCTTTCATCATTTTACTATGGTTGCCAGCGAAAAAAAGTTTAATAACGGTTTGAAATTATGTTTAATGTTTGTTGCAAGTCGCTAAGTACTGTCATTCTCATACAGTGTATTTCGAAAGTCTAGCCGCATTATATAGCATTTTTTGCGATTCCTATTGGTTATGACGTAATATCTTTTGAACCATGTGCCGTATGTGGTTCTTAACCATGCAGCAATTGGTACCTCGCGGTAAGGAATGTGTGTACTAAATTTGGTTGAAATCGGTCCAATGGTTTAGGAGAAAATGAGCAGCATTGTCGGAAAATGCAGCAGTTTTTCGCGCATCTCATTGTTTATTACGTCATATCTCGTGAACTATATATCGTATGTGATTCTTACACTTACGGCGACCGTCCTCATGGATTGAACCTTACGTGTACAAAATTTCATAAAGATTGGAAGAAAACTGTAGATTTGTATGCAACACGTACAAACATACGGACACTCTGCTTTATATATTAGATAAAAGAACCTTTCTCTGGTGGCTCAAATTAAACTACAGATGTCTCACTCTCCGATTTTTCTGAAATTTGGGTATAATACATGCAGGGCCGGCCCGAACAAAATCGGCGTCCTAGGCAAATTATTTTAATGGCGCCCCATTTAATAAAATCACAATTAAAAATGAATGTAAAATACACTTTGCATCTTTTTATTCAGGTACATAATCACAAGACATACATTACATGTACATATTTCCCCATTAAAATGGGATTCATCATACAAAATTTTAAACATGGCTGCAGTTCAGCAACGTTGGAACACGATCCAAAAGTCAACACAGTTTCAGCCGAACAATTGCATAAAAATGGTTTACAAGCAAAAATCTTGACCTAGGTTTCGGCAAAAGTAATTTTGCCTTCTTCAGCTCTATGTAAGTACATTTTCACCTATTCTGTAAGTTTAATTTCTTATTTTAGAAACACTTTTGTATTTTACTATTATTCATATGATTTGTGTATTATATTTTATTAGGTAATACTTCTGAAGAAGGCAAAATTACTTTTGCCGAAACCTAGGTGAAGGTTTATGCATGTAAACCATTTTTATGCAACTGGTCGGCTGAAACTGTGTTGACTTTTGGATTCATCGTACACTTTTTTTTTTACAATAATGTTAGTTTTTCATCGTTTTTACATTTTGTCTTTAAAAAATGTTTTTGTTGATAGTTTACAATAACTGATACAATTATAAGCTACATTATACAAAGAGTCACACAAATTTTATTTTTCTTACCTTGGCTTATGGAAAATCTGAGTCGATGTCCTTTAAATCAATTGTGTCGACTGTTACTCGTTCAATTGACAAAGTTACCAACCCCCACAAGTCTATCTTGAGTTATTGTAGATCGCAGATATGTTTCTACAGTTTCAATTTCGACAAGCTGTGCTCACCACTGGCTACAGACAGAGGAACCGTAAGCAACACTCTTACAAGGGGAGGCTGCCAATTGTGAAATTCAGATTCGATTTATACTGCGCATAATGAAAGCTCATGGCCAGAGGTGTAATCTGACAAAGCACCAAGATGCATTTCTCAGCCGTTGTCGAGAAATCGACAATTAAAAAAAAAAGCCGTTGCGGTGAAATACTCTCTACGATCTCTACCATTAGTGATATTGTACCGAGGCGTGGCGCAGCGGTAAGTGCTCGGGTTCGTAATCCGAAAGTCTCCGGATCGAATCTCGCGGCATGCAACTTTTTATTATTATTTGTTTTTTTTTTGTAATTATCTTGTCCACCCAAAATATCCCTGGAAAAATAACAGCTATTGGAAAACGACTTTCACCGGTATCAATGTACGGCTGGGGCTTGTGAATGTACATATTTGGAAACATTCTGAAACGAAAGCAAATGTGTTTTTTTAACACAAACTTATGTTTTTTTAAATGGACACCCTAACATGGAAATCAAGCGTTTCCGGACACATGTCCACATAACATATTTTCTTTCTTTGTGAGTGAGGAATGTTTCCTGAAAGTTTCACCGTACCTTTTTGTAACATCCTGTATATTGTTGCGCTTGTAGCGGGAAAAAATGTAAATATGGCAGCGCGACATCCATCATAGGTCCCTCTAGAGCCGGCGGTTAAAATCAACAAACATTATCACAAATTATTCTCACTTTTATTCGCTATTATTTCATGAATAAATTTTACAATATTTTGAAACCCGTATGTCGAGAATTTTTTGAGTTTTCGACCGCTATGCTCAATAAGCCATATGTAATTTTGTGAATGTGGTTCCAGATTCGGATTCAGCTATTTTAAATACCGGTACATCCCCCTATAATAGATTTAGGCCGATTTTCGCCTTTTATCGAAAGATACTTTCATAACAAAAATAATGAAAATTGCTTCACTAATCTCTAAGTTATCACAGTTTTTTTCCATTTTAGAATCTATTTTGGAGGAACCTTTTCACCTTTTATGTGTTTTACCACCACTAAAAAAAAAATTAATGTCCCTTAGTTTTCAGAAAATTTCATAAAAATCGCAGAGTGACACTTCCGTAGGTTTACTCGTCAGAGAAACGCTGTTCGCGTCAACATTTCCCAGAAATTAACAATGTAATAAAACTGTAAACATGAGTGAGAATAAAAAATATCTTGATATTAACGAAAGTTTGCCAGTATCTTCGCACTGCATCAGTACGGATAATATCACCACTTGATAACCAAACTCCGCGGTGGACATTGTTGATCATTTTTTCAGTCATGGTAGGATTTTTCGAATACTCATGGAATACAGGGGAAGTACCAACGTTCATCTTGTTTCTGAAGAAACAAATAATCATGCACACATGTAACAGGCAGAGTTGTGGATGTACAAGGGTCGCTCATAGCAAAGAGGTTTTTGTTAGACACAATGTACGTTGATTAGTTATGGGATTAACCATAATCTAAATAGAAAAGATTTTCAATACTACTTTTCTATGATTACCGTTTTAACTACGCAGTTTTTCGTCACAGACGCGATTTACGGTTATGTCATTGAAAAATGCAATATGTTTGTCCTAGGCACAATGTACGGCGATCTGTGACGAATACTTGTAAAAACTGAAACTTTCCCATCACAGAAACATTTGCGATGATTTGTGACCTTCGTAAATATTCTTGGTGAATAAATGGCGACTAGGAACATAGTTAGTGACCTCCGAACCAGGAACCTTTGCTGTCCACATGCTACGTTAATTAAAAGTACAGTTACACATCAGCCACGTATTACGTGCATATGTACGGTAACGGATAGTACTATGAGAAAAACTTTCATGGATTCCTGAGATCATTATCTAAAGAATATATTGTATTTTCCATGAATATAAAGTATTGATCTGTCAGTCCACGCAGTTGATACGCCTGATACCAATTATTATTATTATTATTATTATTATTATTATTATTTTGGCGTGTCGTTATAAGGAATTCAGATTTTTGGAAATCAGGAATGGGATTTTCTAGATAAACATCTAAACAACGTAGTCATTTGATATTCCACAAGATACGACTCTTTAAAAATCTCATTTTGGAACACATTGCAATCCCGTGATATCGAGAACGGACGCATAAAATGTTCAAATGTTTGTAAAGCTTATGGGACTTAACTACGGGGTCATCAGTCCCTAAACTTACAAACTACTTATGAACTACTTACGAACTAGGACGGCACAAATATCCATGCCCGAGGGGGGATTCGAACCCCCGACCGTAGTGGCCGTGCTGACCGTCACTGGAGCGCCTCAGTCACCTCGATCAACGCGGCCGGCTCGGACGCATATCTCGTGAACCAAATAACATATCTTTCCGCTCCCAGCTTTATTTAAAATTTCGGTATGTTATCTGTATTTCATGCACACTATGTATGACCTAAAATCAACCATTGGAAAAGTCTACGCAATGTGTTTATACGTCTGTAAACTCTTTAAAATATGTTGCAATATTTAACTAAACTAGATGCTACACATTGACTGCAATGAATAACGAAAATGAAATCACATCTTCATCGAGCGAAGATATCAATCTATAATATGTACAGAAATCTTGAAGAATTTGCTATGGTTAGTTATTTAGATATTTGCGACACACGGTGCTAAAACGACTAAAATGGGTTTTATGCTAAAGTACGATCAGTTTGAAACTCTGGATCTTGGTAACGGATAAAGATATGATTTTTTTTTTTTTTTTCAGAATATCGTCTTAAGGACATATGGTATAAATTTTGACGATTTGTAGTGAACAGAAAATACCGAAGTGGCCAACCCCACAATTCGTGAATTTTGTACCAAAAAACATGGTTTTTCCTGATTTTCTGAACAACCGCCTATGAATAAATGGTGCATTTGGAAGCTGTATAAATCACAGCATAGATTTCACGCAATATGAAAAAACCAACCGATATGGATTGGCTCTAGGCAGTGTGGTGTAGTGTTTAAAATTTCGACGCTGTGTTGTAGGATGGATACAGTATTGCCACTCTTCTAATGTGTATTCAAATGATCACTAGGCCAAGGGCTATCCAGGGCACTTTACCCCTCAACTCTGTGATCAATAGAGCCCGAGATATGGGCCCCTGAAGAATCGTTAATTAGTGCGCTCCGTTTACGAACATGTTAATACTGCACACTGCCGTGCTCCGTATGATTGCCACCTGTAAAAGAAAATAAAGGTGCCACCATGAAAATTGATAATGTTATTAACCCCTGACATAGTTACCCTTCAAGGAGACTAATTTTACCGAATTTATCTGAAAGGATGCAAGGATGTGCTGGTCATACGGAGTCATTTCATTTTATTACACATGATCCATATACTCTTTTGTTAATGCAATAGACGGCTCCTTAGTTTAAATTTTTTCTCTCATTTCCTTATATCTCTCTTTATAAGAAAAATCCCTGAACCTACAATGTATTATCTATTATGGTCTTATGTCAAAGCGGTAGGTGGATCAAAACGAAGTGTCCAGACACTTTGTGACGTAAATGGCATTGAAACAGAGGATGACACTCTAAAGGCGGAATTACTAAATATCTTTTTCCAAAGCTGTTTCACAGAGGAAGACTGCACTATAGTTCCTTCTCTAGACTGCCGCAAAGATTACAAAATGGCAGATATCGAAATAATTGACAGAGGGATAGAAAAACAATTAAAATCGCTCAAAAGAGGAAAGGTCGCAGGACCTGATGAGATACCAGTTCGTTTTTACACAGAGTACGCGAAGGAACTGCCCCCCCCCCCCCCCTTCTCGCAGTGGTGTATCGTAGGTCTCTAGAAGAGCATAGCGTTCCGAAAGATAGGAAAATGGCGCAGGTCATCCCCGTTTTCAAGAAGGGTCCTCGAACAGATGTGCAGAACTATAGGCCTATATCTCTAACATCGATCAGTTGTAGAATTTTGGAAAATGTATTATGTTCGAATATAATGGTATTTCTCGAGACTAGGAATCTGCTCTGTAGGAATCAGCATGGGTTTCGAAAAAGGCGTTCGTGTGAAACACAGCTCGCGCTATTCGTCCACGAGACTCAGAGGGCCATAGACACGGGTTCTCAGGTAGATGCTGTGTTTCTTGACTTCCGCAAGGCGTTTGATACAGTTCCCCACAAATGTTTAATGAACAAAGTAAGAGCATATGGTCCATCAGACCAATTGTGTGATTGGATTGAGGAATTCCTAGATAACAGAAAGCAGAGGGTCATTCTCAATGGAGAGAAGTCTTCCGAAGTAGGAGTTATGTCAGGTGTGGCACAGGGGAGTGTCGTGGGTCCGTTGCTGTTCACGATATATATAAATGACCTTGCGGATAACATCGGAGGTTCACTGAGGCTTTTTGCAGATGATGCTGTAGTATTTAGAGAGGCTGTTACAATGGAAAATTGTATTGAGATGCAGGAGGATCTGCATCGAATTGACGCATGGTGCATGGAATGGCAATTAAAGCTCAATGTAGACAAGTGTAATGTGCTGCGAATACACAGAAAGAGAGATCCTTTATCATTTAGCTACACTATATCAGGTCAGCAACTGGAAGCAGTTAATTCCATAAATGATATGGGAGTAGGCACAAGGAGTGATTTAACATGGAACGACCATATAAAATCAATCGTCAGTAAAGCAGATGCCAGACTTCGATTCATTGGGAGAATTCTAAGGAAATGCAGTCTGAAAACAAAGGAAGTAGGTTACAGTACACTTGTTTGCCCACAGCTTGAATACTGCTCACCGGTGTGGGATCCGTACCAGGTGGGATTGATAGAGGAAGTGGAGAAGATCCAACGGAGAGCAGCGCGCTTCGTTACAAGATCATTTGGTAATCGTGAAAGCATTACGGAGATGATCGCTAAACTCCAGTGGAAGACTCTGCAGGAGAGACGCTCTGTCGCTCGGTAGGGGCTTTTGTCGAAGCCATGTGGGCTTTTGTCGAAGTTTCGAGAACTTACCTTTACTGAGGAGTCTAGCAGTATATTGCTCCCTCCTACGTATATTTCGCGAAGAGATCGTGAGGATAAAATCAGAGAGATTAGAACCCACACAGAAGCATACCGACAATCCTTCTTTCCGCGAACAATACGTGACTGGAATAGGAGGGAAAATCTATAATGATACTCAAGGTACCTTCCGCCACACACCGTCGGGTGGCTTGCGGAGTATGGTTGTAGATGTAGATATAGATTATTTCAGACAAAGAAAGATAAGTGTACATTAAAAATGTTGAAATGTTTGTAGAGCTTATGGGAGTTAACTACGGGGTTATCAGTGCCTAAACTTACAAACTACTTACGAACTAGTTAATACTAAGGACGGCACTAATATCCATGCCCGACGGGGGATTCGAACCCCCGACCGTAGTGGCCGTGCAGAACGTGACTGGCGCACCGCAGGGTCCAGGGTAACGAAAAATGCACGTTTTATATTTATTCTTCGTTTTCATTACTTTACAAAAGGTATCATTTTAAAACTTATATTAAATTACATTTTTTATACTATGCCCTTTACTATTAATAGACGATGGCTGCTTGGGCTTCTCCACTTTGTGAAGAGTTTTCCAGTGTTGCTGCAATTTGCACATTGATGTTTTCGCTGAAACCATAATTATTAACAAGTTATAAAATATTTTAAATCACCATTAAAAAAAAACTCTATAATATTCTTGATGATGGTGATTCCGTGTGGCATTTACGGCTGTTAGACCACAATTGGGGTCGTGCCTGGTGCGATTCGTTTCAGCTGCCGTCACTTGGGCATTTATACTTTTCGTTAACGCGTATCACCATTAGGCGAACTGCAGCAGTCTACGCCTACCATTATTAGGACGAAACGACTAACCAGAAAATAACGAAACTCCGTACGTAAATAGAACAAAATGGATCTTTAAACTGGGCAAAGTAAAACTTTCTCGTAATTAGGGTCTGATATCCGTGCATCCTTAAAGCTGACATTCGCCGAAAAGAGCCAGAATAAGCACGCTTTCTCTTACATATTACCGCGTATGTCGCCCCCTTTTGAAATAAAATGTAATATTCGTTTACCAAATGAAAGTAGACATTTTAAAAGATTCCGGCGAGGTATAAAACATCGATGTTCGTCGTGCGATGTGACCAGAATATGAGCTAAAAGTCAGGGGTCAATCATTATGAAATGGACAGTAGTTGAGGTCTGAACGTCACGTGCCATAAATATAAAAAATACAAAAACCTGACAGCCATGTGGTGGTCTCCTCATGCGAGCAGCCGGCCGTTGCGCCTAGAGAGTTGTGGCTCGCCATTGTTGCGCGTTTCCGCGGCGACGCCAGGAATCATCCCAGGCTGCGGCCGCCGGGATCATCGCCAGCGCCAGCGTGCATCCGGATGCTCCCGGTGCAGTCTTTGGGCTCTTCGCACCACCGAAGTCTGCCTCACCGCGACCGACGCACTTTAGACATTTTCTGTGCGTAGTGCTTACTGATCACATTAACCCGTATGATTTCTAGATTACACATATACTTGTAGCTAGTTTGTTTATAGACTGCCATTAAGATCTTGAGTTCCTCTTGGTAATTTGGAAGAATCCGTGTACATCGAAGGAAACGGCATTGCGATCGATATATATCGAACGTACGACTCTCGCTTTGCTACCAATGACGAAAAACTGACGTGGCGGAACAGCTGATTTATGTAGCTAATTGCGATTTTTTTTTTTTTTTGAATGGATGATGTTATGAAATTTTGGCTTATCTGAAGACTGGGATATCACCCGTTGTAGTCGTGTACGTGCTTATTTGTAGGTGGCGTGAGTAATTATGTTGTGGCTGAGTTGTAGATGATGGTATGTCATGGATGGTGCATTCTGTTGTAATATGTAATTTACGAGGATAACCACGGATTATTTATTATCTACAGTACGTAAGTATTTAGATACTATCCCGTATAAGTGTTTTCCGAAACTGTGATTACATCATGGGTTAAAGCTGACGAGTGGTATCCCTGTCTTCAGTTATGCCGATATGTCGGTAATTTCCAAGAATACTTGCAATCGACGAATCTCGGCCTGAAATGATATATATCGTACAAATGTAACCGGAGATTCGGACGCTATGCGCTCTCAGTACTAAAAAAAACTTCTTGTTTAACCTATAACTATCCTAACTTTCACTTTAAAAGAAAGTGATCTATAGCGTAGCCTTAAGAAGGTTAGCTATAGGTCAAACAGAATTTTTTTTCTTTTAAGCACACGAGGGCGCGTAGCGCCCTAATGTCCGGTTCAGAAACACTATTTCGTTTACAGCTGCAGTTCGATATATTATACCATTTTTGGAAATTACCGTTATTTCTTTCGGTATTTCAATTGGTAACCACATATTGAGTGGGAAAACTGCAAGAAAATGTCACAAATTCAACGGACTCAAAAATAAAATTTAAATTAACTGCTTCGCGTTTGTCATATCGAATATGGAGCAAGAATCGAACGTTGGATATATATAGTCGCAATGCCGTTTCCTTCGATGACACGGATTCTTCGAAATTACCTTCCTTGTTCTCAATTTTGATCCACTCATCTCTCTCGTAACGTTTCAATCGCTAGTGTTGCGTATTTCACGATTTACATTGTTAACAGATTATATGACTTTTGATGACAATGTGTAAGAACATTTGTTTGTTGCTGTTTGTGTTAACAGGCATTTCACGAAGAAACTCGTACGGTTTAAAAGATGCACCATATCTACAATTATGAAGATACGAACTTTAATTAATTTTTACCATTCTTTAAATTGATACATTTTCTGTGTTTATTGAATTGGACATATTATTACTTATTTAATGAATGATTATTTTAGAACACTAATATACGTACTTTTTCCTGAGAAGCTATTATAGACATTTCTACAAAATGTTCTCTGTATGCTTTACATTGGATACAGTAATTTCTCTCTTGAGATTTTTAATGTATAGAATAAGAGAGTTTTAATGATGTAATTATAATTCTGTAATTATAATATAAAATTCATGAAAAATTTCAAACACTTTGCCCCCTATCTTATATTACACTCAGAAAAAAAAAAAAAAATCCGAAATATTTATTGGAATAATAAATTCACTCTGCAGCGAAGTGTGCGCTGACATGAACATCCCAGCGGATTAAACCTGTGTGCAGAGTAAAAATATCATTCAGGAAACATCCCCTGCCGCGGTGGAGTAGCCGAGCGGTCTAAGGCGTCTTGCTGTGGAGCGCGCGGTTGCTTGCCGTGGAGGTTCGAGTCCTCCCTGAGGCATGGGTGTGTGTGTGTTTGTCCTTAGGTTAGTTTACATTTGTTTGAGTAGTTTGTAAGCTACGGACTGATGACCACGCAGTTTGGTCCGATAGATTTCCAAACATAAAATAAAAAAATAAATAAACATCCCCTAGGCTCTGGCGCACCGTAAGGTGCGTGGCGGAGGGTACACTGTACCACTACTAGGTATTTTCTTTCCTATTCCACTCCCAAATTGAACGAGAAAAAAAGAATGCCTATATGCCTTCTTATCTTGTCTTTGTGGTCTTTACGAGAAATGTAAGTAGGCGGCAGCAAGATCGTACTACACTCAGCTTCAAATTCCGGCCCTCTAAATTTACTTAACAGAAATTCACGAAAAGAACATCGTCTTTCTTCCAGCGATCCCCAATTGAGTTGCCGGAGCATTTCCGTGACACTCGCGCATTGGTCGAACCTACCGGTCACAAATCTAGCTGCTCGCCTCTGCACCGCCTCTATGTCTTCCTTTAAACTGATCTGCTGCGAGTCCCAAACACTTGAGCAATACTTAAGACGTGGTCGAACAAGCGTTTTATACGCTGTCTCCTTTACGGGTGAAGTAAATCTTCCCAAAATTCTCCCAAAAAACCGAAGTCGGATGTCCGCCTTACTCACAACTGTCTTTACATGCTCGTTCCTATGTCTCTACCATATCCTTTCTTGTAGGAGAGCTAGTCCTGCAAGGTTCGCTAGACAACTTGTGTGAAGTTTGGAAAGTATAAGATGAGATACTAGCGGAAGAAAGGCTGTGAGGACAAACCGTTAAGCGTGCCGAGATAGCTCAGTTGGCTCCGGCGCGGTTGCTCAGCACGTAAGGTGCGCTACCCGCCCTCTGTGTGGGGAAAAATATTGATTTTGATAACGGCCGGGAACGCGGGCGCGGACCACGTCCCCCTCCATACCGCATCCGCTGACGCCTTCGGGCGGAGGATGACACGGCGGCCGGTCAGTACCCAGTGGGCCTCTAGAGGCCTGTCTGGGCGGAGTTTAATTTCCTGATCACATTCAGAGGATAATTTCCGCTGAACCCGTTTTACTTTACTGAGATCAAGCTCAATTATTTTTGACGTTAAGTCGTAAAAAAATCAGTTAATAAAAAAAAAAAAAAATACTGGCACATCACTAACAGTCCACTGAATGTCACAGGGTTCTGGTGGAGTTAGGGGAAAGCAATAGAGTAAACCTATTGTGGGTCCCTGGCCACTCGGGGTTCAGTGGCAACGAACATGCCGACAGATTAGCCAGGATGGGGGCAGAGACTCCATTTATTGGACCGGAACCTGTCCTGACAATCACCAAGGCAATGATCAAATTGGAGCTACGTAACTGGCACAGAAGACAGCACGTAGAATATTGGACCAAAGTCCATCAACAAAAACAAAGCAAGGTAATGATGCCAAAGCCATGTTTTAAAAGAAGCTCTGCAATCCTGGGTCTGAACAGGAGAGAGATTAGACTCATGGTTTGATTGCTGACAGGCCATGGGAATTTCAAAAAAACATCTACATACAATGGGAATAACAGAAGAGGACCCTAAATGTAGGATCTGTGATGACGATGATGAAACTGCATCATATCTAATCTTCGAATGCCTTGCATTGGACAGTAAAAGACACAGAACATTTAGGACAGCCAGACCCGAAGAAATTGTGTCTAATAAAGAACTGGTAAAGGGACTCCTTGCACTGTTCAAGGGCATTGGTTGGCTTTACTAGATATACAGGGAGCGATCCCGCACAATAAACTTAGTTTCGGTGCGGGCAGTGGCGGGTTGGACCAAGACTGTTTTGGCTTCCCTGAAAAAATCAAATCAAATCAACAGTCCACTTCCCTCACCAATACAGGCAAGTATGAGTGTCTACCACAACGATGCTTTCACGCATCACTCATAAAAGTAATTCAGACACCGTACTTAATATTTTTCGTATGCATTATTTGGGGGAGGGGGAGGTAGGCAACCATGCCCCCTACCCCCTTTCTTTTTAAAATCTTTATTATTACATAATACATATAAACCCAATATCTTAATATTACAAAGGGTCGTGTTTTCAAATGTAAATCTATCGGATCAAACTGCGTGGTCATCAGTCCGTAGCTTACAAACTACTTAAACCTAGGTAAACTAACATAAGGACAACACACACACCCATGCCCCAGGGAGGACTCGAACCACCGCAGCGAGACGCTTTAGACCGCTCGGTTACTCCACCCAGGCAGTCGTGTTTTCCATCTTTACATTTTTACAGCTATTTTCATAATTAATTATGCACCGGCCAATTAATTTTACAATTTATGACTTTATTATTTTTATACAAATACTACTTCCTGCAGCGTTACAGGTGTGGCAGTGTTAACAAACCCAATTTTGTAACTGCCTGCTCACCGAGCTAATCCCAGTGAGCGTGTCCCTGGCACTGGGCGGCCCAAAGATTTTACGCTGCAGTCCCCCAAAACTAATCCCCAAAATTTCGAAAGAATATTACAGCTACTGTCTAATTGCTAAAACTACGCCTAGTCAAGTTCGGTAAGGCCAAGTCTTTCCCAGATCCAGAGGACGGCGAATATCTGCCTGTGGCGGCGACCAGTCCATCCTCCGGCGGCATGGCTAGACTTGGCTGTCTCAGTCTGTGGTTGTCACAATTGGTGTAATGAGGTCACAGTCGGGTTGAGATGTCTCAGTGGGTTGTTGTGGTCAATTACCAGGTTGTACATAGTCATATCTAATCTTGTTCGATATTGTCTCAGTCAGAAGATTGAGGATATCGAAGGTTTCCTTAGTAGATCATATGTGACGTCACTGGGCAGTTGTTTGCGTAGCTCCAGCGCCACTCCATCGAAGATGGGGCACTCAAAGACTTTGTGTTCCGGACTGCCGACATCGGCCCCACATTCACACACAGGCGACGCCTGAACCCTAAAACGGCAGAGATTTGCTGGATAGGGCCCGTGTCCTGCCAGGAAGTGCAGTAGACCTCTTGAGGGTTTGAAGAAGCTCATGGAGAGCCTTTCTTGGATATGCGGCAGGAACTGGTGGGTCCTCCTTCCGGTGTCATCAGCATCCCACAGCTCCTTCCAGAGCTCCAATCCCCTCCTCTTTATGGCTGTCTTGCCAGGTGTTCTGCAGCCTATGATGGCTTCCACTCTGTACAACTCACCCTTCATGTCCCATTTCCATGCGGCTTGCTCCCTGATCTTGAAATCGAGGGGGCACAGCCACATCAAGACCAGGAGAGCTCCACTGGGTATCGTTCGGTAAGCTCCAACAAAGCGAAGCAGGATGTGCCTCTGCACTCGGCTGATGGACACGGTAGGCGCAACTCTTCTGAGCCTATGGGCACAGACTGTTGATCCATAGCCCACGATGGACAGAAGTATGCTATTGTGATATAGTTTGATGAGATCAGACGGGAGGTGAAACCTCCGATGCCCGATCCCAGCGAAACTATCAAGTGCTGTCAGCGATCTTTCAGCAACTGCGTCCACGTGAGCTGCGAAACTCCACTTTTCGTCGACGACTAAGCCTAGATATCGTGCTTGTCTGCGGCGTATAATAGGTACACCTTCAAATCTTACAATCGGGTTTCTTTGAAGATGTCCCTTTAACAGTAGGTATACCGACTTGTTGGGAGCAACGTGGAGCTTGGTTGAACTACACCATGCAGAGAGAAATTGCATTGGTCTCTCAACTCTAGGCTCGAGGTCCTGGCGACTACCGCCGCCTATCAGCAGGAGGAGGTCGTCTGCGTATGCTAGCACCTCCAGCACGTCATCGCAGTTCTTCAGATCCCTCAGGAGAGGCTACATATTTATTTAGATCCCAAAAGAGTGGCCCCAGAACAGAGCCCTGGGGACACCGCTTTGGTACCCATTTGCCGACGCGTCACATCCCCCCCCCCTTTTTAAAAAAAATCTTTATTTCATATTTATACAATAATCCATCACCAATACAATTAATGGGTCTAAATTTATACCAGTCTAATCAAACAGTGATTTACTCAACTCTACATAGTTCTAAAAGTTACTGCAGTATCTACTAAGGGTAACTACTTTCTACTTCTCGGTTAACTAGGTGTTTTCTAGCTACATGAAAAAGCTGCATCAATTACAGGTGTGCCAGTTACTTATAAACCTAAGGGGTGGCCACGGACGTCCACCGAGCGAAACCCAGTGGACGTGCCCCTGGCACTGGGCTGGCCTTGACGGTCACTGCAGCTACTGAAGTTTGTTTGAAATTTGACTTTAATTAACAAAAACTAACTATTTTGTCTACACTAAATTAACCTACAGTCTAGCCCGGAGTTGCGCCCAGTACCCCAGAACCAGAGCATGGCGGATTCCGCACCCCGGCGGCATGGCTCTGGGTGCAGGTCATGTCCGTGCTGCCACTTTACTGTCGATGCCGGAGGAAGTCTCCTCGCACTTTGCTGGAGATGGCATCCACGAGGCTGTCTAGGATCTGGAAAGTGTCAGGTTGTCTAATTAATGTGTATGTGTCAAAGTGTGGTAGTTGTTGTCGTAATTCGGAAGCTACCCCGTCGTACATGGGGCACAAGTATATGACATGTTCTGGCGTTCCCTCTGGTGCTCCACAGTCACACTCGGCCTTTGCCCTCTTCCTAAACCGACATAGATATGTCGGATAGGGACCATGGCCGGTAAGATAGTGTGTCAGCCCACGGCTAGGTTGGAAATGTTTCATTTTCAGCCGTTCCTGCACCCTTGGCAGGAGCTCATAGGTTCTCCTTCCAGTTTCATCCCGCTCCCACAAATCTCTTGCCATAGCTCTTCACCCTTCCTTTTAATAGATGGCTTTCCTTGAAGAGGTTCACCAAAATATCTGCAACCTTGTCCTGGTTTCCCCTCTTTTACCCAGTACCATGCCGCATGCTCCCTAATTTTGATATCCAAATGGTGAAGACCCATGAGCACGAGAAGTGCCCCTCCAGGAGTCGTCCTATAAGCGCCCACCGAGTGTAGCAGGACATTTCTCTGCACTCTTCTTACCCCCATAGGAGGCACAACCTGGGCGAGCCTGTGCGCCCAGCTGCCGGAACCATAGCCCATAATAGATACAGTAGGTATACCGACTTGTTGGGAGCAACATGGAGCTTGGTTGAACTGCACCATGCAGAGAGAAATTGCGTTGGTCTCTCAAATCTAGGCTCGAGGTACTGGCGACTACAGCCGCCTATTAGCAGGAGGAGGTCGTCTGCGTATGCTATCACCTCCAGCTGGAGTTGATCTTGACGTTACGTGGCAGGGTAAGAAGCTAGAGCACTGCCCAACACCTAAATACCTTGGGGTTACACTTCAAACAACATTGCCGAAATACGAAGGCCAAAGTTTGCTCCAGAAATAACATCATCCGCAGGCTGACAAACTATGAATGGGGAGCTCAACCATCAGTATTGAGAACATCAGCACTTGCTCTATGTTTCTCAGCAACAGAATATGCAGCACCAGTATGGGATGCATCCGCCCACACTAAGCAGATTGATGTGTCAACGAGACTATGCGCATTGTTTCAGGCTGTCTCAGACCCACACCAACAGGTAATATGTACCTCCTTGCTGGAATTGCCGCACCAAGGATAAGAAGGCAGGTGGCAGCAGACGCTGAGAGAACATAGAAAGAGAATGATTACCGACACTCATTGAATGGGCACGTCACTCAGGCTCGGAGGCTCAAATCTAGAAACAGCTTCATCGCAAGAACTAAGATCCTTGACGGTTCGCAGGAAGATAACAGAGTCTGTAAATGGAAGAATGAACAAACCGGACTGCCAATAACGTCAAAAGAATAAATGGCACCTGGAAACAAGCTTCCCTATACAGTTTGGAGAACACTAAACAGGATGAGGGCTGGTAAAACTAATCTGCGCAGGTGGGGCCTGCTGACTAACGATGACCATGCTCTTTGTGAATGCGGAGAGGTTCAGGACGAGGCACATCTGCTTACGTGCCGACTATTGCCGGAGCCCTGCAGTTTCAGTGACCTGCTACAAGCCAATGACAAAGCCGTGGCGGTGGCTAACTATTGGAAACACAAAACTTGATCTGGACACGGAAATGAAATGAATGAATCACCTCCAGTAAGTCATTGCAGTTCTACAGGTCCGTCAGGAGAGGCTCCATACTTAGATCCCAAAAGAGTGGCCCCAAAACAGAGCCCTGAGGACACCCGTCGGTTACCCATTTGCCGACGCGTCCACTGGGCCCCCTTCCGCCTTGTCCGTTGTCAGGTGAGCAGTGGCCGTCGCGGTCGCACAGGTCTGGTGCCGGCGGCCCAGAATACCTGCGCGTGTGTCGTGTGTCGCGGGTATATTAAGACGGCAGTGTGTTGGCAGCGCGGTCACCCGGCGGTGCACAGCGCCGGCCGGCAGCCTCATTAGCCGTCTGCCGCACAATGGCGGGTGGCCCAGCCCACGGCCGGTAACGAAGACGGCGCCGCGGCAGCGTCCGCGCACGGCCAGATATCACGCAGCCGGCGCCACGCTCTAATTAGACGCGGCCGCGAATGCTAATGCTGAGCAGCGCCGCCTGCTGCCGAGGCACAGCGGGCGCCTTGTCGTGGCCCTGCATTTCAACAACACCACTCACTCCTCGCTACACTTCTCACAGTAAAAGAAGTATTTTCGCCGGCCGCGGTGGCCGAGGGGACTGAGGCGCTTCGGTCACGGTCTGCACGGCCACTACGGCCGGGGGTTCGAATCCCCCCTCTGGCACGGATATTTGTGCCGTCCTAGTGCCGGCCTCGGCGACCGAGGTGACTGAGGCGCTCCAGTCACGGTCTGCACGGCCACTACGGTCGGGGGTTCGAATCCCCCCTCGGGCACGGATATTTGTGCCGTCCTAGTGCCGGCCGCGGTGGCCGAGGTGACTGAGGCGCTCCAGTCACGGTCTGCACGGCCACTACGGTCGGGGGTTCGAATCCCCCCTCGGGCACGGATATTTGTACCGTCCTAGTGCCGGCCGCGGTGGCTGAGGTGACTGAGGTGCTCCAGTCACGGTCTGCACGGCCACTACGGTCGGGGGTTCGAATCCCCCCTCGGGCACGGATATTTGTGCCGTCCTAGTGCCGGCCGCGGTGGCCGAGGTGACTGAGGCGCTCCAGTCACGGTCTGCACGGCCACTACGGTCGGGGGTTCGAATCCCCCCTCGGGCACGGATATTTGTGCCGTCCTAGTGCCGGCCGCGGTGGCCGAGGTGACTGAGGCGCTCCAGTCACGGTCTGCACGGCCACTAC
Source organism: Locusta migratoria (assembly GCA_026315105.1). Taxonomy (NCBI): domain Eukaryota; kingdom Metazoa; phylum Arthropoda; class Insecta; order Orthoptera; family Acrididae; genus Locusta; species Locusta migratoria. The sequence continues at coordinate 263,172,685 of CM048744.1, forward strand.
GGTCGGGGGTTCGAATCCCCCCTCGGGCACGGATATTTGTGCCGTCCTAGTGCCGGCCGCGGTGGCCGAGGTGACTGAGGCGCTCCAGTCACGGTCTGCACGGCCACTACGGTCGGGGGTTCGAATCCCCCCTCTGGCACGGATATTTGTGCCGTCCTAGTGCCGGCCGCGGTGGCCGAGGTGACTGAGGCGCTCCAGTCACGGTCTGCACGGCCACTACGGTCGGGGGTTCGAATCCCCCCTCGGGCACGGATATTTGAGCCGTCCTAGTGCCGGCCGCGGTGGCCGAGGTGACTGAGGCGCTCCAGTCACGGTCTGCACGGCCACTACGGTCGGGGGTTCGAATCCCCCCTCGGGCACGGATATTTGTGCCGTCCTAGTGCCGGCCGCGGTGGCCGAGGTGACTGAGGCGCTCCAGTCACGGTCTGCACGGCCACTACGGTCGGGGGTTCGAATCCCCCCTCGGGCACGGATATTTGTGCCGTCCTAGTGCCGGCCGCGGTGGCCGAGGTGACTGAGGCGCTCCAGTCACGGTCTGCACGGCCACTACGGTCGGGGGTTCGAATCCCCCCCTCGGGCACGGATATTTGTGCCGTCCTAGTGCCGGCCGCGGTGGCCGAGGTGACTGAGGCGCTCCAGTCACGGTCTGCACGGCCACTACGGTCGGGGGTTCGAATCCCCCCTCGGGCACGGATATTTAAGCCGTCCTAGTGCCGGCCGCGGTGGCCGAGGTGACTGAGGCGCTCCAGTCACGGTCTGCACGGCCACTACGGTCGGGGGTTCGAATCCCCCCTCGGGCACGGATATTTGTGCCGTCCTAGTGCCGGCCGCGGTGGCCGAGGTGACTGAGGCGCTCCAGTCACGGTCTGCACGGCCACTACGGTCGGGGGTTCGAATCCCCCCTCGGGCACTGATATTTGTGCCGTCCTAGTGCCGGCCGCGGTGGCCGAGGTGACTGAGGCGCTCCAGTCACGGTCTGCACGGCCACTACGGTCGGGGGTTCGAATCCCCCCTCGGGCACGGATATTTGTGCCGTCCTAGTGCCGGCCGCGGTGGCCGAGGTGACTGAGGCGCTCCAGTCACGGTCTGCACGGCCACTACGGTCGGGGGTTCGAATCCCCCCTCTGGCACGGATATTTGTGCCGTCCTAGTGCCGGCCGCGGTGGCCGAGGTGACTGAGGCGCTCCAGTCACGGTCTGCACGGCCACTACGGTCGGGGGTTCGAATCCCCCCTCGGGCACGGATATTTGTGCCGTCCTAGTGCCGGCCGCGGTGGCCGAGGTGACTGAGGCGCTCCAGTCACGGTCTGCACGGCCACTACGGTCGGGGGTTCGAATCCCCCCTCGGGCACGGATATTTGTGCCGTCCTAGTGCCGGCCGCGGCGGCCGAGGGACTGAGGCGCTCCAGTCACGGTCTGCACGGCCACTACGGTCGGGGGTTCGAATCCCTCCTCGGGCACGGATATTTGTGCCGTCCTAGTGCCGGCCGCGGTGGCCGAGGTGACTGAGGCGCTCCAGTCACGGTCTGCACGGCCACTACGGTCGGGGGTTCGAATCCCCCCTCGGGCACGGATATTTGTGCCGTCCTAGTGCCGGCCGCGGCGGCCGAGGGACTGAGGCGCTCCAGTCACGGTCTGCACGGCCACTACGGTCGGGGGTTCGAATCCCTCCTCGGGCACGGATATTTGTGCCGTCCTAGTGCCGGCCGCGTTGGCCGAGGTGACTGAGGCGCTCCAGTCACGGTCTGCACGGCCACTACGGTCGGGGGTTCGAATCCCCCCTCTGGCACGGATATTTGTGCCGTCCTAGTGCCGGCCGCGGTGGCCGAGGTGACTGAGGCGCTCCAGTCACGGTCTGCACGGCCACTACGGTCGGGGGTTCGAATCCCCCCTCGGGCACGGATATTTGTGCCGTCCTAGTGCCGGCCGCGGTGGCCGAGGTGACTGAGGTGCTCCAGTCACGGTCTGCACGGCCACTACGGTCGGGGGTTCGAATCCCCCCCGGGCACGGATATTTGTGCCGTCCTAGTGCCGGCCGCGGTGGCCGAGGTGACTGAGGCGCTCCAGTCACGGTCTGCATGGCCACTACAGTCGGGGGATCAAATCCCCCCCGGGCACGGATATTTGTGCCGTCCTAGTGCCGGCCGCGGTGGCCGAGGTGACTGAGGCGCTCCAGTCACGGTCTGCACGGTCACTACGGTCGGGGGTTCGAATCCCCCCTCGGGCACGGATATTTGTGCCGTCCTAGTGCCGGCCGCGGTGGCCGAGGTGACTGAGGTGCTCCAGTCACGGTCTGCACGGCCACTACGGTCGGGGGTTCGAATCCCCCCTCCGGCACGGATATTTGTGCCGTCCTAGTGCCGGCCGCGGTGGCCGAGGTGACTGAGGCGCTCCAGTCACGGTCTGCACGGCCACTACGGTCGGGGGTTCGAATCCCCCCTCGGGCACGGATATTTGTGCCGTCCTAGTGCCGGCCGCGGTGGCCGAGGTGACTGAGGTGCTCCAGTCACGGTCTGCACGGCCGCTACGGTCGGGGGTTCGAATCCCCCCTCGGGCACGGATATTTGTGCCGTCCTAGTGCCGGCCGCGGTGGCCGAGGTGACTGAGGCGCTCCAGTCACGGTCTGCACGGCCACTACAGTCGGGGGTTCGAATCCCCGCCGGGCACGGATATTTGTGCCGTCCTAGTGCCGGCCGCGGTGGCCGAGGTGACTGAGGCGCTCCAGTCACGGTCTGCACGGCCACTACGGTCGGGGGTTCGAATCCCCCCCGGGCACGGATATTTGTGCCGTCCTAGTGCCGGCCGCGGCGGCCGAGGGACTGAGGCGCTCCAGTCACGGTCTGCACGGCCACTACGGTCGGGGGTTCGAATCCCTCCTCGGGCACGGATATTTGTGCCGTCCTAGTGCCGGCCGCGTTGGCCGAGGTGACTGAGGCGCTCCAGTCACGGTCTGCACGGCCACTACGGTCGGGGGTTCGAATCCCCCCTCTGGCACGGATATTTGTGCCGTCCTAGTGCCGGCCGCGGTGGCCGAGGTGACTGAGGCGCTCCAGTCACGGTCTGCACGGCCACTACGGTCGGGGGTTCGAATCCCCCCTCGGGCACGGATATTTGTGCCGTCCTAGTGCCGGCCGCGGTGGCCGAGGTGACTGAGGCGCTCCAGTCACGGTCTGCACGGCCACTACGGTCGGGGGTTCGAATCCCCCCTCGGGCACGGATATTTGTGCCGTCCTAGTGCCGGCCGCGGTGGCCGAGGTGACTGAGGCGCTCCAGTCACGGTCTGCACGGCCACTACGGTCGGGGGTTCGAATCCCCCCTCGGGCACGGATATTTAAGCCGTCCTAGTGCCGGCCGCGGTGGCCGAGGTGACTGAGGCGCTCCAGTCACGGTCTGCACGGCCACTACGGTCGGGGGTTCGAATCCCCCCTCGGGCACGGATATTTGTGCCGTCCTAGTGCCGGCCGCGGTGGCCGAGGTGACTGAGGCGCTCCAGTCACGGTCTGCACGGCCACTACGGTCGGGGGTTCGAATCCCCCCTCGGGCACTGATATTTGTGCCGTCCTAGTGCCGGCCGCGGTGGCCGAGGTGACTGAGGCGCTCCAGTCACGGTCTGCACGGCCACTACGGTCGGGGGTTCGAATCCCCCCTCGGGCACGGATATTTGTGCCGTCCTAGTGCCGGCCGCGGTGGCCGAGGTGACTGAGGCGCTCCAGTCACGGTCTGCACGGCCACTACGGTCGGGGGTTCGAATCCCCCCTCTGGCACGGATATTTGTGCCGTCCTAGTGCCGGCCGCGGTGGCCGAGGTGACTGAGGCGCTCCAGTCACGGTCTGCACGGCCACTACGGTCGGGGGTTCGAATCCCCCCTCGGGCACGGATATTTGTGCCGTCCTAGTGCCGGCCGCGGTGGCCGAGGTGACTGAGGCGCTCCAGTCACGGTCTGCACGGCCACTACGGTCGGGGGTTCGAATCCCCCCTCGGGCACGGATATTTGTGCCGTCCTAGTGCCGGCCGCGGCGGCCGAGGGACTGAGGCGCTCCAGTCACGGTCTGCACGGCCACTACGGTCGGGGGTTCGAATCCCCCCTCGGGCACGGATATTTGTGCCGTCCTAGTGCCGGCCGCGTTGGCCGAGGTGACTGAGGCGCTCCAGTCACGGTCTGCACGGCCACTACGGTCGGGGGTTCGAATCCCCCCTCTGGCACGGATATTTGTGCCGTCCTAGTGCCGGCCGCGGTGGCCGAGGTGACTGAGGCGCTCCAGTCACGGTCTGCACGGCCACTACGGTCGGGGGTTCGAATCCCCCCTCGGGCACGGATATTTGTGCCGTCCTAGTGCCGGCCGCGGTGGCCGAGGTGACTGAGGCGCTCCAGTCACGGTCTGCACGGCCACTACGGTCGGGGGTTCGAATCCCCCCTCGGGCACGGATATTTGTGCCGTCCTAGTGCCGGCCGCGGTGGCCGAGGTGACTGAGGCGCTCCAGTCACGGTCTGCACGGCCACTACGGTCGGGGGTTCGAATCCCCCCTCGGGCACGGATATTTGTGCCGTCCTAGTGCCGGCCGCGGCGGCCGAGGGACTGAGGCGCTCCAGTCACGGTCTGCACGGCCACTACGGTCGGGGGTTCGAATCCCTCCTCGGGCACGGATATTTGTGCCGTCCTAGTGCCGGCCGCGTTGGCCGAGGTGACTGAGGCGCTCCAGTCACGGTCTGCACGGCCACTACGGTCGGGGGTTCGAATCCCCCCTCTGGCACGGATATTTGTGCCGTCCTAGTGCCGGCCGCGGTGGCCGAGGTGACTGAGGCGCTCCAGTCACGGTCTGCACGGCCACTACGGTCGGGGGTTCGAATCCCCCCTCGGGCACGGATATTTGTGCCGTCCTAGTGCCGGCCGCGGTGGCCGAGGTGACTGAGGTGCTCCAGTCACGGTCTGCACGGCCACTACGGTCGGGGGTTCGAATCCCCCCCGGGCACGGATATTTGTGCCGTCCTAGTGCCGGCCGCGGTGGCCGAGGTGACTGAGGCGCTCCAGTCACGGTCTGCACGGCCACTACAGTCGGGGGATCGAATCCCCCCCGGGCACGGATATTTGTGCCGTCCTAGTGCCGGCCGCGGTGGCCGAGGTGACTGAGGCGCTCCAGTCACGGTCTGCACGGTCACTACGGTCGGGGGTTCGAATCCCCCCTCGGGCACGGATATTTGTGCCGTCCTAGTGCCGGCCGCGGTGGCCGAGGTGACTGAGGTGCTCCAGTCACGGTCTGCACGGCCACTACGGTCGGGGGTTCGAATCCCCCCTCGGGCACGGATATTTGTGCCGTCCTAGTGCCGGCCGCGGTGGCCGAGGTGACTGAGGCGCTCCAGTCACGGTCTGCACGGCCACTACGGTCGGGGGTTCGAATCCCCCCTCGGGCACGGATATTTGTGCCGTCCTAGTGCCGGCCGCGGTGGCCGAGGTGACTGAGGTGCTCCAGTCACGGTCTGCACGGCCACTACGGTCGGGGGTTCGAATCCCCCCTCGGGCACGGATATTTGTGCCGTCCTAGTGCCGGCCGCGGTGGCCGAGGTGACTGAGGCGCTCCAGTCACGGTCTGCACGGCCACTACAGTCGGGGGTTCGAATCCCCGCCGGGCACGGATATTTGTGCCGTCCTAGTGCCGGCCGCGGTGGCCGAGGTGACTGAGGCGCTCCAGTCACGGTCTGCACGGCCACTACGGTCGGGGGTTCGAATACCCCCCGGGCACGGATATTTGTGCCGTCCTAGTGCCGGCCGCGGCGGCCGAGGGACTGAGGCGCTCCAGTCACGGTCTGCACGGCCACTACGGTCGGGGGTTCGAATCCCTCCTCGGGCACGGATATTTGTGCCGTCCTAGTGCCGGCCGCGTTGGCCGAGGTGACTGAGGCGCTCCAGTCACGGTCTGCACGGCCACTACGGTCGGGGGTTCGAATCCCCCCTCTGGCACGGATATTTGTGCCGTCCTAGTGCCGGCCGCGGTGGCCGAGGTGACTGAGGCGCTCCAGTCACGGTCTGCACGGCCACTACGGTCGGGGGTTCGAATCCCCCCTCGGGCACGGATATTTGTGCCGTCCTAGTGCCGGCCGCGGTGGCCGAGGTGACTGAGGCGCTCCAGTCACGGTCTGCACGGCCACTACGGTCGGGGGTTCGAATCCCCCCCGGGCACGGATATTTGTGCCGTCCTAGTGCCGGCCGCGGTGGCCGAGGTGACTGAGGCGCTCCAGTCACGGTCTGCACGGCCACTACAGTCGGGGGTTCGAATCCCCCCCGGGCACGGATATTTGTGTCGTCCTATTGCCGGCCGCGGTGGCCGAGGTGACTGAGGCGCTCCAGTCACGGTCTGCACGGTCACTACGGTCGGGGGTTCGAATCCCCCCTCGGGCACGGATATTTGTGCCGTCCTAGTGCCGGCCGCGGTGGCCGAGGTGACTGAGGTTCTCCAGTCACGGTCTGCACGGCCACTACGGTCGGGGGTTCGAATCCCCCCTCGGGCACGGATATTTGTGCCGTCCTAGTGCCGGCCGCGGTGGCCGAGGTGACTGAGGCGCTCCAGTCACGGTCTGCACGGTCACTACGGTCGGGGGTTCGAATCCCCCCTCGGGCACGGATATTTGTGCCGTCCTAGTGCCGGCCGCGGTGGCCGAGGTGACTGAGGTGCTCCAGTCAGGGTCTGCACGGCCACTACGGTCGGGGGTTCGAATCCCCCCTCGGGCACGGATATTTGTGCCGTCCTAGTGCCGGCCGCGGTGGCCGAGGTGACTGAGGCGCTCCAGTCACGGTCTGCACGGCCACTACGGTCGGGGGTTCGAATCCCCCCTCGGGCACGGATATTTGTGCCGTCCTAGTGCCGGCCCCTCTGGCACGGATATTTGTGCCGTCCTAGTGCCGGCCGCGGTGGCCGAGGTGACTGAGGTTCTCCAGTCACGGTCTGCACGGCCACTACGGTCGGGGGTTCGAATCCCCCCTCGGGCACGGATATTTGTGCCGTCCTAGTGCCGGCCGCGGTGGCCGAGGTGACTGAGGCGCTCCAGTCACGGTCTGCACGGCCACTACGGTCGGGGGTTCGAATCCCCCCTCGGGCACGGATATTTGTGCCGTCCTAGTGCCGGCCGCGGTGGCCGAGGTGACTGAGGTGCTCCAGTCACGGTCTGCACGGCCACTACGGTCGGGGGTTCGAATCCCCCCTCGGGCACGGATATTTATGCCGTCCTAGTGCCGGCCGCGGTGGCCGAGGTGACTGAGGCGCTCCAGTCACGGTCTGCACGGCCACTACAGTCGGGGGTTCGAATCCCCGCCGGGCACGGATATTTGTGCCGTCCTAGTGCCGGCCGCGGTGGCCGAGGTGACTGAGGCGCTCCAGTCACGGTCTGCACGGCCACTACGGTCGGGGGTTCGAATCCCCCCCGGGCACGGATATTTGTGCCGTCCTAGTGCCGGCCGCGGCGGCCGAGGGACTGAGGCGCTCCAGTCACGGTCTGCACGGCCACTACGGTCGGGGGTTCGAATCCCTCCTCGGGCACGGATATTTGTGCCGTCCTAGTGCCGGCCGCGTTGGCCGAGGTGACTGAGGTGCTCCAGTCACGGTCTGCACGGCCACTACGGTCGGGGGTTCGAATCCCCCCTCGGGCACGGATATTTGTGCCGTCCTAGTGCCGGCCGCGGCGGCCGAGGGACTGAGGCGCTCCAGTCACGGTCTGCACGGCCACTACGGTCGGGGGTTCGAATCCCCCCTCGGGCACGGATATTTGTGCCGTCCTAGTGCCGGCCGCGGTGGCCGAGGTGACTGAGGCGCTCCAGTCACGGTCTGCACGGCCACTACGGTCGGGGGTTCGAATCCCCCCTCGGGCACGGATATTTGTGCCGTCCTAGTGCCGGCCGCGGTGGCCGAGGTGACTGAGGCGCTCCAGTCACGGTCTGCACGGCCACTACGGTCGGGGGTTCGAATCCTCCCCGGGCACGGATATTTGTGCCGTCCTAGTGCCGGCCGCGGTGGCCGAGGTGACTGAGGTGCTCCAGTCACGGTCTGCACGGCCACTACGG